>CM038677.1:542206278-542806278 GCA_021605205.1 Aegilops longissima | reverse complement strand
CCCCATATCAAACGGAGTCCAAACGGGATAAAAATGAACGGAGAATATTTTTGAAATATTTGTGAAATATGGGAAGAAGAATCAACGCGAGACGGTGCCCGAGGGGGACACGAGGCAGGGGCGCGCCTGCCCCCCTGGGCGCGCCCCGGACCCTCGTGGGCCTCCTATAAGGCGGTTGCTGCTCTTCTTTGGCCGCAAGAAAGCTAATTTTCGGAAAACAATCTTGGCGAAGGTTTCAATCCAATTGGAGTTACGGATCTCCGGATATATAAGAAACGGTGAAAGGGAAGAATACCAGAGCGCAGAAACAGAGATAGACAGAGAGACATATCCAATCTTGGAGGGGCTCTCGACCCTCCCACGCCATGGAGACCAAGGACCAGAGGGGAAACCCTTCTCCCACCTAGGGAGGAGGTCAAGGAAGAAGAAGAAGGAGGGGGGCTCTCTCCCCCTCGCTTCCGGTGGCGCCGGAGTGCCACCGGGGGCCATCATCATCACCACAATCTTCACCAACAACTTCACTGCCATCATCACCAACTCTTCCCCCCTCTATGCAGCGGTGTAACCCCTCTTTTACCAGCTGTAATCTCTACTTAAACATGGTGCTCAACGCTATATATTATTTCCCAATGATGTATGGCTATCCTATGATGTTTGAGTAGATCCGTTTTGTCCTATGGGTTAATTGATTATCGTGATTGGTTTGAGTTGCATGTTTTATTATTGGTGCTTCCCTATGGTGCTCTCCGTGTCACGCAAGCGTGAGGGATCCTCGCTGTAGGGTTTGCAATATGTTCATAATTTGCTTATGGTGGGTGGCGTGAGTGACAGAAGCACATACCCGAGTAAGTAGGTTGTTTGCGTATGGGAATAAAGAGGACTTGATACTTTAATGCTATGGTTGGGTTTTACCTTAATGATCTTTAGTAGTTGCAGATGCTTGCTAGAGTTCCAATCATAAGTGCATATGATCCAAGTAGAGAAAGTATGTTATCTTATGCCTCTCCCTCATATAAAATTGCAAAAACGATTACCGGTCTAGTTATCGATTGCCTAGGGACAAATAACTTTCTCGTGACAAAAAGCTCTTTACTAAAACTATTATAGTTGTGTATTTATCTAAACAGCCCCTACTTTTTATTTACGCGCTCTTTATTATCTTGCAACCCTATCCGAAAACACCTACAAAGTACTTCTAGTTTCATACTTGTTCTAGGTAAAGTTTAACGTTGTTGTATGTAGAGTTGTATCGATGGTCGATACAACTTGAGGGAATATTTGTTCTACCTTTAGCTCCTCATTGGGTTCGACACTCTTACTTATCGAAAGAGGCTACAATTGATCCCCTATACTTGTGGGTTATCAACTCCCCTAGGGTTTTGGGAATATTGGGGTATTTATAGAGCAAAGAGGCGGTCCAGGGGGCACCCGAGGTGGGCACAACCGACTAGGGCGCGCCTGGGCCTCCTGGCGCGCCCTGGTGGGTTGTGCTCTCCTCGGAGCAACCCACAGGTGTCGGTGTCAAAACCGGCGGATCTCGGGTAGGGGGTCCCGATCTGTGCGTCAAGGCTGATGGTAACAGGAAGCAAGGGACACAGATGTTTACCCAGGTTCGGGCCCTCTTCATGGAGGTAAAACCCTACTTCCTGCTTGATTAATATTGATGATATGGGTAGTACAAGAGTAGATCTACCACGAGATCGTAGAGGCTAAAACCCTAAGAGCTAGCCTATGATGGTATGCTTGTAATTGTGATCGGCCTACTAAGAACCAACCTCTCCGGTTTATATAGGCACCGGAGAGGGCGAGGGTTTACATGGAGTCGGTTACAAGGAAGGAAATATAATATCCGGATCGCAAAGCTTGCCTTCCACGACAAGGAAAGTCCCATCCGGACACGGGCCGAAGTCTTGAGTCTTATATCTTCACGCTTCAATAGTCCGGACGTTGTACACAGTCCGGCTGTCCGGATACCCTCTAATCCAGGACTCCCTCAGTAGCCCCTGAACCAGGCTTCAATGACGATGAGTCCGGCGCGCAGTCTTGTCTTCGGCATTGCAGGGCGGGTTCCTCCTCCGAATACTCCAAGGTAATTATCAAACACTCAAACCATGTCCGGATCCACAAAATGATGCCATCGTAGAGAGAATGATGTTTCACAAATGCAATTTGCTGACAACTTTTTAGGCAACGCGACGTGTCAATACGGTCAGGTCATTACTCGAACCGTCTTTCCTCAACCAGCCACAACGCATATTGTGAGGTGGTTTCCTTGACACGTCATGTCAAAGCGGAGATCATGTCCCCTCATTACGAGATTCTCATCAATACGGGTACGGGTAATCCCACCACATCATTAATCGTGACGCTTGGGAAGCAAGCGATTCCCAACGGGCAAGTGGGGAGGCACACCGCTTCCGTCGCCTCTAAAAAAGGGATAAGATTTCCTCATTTTTACCCACGCCTTCTTCCTTCTCTGCCCACTCTTGCCCGCTCGAGCTCCAGCGCCCAAGCCCAAGTCTCCTCCGCAGAGCTAGTCATGTCCGGAGCAGGAGGCAAGTGGGTGGCTTCCACTGTCGAGGAGAAGCACATCACAGATCTTCGGGCGGCCGGATACTTGGCCGCAGACATAGCGCACCGGCTACCGGACGCTGGGCAGGTCATTTCGACCCCAGCACCCCACGAGAGAGTCGTGTTCGTCGCCCACTTCGTCCATGGACTGGGATTTCCACTCCATCCCTTCGTCCGCGGGCTCATGTTCTACTATGGGCTAGATTTCCATGATCTAGCCGCGAATTTTGTCCTCAACATCTCGGCTTTCATCGTCGTTTGCGAGGCTTTCCTCCGCATCCGGCCTCACTTCGGCCTATGGATGCAAATCTTTTGCGTGAAGCCGAAGGTTATACGCGGCCAACAAGCGGAGTGTGGAGGGGCCATGGTGGGCAAGATGCCTAACGTCACCTGGCTGGACGGCTCCTTTGCGGAGACCGTAAAAGGATGGCAATTGGGGTGGTTCTAAATCACCGAGCCGCGCGGCGCCAACTGGGCGGCGGCCCCCCGTTCCGATCCGGAATCCCTATGCGGCTCACCTCCTGGGAAAAGAAGGGCCTGTCCTGGGGCGATTCCACGGAGCTGGCGGACTCCAGACATGCATAAAAAGTATGAAGGACAAGAACATCAAGCTTGTCAATGTGATCCAGGTCATGCTCGTTCACCGGATCCTGCCCTGCCAAAGGCGGGCGGTAAATCTGTGGGAGTTCATCCCGGCCGAACACCAGACACTCCGGAAGCTCTACGGCATGACGCACAAAGGCGCGTGGAAAGTGTTGTTCAAGGCCTCCGAAGTACCTCCTCCCACATCCGAGGACCGCGGACTTCATGCAGCGCGGCCACCGAATCCGGTGAGTTTTGGGACCACCACCGGGTTTAGCTTTTTCCTAATACATTCATGGGGGTAGTTTTAAGTATTTATATATATTTGCCATAGGATTATGTGAAGATAGCGGAACAGATTGACTGTCCGGCTCCGTTGCCGGAAGATCCAGCGGATGCTCTCCTGACGGAGATGCTAGTCCCGGCGCCGTACAAGGTGCCGGAGAATATGGCCGAAAAGAAGGCCCCGGGGACCAGGAAGGGTCTCCGGCATAAGGTTGCGTCCGAAGCCTCGTCCGAAGACGACGAGGCGGACTCCTCCCACGAAGGGGAGGAGGAAGAAGAAGAAGACGCCCCATCCGGGAAGGATGAGGGGCCCGGCGAAGCGGGCAGGGGCCGGAAAAGGCCCTCGGCGCAAGGCCGTTATTCCTCTGTCGTCTGATGACGACGAGACACATTCCTCCCGCGGAGGTGGGGGGAATCAAGAGAAATTCCAACTCCCCGCACTAGGGGGGAGAAGAAGAGAAAAGCCGCCACGGAGGGGGAGGCTGGGGCATCCAAGAAGGGGAAGGTAACCCTTCCGGACTATTCTGCCACGGCCGCTTACAACGAGGAGGGGTGGCTGCCCCGGGGGAAGCCCCCGGTGCGATCGTAAGTGTCCGCATCCTATCATGGTTTCACTTCATAGTTTTTATACTTATAGTGCCTAACATATATGCAGTCCGGCCAGGGCTCACCCCGAGGAATCCTCCTCCGGGTCCCTGAGCGATTCGGCGATAAATTAGCTCCCGATGGCCACTACCCCTCCATACGCGGATGACACAGAGGTGTTGTCCCGAAGGCTCTCAGAGCAGGAGGAGGTGACTCTGGAGACGCCCCACGGCGGGATTCCAGATGTCGGGCATGCGGGGTTCAAGATCCCCGCGGATCGCGCCGATGAGAGCCGCAATAAGGCGAACTCTCGACCGAACACTGCTCCATAACCCCCAACGGTTCCGAACTTGGGCAGGCAGCCCCCCGTTAGGGAGGGCGAGCCGCCCGTGCCGAGGACTTCCGGCACATCAACGGCGCCGGATAGCCTGGTGGAAGCGCTCCGAGGCGCCTCCATGGAAGAAGAGCACCGTACTCTTATGAGTGTGGTGATTCAAAAGGTTCTGTCCGCCAAAAGCGGACTAACCGAAGCCTGCACAAGCCTTCTGACGGGCTTTGAGGTAAGTAAAAAATGTATGAAATTACCACCCGATAGGTAGTAACCCCGATACTCTGTTGGTGTTCGAAAGAAAAGCCAAAGGAGGGTCAACTATAATCCGCAGGAGTCTAATACTAAGTATTGTTGTGAATAAGCAGGCTATGTTGCTTGCTACTGCTGCTGTAGATCGCCGAGGTTGCCGAACTGAAGTGGCACCGGAGCAAAGCAGGAGAGCTCTGCCCTCACGAAGAGGCAGCTCAAGAGAACGAGGGTAAGTAATTCCCGCTCTTATGCGTTTAAGGATAGGCAGAATTGACGAGTCTAACACCTAAGTGTCGTGACTGTGTAACAGGGGCCACCGCCAATTGGCGCCCCTGAAGAAGGCGTTGTCGAGAGGTCAAGACAAGGCGGCCTCGAGTGTAAGGAGCGCGAAAAGCAAAGTGCTAGAGTGGGCGAGGTATAAAGAGGAGCTCCGGACCTCGGCAAGAAGTGCGAGTCCGTGGAGCATAATCAAGATAAAGGAGGCCGAGCTTGCGAAGGCCCTTGTGAATTTGAAAGATGCCCAGGCGAAGCCAAGAAAGCATAGCAGAGATCAAGGAGGCCAAAAGATAGCAGCGGTAAGAAATTCTTTATGCAAAGCAAACATGTGGAGGAGGCGCTTTTACTTACTCGAATACGGAGCTCTCCAGGGCATTTGCAGATCTGCCACGCAGCGCCTTAGACGCCATGGAGTTCTACCGTGCCTGTGAGGGGAACTCAATGGAGAAGCTGTTCGTCCCAAGATGTCAATAACATCCGATGCTCTCGAGCGACCAACCAAGCAGTTGGTCGAACTCCACAGAGTGGTTGAACCGACTATGAAGGACTTCATAGTCGGATGTGGCTCGGTGAGCTAGTGCCCAAAGAGCTACTTTGGCCTGATCTGCTTAATGGTGGATGCCTGCCCGTGGCTTGAAGTGATCAAGCGATCTGTTTGCATCGAAGGTGCCTGCCGAGCTTTTGCCCGCGTCAAGGTGCATTGGGGCAAGCTGGATGCGGAGAAGCTGGTCAAGGACGGGCCACCGGAGGGCAAAGCGCATCACTATCCCGAAATGTACTACGATGGCGTGATGAAGGGTGCTCGTCTTGTCGCCAATGAGTGTACCGAGGATGCCATATTTGAATGAATTCACTTCTGTCATGTTTGTAATTAAAGACGAAGTTACTTGCGCTATGTAGCGCTTTTGTTATTTAAAATATTACCTTATATGTGGCTGTTTATAAAATCCTGAAAGTAGGCCAGTCATCGGCTTCCGCCCCCGCGTGACTAGCACTGGGGTGTTCGTGGAAAACCCGGACACTCTTTACCCAAATGTTTGGTCCCTTAAGGAGGTGTCCGCGAGCTAACAAGGCAATCGGACTATGCGGCTTTATAACTTTCACTTAGCCATAGAAGTCTACAATTTAAATTTCGGCGAAGCCCCTAGAATCCGGAAGACCGAATAGGGGCGCTATACACACCTAGATCGGACGAAGCCGATTTATCGCCTAAAGCGGAAAATCTTTAAGGATTTTAAAACCTCTCAAACAGCGACCAGCTCTCGCCACATCATGCCGGTCAGTTTTCGCTTTCATCGAGGTGCTCGTCCGGAAGAATCAGACACAATCGCAGTAGTTCTCCTCGCGCTACCTTAGCCGATATAACGGAACGTAAGGCACCAAAACAAGGGAGCCGGGCTATCCCAATCAGAGACCCAAGACATGATTCGAGCTGATGCATATAGTGCTATAAGTTCGGGTGCCGCACTATTGAAAGTGTTCGGACTTTAGTTGTTATATAGCGGGCTCCATAAGAAGCCCCCGGGCAAACCGCCGCACTAAGGTGTACGGATGCAATATCAAAGAAACATTTATAAGAGAAAATGCTCAATGAGAATAATAAGCGACGCTATATATAATCTCTCATTGACAAAAATACGCTTAAGCGTATATTTACAATGGATGCGTTAGTTTAATATGAAATAGGACTATTTGACATGTCCTATCCAGGGCAGGCTGTGTTCAGTAGATAAAGCAGGTATAATGATCATAAATATATTCCACCCGGTATTTTCTTCTCGCACAACGCCTATTGCCTCCTCGATGTCTCTTCCCTATAAGTCCGCAATTCGCTCTTTTGAGGATGTTGCGCCAATGCGATGTCCTGAAAGGTAAGAGGGAAAGAGTATGAAAGTATTTGGCGGTTACCCGCACTATTGACTGAGTCGTTGATGCGCCTCCACCTATGCCCATGGTATTTTAAGTGTGTTATTGTATGCATGTGGCACGAATGCTGCTTTGATGGGGCTTAAGCGGAGGCCGGACTGCTAGTCGCGCTCTTGGCATGCCTGATGATCCTGTTGCAGGGTGCTCCGGACTCGCTTGACTGTGCTCGAAGTTGTTGTCGCTGGATTGGTTTGTTGGAGAAGGCCGCATTGTACTTCCGCCGCAAGGGCTGCAGTATGTTCTTCTGTTCGTAGGGAGTGGTCCATATTTCCGTTTACCGTTATGACCCCGCGTGGTCCTGGAATCTTGAGCTTGAGATATGCGAGGTGGTACGCATTGAATCTGCGAATGCGGTTCATCCGAGCAAGGCATGGTAACCATCATGAAGGGGACGATATCAAGATTAACTCTTGCTTCGAAGTTATCCGAGATCCAAGACCACTTCCAATGTTATAGAGCCCATACAATGGGCCTCTACTCCCGAAATTACACCTTTAAAGGTGGTTTTAGTGGGCTTGATCCTTGAAGGGTCAATGCCCATTTTATGACCGTGTCCCGTAAAGCAGGTTCAGTTGCTGCCACCGCCCATAAGGACGCTGCTGAGGTGGAATCCGTCAATGATTGGGTCTAGGACCAATGCGGCCGAGCCGCCATGACGGTGCTAGTAGGGTGGTCCCTACGATCGAAGGTGGTCGGACAAGCTGACCATGGGTTGAATTTGGGGGCGACTCGCTCCATCGCATAGACGTCCCTTAGTGCCCGCCTCGCTCCCCGCTGGGGATATGGCGATCATGTTGATCGCTTTCACCGGGGAAATTTCTTCGTCCCTCGAAGTTCGGACGCCGAGGCTCCTCATCATCGCTATTGCAGCCCTTGTCCTTGTCTTCAGCGCTTATCTTGCCGGCCTGTTTGAATACCCAGAATCTCTATTGGTGTGGTTGGCTGGCTTGTCCGGGTGCCATGAATTTGGCACGAAGCGCCCAAAGATGCGGTCCGCACTAGACGGTCCTCGATTATTTCTTTTGAACGGCTTCTTCCACGACCGGGCTTGGATGCACCGAATCCGCATTGAATGTCGTGTCTTCAAGGTCGTCGCTCTGCTCGCCGCTTATGTCCGCGGCGCCGTAGCTTGCCGTTATTGTCGCGGCCATCCGAATTGCCAGACTGTGGCGTAGTGCTGCTGCGAGCCAACCAACTGTCCTCGCCCACGCAAAAGAGGGTCATTAGTGTTGTGAGAGCCGCCATGGACTTGGGTTTTTCCTGGCCGAGGTGTCGGGCGAGCCACTCATCACGGATATTATGCTTGAAAGCCGCTAGGGCTTCGGTGTCCGGACAATCAACTATTTGGTTCTTTTTAGTTAGGAACCGAGTCCAGAATTTCCTGGCTGACTCTTCGGGCTGTTGAATGATGTGGCTCAAGTCATCGGTGTCAGGTGGTCGCACATAAGTGCCCTGGAAGTTGTCGAGGAATGCGTCTTCCAGGTTTTCCCAACTGCCATTGGAATTTGCTGGTAGGCTGTTTAGCCAGTGCCGGGCTGGCCCTTTGAGCTTAAGGGGAGATACTTGATGGCGTAGATCGCCTCCATGGGCCATGTGAATGTGGAGAAGGAAATCTTTGATCCATACTGCGGGGTCTGTTGTGCCATCATATGATTCGATGTTTACGGGTTTAAACCCTTCTAGGAATTCATGATCCATTACTTCATCAGTGAAGCAGAGGGGGTGCACGGCGCCTCTGTGTCGGGCTATGTGGCTACGCAGGTCGAATTTCTCTGGGTGGCTATATTCGGCCCGGTCGAACTTGTTGAAGTTGTGTCCGGCGTGACGGTCCTCGTCGCGTACCGAGGCACGCCCCCGCGATCCGTAGATCGATCTTGGTTGTCCCTTTTTGTTGCCCCGGGCTGTAGTATGTTGGCGTGGGGGTGTTGGCTGGTATGCGGACTTGTATGCCGTTTTATCCCGGCCACGAGGTGGCCGGTCAGCCGTATGGTGCTCGAGTCCGTATTCCTCGGCTGCCAGGACTTCCGTCCATCTATCTATGAGCAGATCTTGATCAGCTTGGAGTTGTTGTTGTTTCTTTTTCAGGCTCCTCGCAGTGGCTATAAGCCGACGCTTGAAGCACTCCTGCTCTACGGGATCCTCACGCACGCCGAACTCGTCGTCGCCGAGGCTAATATCATCTTCGGAGGGGGGCATGTAGCTGTCCTCCTCCGGGTATTCGTCTGTCGCCTATTCTTCTGGGCTGACCTGCTCATCCTTTTGTTCGACCTGCTCGAAAGCGGGCTGATCAGGGTTGTATTCTTCTTCGGCACCATTCGGATTGTTTTTGTCTCCTGGGACGGTATTAGTGTGGCGGGGCTTGGAGTGGCACCGACGACGCCCATTCTTTTGGTTTTTTTCCTGAGGTTTTATCCTCCATTGCCTCATCGCCATTTGTCTCCTTCGGAGTGTCCACCATATATATATCATAAGAAGAGGTGGCTATCTACCGCCCAGTGAGCGGTGGTTCATGTTCTTCTCCTGCATCGTCGTCCATACCGTTGATGTCTTCGGAGTCGAACTTCAGTACCTCGGTTAAGTCATCGACCGTGGCAATGAAGTGGGTGGTGGGTGCGCAAGAAATTCCTTCGTCACCTGCCTCCCACTCAAGCCGAACATAGTTCGGCGAAGATCCTCCTGACAAAGAGAGATACTTTAATGAGTCCAGCATGTCGCCAAAGGGCGAGTGCTGGAAGATATCCGCAGTGGTGAACTCCATTACCGGAGCCCATCCTGGCCCGACGGGCTCGAGAGTGTGCGGACCGGAACCAACGTCAGGATACGAATCCGGGGGTTTGGAGTCGCGCGCCACCGCAGAGGTAAGACCTGTGTTCGCTCCACCGCCGATGAGGCGCGACCGGGGCGGGTCCATCCCTCCGTCCTTAGGCAGCGCAGCCTGCTCCGGATCTAGGTCCGGAGATACTACGGGGGCGATACCCCGATCTTCATCCGATGGCAGGTCTAAACCATGCTCGTCGAGACTGTCCGGTGCTCCTGGCATAGGCCCAAATCCATCGAAGATAAAGACTCCGCGGATGTCCGCCGTGTAGTGCAGGTTTCCGGACCTGACCTGGTGACCAGGGGCGTAGCTGTCGATCTGCTCCAGATGGCCAAGCGAGTTGGCCCGCAGTGCGAAGGCACCGAACACGAAGATCTGTCCGGCGGGGAAAGTCTCGCCCTGGGCAGTGTCGTTGATGATGATCGAAGGAGCCATCGAGCCGGACGGCGACGACAAAGAGGAACTTTCAATGAAAGCACCAATGTCGGTGTCAAACCGCGGATCTCGGTAGGGGTCCCGATCCGTAAGGCCAAGGCTGATGGTAACAGGAAGCAAGGGACACAGATGTTTACCCAGGTTCGGGCCCTCTCGATGGAGGTAAAACCCTACTTCCTTCTTGATTAATATTGATGATATGGGTAGTACGAGAGTAGATCTACCACGAGATCGTAGAGGCTAAAACCCTAAGAGCTAGCCTATGATGGTATGGTTGTAATTGTGATCGGCCTACTAACGACCAACCTCTCCGGTTTATATAGGCACCGGAGAGGGCGAGGGTTTACATGGAGTCGGTTACAAGGAAGGAAATATAATATCCGGATCGTCAATCTTGCCTTCCACGCCAAGGAAAGTCCCATCCGGACACGGGCCGAAGTCTTGAGTCTTGTATCTTCACGCTTCAATAGTCCGGACGTTGTACACATCCGCCGTCAGATACCCCTAATCCAGACTCCTCACCAGCGCAACTGGGCCCAAGACGATCCTTTGGTCCAAAAAAATCTCGGCAAAGTTTCGTTGCGTTTGGACTCCGTCTGATATTGATTTCCTGTGATGTAAAAAACATGCAGAAAACAGCGACTGGCACTTGGCACTATGTCAATAGGTTAGTACCAAAAAATGATATAAAGTGACTATAAACATCCAAGATTGATAATATAACAACATGGAAGAATCAAACATTATAGATACATTGGAGATGTATCAGCATCCCCAAGCTTAACTCCTACTCGTCCTCGAGTAGGTAAGTGATAAAAACAGAATTTTTGGTGTGGAATGCTGCCTATCATGTCATATCATATTTCTTTTCTTTATTGCATGGATATTTGGACTTTTTATATTGTTCAAAGCATTAGTCTAGTTTTGACATGATATTTTAAATACTCAAGCATATCAACAAGCAACCATGTCTTTCAAAATATCAACGCTAAAAATAAGTTATCCCTAGCCCATCATGCTCAATCATTGATCCATTCATGAAACATACTCGCATATTACTTACACCCAATACTCAAGTACGATCATATTGCCTCCTAGTTGGTGCTTTTTATAAGAGAAAATGGAGACTCAAATTTAAAATAAAAATTGCATAAAGTAGAAGAAAGGCCCTTCGCAGAGGGAAGTAGGGATTCGTAGAGGTGCCAGAGCTAAAAGCGAAAAACTTAGAGATAAAAACATTTTGGGAGGTGTATCCATCCCACCAACGAAAATGACTTAGAGTTCCCAACACCTTCCATGCTAGATATATCATAGGCGTTTCCCAAACAGATAATTCCTTTTTCCACCATACTTTCACTTTCCATGGCTAGCCAAATCCACGGTTGCCTTCCATACCAACACTTTCCAAGGAATTTACTATTTGACAACATAAAGTAAATTCATTTTTCATTTAGGGACTGGGCATCCCTAATACCTTTGCCTTACTCTTGTGCAATGACAAGTGAATAAACACTCATCATGACAATGGCACATCTAGCATGAAAAATATTAGCCACCCCTCACTGCTCCGCGAGCGAAACAAACACACAAAAGAGAAGTTTATTCTGAAAATTGGAGATGGCACATGCAAATTTGCTTAGAATGGCAAAAGAATACCGCATATAGGTAGGTATAGTGGACTCATGTGGAAAAACTGGTTTAAAGGTTGTCGGTGTACAAAAGTAGGGGCCTTATTTATACCCCTTTACTTGTGCACGGGCAGTCGTAGCCGCACCTGCAGCCGGGCTTGGCGGGGCAGAAGAAGGAAACATACAAGGCTGTCGAGGCAGCACTCAAGCCAGAAGCATGAAGGGCGAAAGGACAATGTGAGCTTCCCCCGGCAAGACCCTTGCCAGGGTGGCCTACTTGGCCCCGGCAAGAGCCTTGCCGGGCAACTTGCCCAACGCTAGCAAGGCCACCAGCCTTGAGCCCGAAAACTCCGATAACATCGACAACGTCGAAACCAAAACTCAGGGGTGCCTTGCGTGGTGGCATGCAGATCTTTGTGAAAGCCAAAGGCCTGCAAGCGTAGATGAGAACCAGAAGACGAAGACCCCCGGCAAGATCTTGCCGGGGACGACCGAAGACCCCCGGCAAGACCCTTGCCGAGGACGCCCATGAGATCCCGGCAAGGCCCTTGCCAGGGGCGTCTGCAGGGCCGAGGCTAGGCCCGCACCTGCAAGAGTTTCACTGCCCCGCACCCGTTCCGACGTGGCGGCCAGCCCGCCACCTAGGCAAGCACCTGCGTGGCAGCATGCAGCTAGCATCTAGCCCAACTAGCCAAGCACCTACGTGGTGGCATGCAGATCTTCGTGAAGACCCCGCCACCGCACCAGCTCAGCAGCCAGCCAGCCAACGTGGTGCTGCATGCCTCGTCAGCTTGGACGGGCATCAGAGTGAGGCGAGGCGGCGACGGACGGGACGAGCCTCTTTGTTTCCCCTGATAAAGCAAGAGGGCACGTCGGATCGCATTAAATGTGTTTGTCCTACGGTGCCAGGCGATAGACTTGTACACTGTACATACTTTCCACCTCATGTGTGCCACTATGGCAATCCCTTTGACATATAAAAGGAGGCCTGAGGCGTACTAAGGGAGGATTCAGACTTTTTGGACTGGGCATGCACGCAGCTAGTTCAAGAGCTCAAGAACACTAAATACACACAAAGCAGGACTAGGGTTTTACGCATCGTTTGCAGCCTGAACCTGGGTAAAAATCCCCCCGTGTTGATCTTCTAGACCCGCTCTTTCGCAGCCCCATGCCCCGCCAACCATAGAAGGGACTCCCTGATGGATGCCATAGGTGTCGTTCCTAAGCCCCGACAGCTTTGGCGCGCCAGGTAGGGGGCGCCGAGGCTGTGAAAATCTGGTTTTGAAGTCAACTCATCGACTCCTTCGTCACGGTAGCTCGAGAGAAGAAGGCGGCGTCGATCAGCCACACACTAGTGCTATCCGCAGTCGCAACAATCATCCGCGTGGCAACGGAAAAGCTAAGTCACGCAAAACCTTGAGCAAATTCCTTTTTGTAGGGTTATGTTCCTCAGAGGATTTTGCTCTTTGTATGGAGAACTTGCACGCAAGGGAACCCTTCCGCTATTGGCAATGCCCTTGTTCTGTTTATAGTCCGCTCAACAGTTCAAGCGGCTGCAGTGAGAACAACAAGGTGGCTTGCCCGACAGCAAGCGCCCCCCAGCAGGCTGCTAAGGATCCATTCCTCAAAGCGCCACAACATGGGTTTACGCGCCAGCAAACCTATCCAACTAGGCGTAGGGTGTGTTCATACAAGGAAAGATCGAATAGGAAGATAGAATGCTTCATTTCAAAGTACTGCAGAGTTATGTTACATCAGTGATTGCCGCGGTTCTCACTTAAGATAAATTGTCTTGGGCATGAACTTGCAGCGGCAAGGAGAAACGGGGTGGCTAATCCCTACGCTGCCTCCACCCTCTTGACTCCATCAACGCAGCTGATGATGGGATCGATACGCTCTTCGAGTGCCGCGAGGTCTGTGTCCTCCGGCAAGCTCTCAAGTGCCTTGGCGAAGTCGAGGCTAGGGTTACAGGACGCCACCTTGGTGAGCACCTTGATCAGAGCACCCCGGCAAACCTTCCGGGCCTCATTGGCCAGATAAGTCGCTCGATTGGAGCGGAGCTGCTCCAGGGCGTCCTCGACGCGCTCAAAGAACTAGGTCAACCTAGCATTGGGGCTCACGTTTGCCTCCTGGGAGTACCTGACATCCGACATGCCCATGACGTCTAGCTGCGCGGTGAGCTTCTCTGCAACGTCGATGAGACGGTTCATCTAGAGTTTTACGCTGTCCACATAGTTCTTATGGGTGGCGGCGTTGTCATCACTCCGCAGCTGCTTTTCGGTCTCGAGGGCCTTGTTCAGGGTCTCCTCTCGGGCCGTGACCTCTGAAAGCGTCCCCTCCAAGGCGCCCAGTTGCATTTTCAGATCATCAATGGAGCTATTGGCCTCAGAGAGCAGCTTGATCTGGTCAGAGATGGTGACCTGCGAATCCGCCAGAGTGCAGTTGGCCGCTCCTCCATCAGCTCCGAGACCTTCTTCTTCAGCTCCTCCCACTCCAGCTCCAGCTTCTCCACCTTGCCGGTGTGGTCCAGGGCCAGAGAATCGAGTGCCTCCTTGTGCCTCTGCTCTAGCTCCTGGGTCCATTGCGCGACGACCTTCCCGATTTCCTCGCCCTTGCCGTGGAGCATGGCGGCAAGCGCCTGCTCGCGGGAAACAAGGTGTTCCTCCTGGGTGTCCAACATAGCTTGCTGCTGCAGCCGGGCGGCTTCGTCCTTGGCGTCCTGTTCCTTCGCCGCCTCCTAGGCCTTCTTGATGTCGGCCAGCTTCAGAATGAGCTCTCGCTTGCTCTCATCCAGCTCGCCCTGGGCAGTCCTTGGTTCTTCCCGAGCCTCGCCAAACCAGACCTGCGTCTGAGCGACGTGCTCCTCAAAATCCGCCTCCGCCTTGTCCACCGCCGCCATCCTGGATTTCACCTTGTCTTGGCGGACATGGTGGAGCGCCTGGAGCTTCTGGAAGTTGGCGCTCATGGCTCGAAGAAGCTGCTCCTCTTGGGAACCTCCGCCGCCGGTGCTCGGTTCGTCAACAACCTGGAGCCCGGTGGTGGAGAGCGCCTCATCATCAAACACATCCCCTTTGTCTAGCGCTCTGGCACTCGCCGTCCCTGGGAGGCGGACGAACAGGTCGTCGCCCACCCTCAGGTACTTGCCCGGAGTGGGAGCTGCGGGGGAGGAAGGTTGGTCGTTGGCCACCTCCTCCTCGGTGGGCTCCTTGGCGGCCTCCTCGGCAGCGGCCTCTCCGGGCTCCTCGGTAGGCCCCTTGACGGCCTTCCCGGCAGCGGCCTCGCCGGTCTCCCCGGCAAGCCCCTGGGCGGCCTCCTCGGTGGCAGACTTGGCGGCTTCCCCAGCCGCGATCTTGGCGGCCTCGGCTTTGACATCCTTGGCAACCGCCTCGATGAGGGTGTCGATATCTTCCTGGTCCGTTGAGGCAGGGTCTGGAAACCAGAAAGGAGAATGAATCAAGGCCAAAATCAAGGTTTAGAATGAAGAAAAGGAAGGAAACAGAGATGGGAGGCAGGCCACTTACCCGTGCTGGGCTGAGAAGAAGTGGTTCCCTCCCCGCCAACGTTTGTGGCCGGGACGGAGCCGCCATCACCCAAGCTCGCCTCCACTTCCTCCGTGCACGTGGGCTTGGTGGCAGATGCCCTTGCCGGGGACGCCTCTCTGGGTGGCGTGGTCGATGGGGTGGCGTGCCGGGGGCAGCCCTCGGCGGCTCCTCCTGTTGCCGCTCCCCTCCTGCAAACCCGACAAGGTCAGCACCAAGGATTCACGCCCCAACGCTCATCGATGAGGAATGAGTAATGAACTCACACTGGGGGCTGAAGCGGGGGCTGCGTTGAGGGCTGTTGTCCGGGCTGATCTACACCAACACCGGCGTGTGCAGAGTGCTCACCGGGGGCTTGATGCCCGTCAGAGCCCTGGCCCTCTTCGCCGCCCTCTGGGCCAGCGTCTCTGTGTCGCTGCAAAGAAAATATCAAGTCAGGAAGATGGCACATGCCGAGGGTCAGAAATGATGAAGGGCGAGATGCTTACTCGTCCTCCTCCGCTGGCCTCCTCTTCCTCTTTGGGCTGAAGGACCCAAGATCAAAGTCGACCTCCGGGGCGGTGCCCGCGGGGGGAGGGGAAGGAGAAGGCGTCCTGCGCCGCTTGGATGAGGAAGAAGCGGCGGCTGCAGCCTTCTTCGCTGCCGCAGCCCTCGTCTAGCATGCGGGTTGCGCCTGGGCCTGTTGCCGCTGTGTGGTCCTGCCAGTCCGGACCGGCTCGCCGGAGCTAGCCCACCGCAGGACTCGTTTTCTACCCGAGGCCGGGGGTTCATCCGCCTCGGTCTCCTCTTCGGCCGACTCCTCGACCACGACTTCAACAAGGGGGACCCCAGCGTCGGCGTCGCTGGACCCCCTAGCACCTCCCGTCCACTCGGCGAACTCTCTCTCTCCTCTGCGGCCACGTCGGCCTCATCCTCCATGGTGCTGAGGCTGCCGGCCTCCTCGGCAAGCACTGCCTCGTCTGCCCGGGCAGGGATGTACGCTAACTCCTCCTCGGTGGTGTCACTGATGAGCTGCAGCTCGTCGCGAACATACCTCTCCGACAAGTTGTTGAAGAATTCCTGCACCAGCTCTGCTTGTGGCAAGTCCCAAGTTGGGTCGGGGCCGTGCGCGTTGAAGACCGGCATCATGGCGATGATAGCGGTCTGGCAAGAGTTGTTGCTCAGCGGGACCACCTCCGCCAGCAACTTGAACAGAGACTTGCCGGCCTTGCCAGCCTTTCCGGTCTTCTCGGCCTTGCTAGTCCTCTCGACCCTACCGACCTCGTCAACCTTGAGCTGGAAAAATCCTCTGGCAGAGGTGGGCATGCTGCGGCACCGTGAAATTGTGGTTCCGACCAGAGTGAAGCCTCATGATGTCGGTCGCGTTCCTGAAGTCCCATGCCGGCCTCCCCTTATTGTGCAGTGGGGCAATCTGGCGACGGATGAAATCAGCCCCGATCATTTCGAGGGTGAGCCCGGCCGAGGAGAGGCGATGGATCTCGGTGGTGATGACTGTGAGTTTCTTGTCGTTGGCGTCGACATGACCCCAATCCTTGCTGCGGACCGGCGGCTTTCGACGGACCCGGCAGAACTCCTGCGGATCCTCTTCCACAATCCAACACCACCGACCCCGCCACTCTTCCCACCTCTCCTTCTAGGCAACCTCCGGGTATTTGCCCCTGCTCTGGGTCCTCAGGATCCAGGTGATGCAGCCAGAGATGGCGCCCCCTGGCTGGATGCGAGGGGCGAAGTAATGTCGGAAAAGCGCCATGCTGGGGTGCACTCCGGTGAAGCCCTCGCAAAGATGGGCGAAGAAGGCCATGCATGCCACGGCATTCGGCGTGAGGTCCAGGAGAAGGAAGCCATAGGTGTGCATGATGTCGTTGAAGAAATCACAGAAAGGGGGGCAGAGCCTGCAAGAGAAATAGTCAACGAAGAAGGGGTACCGATTTGGACCGGCCTCGGCGAAGGAGGCGGGGATGATACGCGTGGCAGGGTACCTTGACGTCTCCGTCCCCCACAGGGGCCTGAATTTATCCTTGAGGGCAAGCGCGTCGACCGTCGAGGTGAAGAGGGTGCACTGCGTCCGCATCTCCACCAACTCAGTCTCCGGTGCCTCCTTCCCCCCGGCATCCTTGGCCGCTCCCTTGCCCTTTCTCGTCTTGGGCACCATGGTGGCTGAGAGGGGGTGAGGGATCGAGGGCAATGGGCGCACGGCGGCAGCGAGCAGAAGCGAGAGCTTTGATTTGTGCTTGAGGAGGAAAGGAACGGTGTCGGCGTCGGGAACGGGGTCCCTGACTTGCTCGCCTCATGCTGCTGCGGCGTGGCTCAAAGGAGGCCCAGACAGCCCATCTTCATCAACACAAGCTCAAGACCTCGCGATGGGCTGGATTGCCTGGGCGGACGACAAGTAGCTTCCTCGTGCATGGCCTCACAGCTGGCTCATGAGGAGGCGGAGAGTTCAAGGCAGGGTACCTCGCGAGGTGCCCATGATGCAAGCCATGATTTACCAAGGGCGCCACACAGCGCCAGCCAGCTGCAGCCCCTCCTTTCCTCTTTGGTGCAAAGGGAGCAAGCGCAGCGAGAGCATCAAGCAAAGGCATCTGTTTCGTGCAACAAGACCAAGACCAGCCCCAACGGCTGGAAGGAGTCATCGTGGAGCCCAAGCAGGCTTCATCACCAGAGCCTTTGGCAAAGCGAGGATTAACTTTAGTCGATAAGTGTACCCGCTGTTCCCCTTCAAATGGCTAATTTTGGCGCCTCTTCCCGCCAATATTTGGGAAGAGGCCTAGGGCCTTCGCTCATAGAAGTAGAGCTAGCCACCATAGTAGGGGATCTCGCATTCTAATCCGTAGAAGAGAGATAGAGACCCGATCCTCAAGCTAGAGCGACGGAACACCACCTAGCAGTTCATCACACCCGCCAAGAACAGACCCTCGTGAGGTTGTTCTTCCCTGTACTGTTCTTCATCAGCCCAAGAGGCAATCCACCACACCACAAACTAGAGTAGGGTATTACACCACAACGGTGGCCCGAACTAGTGTAAATCTCGTGTCTCTTGTGCTGTTCTTTCTAGTAGTTTAGGTCCCTGCGATTCGGCGAGGTACGAGGTGGTGGAGGGTTGGATCTCCGCGCAGCACACCCAGAGTTCGAACCCTAAGGGTCTGCCGAACCAAATCCGACATTTGGCGCGCTAGGTAGGTGCGCCGAATCTGCCTTTTGTCGCCTCGTTCTTCCCGACCACCGCAATCATGTTCGACGCTGCCGGCCTGCGTGCCGAGCGCCGAGCCGCTTCGCTTCCCATGTCGCCAGACGGCTCCCATCGGGCGGGCGCCCTCGCCTTCCCGCCGCTTTGCCGCCAACACCGCCACCGCCCGGCGGGAACGAGCAGCAAGCGCCGCCCCAAAGACTCCGCCCATGAGGCGGACGGCCGCACCGCCACGCCGCCACCCCCGCTGGTTCTTCGTCGCGCGCTTCACGCTGCCATGGAGGCCCGAAGCTGCACTCATCGCGCTAACGAGCTCCTGCGCTACCGCCTGCCGACGACGCTCTACGAAGAATGGCTCGACCGAAGTCGCCGAGCTCGCTCATGCTGCAGAGGCGACTTCGCCCGTCTGGCCACGCCAGCACCGCACCTGCCTCGCTGGCGATGAAGCTCCTGGGCGCCACCGCCTCTCAAGACGGCGCCCCGTTCAAGGCACGCGCCCCGGCGGAACCTGCTGCCAGCGCCGCGCTGCAAGAGCAGAGTTGTCAAGAAGTTCTCGCCCACAAGAAGCCGCCCGAGTGCTCCCGCCCAAAGACATCAAGACCCTCGCTGCCCCCACCAAGGCGCAAGGAGGCCCACAAGACCAAGCCTTCGTCGTCCGAGGCCCCCCGCGGCCACGGCGGGCTGCCGCGCCTTCACCTCCTTGCTGCGCAACATCGCGTGGCCCGCCAAGTTCAAGCCAGACCTGCCTCCACGCTACGACGGCACGGCTGACCCTACGGAGTTCCTCCAGCTCTACGAGCTGGGCATCGAGGCTGCCAACGGGATGAAAAGGTCATGGCGAACTGGTTTCCCATGGCGCCAAGGACGGGCCCGCACTGCTCTCGAACCTGGCCCTGTGCACGATCTCTTCTGGGCCGAGATGCGCACCCGCTTCATCGCCAACTTCCGGTGGTACTTTCGCGACCGCCACCCGTCGTGGAGCGACATGCGCCAATCAAGCAGCAGCCGTGGGAAACCTTGCAAAAGTACATCCAGCGCTTCAACAACGCTACGCCTCAAGATCCCTGTGGTAACGGAGGAGGCCATCATCTCTGCTTTCTCCGACGGCGCGCGCGACGCCAAGATGAAGGAGGAGCCGGGCGATGCATGAAGATCTGCACCTCCCCGAGCTGTTCAACTTGGCGACCAAGTGCACCAGGGCTGAGGAGGGCGCCTCCTCCTCGAGCTGCCCGCCACGGATCCCAAGAGAAGAAGTCCAAGGCCAAGGACGTGAAGCGCAAGGGGCTGTCGTGCTCGCGTCAACCAGACACCAATCGAGGCGAGATCAGCCCGAGTCCTCCAAGGGCAGCCGGTACGCGGTACCACGACCTCCACACCCACAACACCAATGAATGTCAAGAGCTCCGGGCCATGCGCGAAGGAAGGGTCGGCAGACGCCCCGAGCGCAGCGACTGGGGCTACGGCTAAGGAGGAGGAAGGAATGCAGGACGCTGGGAAGACCGCAGCCCGCGCCAAGGGTGGTGCGACCAACCTCGCGAGGACCGCTGGCAAGACCCACCTCGCGAGGGGGGCTGGAGGGATCAGCCTCGTGAGGATCGCCCGCAAGGGAACGCAGGCCTCCCTCCGCTGCCGCCGCCACCAAGGAGAATCGAAGACCGTCAACAGAACGAGGGGGCTGGGGGCTTCCAGGAAGCGCATGCGATCTCCTGCATCCTGGGTGGAGCTCAAGCCCCAGCCTCTCAGCGCATCTTCAAGCAGTTCGCCCGCGAAGTGAATGCAGTCCTCCCCAAGCTCGAGTCCACGCACCCTCTCAGGTGGTCGGCGTGCGCCATCCCGTTCAGCTTAGCGGATCAGCTCAAGTGCACAGCCACAGCCGGAGTTCTCCCGATGCTTTGCTCCCCAATCATCAACAATGTGCTAGTCACCAAGACCCTCATCGACGACGGAGCAGGGCTCAACGTCCTATTCGTGGAGACATTCAACGATCTTCAAGTGCCTTATAGTCAGCTTCAGCCAACCAAGCCTTTCTCCGGAGTCACCGACGGCTCCACGGTCCCGATCGGGCAGGTCCGCCTTCCCGTCACCTTCGGGCCCGCGATAACTACCACACCGAGCTCATCAACTTCAAGTCACCCACATTTGCTCGCAGACAACGCCATCCTCGGGTACCCAGCGCTATTAAATTCATGGTCAGAACTCCACCACGGCTACAACGCCCTCAAGATGCCGTGAAGCGGCGGAGTCATCACGGTGCCCCGTGAAGAGAGAGACGCAGGTGCTCCCCGGAGCGAAGCTTTTCAGCCGCATCGCTGGAAGACCTGCACCACGGCAGCAGGAGGCCTCCCGAGGCCGCACTCCAAGAAGAAGAAGACATCGACCGCCCGGCTTTTCAAGAGACAGCCCTCAGTGGTCCGTGACCGGGCCAGGAGGAGCCTCCTTCCATCGCATAGGAAAGCGCCCGGCGCCTCCTCGAGCAGGGCTCGGGGCTCTCCCGAGGGCCGCCGACCTCGCCAAGGTCTCGAGGAGGCGCTTGGGCACCACGTGGAGCGCGTGTTTCAAAGCACGCTTCCATAAGGTGAGCAAGACCAGGAGGACAGAACCCTCAAGAGTTCATCAACAAGGCCATTCAGGAGCTACAAGAGTCAAGGGTCATGAGGGGCAGCCGCCGCCACTGCTGTGGGCCCCCATCCAGCGAGGATGGTGGGCTGCGCGGCTCAAGATCGACATACCAGGGCTCAACCGAGCCGCATCTCAAGAGCACCTCTGGCCCTCGTGAGTGGGATGTTGCGAGGGTCCACCCCACAGCTACGTGAGCATGCCTTATGGCCTGCCAAACGCGGCTGCTGCGTACCAGCGTCTCATGAGGACCATCCTGGAGGCTCAAGAGGTCAGGCACGCCGCAGCCCTGGCGGAGATGGAGATGGCCCATGAGGAGCCGCCAATGCCTCCGGAGCCTCCCGAGGCCCCTGGGCCTGGGGGCTCGTGAGAATCGGCTCCCGCAGCCCAACGAGTCTGCTGCACCAACACCCCTTTAGGGCCGCATTATTCCCAAGTTGTGTGGGTCCGTCCCTGTGGCATGTATCCCTTTTATTTCATATCATTAGCTTGTCTTGTTGGGGGCGCCCCTCGGGCTGCATCATCCCCAAGCCACTCGGGCCAGTCCCAGCGGCATGTATCCTCCTTGTTTTTTCCTTAGGATTATGCTCGCTCCACCATGCTTGTTATTTGGTGCCTTTTCCTGGGTGGCGAATCTTGCACGCTAAAGGGGCTGCCCGAGCATCGCGACTCGGGGCTCCTACCGCCTCCGCCCTCACCCTCTAGTCTTGTCCATGGCATCGCGACCTTGCTTGCCAATGACGGCCGAGACCAGCCCGAGCCGGACCCGAGGACGAGAGTTTCATTATCTAACCCAGCTTATGCTAAAAGGGGGTGCCCGAGCATCGCGACTCAGGGCTCCTACCGCTCTCCGCCCTCACCCTCTGGTCTTGTCCATGGCATCGCGATCTGGCTTGCCAACGATGGTCGAGACCAGCCCGAGAGCCGGACCCGAGGATGTAGAGTTGCGGCGTCTGACCCAGCTTGCGCTGCTAAAGGGGGGTGCCCGAGCATCGCGACTGTGGCTCCTACCGCTCTCCGCCCTCACCCTCTGGTCTTGTCCATGGCATCGCGACTGGCTTGCCAAATACGGCTGAGACCAGCCCGAGAGCCGGACCCGAGGACGAGAGTTGCGGTGTCCGACCAGCTTGCAGCTAAAGGGGGGTGCCCGAGCATCGCGACTCAGGGCTCCTACCGCTCTCCGCCCTCACCTCTCTGGTCTTGTCCATGGCATCGCGACCTGGCTTGCCAGCCGACGGCTGAGACCAGCCCGAGAGCCGGGACCCGGCGACGAGTTGCGGCGTCACCCAGCTTATGCTAAAGGGGGTGCCTCGAGCATCGTGACTCGTGGCTCCTACCGCCTCCGCCCTCACCTCTGGTCTTGTCCATGGCATCGCCACCTAGCTTGCCAGCCGACGATCGAGACCAGCCCGAGATCCGGACCAAGACGAGAGCACCGCATCCGCCAAATTTGCAGGAACACACTCAAGATAAGGCCCAGAGCTGTGCACAACCCGCCTTTGAGGTAGGGCTCGTGAGTCCTGCTACTGGCTCACGGGTGCCCAGACACACCTCGCCCAGCCCTCTGCGCAGCCACGTGTCGTGGTGGGGCTGTATACGCCTGGGCTTCTCCCGGAGGGGAGCCCCTCCCACGCTCCAAAGGAAGCACCATGCTCCGCGCCGGCCGACGACACCGCCGAGGAGCGATTATGCCCAGACGCATGCGGAAGCGCTTATGCTCCGCTGGTGATAAACAACCGAGGTGGCCTCCGGTCGATCAACCTCGTGGAGCCCAGAGCTCAGCTGTCTGCCTCGCCGCAAGGCCTCCTCGAGCGCCAGACGAGGGGCTGGGCATGGGGCTGCGCCTGGTCACGCCTGACACGACGCCACCCAGCCAGCCCCTCGGCCTGGTTCGTCGCACGTCACTCCCCGAGCGGAGCCAAGGTACGCATGCCGCTTGAGCGCCAAGGGGACTCTTGAGCATCGCGACTCAGAGCCTAACTTCAGGACGTAGCCCTCACCCCTTAGTTCCGAAAGGCTAACGGCGGGTGAGGTATGCGCTGGGCCGGGCTCTACAGACGAGAACAAGGATCCGCCATGCCTCACCTCCCTACTTGCTGTTCAGGCGCCAAGGGGACTCCTAAGCATCGCGACTCAGAGCCTAACTTGTCACGTAGCCCTCACTCCTTGGTCCCGGCCCTGGTTTCCGGTCGGGCTAACGGCGGCTGAGGAGCAAGGGGCCGGCTCTGGCAGAGAACATAAGCAAGTAGGAAGCACAAATTTCAAGGAATTCAAAAGCAAATATTACAGTCCACACTGTTATCGCAATACCAAACGCAAGTTTAAACGCCTCCCCGAGGCATGATACATGTACAGGAATTAAAAGCAAGACAGGAGCCACAACGGAGTCACTTGTCGGCGGTGGAGCAGCGCAGAGTGGCCTCACCTCGTGAAGCAGCAGGGCCGGCAGCGCCTTGCTTTGGCTTGGTGCTGAAGGCCCAGAACTTCCCCAACAGAGCCTCCGCGCGACCCTTCACAGCCTCGGCAGCGGCAGCTGCATGCTCGCCGCTTGCCGGCTCCAGCAGGCTGTCCATGTCGACGCTGGGATCGCAAGATAGATGTGGGTGAGGATCCGCTGCCGCAGAAGACAACACACGCCTGCCTCACCGTGGGGCCAAGACCAAGGGAGACATCTTCAAGAGCACGAATCAGAAGGGAAGCAGCTTGGCGGGCCGCCTCTCCACGCCGCCAGCTGGCTCTCCAGCCGCTATCATAAAGCTCCTCAAGAAAGCGCTGGCCTTCACCTCCATATCCATGAAGGCCATGCGATCTTCGGCAAGAACCCGCGCTTTGGCGCCCACCTCGACCTTCCTCGCCTCCAGCCTCCTGCTCCAGCGCGCTTAGGCGATCACGACGCTTCTTTAGCTTGGCCTCCTGGTCCTTGACGGCCGCCATGAGCCTTCATGCTTTCCTCCTGCCTCGGGGAGGCGGCCTCCTCGGCAAGCTGGTTCTCAGGCCCTTCACCGCCTCCAGCCGTCTCACAATGACCTTGATGCTGGCTGCCTCCCCTGTGGCAGCATCGCTGGCTACCTTCGCCACGAACAGCCTGCTTCTCCTCGTCAGCAGCTGTCGAGGCTGGACCAGCGCTGCCCGAATCAAAGCGCCACACAATCCAGCCAGAGGTTAGCTCAAGCGCCCACCACCAATCGAGGGTCGGCGCCCAGAAGATCCTGCCGCAGCCGGTCCAATTCAGCGGCAGCACGATCCAGGACAGTGAGAGGAGTCGGAGAGACAGCAGTTGGTTGAATAGGAGGAGATGGCGGCGGCGAGCCATCGCTACCGAGGCGTAACCAGCGGCGCCACGACAACAGCGGAGGCAGCACCAAGCAAGGGCACCTCGAGTCGCCTGGGCCAAGGGGCTGAGCTCACCTCAGGCTGGCTCAGCCAGCCTCGCGAGGGCGCCCGGCAGAGAGGCCCGGGCGCCGGATCATCTTCCTTTCGGCAGCGGCACTGCCACGGATGGAGCCTCAGAGCACCTTCAGCTTCTTCGCCATGAAGCCGGCCTGGCCAAGAACATGGACATCGATCTCGCCAATAGAGCAATAATCAAGACGGAAAGCAGGCACTTACAGTCGTCGCCGGTGGATTCGAGCAGCCTCCGCCATACTTGAAGCCCGAGAGCCGGCTGCAAGGATCAGCTTCAAGGGGATCAGAGCCGGACGCTGCTCATGGATCGCCTGGGACCGGGCGGACCATGGGGACCAGCCCAGTCCGTCCTTCTTCGGGATCAGGCAGGCTTCGCCTCCCGCCACCTCATCCTCGCTGCCGCCGCCTCGGTAGGCGGAGAACGCGGGCCTCGCGCCGAGGGGGGAGCCTCGACTCGCCCCGAATCAACCCCTCTCCCGGCTCTTTTTCCTCCACCTCTTCACCGAGTCGGAAGAGGACACGCCCACCAGTCCTCCGGAGCCTCCACGGCACGGGCCCGCCCCCATTGAAGACGGGCATGGGCCCCACTACCTGCTCCCAATCCTCACGATGGAACAAGGGCTGGGCGCCCGCCTCGCCACATCGCCCCGACCAAGGACTGGAGGACTGTCGCCAGTCCTCGCTGGCCAGGGCCACGGGGCTCGGTGAGGCCTCCACATCGAAGCGAGCATCGGGCGGCGCCCAGCTTGGTGCCCAGAACTCCCTCAAGAAGGACACACTCAGGGCCAGCTTCGCCGCCAGTGTCGGCCGGCTTCAGATCTGCATCCATCTTCTCCAAAGACTAGCCACGGGGATCCCAAGCTTCGCTCGACCACTGCCGGAGCTCTCAAGCGGCTCCGTGGGTAGGGTCAGCCATGGGTGGATACGCCCAGCATCCGCCAAGACCCACTTGCTCCTGAAACCCTCAATCCACTTCCCAGGGTTTGAAATGGCGATGGCTCCGCCGTATGCAACGAAGCTCGCACACGCGGAGGCGGAGCCACGGGAGGTTCGGAGGAAGAAGTAGTGGCGCAGCAAGGCCACCGAGGGTTTCACCCCAACATGGGCCTCACAATAGTAGGTGAAGATTGCCAGAAGAAGGACGGAGTTTGGATGAAGGTGCAGAGCTTGGATGTTGTAGTGACGGAGGAGGGAGAAGAAGAACTCAGAGAAGGGAGGCACCAGACCAGCAATGATGGCGCTCGCGAAGAACGGGTAGAAGGTACTCCCCGACCTCGGGGGTGGAGGAGCCGCCTTGAGCACCGCTGCCCATTGACGCCTGCACCTCCGCCAACCGGGCGATAAGGGAAAGGCTCGCCACGACACACTTGGCGGGTCCAAGGCAGAGAGTACCAGTGCTCGCCGGGTTTGGCAAGGAGCCATGATGGCTAGGGCACGAAGGCGGAGGATCTCAAGGTCTTGGAAGCAGGAGGAGAGGCGCAAGAAAGGGATCTGAGCAGCAATCGGAGAAAGTAAAGGGGCAAGGAAGATGCCGCCTATTATCAACCCGCTGCTGCACAGCTCCCACGCCCAATCAACCGCCACGCGGCGCCAAGGTCCGCAGCTGTTAGGGCCCACGACGCTTGCCTTTGCCCTTTCGCCTCGCCGCTGTTCGGGCGCCCGTGGCCCGGGGGCTCTGTCGGCGTTCTCGGGAACGGGGTCCCAGACTTGCCTCGCTCGCGCCTGTGGCGTGGCTCAAAGGAGGCCCAGACAGCCCATCTTCATCAACACAAGCTCAAGACCTCGCGAGGGGCTGGATTCATGGGCTAACGACAAGGAGCTTCGAGCACAGCCTCGTCAGGCTGGCTCATGAGGAGGCGGAGAGTTCAAGGCAGGGTACTCGCGAGGTGCCCATGACGCAAGCCATGACAACCAAGGGCGCCATGGCGCGCCAGCTGCACAGCGTCCTCCTTTCCTCTTTGGTGCAAAGGGAGCAAGCGCAGCGAGAGCATCAAGCAAAGGCATCCGCTTGATGCAACAAGACCAAGACCAGCCCCAACGGCTGGAAGGGAGTCATCGTGGAGCCCAAGCAGGCGTCATCACTAGAGCCTTTCGCAGGCGAGGACTAACTTTAGTCAGGATAAGTGTACACGCCGTTCCCCTTCAAAATGGCCAATTGTTGGCGCCCTTCCCGCTCAATATTTGGGAAGAGGCCCAGGGCCTTCATCTATAGAAGTAGAGCTAGCCACCATAGTAGGGGGATCTGGCATTCGGAATCCAGAGAAGAGAGATAGAGACCCGATCCTCAAGCTAGAGCGACGGAACACCACCTAGCAGTTCATCACACCCACCAAGAACAGACCCTCGCGAGGCTGTTCTTCCCTGTACTGTTCTTCATCAGCCCAAGAGGCAATCCACCACACCACAAACTAGATTAGGGTATTACACCACAACGGTGGCCCGAACTAGTATAAATCTCGTGTCTCTTGTGCTGTTCTTTCTAGTAGTTTAGGTCCCTGCGATTCGGCGAGGTACGAGACGGTGGAGGGTTGGATCTCCGCGCGGACCCCAGAGTTCGAACCCTAAGGGTCTGCCGGAACCCGAAATCCGACAAACGGCGGTTCTGAGATTGGAAAGGGCACAGAGGGTAAATGAGCAGCGCCCATGCGGTTTCCTCTTTTTTTATGGGGGAGACGTGGACTGCCTCTTTACTATGTCACCGCGAGGTGACGCAAGCACGCTGCGGCCACTCCACGCACGACGCCCACGTCACGCACTCAATGCGAGTTGTGGGGAAGCGCAACTGGAAAGGGAATTACCATAGTTAAAACTCCACCACGCGTGCCCGCGCACCGTTCTTGGCCTAGCCCAACAACGCGTCGCGCTTGTGTGTGGCCCAGGCCCGGGGGCTCCTGTCGGTGTACAAAAGTTGGGGCCTTTTTTGTACCCCTTTAGTTGTGCACGGGCAGTCATAGCTGCACCTGGAGCCGGGCTTGGCGGGGCAGAAGAAGGAAAGATACAAGGCTACCGAGGCAGCACTAAAGCCAGAAGCTCGAAGGGCGAAAGGACAAGGTGATCTTTCCCCGGCAAGACCCTTGCCGGGGTGGCCTACGTGGCCCCGGCAAGAGCCTTGCCGGGGCAACTTGCCCAATGCCAGCAAGGCCACCACCCTTGTGCCTCAGAACTCCGACACCATCGACAACGTCGAGACCAAAACTCAGGGGTGCCTTGCATAGTGGCATGCAGATCTTTATGAAAGCCAAAGGCCTGCAAGCCTAGATGCGAACCAGAAGACGAAGACCCCCGGCTAGATCTTGCCGGGGACGATCGAAGACCCCTGGCAAGACCCTTGCCGGGGACGCCCACGAGATCCCGGCAAGGCCCTTGCCGGGGCGTCTGCGGGGCCGAGGCCAGGCCCGCACCTGCAAGAGTTTCGCTGCCCCGCGCCTGTTCTGACATGGCGCCTAGCCCGCCACCTAGGCAAGCGCCTGCATGGTAGCATGCAGCTTCTAGGCCAACTAGCCAAGCACTTGCGTGGTGGCATGCAGATCTTCGTGAAGACCCTGCCACCGCACCAGCTCAGAAGCTAGCCAGCCAGCATGGCAATGCTTGCCTTGTCAGCTTGGACACGCGTCAGAGCGAGGCGAGGCAGCAACGGACGGGACGAGCCTCTTTGCCGTCCCTAATAAAGCAAGAGGGCACGTCTGCAGCGCATTAAATGCGTTTATCCTACGGTGCCAAGCGATAGATTTCTACACTATACATACTTTCCACCTCCTGTGTGCCACTTTGGCAACCCCTTTGACATATAAAAGGAGGCCCGATGCGTACCGAGGGAGGATTTAGTCTTTTTGGACTGGGCATGCTCGCAGCAAGTTCAAGAGCTCAAGAACACTAAATACACACAAAGCAGGACTAGGGTTTTACGCATCGTTTGCGGCCCGAACCTGGGTAAAAATCCCCCATGTTCATCTTCTAGACCCGCTCTTTGCGCAGCCCCACGCCCTGGCAACCGTAGAAGGGACTCCCCGAGGGATCCCACAGGTGTCGTTCCTGAGCCCTGACAAAGGTTTTTGGATGCACAAGTAGTGGTCATACTTAGTGCAAAATGAAGGCTAGCAAAAGATTGAGAAGCGACCAACCAGGAAATGAATAATCTCATAAGCAAGAATTAAGAATAATTAACACCGAATAATGCACCATAAGTAGGATATAATTTCATTGCACAACTATTGACTTTCGTTCTTGCATAGGGAATCACAAACCTTAACACCGATATTCTTACTAAAGCATAATTACTCATCAACATGACTCACATATCACATCATCATATCTCAAAACAATTACTAAGAATCCAGTTTATTTTGTCCAATGATCTTCATGAAAGTTTTTATTATGTCCTTCTTGGATATCTATCACTTTGGGACTAATTTTTATATGTTGCTATTCATAAGCTCAAACAAATATAAGTGAAGATCATGAGCATAAAATTTCTTTCTCTCAAATTAATTTAAGTGAAGCAAGAGAGAATTTCTTGAAAATTGTACTAGCTCTCAAATAAATCTAAGTGAAGTAAGAGAGCATTTCTTCAAAAATACTAAGCACACCGTGCTCAAAATGATATAAGTGAAGCACTAGAGCAAGTCCATAGCTCATAAAAATTTAAGTGAAGCTTAGAGAGCAATTCTAACAAGTCATGACATAATTTTGGCTCTCTCAAATAGGTGTATCCAGCAAGGAATCAAGACTTAAAACACAAAATAAAACAAGCAAAGACTCGTATCATACAAGACGCTCCAAGCAAAACACATAGTATGTGATGAATAAAAATATAGCTTCGAGTAAAATACCGATGGTCGTTAGAAGAAAGAGGGGATGCCACTCGGGGGCATCCCCAAGCTTAGTTGTTTGCTCATTTTTGGATAATAGCTTGGGATGCCGGGGAAACCCCAAGCTTAGGCTCTTCTACTCCTTATTCCTTCATCCATCGTAAGATAACCCAAAACTTGGACACTTCAATCACACAAAACTCAAGAAAACCTTCGTGAGATCTGTTAGTAAAAGAAAGCAAATCACTACTATAAGTACTGTACCGAACAAATTCATTTTTTTTTTTGAATTATATATACTTTATTCCAACTTTTCTATGGCAAAAAATAATCAAAGAAAACCATAGAGCCATCAAAATAAGCACACAACACAAAGAAAACAGAATTAGTCAAAACAGAACAGTCTGTAGCAATCTGACTATTTTGAAAACTTCTGGAACTCCAAAAATTCTGAAAAATTAGGAAGACCTGAGCAATTTATATATTAATATACTGCAAAAAGAATTGGCATCAAAGCACACTCTGATAAAAAATGAGAATTGTTTTCATGAGCGTAAATGTTTCTGTTTTTCAGCAAGATCAAACAACTATCACCCAAGAAGATCCTAAAGGCTTTACTTGGCTCAAACACTAATTAAAACACAAAAACACAATCATAATAGTAGAATAATTTTTCAAACACTCAAGAACAGAAAGCAAAAAGCAAAAATAAATTTTATTCATTGGGTTGCCTCCCAACAAGCGCTATCGTTTTACGCCCTTAGCTGGGCATAAAGCAAGGATCTAAGTTTTGTCATCTTTGTTTCGAGATCCATAAGATGCCCTCATGATTTATTCATATGGTGGCCTAATCTTGTTCTAGGGAAGTGTTCCATACCCTTCCTTAAGGGGAATTGGAACTTAATATTGCCTTCTTTCATATCAATCACGGCACCGATAGTGCATAAGAACGGCCTACCAAGAATAATTGGACAAGACGGATTGCAATCAATATCAAGAAAAATAAAATCTATGGGCACATAATTCCTATTTGCAAGAATAAGAACATAATTAATCCTTCCCATAGGCTTTTTAATAGTAGAATCCGCCAAGTGCAAATTTAAAGAACATTCTTCAAGATCGATAAGACCAAGCACATCACATAAAGATTTTGGAATCGTAGAAACACTAGCACCCAAGTCACACAAAGCAAAACACTCATAATTCTTAATCTTGAACTTGATAGTAGGTTCCCATTCATCATGCAATTTTCTAGGAATTGGAACTTCTAATTCCATTTTTTCTTCAAAAGCTTTCATCATAGCATCAACAATATGTTTAGTAAAAGCTTTATTTTGTTCATAAGCATGGGGTGAATTTATCATGGATTGCAACAAAGAAATACAATCAATCAAAGAGCAACTATCATAATTAAAGTCTTTGTAATCCAAAAGAGTGGGCACGTCACTAGTTAAAATTTTGACCTCTTCAAACCCACTTTCATCATTTTTCTCAACAAGATTTTCACCCTCCGAAATATTGGGACGCCTTCTACCTAAAGTTGAATCTTCTCCAGTCCCTTTTTCATGAATTTTAACTTTACTAAAAAAGGAATCAATAGAAGAAACACCAATCATTTTAAGATGTTCATCACTTTTGTGAAAGAAATTTCTATAAAACGCTTTTTCTAAAAATTCTCTTTTAGCTCTAAGCATAGCGGTTCTTTTCTTACTTTCATCCATAGAAACATAAAGAGCTTTAATTGATTCATCTACTTTAGGCACAAAAAATTTCACCTTGAGATTTTCCACATCAAGAGTAATTCTATCAACACTTTTAGACAAATCATCAATCTTACTCAACTTTTTTTCTATGGAAGTGTTGAAAACCTTTTGCGTGTTGATAAATTATTTAATATTATTATCAAGATCAGAGGTGTTTTCCTATTATTATTATAAGATTGATTTCCATAGGAATTACCATAATTATTAGAGGAATTACTAGGAAAAGGCCTAGGATTAAAATTACCTCTATAAGCATTGTTATTGAAATTATTTCGAGAGATAAAATTCACATCTATGGCATCACTATTTTGCTCAATCAAAGTAGACAAAGGTATATCATCGAAATCAATAGGAGCACTTTTACTAGCAACCAATTTCATAAGAGCATCAACTTTTTCAATCAAAGAAGAAATTTCTTCAACCGAATTAACTTTTTTACTAGAGGGAGCTCTTTCGGTATGCCATTGCGAATAATTTGCCATAATATTATCAAGCAATTTGGTGGCTTCACCCAAAGTAATTTCCATAAAAGTACCACCCGCAGCGGAATCTAAAGGATTACGAGAAACAAAATTCAATCCCGCATAAAAATTTTGTATGATCATCCAAAGATTTAACCCATGAATTGGGCAATTCCTTAGCATCATTTTCATCCTTTCCCAAGATTGTGCAACATGCTCATGTTCAAGTTTCTTGAAATTCATGATCTGGGTTCTAAGGGAAATAATTTTTGCGGGCGGAAAATACTTAGTGATAAAAGCATCTTTGCACTTATTCGAAGAATTGATACTATTGCGAGGCAAAGAAGAAAACCAATTTTTTGCAGAATCACGCAAAGAGAATGGAAATAATTTCATCTTGACAATATCATTGTCCACATCCTTTTTATTTTGCATATCGCATAATTCCACAAAGGTACTAAGATGGGACGCGGCATCCTCATTGGGAGTTCCGGAAAATTGATCTTTGATGACAAGATTTAGCAAAGCAGTATTAATATCACAAGACTCCGCACTATTGGCGAGAGGAGCAATCGGAGTGCCGATAAAATCATTGTTGTTGGTATTTGAGAAATTGCATAACTTGGTGTTCTCTTGAGTCATGATGACCACACAACAAGATTGCACTAAAAAACAGATGCGGCGAGAAAAGAGCGAACGGAAAAAGAGAGGCAAATAAAACGGAAATTTTTTGTGAAGTGGGGGAGACAAAAACTAGAGGCAAATGGAAAATAATGTAAATTGCAAGGAGATGAGATTTGTAATTAGGAAACTGGTATATGTTTAAGATCCTCCCCAGCAACGGCGCCAGAAATTCCTTTTGATGTCGCTTGAAGCTACGTCGGTATTTCCCCAAAGAGGAAGGGATGATGCAGCACAGCAACGGTAGGTATTTCCCTCATATATGAAACCAAGGTTATCGAACCAAACAACACAACGTAAACAGCCCCTGCACAAAGATAACAAATCCTACAACCCGCAGTGTCAAAGGGGTTGTCAATCCCTTCCGGGTACGGCGCCTCAAGTAGGCAAACGGACGTGAGATAAATTTGTAGTAAATTGATGATCAAACGCCAAATAAAATAAATAAGAATAAATTGCAGCAAGTATTTTTGTATTTTTGGTTTAATAGATCTGAAAATAAATGCAAGGAAAAATTAGATCGCAAAGGTAAATATATGAGAAAGAGACCTGGGGGCCATAGGTTTCACTAGTGGCTTCTCTCGAGAAAAATAGCTAACGGTGGGTGAACAAATTACTGTTGGGCAATTGATAGAACTTCAAATAATTATGACGATATCCAGGAAATGATCATTACATAGGCATCACGTCCAAGATTAGTAGACCGACTCCTGCCTGCATCTACTACTATTACTCCACACATCGACCGCTATCCAGCATGCATCTAGTGTATTAAGTTCATGGAGAAATAGAGTAATGCAATAAGAACGATGACATGACGTAGACAAGATCTATCTATGTAAAGATTGACCCCATTTTTTTTATCCTTAGTAGCAATGATACATACGTGTCGGTTCCCTTTTTGTCACTGGGATCAAACACCGTAAGATCAAACCCACTACAAAGCACCTCTTCCCATTGCAAGATAAATAGATCAAGTTGGACAAACAAAACCCAAATATCGGGGAAGAAATATGAGGCTATAAGTAATCATGCATAAAAGAGATCAAAGAAACTCAAATACTTTCATGGATATAAAAAGATAGATGTAACCATAAACTCAAAGTTTGTTGATCTCACCAAACACACCGCAAAAGAATTACATCATATGGATCTCCAAGAGACCATTGTATTGAGAAACCAGCGAGAGAGAGAGGAAGCATCTAGCTACTAACTACGGACCCCGAAGGTCTACAAAGGACTACTCAAGCATCATCGGAGAGGCACCAATGGAGGTGGTGAGCCCCATCCGAGATGGTGTCTAGATTGGATCTGGTGGTTCTGGACTCTGCGGCGGCTGGATGAATATTTCATCGACTCCCCTAGGTTTTTGGAAATATTGGGGTATTTATAGAGGAAAGAGGCGGTCCGGGGGGCACCCGAGGTGGGCACAACCCACTAGGGCGTGCCTCGGCCTCCTGGCACGCCCTGGTGGGTTGTGCTCTCCTCGGAGCACCCCCTAGGCACAGCCAGGGCCCATTACGTTCCTTCTGGTCCAAAAAAATCTCCGTAAAGTTTCGTTGCATTTGGACTCCGTCTGATATTGATTTCCTGCGATGTAAAAAACATGCCAAAAATAGCAACTGGCACTTGGCACTATGTCAATAGGTTAGTACCAAAAAATGATATAAAATGACTATAAAATGATTATAAAACATCCAAGATTGATAATATAATAGCATGGAACAATAAAAAAATTATAGATACGTTGGAGACGTATCAAGTATGCCGAGCACAAACTCCACGTATGCAAGGACGCCAAGCCTGTCCGCCAACCCCTACGCCATTTCTCTGAAGAGAAGAACCATCGGTGAAGAAATCGCCAAGATTTTGGCGGCCGGCTTCATCATGGAAGTGTTCCACCCTGGCTAGCCAACCCAGTCCTCGTCCTGCAGAAGAACAAGACCTGGAGCATGTGTATCGACTACACCAGGCTGAACAAGGCCTGCCCCAAGGATCCGTTCACCCTCCCGCGGATCGATCAAGTCATCGACTCCACCGCCGGCTAAGAACTCCTGTCCTTCCTAGATGCGTACTCCGACTATCACCAGATAAAGATGGACCCGGCCGACGCCCTGAAGACGTCCTTCATCGCGCCCTTCGGAGCATATTGCTACATCACCATGTCATTCGGCCAAAAGAACACCTGCGCCATGTTCCAACGCTGCATGTAGAAATGCCTGCTGCCACAACTCGGCCGCAACATCCACGTCTACGTGGAAGACATTGTGGTGAATACCAAGCAGCACCTCACGCTCCTCGACAACCTGAAGGAAACTTCTGCTAACCTGCGCGAGTACCGGATCAAGCACAACCCAGAGAAATGCATTTTCGGCGTCCCGGCCGGAAAGCTACTTGGCTTCCTCGTCTCGGAGCGCAGCAATTAGGCGAACCCGGAGAAGATCAAGGCCATCGCAAGCCGTCTCGGCTGCGTGATGTCCAGAAGTTCACCGGCTGTTTGGCCTCGGTTAGCCGGTTTCTCAGTCGGCTGGGCGACAGGGCCCTGCCCCTATATCAGCTGATGAAGAAGATGATGTCGTTCGAAAGGAACGACCAGGCGGACGAAGCTTTCCGGGATCTCAAGCGCATGCTCTCCACCCCACCCGTACTGGCCGCGCTAGGTGAGAAGGATCCACTGTTGCTCTAAATGGCCACCACCTCCCGGTCCGTCAGCACAGTGGTGGTGGTCGAGCGGCCAGAGAAGGGCAAGATCCAAGTCGTCCAGCGCCCGGTCTACTACCTGAGCGAGGGGCTCTCCGCCTCCAAGCAGAACTACCCGCACTACCAGAAGATGTGTTACGACGTGTATTTTACCGCCAAGAACTTGAAGCAGTATTTCCGAAAGCATGTTGTCACCATGATCAGCACGAGCCCTATCGGCGAGATCATCGGCTGTCGGGATGCCTCTGGTCGGGTTACCAAGTGAGCATTCGAGCTAGCCGGCCACACCATCCTCTACGAACCCCGCACCACGATCAAGTCCCAAGCTCTGGCCGACTTCCTCGTCGACTGGACCGAGACCCAGTACCTGCTGCCGCCGCCGGATTCAACGCACTGGTGCATGCACTTCGACGGCTCCAAGATGCGCCTCAGCTTGGGAGCCGGCATTGTGTTATCTTCCCCGAAGGGCGACCGGCTTCACTACACACTCCAGATCCACTTCACTGCCTCCAACAACATTGCCGAATACGAAGCCCTTGTGCATGGCCTCCGGCCTGCCAAGAAACTCGGCATCCAGCGCATCCTGTGCTACGGCGACTCGGACCTTGTGGTGCAGCAGTGCTCCGGTGAATGGGACGCGCACGACACCAACATGGCAAGCTAACGCTTCCTCGTCCAGCAGTTGTCCAGCTTCTTTGATGGCTGCGAGTTCCTCCACGTCCCACACATGGAAAATGAAGCCACCGACGCACTAGCCAAGATTGGCTCATCCCGGCAATCCATCCCGTCCGGTGTCTCCCTTGAGCACCTAAACAAACCGTCCGTCAAGCCATCTCCAGACTCCGAGTCCATCTTCGTCCCATACGACCCGGTCGCGCCTCTACACGGCCCGGGGGCTTCTGAAACCGGCTCGGGGGCTGCTGAACCCAAACCGGGGACTGCCCAGCCCGGCTCGGAGGCTGCAACACTCAACCCGGCCACCATCATCCTTGACCCGGCTGTCGGCGTCCCCAATCCGTGGGCTGCCACCTCCGGCTCGGGGGCTGCTACCCGAGAACCCGCCATAGTGGTCGTATTCGTCGTGGTGATGACCCCATCATGGGCCCTGCCCATCTCAGAGTTCCTGGAGAACAGGGTTCCCCCCATGGACAAGATCAAGGCCCGGCAAGTGCAGCGCCGGGCGTCCGCCTACAACATCATCAACAACGAGCTCGTCAAGCGCAGTTCGACGGTCGTTTTCCAGTGCTGCGTGGAAGAAGACAAGGGCATTGAGATCCTCCTCGACATACATCAGGGCGAGTGCGGGAACCATGCTGCCTCGAGATCCCTGGTGGCCAAGGCTTTCCGCCATGGTTTCTACTGGCCCACGACCATCCAAGACGCCGAGTCGCTTGTCCTCAAGTGCAAGGGATGCCAACGCTTCAGCAAGCGCAGCCACCAGCCGGCCTCAGCACTTCGAACCATCCCGATCACCTGGCCCTTCGTGGTCTAGGGACTCGACATGGTGGGACCCTTCAAGACCGCTCGGGGCGGCATGACGCATTTGCTGGTGGCAGTGGACAAGTTCACCAAGTGGATCGAAGCACGGCCGATCAAGAAGCTGGACGGGCCAACGGTCGTCCGGTTCATCAAGCATATCATGGTGTGCTACGGTGTCCCGAATAGCATCATCACGGACAATGGTACTAACTTCGCCAAGGGCACGCTCGCGCAGTACTGCTTTGTCTCCGGCATCCGCCTCGACCTGGCTTCCATGGCGCACCTGCAGTCCAACGGCCAGGTCGAATGGGCCAATGGCCTCATTCTATCTGGCATGAAGTCGCGGCTAGTTGAGCTGCTCATCCGTCCACCCGGAAACTGGATCGACGAGTTGCCAGCCATCCTCTAGAGTCTCCACACTACGCCAAACCAGTCGACCGGGTTCACCCCTTTCTGTTGGGGAACGTAGTAATTTCAAAAAAAAATCCTACGCACACGCAAGATCATGGTGATGCATAGCAACGAGAGGGGAGAGTATTGTCCATGTACCCTCGTAGACCGTGGCGAAGCGTTATGACAACGCTGTTGATGTAGTCGACGCCTTCACGATCCGACCGATCCAAGTACCGAACGTCGGGCACCTCCGAGTTCAGCACACGCTCAGCTCGATGACGATCCCGGACTCGATCCAGCAAAGTGTCGGGGATGAGTTCCGTCAGCACGACGGCGTGGTGACGATGATGATGTTCTACCGGCGCAGGGCTTCGCCTAAACTCCGCGACGATATGACCGAGGTGGAATATGGTGGAGGGGGGCACCGCACACGGCTAAGGAACGATCACGTAGATCAACTTGTGTGCCCATGGGGTGCCCCCTGCCCCTGTATATAAAGGAGTGGAGGAGGGGAGGGCCGGCCCTCTCTATGGCGCGCCCTAGGGGAGTCCTACTCCCACCGGGAGTAGGATTCCCACTTTCCTAGTCCAACTAGGAACCCTTCCATGTAGTAGGAGTAGGAGAGAAGGAAAGGGAAGAGAGAAGGAGAAGGAAGGAAGGTGCGCCCTTCCCTAGTCCACCCGGACTAGTCCAAGGGAGGGTGCGCCACTCTTTGGCCCTTTCTCTCCTTTCCCGTATGGCCCAAAGAGGCCCAATACGAATTCCGTAACTCTCCGGTACTCCCAAAATACCCGAATCACTCGAACCTTTCCGAACTCCGAATATAGTCGTCCAATATATCGATCTTTACGCCTCGACCATTTCGAGACTCCTCATCATGTCCCCGATCTCATCCGGGACTCGAACTCCTTCGGTACATCAAAACTCATAAACTCCTAATATAACTGCCATCGAAACCTTGTTGCAAGGGACCCTACGGGTTCAAGAACTATGTAGACATGACCTAGAACTATTCTCGGTCAATAACCAATAGCGGAACCTGGATGCTCATATTGGCTCCTACATATTCTACGAAGATCTTTATCGGTCAAACTGCATAACAACATACGTTGTTCCCTTTGTCATTGGTATGTTACTTGCCCGAGATTCGATCGTCGGTATCCAATACCTAGTTCAATCTCGCTACGCAAGTCTCTTTACTCGCTCGTAATGCATCATCCCGCAACTAACTAATTAGTTGCAATGCTTGCAAGGCTTATAGTGATGTGCATTACCGAGTGGGCTGTAGATACCTCTCGACAATCGGAGTGACAAAACCTAATCTTGAAATACGCCAACCCAACATGTACCTTTGGAGACACCTGTAGTACTCCTTTATAATCACCCAGTTACGTTGTGACGTTTGGTAGCACCCAAAGTGTTCCTCCGGTAAACGGAAGTTGCATAATCTCATAGTTACAGGAACATATATAAGTCATGAAAAAAGCAATAGCAACATACTAAACGATCAAGTGCACGCATGTATCGCTGCCTTTTAGAACTGTATGAAAACTATGGGGTCCCTGAACGACGCTCAGGGGCTGCCCTTTCCGACCAAGTTATTGTGTCTCACGCACTTGTGCATTTTTTTTCTAAAAAAACCCCCACCGCCGGTCCGACTCACTCGACCCGGGGGCTCGGGGCTGGCCGGCTTGGCCACCACCCGCCGCCTTCCTTAGCAATTCTCGACGTGTTCAGGTCGTCGCGGCTCTCCACTTCGCCCTACGCCATAGAACAGGTTTCGGCCGTCGGCCGGCAATAAAATGTGCCAAAGCACCAACACACTACGAACGCTAAGTTGGGTCCGCTGGATTGGCCAACCCGGACCCGCCACCTTAAATTGCCGCACGACCGGCTGCTCACCAACCGGCTTGGCCGGATTGCCGCCAGCCGGCCCAGTGGGTGTTTCGCTTATGCTCAACATCTGAAAAGCCTAAGTACCATGCACCCCTCTCAAGGGCTGAACTCCTTGTCACGGACCGGAGCCCGACCATTCGACTCGCGGGGGGAGGCCCAAGAAGGGAGGCAAGAAAGAAGACGGCTCAGAAAACAGAAAGGAGAAGTGCAAACACTCACGAAATATTTACATCACAAATTAAACAGTCCCAAGACCGGAGTTCGTTACAATACACCCAGATACCCCCGATGGGTGGGTGGACCTGCTACCTAACAGAAATTTTTGCTAAGACAAAACAGGACGACCCCAACTTCAGGCACAGCTGCCGGCTCCCCCTCGGTGGCCTCTGGGTTCGCCGAGGCACCGGTGTCTCCCTCCTTGGCGTCCTCATCCCCATAGATGCCCGTCTCCTCGGAGCTGCCCTCTAGATCGTCCAGAAGCAGGGCGAAGTCGTCAGCAGGAACAACTCCGCCATCGTCTGTTTGCTCCAGCTGGAACTCGTCGTGGATGGCAAACCCGGCGATGCAGCTGGCTCGAGAGGCGGTCCGTCCGGCCTCCGCCTGCAGCTGGCGCTCCGTGCCGGCTCGCTGGCCCATCAGCTTATTCAGCCAGATCCAGATGCCAAGACATCACGAACCTGAGCGCCATCTCGGCGCCGGCACAAGCGGCGGAGACACACCACTTGTGGAGCCGCTCCGGGCCCGCCTCCAACCACCGCGCTAGCCGCGTGAAGCTATTCGGTGTAACGGTGCCAGGCCAGAGGGCCGCCGTCATCGCCGCGCCGGCCTTAGAGAGCCATGCCATCTGCTCTCCTAAGACTTGCAGGCGAGCTTTGATGGCGGGCACGATCTCCGGGAAGGTCTAGGCAACCTGCGGGTTGGTCCCAGAGCCCACGACCCCCTGTGGATCTCGCTTGAAGCGGATGTCCTCCACCGCTAGCCTGCGCGTCTCCGGGAAGTGCCCTATCAAAAAGAAGAGCAAGACAAATCAATAATGAAGGGAAGGAAAGCCGGCTTCCCAACCCGGCAAAATCCAAAGAAAGCACTTACTGCCGAAGGACTCGTCCAGGTGCTGCGCTTCAAGCAACGTACCGCGCCGCTCCTTGGCGAAGGCACGGTCACGGTACTGAAGCGCCTTCTCCAGGTCGGCGACCTTGGCGAGGGCCGCCTTCAGCTCAACGTCCTTGGCCTCGGCCGCCTTCTCGTACTCCTTATGATGGAGCAGTTCCGCCTTGTGGGCCTCCCCCACCTTGGTCCCCAGTGCCTTCAGGCGCTCCACCTTGGCCTGAAGCAGGCCCTTGTCATCAGCTAGCTTGTCGCGTTGTTGGCCGGTTTCGGCAAGGGCTCGCTGGGCTTCCACGACCTTGGCCGCCTCCGCCTTGAGGCGGTCCACCTCGGCCTCAAGTCGGCTCTTGTCGCCCACCAGCTGCTCCTGCAGCCGGACGACCTCTTCAAGCGCCCGCTGGGCTCCTGCCCCCTCCACCTTCGCCTCCGCCACCTCGGCCCGAAGCTGGCCAACGTAGGCGATGACCCAGTCGTACTGGTGGCCGGCTCGGATCAGCCGAATTCGTCAGGACGACACCTCGGCTGCAGCAGCCGCACGATGAAGATTCGGAAACACAGGATTACTTTAAGATTTGACCCAACTACTCCGTAGTTGGCCCGAATCTCGGGGGCTACACATAGTGGGTGTGCTAGCGCGCCCCCACTAAAAGAGCACGCAAGAAAGATACCTGTGGGGGTGCGGAGCACCTCCTCCTTGGTGGCGAGCTGCTCCTTGAGCTGTCGGTGCTTCTCCAGGAGCCGGTTGAAGACACCGACCCGGTAGGAGTCCAGTTGCTACAAGGAACGATGATCAGCACAGGACGTGTGGTACCCCGGCTCAGAGAAACCGGAACGCCCCATATTCTAGCCCAGAGATCGAGGAGAAGTATTTTTGAATACTGCACTGCTTAGCATAAAACAAGCCTGTTCTTTATTACAAGCTATATGGGTACAAGGAAATTACATCGGCATGGCGAGACTACGCCTGCCACAGTTGCTCCATGCAAGCAGCAAAACAACACAAAGCAGCGGAATAACTCTAGCAGCGGAACAACAACAACGGTGATAAACTCCACTCCGAAGGGACTCTGACTGGAACGCTTATCCTATCTCGCAAACAAGGGATCCACGACAAACAAGCAATCAAATCCTGCATGACCTGCAAACTGGCATGACACGCCAGGTCAGTACATTGAATGTACTTGCAAGCTCACAGCAACCAAGAACAATCAAGACAGACAACAGCATGGCATTTACAGTTTTCTTTGCAATGATGAAAATCATACTATCAGAACAACATGGCATGTACATCATGATACATCTAGAATAATACGAGCATGTCATGAACATATGAACGTGCTGATACTAGCATGCAACATGATAACCCTATCATGCACCAACTTACTCTGCTTGGGTTACCTCATAACCATCACATGCATAAGCTTACCATCACGGACATCATACGATCATCTTAGGATCCAATCAAGCTTGGTATTTGTAGGACCTTGAAGTATGTCTAGAGGGGGGGGGGTGATTAGACTACTTGACCGATTAAAAACTTAACCTTTTCCCAATTTTATACTTTGGCAGATTTCAGCTATCTTTGCACAAGTCAAGCAATCTTCACACAATTCAAGAAAGCATGCAAAGAGTATATAGTCAGCGGAAATTAAAGCATGCAACTTGCAAGAATGTAAAGGGAAGGGTTTGGAGGATTCAAACGCAATTGGAGACATGGATGTTTTTGTCGTGGTTCCGATAGGTGGTGCTATCGTACATCCACGTTGATGGAGACTTCAACCCACGAAGGGTAACGGTTGCGCGAGCCCACGGAGGGCTCCACCCACGAAGCGTCCACGAAGAAGCAACCTTGTCTATCCCACCATGGTCGTCGCCCACGAAGGACTTGCCTCACTAGCGGTAGATCTTCACGAAGTAGGCGATCTCCTTGCCCTTACAAACTCCTTGGTTCAAATCCACAATCTTGTCGGAGGCTCCAAAGTGACACCTAGCCAATCTAGGAGACACCACTCTCCAAGAAGTAACAAATGGTGTGTTGATGATGAACTCCTTGCTCTTGTGCTTCAAATGATAGTCTACCCAACACTCAACTCTCTCTCACAGGATTTGGATTTGGTGGAAAGAAGATTTGAGTGGAAAGCAACTTGGGAAAGGCTAGAGATCAAGATTCATGTGGTTGGAATGGAATATCTTGGCCTCAACACATGAGTAGGTGGTTCTCTCTCAAAACTGGTAAGTTGGAAGTGTAGGTTCGTTCTGATGGCTCTCTCCACGAATAAAGAGGAGGTGGAGGGGTATATATAGCCTCCACACAAAATCTAACCATTACACACAATTTACTAAACTCGGTGGGACCGAATCAATAAACTCCGTTGGACCGATTCAGTAAACCTAGTGACCGTTAGCGTTTTTGATGGGACTGACATGCAACTCGGTAGGACCGATATGGTTAGGGTTATGGCATAACGTAATATCAGTGAGACCGATTACACAAACTTGGTGAGACCGATTTTGGTAATTAGCTAACCAGAGAGTTGGTCAGGTAAACTCGGTGGGACCGATTCGCTCCTTCGGTGAGACCGAAATGTTACGAAAGGGAAACAGAGAGTTTACATTGCAATCTCGGTGGGACCGATCGCTCACTTCGGTTAGACCGAAATGTTACGAAGAGAAACAGAGAGGTTACAATCCCATCTCGGTGAGACCGAGATCCCTATCGGTGAAACCGATTTGCCTAGGGTTTGTGGAAGTGGCTATGACATTTGAACTCGGTGGCGCCGGATAGAAAGAATCGGTGGGACCGATTTTGACTTTAGGTTTAGGTCATATGTGGATGTGAGAAAGTAGTTGAGGGTTTTGGAGCATATCACTAAGCACTTGAAGCAAGAGGCTCATTAAGCAACACCTCATCCCTCCTTGATAGTATTGGCTTTTCCTAAAGACTCAATGTGATCTTGGATCACTAAAATGTAAAATGTAGAGTCTTGAGCTTTTGAGCTTGAGCCAATGCTTTGTCCTTAATATTTTGAGGGGTCCACTTTCATCATCCATGCCATGCCATTCATTGAGCTTTCCTGAAATATTTATCTTGGAATAGCATTAGCTCAATGAGCTATATGTTGTTATGAATTACCAAAACCACCTAGGGATAGTTGCACTTTCAATCTCCCCCTTTTTGGTAATTGATGGCAACATATAGATCAAAGCTTCGACAAATGATAATAAGATTGAAAAACATCGTCGCTTTGAGAAGTATGTGATAAGCAAGAGCTCCCCCTAAATTTGTGCATATTTTAAGATTTGCTTTGGAATACAAATGCACAAAGAATTAGGCTCATGGGTTACTCTTCAATGTCACATACATCTTGGTGGAGCGCTCAAAATACTAAAGATTGAATACATGCACTCATCACCAAGCAAAGTGAATGAGCATATAAGCATAAGTAAGATAATATCATCTAACAAGCATAAGTGTAGCTTATGATCAAACACATTATCGTCAATGTCTCATAGGTAATAGGATAGTATCTCAAGCAATCAAAAGAAAACAAAGTTCAACCAAGAAGACAAGAGAGAACAAAAGCAAACTCTCTCTCTCGAAGCCCTATGATCTATACATTTTTCTCCCCCTTTGGCAACAAGTTACCAAAAAGTTCCTAGAAAATGCATAGGACTATATCGTCTCTCAGGCCTGGTCTTCAGCTGGTGGCGTAGAGATGGCTCCTTGGACGAAGACTTTAGTTGATGTGAAAGGAGCTAAATGAGTTGGTGTTGGAGCTGTAGCTGGAGCAGATGAAGTGACTCTAGTGTCTGTTACTGGCTCTGCAGCTGATCTCTGAGCTCGAGGCACTCTGGCAAATGCATCTGTTGTTGTCCTGCCCTTCCTCTCCTACATGTCATCCTGTAGCTGCTCCACAACCGATCAATCTCAGCCACTTTGACATCAAGATCATAGAATTTTGTTCCATGATTCTTTCCAGTGCTCTCCTGGTTTTGAGTTAGGGTGGCCAACCCCTTCTCAATCCGCAGAGTTGATGCTATCAAGTAACCAAGCTGGTCCTACTTGCTCTTCAAAAAGTACTCAGATGCCTCTGCTAGAGTTGGCATCTTGGCAGCCTTCTCTTTCCTTGTTTTCTCCTTCTTTTCTTGAGCTTGTTCTGATGATGGTTCATTCTCAGTCATGACAACTTGATTGTCCTCAAAGTCAGGATAGAGAACAAAGCGTTCTTTATCCAACAGATACTTCCCTGTGCCCATCTTTGAGTCAATCAACTCCTGAATTTGTGGGGCATATCCACAGCTTCTCTTTTGGTCTACTGCTGTCCTCTTGATAGTTTCAACTATGAGGCTCATGACCTTGAATTTCTGGGGCACATCAAATATGTGTAGCAAATTAATTGGATACCCTCTGATCATGTTGTGGTCACCTGATTTGGGCAACAGAGTGTGCCTTAGGATCCAGTTGATCGTTGGCAGCCCTGACAGAAGAAAATGAACTGACCCAAACTTGAAAGTCTCAAGTGCTTCATCTGGGATCTCCTTGTACATCTGTGACATAGAGTTGTGATCCATCTTCTTCTTGGCATAAACGTCCAAGTCATCTTCACTCTCCTTTGGGGCATTGATCGGACTTGCCCATTCCTCAATGGTTGATTGGTATCTCGTTCCTTCAGACATCCAAACTATCCTGCCATCTGGATAGAAATGTGTTGTGGAGTAGAATTGCATAATGAGCTCATCATTCCAGTTTGTGAGCTTCTGCCCAACAAAGTCTGCAACTCCAAACGCACTGAAGCTGTCATACACTCTAGGATAGTGTTCTTCATTTTCCTGTATGTAGGTCCAGTCGACCCACCTCATATCACACACTATGGGCTTCTTGTCCAACAAGATTGTGTCATAGAAGTCCTGCTGCTCCTTTGTGTGGAACCTGTAATCTACAACAGTCCTTCTCCTGGTGGCATATGGATCTGACTCTCTCCATAGACTCAACCCTGAATCTCTCCTGATCTTCATGTTCTCAGCCACAGGATGAGCATCATTGTGGTCTGGAATCTTGGGTTTGAGCTTCCTTAGGACTTTCCCTTCATCATCTTCCTCAGCAGCAATATCAGGCACTGGGGCCTTGCTCTTTTCAGCAGCTGGTATACTCCTGGTATTCCTCTTAGGTGCACTCTTGTGCTTGGAGGCAGCTTTGGGTGCTTCTTTGGGCTTTGAAGTTGCAGCCCCTGACTTTATAGCATCACCCATCAGCTTTTGTGCCTTGGGTGCTGGTGCGGCAACCTCTTCTTCCATCATGGAAGGCTTTCCAATCACTCTGGCCATGGTCTTCTTGACCCTTTCCTTCCTTTTCTTTCCTTCTGCAGCTCGCTCTTTGGGTTGGGATTCCAAAGATGCTTGAGTGGAGACTCTGGCTTTAGACATTGGTTATCTTCCTGCAGGCCTTTTGATCTTCATTCCTGGCTTTATTGCAGCTGAGCTGTACTCCTTCTTGAGCACTTTCTTCTTTGAACTAGCCTCATCCTCAACTGCCACATAATCCTCATCCTCAGACTCTGAGGTTCTCTTCTTCCTTGTCCTAGTGGCAGCTTTGGGAAAATTGCTGGGAGTGCTTTTGCTTCCCTCATCTTAGCTGCTAGAGGGACTAGTGCCCTCACTCATGTGAATCTGCTCTTCTGACTTGTTCTGGCTGTCACTTTGGTATGACATGCTGCACACACTGGTTGCTGACCCTGTGAATAGTTATAGATGAGGTAGAGTGGATGAGCATCACAAAATGCAGAGATTTTTGCAAAAGAATGATTCAAAAACTTAGTTTTAGTTTTCCACAGAAAGCATTTTGGATCTACCAATTTTCAAACTCGGTGATACCAAAGCAGTTTTGGAACCTAAACTAGTGAACACGGTTAGACGGAGTCACAGTTCGGTGGCACCGAGACTCCTAGGGTTTCACAAAGTTTTAAATTCGGTCACACCGATTAGCAATTCTCGGTCAGACCGAGAGTTACTAGTGCAATGGCGTTAGCCAAATCGGTGGGACCGAGTTTTTCAACTCGGTGGGTCCGAGATGGTTTTGGCGGAAACCTAACCCTAAATTTTCGAATCACACCTATTCTAAGGATTGTTTTGACTGGATAGAGGTGTTTCAATCGTGGCAAGAAGCATAACAAACACAATGTGCTGAGAATCAGATGAGGATAGCAGTGTGCTCGAGTTCATACCCTAGTTCGGCGGTGAACTCGCTACGGCGGCAACGGCGAAGATGAAATCCATTGACGGCGGCGGAGACCAACGACAGGAGGCGGCTGGCGACGAAGTCGACGATCCGGAGACCTAGTAGGCAGAGCGAGCTATGCGCGGGCGAAGAGTTTCGGAGAAAGTTTTCCAAAATTTTGCCCGTGTGAATATATAGCCCGACACTGTTGGTGTGACCGAGTGGAACGACTCGGTGGCACCGAGATGCATAACTGTTAACAGTTACAGCAACTCGGTGTGACCGAAAAGTTCAAATCGGTTGCACCGAGATGAAAACCTAGATCGACTTAGTGATCTCGGTATGACCGAATGAATCGGTCAGACCGAAAAGCACAAAGAAGTTTTGGAAGTTTAAGTCTATGACGAATCGGGGACTCCGGGTGCTCCTCACACAGAGCGGTTCGAATCTGACTTGATCAAATTTTGTGATGTAGCATGAATAGAGTTTGAGAGGAGAAAAGCATAGATAGCTAGAGAAGGTTCTTAGGCATTCTTGTTCATCCACTTGGCCAAAGAAAAAGAAACCAATCAATCAAAACAACAAGTGGATGTCCTCGAATGAGTAAAATATGCAACCAACATGCTCACACAATAAAATGACAAATGAAATATGTGACAAAGCATGCACAACCAATTCTAGCATTTATCAAACAATTGGCGATGACTAGGTCATCTATATATATGAGTATATTGACTTAGGAGTCAAATGAGAACATTTGATCATAGGTCATACTCATCGTTTAAGCTCAAGTGGGGTTACCACTTTTACATAAAGCATTTATGTGTTCACATCATTAGAGTTGCTTTGACTCAATTCTTAGAGTTAAGCTCCCCCTAGATGTGAGATCCCCCCTTAGAGGGATGAACTAACCTTGGGTTTTGTCGATGATGACTTCATGTAGGTGTTGAAGATGTGGATGCTCAATGTTGATGTAGATCTTTTGGAGCAAACCTTTGGAGTGAGTTGCACTTTCAATACCTACATGGGTTAGTCCCACAAGGAACAAACAAGAATATCCATAGACATAGAGTGATGCACTCACAAATGATGTCCATGAAAATATTAGGTTACCTTGTCCCTTGCCTTACCAACATGAGGGTTTGTGACTCCTTGAACTAGTTTAAGATACGGAAGATGATTGCACTTGTCCTTGCCATGATGATATGAGTGAAGAATGTTGGCGGAGTCACCTTCAAGAACTCTCTAGTTCTTCTTCTTCGGGATCCACATCATATTGATGGGAATCCTTGGTGTAGTAGTTGTTCTTGATGAAGTAGAACTTGACGCAGTCTTGGGAACCCACTTGACCAAGGCCTTAGGTACTTCTTCAAATGCATCAATCTCCTCTTGAAGCTTGTCCTTGCCTTTGTTCTTGTGGTCTTGTGGTCTTGTCGTGGAAGTTCATCTTGTGCTTGTGTTCCCTTGAAGGAAGTAGGATCATACTTCTCTTGTTGAGGAACAAACTTCGTCTTGGGGTATTGATCTTCTTCCCACTCTACTCCATTGGCATTGAACTTTCGTTCAAAACCAACACCTTGATTCTTCTGGTGCCTTCCTTGCTTGCGTACAATTTCCTCAATTGCTTACTCCCTAAAGGCTCTTGTATACACCTTTCTATAATTCCTTTCAATAAGTTGTTTTCTTGCTCAAGTGTAACTTGGCTAAGAGAATCATTAGTGGAATCAAGAGAGCTACTAGAAGCAACAATATTGGATTTAGCATTGTTATTGTTACTACTAGAGGAAGAATCTTTCTTGTTCTTGTTACTAGACTTGACTTGAGGCAGGTAAGTAGATAAGAGTAAACACTTGGCAATGTAAGAAGAACTTTTCTTACGGAGATCATCATTGATTGCTTTTAGGAACTCATGCTCTTGCTCAAGATTGAGCTTTTCAAAGCATAACTTCTCATGAGCCATTAAAAGTTCTCGATGATCTTCGAAGATAGTTTCATGAGCTAACTTAAGAGTGTTTAGTTCTTTAGTTAGAAGCTCAATCTTCTCCTTATGATTGTCATTCGTTTCATCTTGATTAGCATGATTAATTGACGTTTCATCATAGTATTCATCACTAGAGTTGTCAACAAGTAAATCATCATCACCTAACAAGTCATCTTCATCACTATTAAAATCAACATACTCGGGGTGTGTTACCTTATGACCTTTGGCCATGAAGCATCTTCCAATTCCTTCATTTGGTGAATCAAATATGTCATAGGAGTTGGTTGACACAAGTGCTAGACCGGCAACACCTTCATCTTGAGTGTATTCGGAGTCGGAGTGATAGCTTCTCTCGGAGTGATTGTCGGAGTCGGAGCCGGATACCCATTCACCAACGTGAGCTTGATGTCTTCGTTTTGTGTAGCTCTTTGATGACTTGTCCTTCCTTTCCGAATCCTTGCTTCTCTGTGAGGGTCTTCGTTCATAACGATCATCTCTACTCCTTCTCTCCCTTGGTGGTGATTCTTCTCTTCTACTTCTTCTCTTTGGAGAATCATCTCTTCTTTTGTAGGGTGTCGTACACTCATTGGAATAGTGTCCGGGTCTCCCACAATTGTAGCAATTTCTCTCTCGACTAGAAGATCTTTTGTCATTGTAGGACCTTGACTTAGAGCTTCTTTCTTTGCTTCTACTCTTGTAGAATTTGTTGAAGTTCTTCACCATTAAGCTCAATTCTTCATTGAAGGTTTGTTTCTCACTTGATGATGTGGGGGCTTCACATGAGGCTTTGTACGCACCACTTAACTTGTTGTGAAGTTCCTCCTTATCCTTGAGTGACATCTCATGAGCAACAATTCTTCCAGTTACTTCCATTGGCTTGAGATATTTGTAATTTGGCATCATTTGGATCAATGTGCACACGGTATCATATTTTCCATCCAATGCTCTTAGGATCTTCTTGATGATGAATCTGTCGGTCATCTCTTCAATTCCTAAGCCGGCAATCTCATTTGTGATAAGAGCAATCCTAGAGTACATTTCAGCGACACCTTCACCATCCTTCATTTTGAACTTGTCAAGCTGACTTTGGAGCACATCCAATTTGGATTCTTTGACGGAGTCGGTACCTTCATGCATATCAATCAAAGTATCCCAAATTTCCTTTGCATTCTCAAGACGTCTGATTTTGTTGAAATCTTCGGGGCACAAGCCATTGAAGAGGATATCACAAGCTTGAGCGTTGTATTGCAGCATCTTCAATTCATCCGCGCTAGCTTCACGGTTCGGTTCTCTCCCATCAAAGAATTCACCTTGCAAACCAATACACATAATAGCCCAAACGGCGGGGTTATGTTCGAGAATATGCATTTTCATCTTATGCTTCCAACTAGCAAAATTAGTGCCATCAAAGTAAGGACCTCTACGGTGATAATTTCCCTCGCTAGACGCCATACTCTCCTAGGTTGTGAAACCAAGGCTATGACCACCAAAAGCTATAGAAATCAAAGCAAATGGAGACCAAAGCTCTGATACCACTTGTAGGACCTTGAAGTATGTCTAGAGGGGGGGTGATTAGACTACTAGACCGATTAAAAACTTAACCTTTTCCCAATTTTAGACTTTGGCAGATTTTAGCTATCTTTGCACAAGTCAAGCAATCTTCACACAATTCAAGCAAGCATGCAAAGAGTATATAGGCAGCGGAAATTAAAGCATGCAACTTGCAATAATGTAAAGGGAAGGGTTTGGAGGATTCAAACGCAATTGGAGACACGGATGTTTTTGTCGTGGTTCCGATAGGTGGTGCTATCGTACATCCACGTTGATGGAGACTTCAACCCACGAAGGGTAACAATTGCGCGAGTCCACGGAGGGCTCCACCCACGAAGGGTCCACGAAGAAGCAACCTTGTCTATCCCACCATGGTCGTCGCCCACGAAGGACTTGCCTCACTAGCGGTAGATCTTCAGGAAGTAGGTGATCTCCTTGCCCTTACAAACTCCTTGGTTCAACTCCACAATCTTGTCGGAGGCTCCAAAGTGACATCTAGCCAATCTAGGAAACACCACTCTCCAAGAAGTAACAAATGGTGTGTTGATGATGAACTCCTTGCTCTTGTGCCTCAAATGATAGTCACCCCAACACTCCACTCTCTCTCACGGGATTTGGATTTTGTGGAAAGAAGATTTGAGTGGAAAGCAACTTGGGAAAGGCTAGAGATCAAGATTCATGTGGTTGGAATGGAATATCTTGGCCTCAACACGTGAGTAGGTGGTTCTCTCTCAGAACTGGTAAGTTGGAAGTGTAGGTTTGTTCTAATGGCTCTCTCCACGAATGAAGAGGAGGTGGAGGGGTATATATAGCCTACACACAAAATCTAACCGTTACACACAATTTACCAAACTCGGTGGGACCAGATCAACAAACTCGGTTGGACCGATTCAGTAAACCGTGACCATTAGGGTTTTCGGTGGGACTGACATGCAACTCGGTAGGACCGATATGGTTAGGGTTAGGGCATAACGTAATCTCGGTGAGACCGATTACACAAACTCGGTGAGACCGATTTTGGTAATTAGCTAACCAGAGAGTTGGTCAGGTAAACTCGGTGGGACCGATTCGCTCTTTCGGTGAGACCGAAATGTTACGAAAGGGAAACAGAGAGTTTACATTGCAATCGCGGTGGGACCGATCGCTCACTTCGGTTAGACCGAAACGTTACGAAGGGAAACAGAGATATTACAATCCCATCTCGGTGAGACCGAGATCCCTATCGGTGAAACCGATTTGCCTAGGGTTTGTGGCAGTGGCTATGCCATTTGAACTCGGTGGTGCCGGATAGAAAGAATCGGTGGGACCGATTTTTACTTTAGGTTTAGGTCATATGTGGATGTGAGAAAGTAGTTGAGGGTTTTGGAGCATAGCACTAAGCACTTGAAGCAAGAGGCTCATTAAGCAACACCTCATTCCTCCTTGATAGTATTGGCTTTTCCTATAGACTCAATGTGATCTTGGATCACTAAAATGTAAAATGTAGAGTCTTGAGCTTTTGAGCTTGAGCCAATCCTTTGTCCTTTCATATTTTGAGGGATCCACTTTCATCATCCATGCCAAGCCATTCATTGAGCTTTCCTAAAATATTTGTCTTGGAATAGCATTAGCTCAATGAGCTATTTGTTGTTATGAATTACCAAAACCACCTAGGGATAGTTGCACTTTCAGTATTACCATACAATAATAATCATTAATGACCACAAGGAGCTTGACCTTAACCATTGACTCTCGCATAACACCACAAATATCCAACAATTCGGTATCCATGATACCACAGTGATCATCTCTTGATCACAACCAATCTCATCCTCATCATCGAACCAGGGTTGTTATTAAGCACATTATTATTATTACTTTTGATTCATAGTGTGACCGACTATGAACTGGACCCATATCCGCGGATGCAGCTATCGATAGATTTGACGCACGCTCTGCAGAGGTTAGCACACTGTACCCACACTACGGAACCCATGGCCTCGCACTCCCATTCGGGTGGACCAATGGCGTTCCGACAAAACCGATCTATTGCCCATGACACTCTCCCAGCCACTCCGACCATATCCCCTTTGAGCTAAGTCAGGGTGGCCCCATGCCTACCAAAGGCATCAACGACCACCGTCGTGGCAAAACATAAACGGTCCCAAACGGGGACATGAGCTCAAACCAAACATGGGCACACGAGGCTTATGCCGTCCTACCCGGCCAAGATAGCGCCCGCTCATAACCTTCCCTCGTTGGAGGCACCGACGAGAGGCATGACAATAGACCCAGTTAGGACCTTCCCATAAAAGGCAAATGTGGTTGCACTGGTCAGCTCGATGTGGTGGCACCATGACTCAACCAACAGTTGTTCAAGTTCATTTAAGTCCGGTTAAACTTGAATGCAAATGATGCTGAGTCATACAATATAACACGATGCAACTATCATGCATGATATCAACGTAAGCATGGGGGTACAACATAATCATCAAGCATATCAACAATAATAAAACATATATCCAAATGAGCATGGCATGCTGACTAGCATGAATATCACAACTAGAACCCTACTCATAGCATAACAAGACCACTAGCATCAACAATACATACTAAGCAAGAACATATCAAGAATACTACCAAGTAAGCATATAACCTGCAAGATGCAAAGGAACATGCATAATCACGGTACTCGGCAGCAGACAATGGTCATGCTCCGAAGAACCTGACCAACACCGACATGTACTACTACCAAGCATGACATACAACAGAAATACTAGCAACTAATACATGATAACCAGGTGCATAAAAACATAACATGACAATGAACACAAATCCATAAGCACCACCAAAACAACGATAATCGTATCAAAACAAGCAGACATTTATTAAATATTCAAGTTGAAAACCATGGCTACTGCATGGCCATCATGCAAGTGGGTGTTGTGGCTTGCTTGGGGATGTGAATACTCCGAGGAGAAGTGCGGAAAGCTCGCGGAATGAATTGCCGAAAAAGTTTCTCCCTCGGAGGGGGCTGATTAGGGCAAGAGCATCAAGGTCATTTTCAGTGTGAAAACACATCATGAAAATGGTATCAACGGAACAGGCTCAACGAGACGAAGAAGTAGGAGTTGGAATCACCTCGATCGGAGTTACGGGCAAAAGTTATGTAGGGTTGAAGACCAGGGACTATTCTATAAACAAAATATTCACAGACAGGCCCCTGGCAGCTCGGCGGGTCGCGCACTCCACATAATACGCTTTCCCACGGGGAAAGCCTAAAGCATAGAATGTGCTTCCACTTATCCCATGTCGGCGTTCTGGGAATGGGGGTCCCCAGACTTGCCTGCCTGCGGCCTGCGGCGTGGCTCAAGTGGGGGCCCAGCACGGCCCAGCTTCATCAGCTCAAGCTCAAGACCCTCGCGGGGCGGACGACAAGGAACCTTCCTCAGGAGCATCCTCGTCAGGCAGGCTCGCGAGGAGGCAGAGAGATCAAGGAAGGGTACCTCCCGAGGGTGCTCCGTGACGCAAGCCATGACGATCGAGACCAGGCAGGCGCCAACCCGCGCAGTGTCCTTGTTTCCCCTTTGGTGCAAAGGAGGCAAGCATAGGCCAAGTCATCAGGCAAAAGTTACCGCTTTGGTGCAACAAGACCAAGACCAGCAGAGCGGCAGGAAGAAGGTCATCATGGAGCCCAAGACGGCGTCACCGTCAGAGCCTTTGGCAGCCGAAGACCAACTTTAGTCAGGATAAGTGTACTAGATGTTCCCCTTCAAAATGGCCAATTGTTGGCGCCCTTCCCGCTCATTATTTGGGAAGAGGCCCTAGGCCACCCTCTATAAATAGGACTAGCCACCACAAAGAGAAGGGGACAGAAAATAGGTAGAGAGAAATAGATCAGAACCCGACACGAGAACAGGTCGACCAGAGAGAGAGAGAGAGAGAGGCGATCGAACTCACCCAAGCAGTTCATCACACCAGCTCAAGAACAGCCCCTCGTGAGGCTGTTCTCCCTTCATATTTTTCATCATCAGCCCCTGAGGCAATCCACCAGACCACACACTGGAGTAGGGTATTACACCACAACGATGGCCCAAACCAGTTTAAACCCTGTGTCTCTTGCGTTGTTCTTCGTTCCTAGTTTAGATCCCTCGCTAACCATTCACGCGTGAGCTGGTAGGGGAAAGATCTCCGCGCGCACCCCAGTGTTTGTCGGGGAAGCTGATCTTGACCCACGAACACCTATGGGACCTGGCAGACCGAGTCCCTTTTGGTTCGATGGGGGGCGGAGATTGCACGAAGAGCAGATCGAGGCGATGCACACGAGCAGTTTACCCAGCTTCGGAGCTCTCCGGAGAGATAACACTCCTACTGCTGCTTGGTTGATTGTATTGTTGCTAGGGAGCAATGAGAGCTACAAAACCTAGCTTGAGTGTTTCTGGTCTCGAGTGATTCGAACTGAACGTAGCCGAACCGAACTGAACCCTTTCTCCGTTGCACATGGGCCTCCTTTTATAGGCTCAAGGGGTCACCGAAAGGTGGCAACGTAGATGAGGGTACAAATGGAAAAACAGTAGTTGGTACACCGACTTGTACAGTGTACAGTGTACAATACCTAACTCTGACGGCAAGGGACAAGATCCATAAATGCCCGTCCCTGTCACCTAAACAGTGCAACAGGGACCGTCAGGTGTGCCACCGTTTTCCACGATGGTAAGCTTGTCAGCGCCGCTTATCGTTGCTCCCCGCTGGCTGCACAGCCTCTTGACACGCACGCCTGGAATGGCCCCATGGCGACACGTTGGTGGATGAGCTGGAGCGGAGATGAAGAGAGGTTGCCTGCCGCGGCAAGCACCTTGCCGCGGCTGAATCCTTGTCGCTCTCGGGAGCTTGTCGCTCACCGAGCCTTCCCGGCAAGCTCCTCTTGCCGGGGTCTTGTTTCCTTCGTGCCTTAAGTGGCCTTCCCGGCAAGCTCCTCTTGTCGGGGCCTTGAATACTTTGTTCTTGAATGGCTCCAAAGGAGCCGCGGAGGACCTTGGCGGTCACCAGGCAAGCCTTGCCGCGGGGTGCTGCAACTGCCCGTGTACGAGTTCGGGATACTAGGGTACCCCTACTCTAGTACACCGGCAGAGCCTCGGCTGGGCCACACACGCGCCGAGCTCTGTGGGCCAGCCCAAAAGCAGCACGGGCACGCGCGGCCTAGATCACGCCGTTACTCGCCCGGACCCACCACGTCTCCCACGAACAGACGCAGCATGAACGTGGCATCGTGGGAGAGATCGTGGGGCTTTCTTTATTGAAAGCGGGCGTCCGCCCCTCTCCCACCTTATAAGCAGGGAAACAGGGCAAGACGCCCACCTTGCCATTCTGTCACATCTCAAAACCACCGCCGCTCCCCCTTCTTCTCAAGTCCAAGAGAGCGACGCCCGCCTCATCGCCACCAACGCCCTCAACACCGTCGGCCTCCTCCACCACCTCCACCATGGCTCAAAGCCGACAAGGGAAGGGCGTGAAGTCGGCCGAGGCGCAGCGGCTCAGGCGCTGCGAAGGAGCGGGCCACCTTCACCCCTGCTCGGCGACAGGAGCTGCGGAGGGTACTACCTCTTCAGTCGTCGACGGAGACGCGGCGCACCAGCGCACGAGGGTGATCTCCGCCGCCGCATCCGAGAAGGTTTCTGTCGGGTACCCCTTCTTCGCGCTTTTCTTCTACTGCGGGCTCTGCCCGCCCTTTTCCGAATTATTTTGCGACATCATGAACACCTATGGTCTCCGCCTCCTGATTTCACCCCCAACGCTGTCCTGACCATGGCGGTTTTCGCACACCTTTGCGAGAACTTTGTCGGAGTCCACCCAAATGTAGCCCTCTTCCGCCACTTCTTTATGCCCCGCGTTGAGAGAGGAGAGTCGCTTGCCGGAGGGATTGCTTGGATATCCAGGATCGGCAAGAAAGAAGCATATCTGGAAGGAGAGCTTCATAGCAAGTGGGAGGAGTGGAGAGCCGATTGGTGTTGGATCATTGAGGAGAACCCGCAGCCCTTCACTGCCCAGCGCCAAAATCCCATAGTGCGCAGCAACGATTGGAGCAACTTGGCGCCGGAGGATGCGAGGTTGAAGATTGCCGTGACCCGGATCTTGCGCCTCAGGCATGCCGGACTCACTGTAGGCGCTGTTGGCGCGGATTTCCTTCGTCGCCGCATCGCTCCCTTGCAGGAGAGGAGGAGACCTGCTTGGGAGTTCCAAAATGCGGCGGACATCATGAGGCTGCGCCCGGGCCTCAACTGGAATTTCACTGTCTTGGAGCTGGATGCGTCTTCTGCCGGAGCTATTCAAGCGGACCAGATCGCCCAGTGGTTCATGTTGCCGAGGGGGTCGTTCCTTTGTGCAACAACTCTTCGCTTGACCGCATCCGTGCGATGATGCCGTTGTGCGATTCCCATGGGATCGTTCCAACTTGGCAAGAGCCCGCCGACGACGTCGTGCAGCAGTTCTTCGACAGCTTGGAAGAAGTGCCGATCCGCGCCGACGAAAGAAGTGGCTCACCCCAGCGACACCATCGACGCCGAAGGCAGCGATCGCCACCAGGCTAGAAGAGGCGGCGGAAGCTGCTGCCGCTGGTGAATTCGGGTTCACCGTGGAGGAGGCGGAGGCAGCTGAGGCGGCAAGCCTTGCCGACCGAGAGGAGCTTGCCGGCGCGGAGGAGCAGGCCGAGCCTGATGCTGAGCTGAACGAGCCTGCCGGGGGCGCCTCCCCTCCGCCTTCAGATAGCTTGTCGCGGGAGGAGCCCGCGGCCCTGCCAAGAAGGCGCCTCCGCAAGACCGGGGAAGTGGCGGGGCGGCAGACGGGCCAACAGCCGTCTCGCCGCGCGACGTGCTCCACCGCGGCAAGCTCTGTTGCCGCGGGAGCGCCCCACGCTGCCACAGCAACTGGAGCAGGGCCTTCTGGGACCACGGATCCCGCACCCGCCAAGCGTCCGAGGGAGCCTACTCTTCCATCTCGTCGCACCGGAGGCGGAGCGGAATTCGACTTCTCCGCTCTCAGCTCCGAGGAAGAAGAAGAAGAGTAAGATCTTGTCGTTGTACTTTGTAATTCTTCAATTTGCTGCTTTGTCTTGTATCTGATTTGCTTCATTCTGAACTCTCTCCTTTTCAGGACGCTGGCTCAGAGGGCGTCGAAGAGAGCCAAGACCCCGGTGGTTGTCACCGAAGACGATCCCCCCGTGGCGACAGGAGGCGCGTCTGAGACTCCCTTGCCGGACTCGGCAACCCTTCCTCAGAGCAGCCCCCAGCACAGCCCCCAGCGTAAGTATTTGGTTTATTTCTTACGGTTAGGTGTGCATGGGTGCTCCTTCTTTACTGATATCTGACTTGTTGATTTGTGTAGGAGCAGAGCAGCTTTCTCAGGAAGGCCCGGAAGTCGCTCCCGAAATTCTGTCTGCTTCAACTACGCCGCCAAGGGAGAATTCTCTGGCAAGGGAGCGCTCTCCGGCAAGGGAGGCCTCTCCGACAAGGGAAGTTCCTCCGACAAGGGGCAGCGCCGGCGATCCTTCGGTGGTGGAGACAGCGGCCACAGATCCCATCGCAGGTAATCTCCTTGCTTGAAAATTTCCCTTGGGTTCCTTTTCTTCGTTCTTCTTTTGAACATTTGCTTGATCGTTCTTTCTTTTTCGATCATCGATCCATCTGCCGGCGAGCCGATGGAGACTGAGGTTGCCGGCGAGGAGGACGCGCGCGGCAACAATGACGACACCGCCAACATGGAGGAGGAGGCCGGCGCCGATGGGTCCGCCGGCGAGGAGGCCGCAAGGCTCTTTGGCGCAAAAGGCCGGGAGGGTCTGGTGATTGTACTGACGACCCTGAGGCCGCAGGAGCGCCAGGCGCTACACCGACCGCCGATCCCTCCGCCACCGATGCAGCACCAGGCTCCGAAGAGCCCCAGCCCGGCGCCTATTTGAAGGCCGGCGACGGTGTCTTCATCAAGCTTCCATGGGCGCCGAGCTCAGGGCGCCGGTCGAGGAGAAACCTTCGACGAGGAGCTGCCTCCATTGGGCTGTCGCTGGTTGACGCGCCAAGCAGCAGCAGGTGAGTTCGAGGAGGAGCAGCCTGAAGAAGCTGCTGTCGCTCTACCGCGCCCGACAAGCTAAGCCGGAGTCCCGGAAGCACTTGTCGCGAGGGCGGAGCTGACATGGAGAAGCGCCAGAAGAGCTCCGCGCGCCAACAGCAGCCCTCCGGGGCGTAGCGAGCGGGAGCAACTCTCCGAAGAGCGCACAGCCTTCATCCTGGAGAAGGCTGAGGTCGAGGAGCAACAAAGGCTTGCCAGCGAGAAGCTAGCTGCGCAAGAAGGTGAGCTGGCGCAGCGGAAGATCAACCTTGACAGTTATGAGGAAGATCTTGCCGCGCGTGAGCAATCGATTGGCGGAGCTCTCGCGGAAGCAAAGGACGCTGCCGCAGCTGCCGAGGCCGCCAAGAAGGAGTTGGAGACGAGGGTGACTCAGCTGGAGGCCACCCTCCAGAAGAGCGGCGAGGAGGTCACCGCGTTGAAGCATGAGCGCGAGAAGGACGCCTATACTCTTGGCGAGCTGCAGGGCCGTCTCGCTGAGAAAATCAAGGAGCTCGACGCCGCCAAGGACTCCAAGGCAGATCTTGAGCTGAAGCTGTCTACCTTGACGGAGACGCTGGATGGCGCCAAGGAGCGAGAAGTGGGTTTGCTGGAGAAGATCAAGGCCAACGAGGAGTTGTTGGCGAATGCCACGACCGCCCATAACACCTTCAGAGAGAACGTGATGATCTGGACCGAAGGTCTTGTGAAAACAGCCGCCGCCATCGACAAGGAGCTGATGGACCTGGGGATGGTGGATCTCAGGTACTCCACCGACGAGCATCTCCAACCCAGCGCCAAGCTCAGCCTGTTCTTCAAGGGCGTGTTGGCGGCTCTCCAGCGGCTCCGTGAAGAGATCCCAAAGCAGCTGGTTGACGAAGTCGCACCAAATCTGTGCAGGGCTCTTCGAAGGTGCTGATGAAGGTGGCCTTCCGCAATCCAGGCGTCAGCTTCGCCAACGTCCTCAAGTCCTTGCCGCCGACCGCTGACGTTGAAGCGCTCAAGGCCCTTGTCGCACCCATTGTGGACAGGGTGAGCGGAGTCAAGAGAGTTGATGGCGACCGCGTGGACTAGGCCGCCAAGTTTATCTTTCCCTTGTCGCTGTTGATCATGTTTAGGAGAACAATTCATTAGATCTGTGACAAGTTATTTTTGTAATATACTCTATCTTAGGAAACGATTGCAATGTTATTTCCTTTACTCGATTCCTTCCTTTGTATGCTTGTGCCCTACGCTTTTAGGGAACTTGCCGGCGCGGGCACCTTTGCCGCGAGCGCTGAGTGCGGAACGTTAGCAGCCTGCTGGCGATGCCGCCTCCGGCAAGCAACCTTGTCGCAACTGGTTGCAGCTCACTTAAGTTGTTGAGCGGACTCGAAACAAAGCAAGGGCGCAAACCAGCCGCGAGTTGGTTCCTTCGCGCACAGGTTTTCCATACAAAGTACTATCGTTCGAGGAAGATAACTTAAAAATTTAAAAACTAATTGCTCAAGCTTAGGTAACTTAGCTTTTCTGTCATTTGCTTCCCGGTAAGGCGAAACTTTCTCGAGCGATGCTTGGCGGCCCACAGCATTATCTTCTCCTTCCCCCCCCCCCCCCCCGGCTAACTTGTGGGCGAAGGAACCTTCTTTTCTTATGAGAAGAAAGAATAGAAAATAAAGTTATGGAGCCTAGTGGCTCGTTATCGCTTACCAAGTGTGGATGCTGCACAAAATGTCAGATAACACATGCAAATTGGTTATGAAAGCATGAAATTGACAAGTTGTGCGCAACACATGAGCTTTACTGATGAACGGGGTCTGCGCCCGGCTTTGTACAAAGGATTACATGCAACAACGGCAAGACTTGTACAAAAGTGTGGTTGCCGGAACGGGTTCCGGCAACCGCGCCCTATGGGTAAAACTTACGAAGATGCTCTATATTCCAGGAGTTGCTTACCGGAACGCCATCTTCGGTCTCAAAGCGGACAGCGCCAGGCCTAGTGACTCGCTTTCACCCGATAAGGGCCTTCCCACTTCAAGTCAACTTGTTGGAATTCTTGGCGGACGCTACGAAGAACAAGGTCGCCTTCCTTGAAACTTCGGCACTAACTGCGGCTATGGTAGCGGCGCAAAGCTTGCTGGTAACGAGCAGCTCAGTCAAATGACTCAAGAAGCGATCCTCCTCAAGGAGCAGCGCGTCATCTTGTCGCAGCTGCTCTTGCTCAAGCTCATCATAAGCGAGCACTCGAGGTGACCCAGTATCTGAGTTCCGTGGGAGAACTGCCTCGCTCCATAGACTAGGCGAAAGGTGTCGGCCGGTGGCTCGGTTTGGCGTCGTCTGATCGACCAAAGAACCACCGGCAGCTCCTCAATCCAGTTTCTTCCGCACTTGCGCAGCTCGCCGAAAGTTCGGTCTTGAGTCCTCGCAGCACTTCAGCGTTTGCCCTCTCTGCTGACCGTTGCTCCTTGGATGAGCAATGAAGCAAAGCACCTTGGCGCCAAGATCTTGGGCGTATTGCATGAAGGTGTGACTCGTGAATGGTGTGTGCGTTGTCGGTGATGATCCGGTTAGGAATCCCAAAGCGGCAAACAATTGACTGAAGAACTTGATCGCTGATTGTCTGTCACCTTCCTCATCGCTTCCACTTCCGGCAACTTTGTGAACTTGTCGATTGCAGCGTACAAGTACTCAAAGCCCCGACAGCTTCGGGGAAAGGGGCCGAGGATGTCGAGCCCCGGACCAAAATGGCCGTGATAAAGGGATCGCCCGAGAGCTTGAGCTGGCTGGTGTATCTGCTGGAATGGAACCGCACGCTTCACACTTGGTTACTTGTGCGATTGCATCTCGGAGGGCTATCGGCGAGAAGAAACCTTGCCGAAAGCTTTGCGGCAAGTGCTCTTGCGCCAATGTGGTGACCACATATGCCTCCGTATCTCTCGCCAACAGCTTCATCCATCTTCCCGATGAATACACTTCAATTTCACCCCGTTGAGTCTTCTTCTGTACAGTGTGCTATCGACAAACTGGTACATACTTGACTGCCGGGCTACTCTCTCCACTTCTTCTTGCTCTTCGGGAAGTTCTCCTGTCTGGAGGAAATGGACGATCTGATGTGCCCATGTTGGAGCTTGCGGCTCGACAACAAGGACTAAAGGCACATGTGTCGCTGCGGGAACATCAGCTTCTACGGCAAGAACCTGCGGCTCAACCGGAGCTTGATGGTCCCCGGCAAGCTTGCCGGAGCAAAACTTGTCGGGACCGTCTGCTTCAAAGAAACAAACCTTTAGGCTTGTCGGAGCAGACTGCTCCTCAGCGATATCTGCGTTGATTTTGGGGACCTTCTTGGCGGCGGCTTCAGGGAGCTCTGCCGGAAAGTAGTCACCAGAAATCAACTTTCTCTTCTTGTTCTGTCCAGTTGATGGTGTTATAGTTGGTTGAGTCAGCTTGAGCACAAAAATTCCTGGTTCCACAGGTAACTTGAGTGCGGCGCACTTTGACAGGCCATCAGCGATATCATTCTGAGCTCTTGGAACGTGTTCCATTTGCAGGCCCTCAAAGTGTTCTTCTAGCTTTCTCACTTCATCGACGTAAGCTTCCATCAATGGACTCTGATAATCTTTGTTTACTTGGCGGACAACAAGCTGCGAGTCACCCCTGACAATAAGCTTCCTGATCCCAAGGTCCACAGCAATCCTGAGACCGGCAAGCAAACCTTCATACTCTGCAGTATTATTTGTTGCTTGCTCCTTGGGAAAGTGCATTTGGACTATGTTTTGAGGTGCTCTCCGTGGGTGCGATAAGCAAGACGCCGCACCGGGCGCCTTGCAGCGAGAAGGCACCATCAAAATACATCAGCCACTCTTTACTTGCCTCCTTGACGGGATGCTCGCCTCGAATTTCTTCATCTTGCGTCAAGGCCCATTCTGCTATGAACTCGCCAATGCTCGCTTTGGATAGTTGAAGTGCTTTCAAACTTGAGGCCAAAGCTTGATAGTTCAAAGGCCCACTCGACAATCCTGCCTGTTGCTTCGGATTTTGCAATATCCTGTTTAGGGGAAAGCGAGTGACAACTGTTATCTCATGTGCTTGGAAGTAATGGCGCAGCTTTCTCGAGGCCATGAGGAGGCCGAAAAGCAATTTCTGCACACCAGAGTACCTTGACCTAGCCCCCTGTAGAAGGGAACTGACAAAGTAGACTGGGCGCTGCACCATCCTTTTCTGCATCTTCTCGCAATCCTGCGCAGATCCGTTCTTGTCGAGACCAGAGCTTGACGGTGAAGCCCCCTGCTTGTCGCTGGATGCATCTGCCTCGGTTGTCGGCTCCTCATCTGCCTCCCTTTCCGCTACTAACGCAGCACTAACCACTTGATTGGTTGCCGCTATGTATAGCAGCAACTTCTCTTGTGGCCTAGGTGCGACAAGTATTGGAGTGGAGGACAGGTACCTCTTTAAGTCCTGCAGCGCAGCCTCCGCTTCGGGAGTCCATTTCATTGGACCCGCCTTTTTCAAATTCTTGAAAAATGGCAGGGCGCGCTCAGCAGACCTAGAGATAAACCCGCTGAGAGCAACCACGCAACCGGCAAGTCTTCGAACATCCTTGACGCGCTTTGGTGCTTCAATCTGCTCAATGGCCTTGATCTTGTCAGGATTGGCTTCAATTCCCCGCTGAGACACGAAGAACCCGAGAAGCTTGCCGGAAGGGACTCCAAACACGCACTTCTCGGGGTTGAGCTTGAGATTGATCTTGCGCAGATTTGCAAAGGTCTCATCCAAATCTTGAACCAGAGTTGCTTTGTCCTTGCTCTTGACCACTATGTCATCCATGTAAGCTTCAACATTTCTGTGCATTTGCGGCTCAAAAGCGTCATGGACTACTCTTGCAAACGTCGAACCAGCATTCTTCAAACCGAAAGGCATCCGTATGAAACAGTATGTGCCACATGGTGTAATAAATGCGGTTTTCTCTTCATCCTCTTCTGCCATGAAGATCTGATGATATCCTGAATATGCATCAAGAAATGAAAGCAAATCACATCCAGCTGTGGAATCAACAATCTGGTCGATACGTGGCAAGGGAAATGGGTCTTTGGGACAAGCTTTATTAACATCCGTGAAGTCAATACAAAGTTCACATTTCCCATTTGCCTTGCGTACAACTACCGGATTGGCCAACCACGTGGGATGGAGTACTCCTCTTACAAGGCCTGCTGCTTCCAACTTCTTGATCTCTTCTGCAATGAACTCTTGGCGCTCTCGCTGCTTCACGACTTTTTGCTTGACGGGCGCGATGAGGACAGACAGCTAGGTGGTGCTCAATTACTTTCACAGGAACACCGGGATGTCGACGGTTGCCATGCAAACACATCGACATTCGCCCGCAGAAAGCAACGAGCGCCTTCCTATTTAGGGTCGAGAGTGGCACCGATGGTGCAGGTACCACCGCCGTCCTCCTTGGCGGCACCTTCTTGGTCTTCGGCGGAGCTGCCATCATCTTCTTGCACTTGCGGTGGAGCTCGATGGTGCGTCCTCGACGGTAGCGCAGCACTCCGAAGAGGTGCGCTTGCCGGAGTGGGCATCAGAGCTCTTGCCGGACAAAGTGGTCTTCTTCTTCCCCCCGGGAGCTTCAGCGGCAAGTGATTTGCTATCTGTCGCAGCTGCTGCATCCCGGTAAATCTTGTCGGCGCAGATAAGAGCATCTTTCTTGTCGCCATGAACAGAAATGACACTTATCGGGCCGGGCATCTTGAGTAAGTTGTATGCATAATGAGAGGCTGCCATGAACTTGGCGAGTGCCGGACGGCCAAGTATTCCATTGTAGGGCAATGGAAAATCAGCGACGTCGAATGTGACCCTCTCAGTTCTGAAGCTTAGCTCGCTGCCAAATGTTACCGGCAACGTGATCTTCCCTTTCGGCTTGCTCCTTCCTGGATTGATTCCTTGGAAAGTGCCAGTCTCTTCGAGCTCGCTGTCAGGGATCTGAAGCTTCTGGAGCACTGCGGATGAGATCAGGTTTAAGCCGGCCCTGCCGTCAACTAACATCTTGGTGACTTTGAGGTTGCGGATAGTTGGTGAGACCAACATCGGCAAGCACCCGACCGCGGTTATGCGATCAGGGTGGTCCTCAATATCAAAGATGATAGGCGTGCTGGACCACTTCAGAGGCCTGCGTGACTCTACGGATGGTTCTGCTGCATTAACCTCCCGCATCCATTGCTTCAGTTGGCGGTGTGAGGTATGCGGAGAAGCATCACCGTCAACGCAGAGGATCTCCGTGGCTTTCTGAAACTCCTGCTCATCAGCTTCATCGTCTTCCATATCTTAATCGTCATCGTCGTCTTCATCCTTGTCGCGCCGCTGGAGGTCTGTCTCCTTGCCGCTGCTTGGCCTTGCTGCGGCCCTCCCCGCCGGTCGCTTCTTGCTAGCTGCCCCAAAGACCTTCCTGGGCCTTTTCCTTGTCGCGCTTTCGTACTCAGCTTTCATTGTTCAACAAGCTGCTCGACCTTTTGCAGCTCGAGGTCATGGCCCTTGGTGCGTTGAATCTTGCAAGATTGTTTGTTCGAGCTGTCACGCTTGTCGGCGGTCGCCACAGCTTGGCGGTCGGTGTCAGCGGCAACCTCCTTGCCGGAGCCACCAACCTTGGCCTTCTTGGCGCCACCTCCGCTGCGGACCGCTCGACAACTAGTACCTCTTTGCCTTTCTTCTTCCTGTTGTTCCGCCGCCGGCTCTTCTTTGCCGGGGCGGTCTCCTCACTGTCAGATCCTGCTTCTGCATTCTCTCCTGGGAGTCTTCTTCCTTCTTCAGCACGAGCACACTTGTCGGCCAGGGCATACAACTCACCGACGTCCTTGACTTTGCACATCGCCATCTCCTCCTCATCTCGCGGTTCCGCACGCTCGATGAAACGCTACGATCACCATGGCAGGGTGGACATCTGGGATGTTGTAGTGCACACGGCTGAATCTCTGGATGAACTTGCGCAGGGACTCTCCTTCCTTCTGGGCGAGCAGGTGAAGGTCACTCTCTTGGCCATGAGGCTTGTGGCCGCCCGTGAAGGCGCCGACAAACTAATGGCACAAATCTACCCAAGAGGATATGGAACTGTCCGGCAAGTGCATGAGCCAAGATCTGACATTGGGCTTGAGCACCAGCGGGAAGTAGTTGGTGAGGATCTTGTCGTCTCGTCCCCCCGCAGCCTGCACCGCGATGGTGTAGATGCCGAGGAACTCCGATGGATGCGCCCCGCCATCATACTTCTCTCGCACGCCGGCTTGAAATTTTCTTGTCGGGCCACTTTGGACTTGCCACAGCTCATGAGTGAACGCAGGGCAACCTACCGCGTCGGCAAGTCACCTGTTCCCCGCGCGGCGCTTGGCGTCAATGGGCCCAGCCAAGCTGGTCGGATTGACGCCGCGCTTCTCTTCGGCGCTCGATGCGAGTTCGAGCGTCTTCTTGTTGCCGTTCTTGAAGAACTTGGCGCTGATCACGGCGAGCTCGTGGATCTGATGACGCGGTGGAGTCGCTGTTGAGGTGGATCCGAGGAGTTGGTGATCTTGGCCTTCGGGATGGAGAGTGCATGGTGGTTGCACCCCCATAGGTTTCGTCGCCACCGGCTCGTGCCTTGTCGTCTCGCCGCGGCAAAGACGCAGTTGGTTGCCGCGGAGTATCGCCGTTGGCAAAGCCGATGAGACTCTGGATGGTGGCCCTCCATTCGTCGACCTTGTCGGCCGTTGGAGGGTAGTCTAGAAGCAGTTGAGCTCTTGCCAAGGCTTCCGCTGGAGTGGTGGGTGGCAATGGCGTACGGTGCGAGGAACGGGATATGCTCGGACTTCTAACCAAGTTAGAAGGAGCAGCATCCCGTCCAGGCGATCGTATTCGCTAGTACCAACATGTTTGGCGTGCATCTGGTCTCGAGGGCTTCGGGATCTTCCAGCTTGGCCTTGATCCAACGAGCGTATGGCGCTGCGAGCACCATGGCGCTGTCGGTCTTGCGCCTCCTGAGATGGACGCGGTACGTATCCGGACGCCGAGGTCTGCGCCGCCTTGTCCTTGGACTTGGCAGCGTCGTGGGCTCCCTCAACGACGCCCGTTCCTCCACCAGCGTCTTCCCCACCACTCGTCAGCTCCGGTGGTGGTGGGTTTGACGCGGACGGCTCCGCTGCCACCGAAGCCTTCTTCTTCGGTGGCATGTTGATGAAGATGATGAAGATGTTGCTCGTGTGAACGCCGGATCAGGTTCACACAGCCTCGACGCCCCCTACCTGGCGCGCCAAAGATGTCGGGGAAGCTGATCGTGACCCACGAACACCTATGGGACCTGGCGGACCGAGTCCCTTTTGGTTCGATGGGGGGCGGAGATTGCACGAAGAGCAGATCGAGGCGATGCACACGAGCAGTTTACCCAGCTTCGGAGCTCTCCGGAGAGAGAACACTCCTACTACTGCTTGGTTGATTGTATTGTTGCTAGGGAGCAATGAGAGCTACAAAACCTAGCTTGAGTGTTTCTGGTCTCGAGTGAGTCGAAATGAATGTAGCCGAACCGAACCGAACCGAACCCTTTCTCCGTTGCACATGGGCCTCCTTTTATAGGCTCAAGGGGTCACCGACAAGTGGCAACGTAGATGAGGGTACAAATGGAAAAACAGTAGTTGGTACACCGACTTGTACAGTGTACAGTGTACAATACCTAACTCTGACGGCAAGGGACAAGATCCATAAATGCCCGTCCCTGTCACCTAAACAGTGCAACAGGGACCGTCAGGTGTGCCACCGTTTGCCACGATGGTAAGCTTGTCAGCGCCGCTTATCGCTGCTCCCCGCTGGCTGCACAGCCTCTTGACACACACGCCATGAATGGCCCCATGGCGACACGTTGGTGGATGAGCTGGAGCGGAGATGAAGAGAGAGTTGCTGCGGGCAAGCACCTTGCCGCTGCTGAATCCTTGTCGCTCGGGCTTGTCGCTCATCGAGCCTTCCCAAGCTCCTCTTGCCGGGGTCTTGTTTCCTTCGTGCCTTAAGTGGCCTTCCCGGCAAGCTCCTCTTGCCGGGGCCTTGAATACTTTGTTCTTGAATGGCTCCAAAGGAGCCGCGGAGGACCTTGGCGGTCACCAGGCAAGCCTTGCCGCGGGGTGCTGCAACTGCCCGTGTACGAGTTCGGGATACTAGGGTACCCCTACTCTAGTACACCGACAGTGTTCGAACCTCAAGGGTCTGCCGGAACCCAAAATCCGACATCCCAGTCAGCAGAGGCGGGTTCGGGCGCCTAGGTCACTGATGTGTGGGTCCCACCGGCCTTCTCTCTCTCCTCCCTCCTCTTCCTTCTTCCCGATGGAAAACAGAGAAGGCGAGGCCGAGTGTCGGTGTCAAAACCGGTGCATCTCGGGTAGGGGGTCCCGAACTGTGCGTCTAAGGTCGATGGTAACAGGAGGCAGGGGACACAATGTTTACCCAGGTTCGGGCCCTCTCTATGGAGGTAATACCCTACTTCCTGCTTGATTGATCTTGATGAATATGAGTATTACAAGAGTTAATCTACCACGAGATCGTAATGGCTAAAACCCTAGAAGTCTAGCGTGTCTGACTATAATTGTATATATATGTTTCCGGACTAAGCCCTCCAGTTTATATAGACACCGGAGGGGACTAGGGTTGTACGAAGTCGGTTACAGAGAAAGAAATCTTCATATTTGGTCGCCAAGCTTGCCTTCCACACCAAGGAGAGTCCCATCCGTACACGCGAGAGAGTCTTTGGTCTTGTATCTTCACAACCCATTAGTTTGGCCCATGTCCAACATGCCGGACGCCCGAGGACCCCTTAGTCTAGGACCCCTCAGTAGCCCCTGAACCAGGCTTCAATGACGAGGTGTCTGGCGCGCAGATTGTATTCGACATTGCAAGGCGCGTTCCTTCTCCGAATACCCCAAGGTAGTCTTCGGACGCAATGAAAGTGTCCGGATCTACAACACAAGTACCACACACACAACCGCAGAGAGTATAATATTTCACGAGTCCAATCGGCTGACAACTTTTGGCAAGGTGACATCATGTCTGCCCGGTCATTATTTCGAACCATTTTCGTCTGCCGTTCCATGTTTTGAGACACGGTTTTCATTGGCACATCTTGTCAAAGCAGACATCGTGTCCCCTTATTGCGGGGTTCTCATCAATACGGGCGTGGGTAATCCAACCGTGCTGTTTGCACAGCCCTTGGGAACAGGCGAGTTTTAAGGCGAGTGGGGAGGCGCTTGATATTCGCCGCTTTTATAAGGAGATAAAGATTCCCCTTTTCTTCACCCACGCCTTCTCTCTTCCTCTGCCCTTCCATTCTTGAGCTCCAGCACCCAAGTTCTCATCTTTTCCACCTCGAGCAAGCACCCAACCATGTCCGGATCTGGAGGTTAAGGCAAGTGGATGGCCTCCTCCGTAAATGAGAAGGACATCACTCAGCTTTGGGCGGCCAGGTATCTGGCGAAGGAAATCGCCCACCGTCTTCCGACCAAGGGGCAAATCGTCCCCACCCCGAAGCCCAATGAGAGGGTGGTGTTCATCCCTCACTTCGTCCGCGGGCTAGGGTTTCCACTCCACCCTTTCGTCCGTGGAATGAAGTTCTATTATCGACTATGGCTCAAGATCTTCAACGTGAAGCCGAAGGTGGTGGACAGCCAACACGCGGAGTGCGGGGGCGCCACGGTGAGCAAGATGCCTAATGTCACATGGCCCAAAGGTATGTTTGTGGAGAACGTCAAGGAGTGGCAGAAGCTGTGGTTCTACATCACAGAGCCTCGCGATGGCACTTGGGCCACAGCTCCCGAGTTCAAATCCGGAGCTCCAATGCGGCTCACCTCCTGGATAGAGAAGGGCCCAAATTGGTCTTCGTCGGACGAACTGATAGCGCTACAGACGTGCATCCAGTGCATGGTGGATAAGAACATCAAGCTCCTCCACGTGATCCAGGTGATGCTAGTTTGACGGATCCTTCCATGCTAGAGCCGAACATGCCCTTTATGGGAATTTGATTCGGAGAAGCACAAAACCTTGGAAAGACTCTTCGGAACTAATCACAAAGATGTCTGGAAGTTTCTCTTTAAGGGCAACAAGACGTCGCCGGATATAGTCCAGGACCACGGGCACGATCTTGCCCATCCTGCCAGTGCGGTAAGTTACGTCTCAATGCACATCCCCTACTTGCTTGTTCAAGGAGGATATCTAAACTTTACTATTTCATTCTTTCAGGTATGGACGGAGAGAGCGGAGCGGATTCGGTGTCCAGCTCCGCTGCCCAAGGAACCAGTCATCCCGCTCCTGGCGAAGATGATGGTTCCGGCGCCCTACAAGGCGCCGGATAAGAAGGCCAAGGGGGCCAAAGGTTGCCCTCGCCGCAAGGGCGCTTCGGACGTGACGTCCGAAGACAAGACTCACTCCTCTGCCGCTGAAGATGATGACGAGGAGGAGGAGGAAAGCAACTCTCCCCCTAATGGGGGAGGAAGAAGAGGGCGGCCTCCACATATCTGGAAGCGGAGGCGCCCAAGAGGGGGAAGGGCCCCCTCGCGGATAGCTCCGCGTGGGACGTCGATAGCAGCCCAAAGCGATGCCCCTGAAGCAACCCCTGGCCGCATCGTGAGTACTAAAAAGCCCATATGCATCCATGTATCCGGCCTCTCCTCTTTATGGTATTAATATGTTTAATCATGCTATTGCAGTTCGGCCCACGACAGCTCCCTGCGAACCTCATCAGGAGGTTCGTTGGATTCAAAAGCGATGGCCAACGAGTCACCGCCAGCCGCTCACTCTCCCAAGGCCAAGGGCAACGCCGAGGTGCTGTCCCGAAGGACCTTCCCTGGCCAGGGGGAAGCCCAGGAGACTGTCCGGGAGGCACAGGAGGGTGAAACCTCAGTCGCCGGACATATAGGGGAGCAGACCCCCATGGAGACCAGTGATGGGCACCGTGTTCAGTTCGGCCCCCAGCCGGATACGATTACGGAGACCCATACGGCTCCGGAATCCGGCGAGCAGCCTCCTTCGAGAGAAGGAGGTGTGCCTATCCCGCCGGTGACCTCTGTCCAACCAGAGGCACTGGATAATCTGCTGGAAGCGCTACGCGGTGCTTCCATTGTGGATGAACACCGTATCCTTATGGGTACGGTGATTGAGAGGGTTCAGTCCGTCAAGACCGGACTAACCGAAGCCTGCAACAGCCTGCTGACAGGTTTTGAGTTAAGCGACGCAAAAGAAAAATTCCCCATATAGACAGTAGCCCATGAGACACTGTCCGGTGTTCGAAAAGAAAGGCTGAACAGAGGATCAATTCATTTTTGCAGGAAACTAACTAAATGTGTCTTATATGAACAAGCAGGCGTCGTTGCTGGCCGCGACCTCACACGCTGCCGAAGTCTCCGAACTAAAGCAGAGACTGGAGCAGGCCGAGGAGGAGCTCGGCTAAGCGAGGAAGCAGCTAGAAGACAAGCAAGGTATGTAATGGCTCGCTATATATTCGGAAAGAATAAATGATGTGTATTGACCGTAGTGTCATGGTATGTGCAGGAGCGACGACCGAGGTCGAGGCCCTGAAAAAGGCCCTGGCCGAAGCCAAGGAACAAGCCGCCCGTAAAAAGCTCAGGGCCAGGCTTAATGAGGTCCAGCAAGAGCTCCAAGATGCCGTGAAAAAATGCGAGTCCTTGGAGTGCGATGTTTCGGCTCGAGAGACCGAACTCGCCAAGGCTCGCCAAAGCGTAGAAGAGGCCCGGGTTGAAGCCCAGGGCACCCTCCAGGAGATCCAGGAGGCCGAGAAAATCGCGGCGGGTAAGGCGTTTAGTATGCAAAGCAAGTATGTGAAGAAGAAGTATTTCTTACTAACCCGGATTCGGAGTCCTCTAGGGGCGTTTGCGGATCTCCCGTGCAGCGTGTCTGACGCTGCGTAGTTCTTCCGAGCCAAAGAAGGGAGCTCTACGGAGAAGCTGTTCTGGTCGCAATATCTTGCGCCAGAACATCCAATGCCCTTTAGAGACCAGCTAAAGCAGTTGGTCGAGCTGCATAGGGTGGCCGAGCTAGCCACGAAGGATTTGATAATCCGGCTTTGGCTTGCCGAAGCTTAACCCAGCAGCTACTTCGGTCTCGCGAACCAGATGGTAGATGCCTGCCCTCGGCTGGATGTCGTCAAGCGGTCAGCCTGCATCGAGGGCGCGCGCATGGCCTTCGCCCGCGTCAAGGTGTGGTGGAAGAAGATGGATGCCGTCAAGCTTGTGACCGAGGGGCCGCCCAAAGGCAAGGATCACCGCACGCCCGAGCACTATTTTGAAGATGTCCTGGAGGGGTCCCGCATTGTGGCGACGCAATGTGCGCAACACATTATCTTTGAATGAATATATTCATGTTGTCTCTTCCTTGTCTGATGAAACAAAATTGTTATGTAATATAATGTTTGTTTTTTAGAAAAATCACCTCCTGTGCGGATGTGTTGTATGAAATCTGAGAGTTGGCCAATCGTCGGCTTCTGCCCCCACGTAGGTAGTAAGGGGGTGTTCGGGATGTAATCTAAACACTCTTGATCCAATTGTTCGGTCCCTGAAGGAGGTGTTCAGCACAACGAACCAGGCAATCAGATTATGTGGCTTTATCATCCTCACTTAGCCATAGGAGTTTGACAATAAAAATATAGGCATAACCCCTAGTATCCGAGCTAGTGTGTTGTAAACACCTGATCGGGCAAGTACCCATCCCTCGCGCAATGCGGAAAAAACCTTTAACGATTTGAGACCTCCGAAGAGCTGATCGGCTCTTGCAGCATCATGACAGTCAGTTTCTGTCTTTCTCTATTGAGGTGCTCTTCCAGGTAAACCAGGGCACAATCGCAGGAGTTCTCCCTTTACTACCATAGCCGATATAGCGGAACGTAAGGTAGCAAATGCTACCTCTTGAGCATTGCGTTGCTTTTCCCTTGAAGAGGAAAGGGTGATGCAGCAAAGTAGCGTAAGTATTTCCCTCAATTTTTGAGAACCAATGTATCAATCCAGTAGGAGGCCACGCACGAGTCCCTCGCACCTACACAAACAAATAAATCCTCGCAACCAACGCAATAAAGGGGTTGTCAATCCCTTCACGGTCACTTACAAGAGTGAGATCTGATAGATATGATAAGATAATATTTTTGGTATTTTTTATGATAAAGATGCAAAGTAAAATAAAAGGCAATAAAAATAACTAAGTGTTGGAAGATTAATATGATGAAAATAGACCCGGGGGCCATAGGTTTCACTAGTGGCTTCTCTCGAGAGCATAAGTATTTACGGTGGGTGAACAAATTAATGTTGAGCAATTGATAGAATTGAGCATAATTATGAGAATATCTAGGTATCATCATGTATATAGGCATCAAGTCCGACACAAGTAGACCGACTCCTGCCTGCATCTACTACTATTACTCCACACATCGACCGCTATCCAGCATGCATCTAGAGTATTAAGTTCATAAGAACAAAGTAACGCTTTAAGCAAGATGACATGATGTAGAGGGATAAACTCATGCAATATGATATAAACCCCCATCTTGTTATCCTCAATGGCAACAATACAATACGTGCCTTGCTGCCCCTCATCCTTTGGGAAAGGACACATAAAGATTGAACCCAAAGCTAAGCACTTCCCCATTGCAAGAAAGATCAATCTAGTAGGCCAAACCAAACTAATAATTCAAAGAGACTTGCAAAGATAACCAATCATACATAAAAGAATTCAGAGAAGATTCAAATATTGTTCATAGATAATCTTGATCATAAACCCACAATTCATCGGTCTCAACAAACACACCGCAAAAGAAGATTACATCGAATAGATCTGCATGAGAGAGGGGGAGAACATTGTATTGAGATCCAAAAAGAGAGAAGAAGCCATCTAGCTAATAACTATGGATCCGAAGGTCTGTGGTAAACTACTCACACATCATCGGAGAGGCTATGGTGTTGATGTAGAAGCCCTCCGTGATCGATGCCCCCTCCAGCGGAGCTCCGGAACAGGCCCCAATATGGAATCTCACGGGTACAGAAGGTTGCGGCGGTGGAATTAGGTTTTTGGCTCCGTATCTGGTAGTTTGAAGGCGTGAGGTATATATAGGAGGAAGGAGTACGTCGGTGGAGCAACATGGGGCTCACGAGGGTGGAGGCGCGCCTGGGGGATAGGCGCACCCCTACCTCGTGCCCTCCTGGTTGATGTCTTGGCGTAGGGTCCAAGTTCTCGGATCACGTTCGTTCCAAAAATCATGTTCCCGAAGGTTTCATTCCGTTTCGACTCCGTTTGATATTCTTTTTCTGCGAAACTCTGAAATAGGCAAAAAAACAGCAATTCTGGGCCGGGCCTCCAGTTAATAGGTTAGTCCCAAAAATAATATAAAAGTGTATAATAAAGCCCAATAATGTCCAAAACAGAATATAATATAGCATGGAACAATAAAAAATTATAGATACGTTGGAGACGTATCAAGCATCCCCAAGCTTAATTCCTGCTCGTCCTCGAGTAGATAAATGATAAAAACATAATTTTTGATGTGGAATGCTACTTGGCATAATTTCAATGTAATTCTTCTTAATTGTGGTATGAATATTCAGATCTGAAAGATTCAAGATAAAAGTTCAATATTGACATAAAAATAATAATACTTCAAGCACACTAACTAAGCAATTATGTCCTCTCAAAATAACATGGCCAAAGAAAGTTCATCCCTACAAAATCATATAGTTTAGTCATGCTCCATTTTCATCACACAAGAATGCTCTCATCATGAAGAACCCTAATGACAAGCCAAGAAATTGTTTCATACTTAGTAATCTCAAACTTTTTCAACCTTCACGCAATACATGAGCGTGAGCCATGGATATAACACTATGGGTGGAATAGAATATGATGATGGGGGTTATGTGGAGAAGACAAAAAAGAAGAAAGTCTCACATCAACGAGGCTAATCAATGAGCTATGGAGATGCCCATCAATTGATGTTAATGCAAGGAGTAGGGATTGCCATGCAACAGATGCACTAGAGCTACAAATATATGAAAGATCAATCAAAAGAAACTAAGTGGGTGTGCATCCAAGTTGCTTGCTCACAAGACCTAGGGCATTTGAGGAAGCCCATTGTTGGAATATACAAGCCAAGTTCTATAATGAAAAGTTCCGACTAGTATATGAAAGTGACAAAACAAAAGACTCTCTATCATGAAGATTATGGTGCTACTTTGAAGCACAAGTGTGGTAAAAGGATAGTAACACTGTCCCTTCTCTCTTTTTCTCTCATTTTTTGGGCCTTCTCTTTTTTATGGCCTTTCTCTCTTTTTTTATTTTTATTTCCTCACTTGGGACAATGCTCTAGAAAATGATGATCATCACACTGCTATTTATTTACAACTCAATGATTACAACTCGATACTAGAACAAAGTATGACTCTATATGAATGCCTCCGACGGTGTACCGGGATATGCAATGAACCAAGAGTGACATGTATGAAAGAATTATGAATGGTGGCTTTGCCACAAATACTATGTCAACTACATGATCATGTAAAGCAATATGACAAATGATGAACGTGTCATGATAAACGCAACGGTGGAAAGTTGCATGGCAATATATCTCGGAATGGCTATGGGAATGCCATAATAGGTAGGTATGGTGACTGTTTTCAGGAAGATATAAGGAGGTTTATGTGTGAAAGAGCGTATCATATCACGGGGTTTGGATGCACCGGCGAAGTTTGCACCAACTCTCAATGTGAGAAAGGGCAATGCATGGTACCGAAGAGGCCAGCAATGATGGAAAGGTGAGAGTGAGTATAATCCATGGACTCAACATTAGTCATAAAGAACTCACATACTTATTGCAAAAATCTACAAGTCATCAAAAACCAAGCACTACGCGCATGCTCCTAGGGGGATAGATTGGTATGAAAAGACCATCGCTCGTCCCCGACCGCCACTCATAAGGAGGACAATCAAAGAACACCTTATGTATCAAATTTGCTACATAATGTTTACCATACGTGCATGCTACAGGACTTGCAAACTTCAACACAAGTATTTTTCAAATTCACAAGTACTCAACTAGCAGAACTTTGATATCACTACCTCCATGTCTCAAAACAATCATCAAGAATCAAACTTCTCTTAGTATTCAACACACTCATAAGAAAGTTTTTACTAGTATCGAATACCTAGCACATTAGGATATTTAAGTAAATTACCATGCTATTTAAGACTCTAAAAATAATCTAAGTGAAGCATGAGAGAATAATAGTTTCTATAAAACAAAACCACCACCGTGCTCTAAAAGATATAAGTGAAGTACTAGAGCAAAAACTATATAACTCAAAAGATATAAGTGAAGCACATCGAGTATTCTAATAATTTCCGAATCATGTGTGTCTCTCTCAAAAGGTGTGTACAGGAAGGATGATTGTGGTAAACTAAAAGCCAAAGACTCAAATCATACAAGACGCTCCAAGCAAAATAAATATTATGTGGTGAATAAAAATATAGCTCCAAGTAAAGTTACCGATGGAAGGAGACGAAAGAGGGGATGCCTTCTGGGCATCCCCAAGCTTTGGATTTTGGATTTCCTTAGGTTATATTGGGGTCTCATGGCATCCCCAAGCTTAGGTTCTTGCCACTCCTTGTTCCATAATCCATCAAATCTTTCACCCAAAACTTAAAAACTTCACAACACAAAACTTGACAGAAAATCTCGTGAGCTCCGTTAGCGAAAGAAAACAAAACACCACTTCAAGTGTAACACCTCGGATGTAACTTTCCATATTTGTAACTCCAACTCTTGCCATTTTCGGCATTGTGATATGATATTCCCTCCGTGGTTGGGTTTTTCTTCATTTTTGCATTTTGTCCATGTCATGCATTTTCATATCATGTCATCATGTGCATCTCATTTGCATATGTGTTCGTCTCATGATTCCGAGCATTTTTCCCGTTGTCCGTTTTGCAATCCGGCACTCCTATGTCCCCCGGCGCCCCCTTTTACGTTTTTCCGTGAGCGGGTACTAAACTTTCTCGGAATGGACCGAGGTTTGTCAAGTGGCCTTGTTATACCACCGGTAGACCACCTGTCAAGTTTCGGGTCATTTGGAGCTCGTTTGGTACTCCAACGGTTAACCGCACTCTCGCAAAGGCCTCTTTTAAGTTGCAGCCCAACACCCTTTCAAAATAGTCCAATAACCCATCTAAGTCACTTCCATGCTCTCCGTCGTTCGATCACGATCATGTGGGCGAATACCGCACCTCATTTGGACTCTCCTAGCTCCCTCTATGCCTATATATACACCCCCCATTCCAAATCGCGGTACAAACCCTAGCCTTCCCCTACCTCGCGCCACCGGACAAAAATCCCGCGCCGACGGACGTGTCCGCCCGCCAGCCACCGCCGCCGCCAGCGAAAAGGCGCGACACGTGGCACCCGCCACGCGCGCGCCCGCCCGCCGAGCCCGCATCCGGCCCTCCCGGCCCGTCCCCAGCTGCCTCGGGCCCGGCCCCTGCCCACCCGCCGCCGCCCGCCGAGCCGCCGCCCGGCCCGCGCCCCTCCGGCCGGCCTCGGCCTCTCCCTCCTCCGGCGACCCTCCTCCTCCTCGCCCCGACGAACTCCGGCGAGAGCCGACCTCGCCTCGGCTTCCGCTCGTCCGGCCAGATCCGATCCGAAAACCGCCCGGTTGACTTTTCCCCTCCCCCCCGAATCCTCTAAGTCCTAATTTCTGCTAATATTTTCATGCATTTTCATCATGCCATAACTCTGCATCCGTAGCTCCGTTTCGTGCGTGTAATATGTCAAAATGTTCGCCTCGAGGAGTAGATCATTTCATCTTATTTCATAATTTTCATTTGAGCACATCTTGATGCCCGAAATGCTATTGGAAGAGGGCTATGTGATGTTAGTTTCAGATTCTTAACAGAACATGCACTTTTGTCATTTTTGCCATGATTAATGTGTGCACCCTATGCTCTTGAGTCCTACATGTGTTTTGTAATATGCCATGCCATCTTTCGAGGGGTGTATGTCATGTATTTTTTTTATCTATGTGGTGACTAGCACAAGCATGCAAACTAGGTGTCATGATGTTGCTGATTTCAGCCCCTGTTTAGCTGATATTTTTATGCCATGTTAACTTGATGCTACCGAGAGATCCATGCATATTTTGAGATACTTCAGTAAGGATGTTTTGAACATATGGTTATGCTCTATCCATCCATGCCTTTGTTTGCAATTATGGAGTGCCATAGCTTGAGTCAATCGAGCTCTACTTTCGCTATAAAATGTTTCCTGGCAGATTGTTTACATGTTATCCAATTTTGCCAAGGTTGTTGTGGTTGATCCGTGTATGCTATGATGTTGTTCTTGCCATGTATATCTTCTATGCCATGTCTTCTTGATGTATGTATGCTTAGTTTATCATGAAATGCTCTGTAGTGAGTGCATCGAGCTCTTAAACATGCCTACTTGCTATCTGTTTTTGCCATGCCACATTGCTGAATCATTACTAAACTTGCTATATTGACATGGGTGTTACTATATTTTCTGGTCCTTTTTGGCTTATGGTCAGTAAGGGACTTTTGTTCTATGCTTTGAGTAGATTCATGCCATGCCTTGTTTTGCTATTATGCGTTCCTGTAGCATGTTGTTTTCTTGCTCTGAACATTGCTTCCTGATGCTGATTTTGCCATGTTCAGTAGTTTCACTAAGTCTGTGAAGCTGATATGTTTTGCACTTTTGCCATGCTTGTTTGAACCTGTTATGATGTGATTTAGCCGTAGCTCAGTGTTCATCTTTTGTCAAGCATCTTGAATAGATCAATGCCATGTGCTTTGTTGGTACGTTTGGGTGCAGTAGCTTAATTTCTTGTTGCTTGCTAAGTGGCATCATGCTGTTAATGGCAGTTTGTGCCATTCTTGTTTTGCTTGTCATTTGCAAACCGTGCATCCGATTCGGTGATCTTTAGATCGATTTCAACGAAATCATCTCATCTTTCCAGCGGCATACTTGGTTTGCCAATTTGATGCCTGGTTCATCATTTTCCTTCCGGAGCGCGCATACGCATTGCATATCACATCCCGCATATCATGCCATATATTGCATCATGTTGCTTGTGCATTGCACCGTGATTTATTGTGGTTCCTTTGTTTGTGTTCTTGCTTTGGGTAGAGACGGGAGACGAGTACATGAACGAGGAACCTGTTGAGAACGCTTACGAGGATCAAGCTTTCGACAACTCTGAGAACTTTGCAGGCAAGATGACCATACCCTCGAAATCACTTCTATCTTTGCTATGCTAGTTGCTCGCTCTTTTGCTATGCCTATGCTATGATGCCTATCACTTGCTTATCATGCCACCCATATTGCCATGTCAGCCCCTAACCATCCTTTCCTAGCAAACCATTGTTTGGCTATGTTACCGCTTTGCTCAGCCCCTCTTATAGCGTTGCTAGTTGCAGGTGAAGATAAAGTTTGTTCCTTGTTGGAACATGGAGATGTTGTTCCTTATTGGGACATGTTTACTTGTTGGGGCTATCACAATATATCTGCTATAATTAATGCATCTATATACTTGGTAAAGGGTGGAAGGCTCGGCCTTATGCACAGTGTTTTGTTCCACTCTTGCCACCCTAGTTTCCGTCATACGGTGTTATGTTCCTTGATTTCGCGTTCCTTACGGTTGGGTGATTTATGGGACCCCTTGACAGTTCGCTTTGAATAAGACTCCTCCAAAGCAAGGCCCAACATTGGTTTTACCATTTGCCACCTAAGCCTTTTTCCCCGGGTTTTCGCGAGCCCGAGGGTCATCTTTATTTAACCCCGGACGGTGCTCCTTGAGTCTGGCCAACTAAAGTAGATCATGGGGCCACCACGGGAAACTCGAGGCTTGGTTTTACTCGTAGGATGTCTCATCCGGATGTGCCACGAGAACTAGATATGTGCAGCTCCTATCGGGTTTGTCGGCTGTCAGGCGGCTTTGCTGGTCTTGTTTTATTGCTGTCGAAATGTCTTGTAGTCCGGGATTCGAGATTGATCGGGTCTTTCGGTAGAAGGAATATCCTTCGTTGACCGTGAGAGCTTATAATGGGCTAAGTTGGGACACCCTGCAGGTATTCTCTTTGAAAGCCGTGCCCGCGGTTATGAGGCATATGGGAATTTGTTAATGTCCGGTTGTAGAAAACCGAAGTTGACCTCAATTAAAATACACATCAACCGCGTGTGTAACCGTGATGGTCTCTTCTCGGCGGAGTCCGGGAAGTGAACACGGTGTTGGATTTATGTCTGACGTAAGTAGTTCAGGATCACTTCTTGATCGCTACTAGCTTCACGACCGTGCTTTGCTCCTCTTCTCGCTCTCTTTTGCGAATGTAGCCACCATATATGCTAGTCGCTTGCTGCAGCTCCACCTCAAAACTCTGTCCTTCCTATAAGCTTAAATAGTCTTGATCTCGCGGGTGTGAGATTGCTGAGTCCCCGTGACTCACAGATTCTACCAAAACAGTTGCAGGTGCCGACGATGCCAGTGCAGGTGACGCAACCGAGCTCAAGTGGGAGTTCGATGAGGAACGTGGTCGTTACTATGTGTCTTTTCACGATGATCGATGGTGGAACCCAGTTGGGACGACCGGGGATCTGTGTAGCATTTGGGGTATCTTCTTTTATTTTGGTTCCGTAGTCGGACCTTGAGTGTAATCTGAATGATGGATGTTTATTTATGTATTGTGTGAAGTGGCATCGTAAGCCAACTATGTAACTCTTTCCTTATGTATTACATGGGTTGTGTGAAGATTACCTCACTTGCGACATTGCTTTCAATGCGGTTATGCCTCTAAGTCGTGCTTCGACACGTGGGAGATATAGCCGCATCGAGGGCGTTACAAGTTGGTAATCAGAGCCTTCCCCGACTTAGGAGCCCCCTGCTTGATTGTTTGCTGGCGTTGTTGAGTCTAGAACGAAAAATGTTTTGAGTCTTAGGATTATATATATCGGAGAGTAGGATTCTTTTTACTCCCCAGTCCCTTCGTCGCTCTGGTGAGGTCTCCTGACGTAGAAGTTTTGACTCTCCTCTCCTCAAATTTCACAAAAAAAAATTAGGATCACGCGGGTATCTTGGAATCGTTCCGATGGTTTTGTGACGAGAACATTGTTCTTGGTGCCTCCTGACATTTAGGGGTTGTGGCAGTGTCCCGGGGAGTTGAGCTCCGAGGTGTTGTCGTCACAATTTTATCGTTGCAGTTCTGGAATACCTGAGATTTGCCGACATCAAAATATCTTTTGTGCAGTTGTTGGTGAGATAACCCCGATAACCCAGTACTGGGGCGAGCTCGGGAGTATTTCCATGACTCGTATAACGGATGCTTTTCGAAGGTCGAGGTACACGATTTCCGAGGGTTTCTTGGTTATGTGTTGACGGATGGATACAGCTGGATCTAGGTATTGTTAGTTTGGGAGATATATTTTGTGTCCCCTGTATCCCCAACACCAGATTGCATAACCAGAAAGTTTCGGGAGTTTATAGGTGGGATTCAAGTAGCTCTTAGCATTTCTTCCCGCAGATATTTGGTTTGTGATTGGGTAATCCTTACCACTTATTTGTTCCAGTCGTACCTTGTTATTTTTTCATCAACCCTTAATCAAGTGGCTTCTCACCTTAATGTACGTGTGATGATTAGCTTTGGAATTCATTCGTTCATCCTTGTTCGAATGTTTATTGTGAAGACTATATGTTGCAATTTCTATCCGTTGATTCAACTTGACTATTTGTTGCTCCCGATGTCTCTATCAAGATGGGCGACTATAGATTTCTGGCTAAACCAATTGTTCTTGGTGACTCGGATATTGATCTTATTCTCGGGATGGACTGGCTTTCTCAGCACAAAGCTCAGCTTGATTGTGCTGCCAGGGAAATTCAATTGACTCACTCTTCTAATGATGTGATCATCTATGCCGCCCGTGATGAAACCATTCGGTTGTTTTCTCTCAATGAGAAGGGCGAATTGGATGCTATCTCTCGATTCCATCGTTTGTGAGTACCAAGATGTCTTTCCGAAGAGCTTCCGGTATGCCTCCTCATCGGCCGATTGAGTTCGTTATCGATCTTGAGCACAGCACGGAACCCGCTTGCAAGCGTCCATACAAGCTTGGACCTAATGAGCTGAAGGAATTGAAGAAGCAGCTCGATGAACAAGAGCGTCTGGGTCTGATCGGACGAGTTCATCTCCTTGGGGTTGTGGTGTTCTTTTGTCCGGAAGAAGGATGGCACGGACCGACTTTGCGTTGATTACCGTCCATTGAATAAGAAGACAATCAAGAACAAGTATCCACTTCCCAACATCAATGAGCTTTTCGAGCAACTCAAAGGTGCTAAAGTGTTCTCCAAGCTTGACCTTCGTATGGGTTATCATCAAATTCGCATTCGTGAACAAGATATTCCCAAGACAGCATTCAGAACAAGCTTTGGTTCTTATGAATATACTGTCATGTCTTTCGGCCTCGTCAATGCTCCTCCAACATTCTCTCGGATGATGAACTTCATATTCAACCCCTACACCAATGAATTTGTCTTGGTCTATCTCGATGATATTTTGGTCTTCTCCAAGAATAAGAAGGATCATGCCAAACATTTGCGATTGGTGCTCGACAAGCTCAGAGAGTATCAATTCTATGCGAAGTTCTCCAAATGTGAATTTTGGCTTGATGAAGTGCTTTATCTTGGTCACATCATCTCCGCCAAGGGCATCGCTGTTAATCCTGAGAAGGTGTCTGCAGTTGTGAATTGGGAACCTCCTCAGAATGTCAAGCAGCTTCGCAGTTTTCTTGGTCTTGCAAGCTATTGCCGAAGATTCGTTGAGAACTTCTCCAAGATTGCAAAGCCTCTTTCCAACCTCCTCCAGAAGCATGTGAAGTATGTCCGGTCTCCACGAGTGTGACGTTGCTTTCAATACTCTCAAAGAGAAACTCGTCACAGCTCTGTCTTGACTCCTCTGATGAATCCAAGCCATTCAAGTTTTCGTGATGCTTCTCTTCAAGGTCTCGGTGCTGTGTTAATGCAAGAGAAGAGAGTTGTGGCCTATACCTCTCGTCACCAAGCCCAACGAAAAGAACTACCCCACTCACGATCTTGAGTTGGCGGCAGTTGTCCATGCATTGATAACGTGGAGACATCTCTTGTTGGGAAGGAAAGTGGACATTTTCACCGATCACAAGAGTCTCAAGTATATCTTCACTCAGCCCAACCTCAACCTCGAGCAAACTCGATGGGTCGAAATGATTCAAGAGTACAACCCAAGTATTGAATATACTCCGGAAAGGCCAATGTTATTGCAGATGCTTTGAGCAGGAAGGCTTATCGCAGCAGTTTAATCCTCAAGCCCTTCCAACCGGATCTCTGTGAAGCTTTCCATAAGCTGAATCTTCAAGTTGTTCCTCAAGGCTTTCTTGCCAACCTCATAGTCTCTCCTACTTTGGAAGATCAGATTCGTGAGGCTCAACTTCGGATACCATGGTGAAAAAGGTGAAGCGTGGTATCGACAAGGGCATTTCAAGTATAAGTGCTTCCATATTGATGACAAAGATACTCTTTTCTTTGAGGACCGGATTGTGGTTCCTAAGGGTGATCTGAGAAAAGTCATTATGAACGAGGCACACAATTCGCTCCTATCCATTCATCCTGGAAGTACGAAGATGTACCATGACCTCAAGCAATCATATTGGTGGACTCGAATGAAGCGAGAAATTGCTCAATTCGTGAATGAATGTGATGTCTGCAGAAGAGTGAAAGCAGAACACCAATGACCAGCTGGTCTCCTTCAACCTCTTGCTATTCCAGAATGGAAGTTTGATCATATCGAGATGGACTTCGTGACTGGATTTCCAAAGTCCAAGCGTGGAAATGATGCTATCTTCGTTGTCATTGACAAGCTTACTAAAGTGGCTCATTTTCTTCCTATCAAAGAATCTATCACAACAGCTCGGTTGGCGAGCTATACACCTCGTGATTGTCTCCTTGCACGACATTCCACAAGTGATCTCTTCAGACCGTGGCAGCATCTTTACCTCCAAGTTTTGGGATTCTTTTCAGAAGGCCATGGGCACCAACATTCATTTCAGCACAGCTTTCCATCCTCAAACAAGTGGCCAAGTCGAGAGAGTCAATCAAATCCTTGAAGATATGCTCAGAGCTTGTGTCATTTCCTTCGATATGAAGTGGGAAGATTGTCTTCCATATGCCGAGTTCTCCTACAACAACAGCTTCCAAGCGAGTTCGGGCAAGGCCCCATTCGAAATTCTCTATGGCAGAAAGTGCCGTACTCCTCTCAATTGGTCCGAGACAGGTGAACGCCAACTTCTTGGCAATGACTTGATTACAGAAGCCGAAGAAATGTGCAAAGTCATTCGTGAGAATCTCAAAGCCGCATAATCGCGCGGAAGAGCTATTATGATGACAAGCACCGTGATGTGGCTTTTGAAATCGGAGACCATGTCTACCTCCGCGTCTCTCAATGAAAGGCACTCGTCGCCCCGGTATCAAAGGGAAGCTTGCCCCTAGATACGTGGGTCCTTTCAAGATCATTGCAAAGAGGAGATCTCGCCTATCAACTTGATCTTCCGCCCAACCCGCGAGCGTGCGATGTGTTTCACGTGTCACAGCCGCAAGTGCTTCAAGACTCTGAACGCACTATCAACTTCAAGAAATTGACCTTCAAGAAGATCTCTCTTATCATGAGCACCCGTTGTTATTCTTGAAGAAACCGGCGCAAGACTCGCAACAAGTCAATCAAATTCCTGAAAGTGAAGTGGTCACACCATTCAGGACGTGAAGCCACACAGGGCGCGAGGATCACCTCCGTTCGAATATCCAGAGTTCTTTCAGTCCTAGATCTCGGGCGAGATCCTCTTGTAGTGGTGGAGTGTTGTAACACCCCGGATGTAACTTTCCATATTTGTAACTCCAACTCTTGCCATTTTCGGCATTGTGATATGATATTCCCTCCGTGGTTGGGTTTTTCTTCATTTTTGCATTTTGTCCATGTCATGCATTTTCATATCATGTCATCATGTGCATCTCATTTGCATACGTGTTTGTCTCATGATTCCGAGCATTTTTCCCGTTGTCCGTTTTGCAATCCGGCACTCCTATGTCCCCCGGCGCCCCCTTTTACGTTTTTCCGTGAGCGGGTACTAAATTTTCTCGGAATGGACCGAGGTTTGTCAAGTGGCCTTGGTATACCACCGGTATACCACCTGTCAAGTTTCGGGTCATTTGGAGCTCGTTTGGTACTCCAACGGTTAACCGCACTCTCGCAAAGGCCTCTTTTAAGTTGCAGCCCAACACCCTTTCAAAATAGTCCAATAACCCATCTAAGTCACTTCCATGCTCTCCGTCGTTCGATCACGATCGTGTGGGCGAAAACCACACCTCATTTGGACTCTCCTAGCTCCCTCTATGCCTATATATACACCCCCCATTCCAAATCGCGGTACAAACCCTAGTCTTCCCCACCTCACGCCACGGACAAAATGCAGCGCCCGACGGACGTGTCCGCCCGCCAGCGCCGCCGCCCGTGAACCAGGCGCGACACGTGGCACCCGGCCACCTGCCGCCACAGCCCGCCGAGCCGCATCCGGCCCTCGGCCCGTCCCCGCCGCCTCGGGCCCGGCCGCTGCCCGCCGCCGACGACCGCCGCCCGCCCGCCACCCCCCCCCCGTCGCCTCGCCGGCGGTCGCCGCCCGGCCGCCCCCGCCCCGCGCCCTCCGGCCGGCCCGGCCTCTCCTCCTCCGGCGACCCTCCTCCTCCTCGCCCAGCGAACTCCGGCGAGCCGACCTCGCCTCGGCTTCAGCGCGTCCGCCAGATCCGATCCAAACCGCCTGGTTGACTTTTTTTTCCTCCCCGAATCCTCTAAGTCCTAATTTCGCTAATATTTTCATGCATTTTCATCATGCCATAACTCTGCATCTGTAGCTCCGTTTCGTGCGTGTAATATGTCAAAATGTTTGTCTCGAGGAGTAGATCATTTCATCTCATTGCATCATTTTCATTTGAGCTCATCTTGATGCCCGAAATGCTGTTGGAAGAGGGCTATGTGATGTTAGTTTCAGATTCTTAACAGAACATGCACTTTTGTCATTTTTGCCATGATTGATGTGTGCACCCAATGCTCTTGAGTCCTACATGTGTTTTGTAATATGCCATGCCATCTTTCCAGGGGTGTATGTCATGTATTTTTTTGATATATGTGGTGACTAGCACAAGCATGCAAACTAGGTGTCATGATGTTGCTGATTTCAGCCCCAGTTTAGCTGATATTTTTATGCCATGTTAACTTGATGCTACCAAGAGATCCATGCATATTTTGAGATACTTCAGTAAGGATGTTTTGAACATATGGTTATGCTCTATCCATCCATGCCTTTGTTTTCAATTATGGAGTGCCATAGCTTGAGTCAATCGAGCTCTACTTTCGCTATAAAATGTTTCCTGGCAGATTGTTTACATGTTATCCAATTTTGCCAAGGTTGTTGTGGTTGATCCGTGTATGCTATGATGTTGTTCTTGCCATGTATATCTTCTATGTCATGTCTTCTTGATGTATGTATGCTTAGTTTATCATGAAATGCTCTGTAGTGAGTGCATCGAGCTCTTAAACATGCCTACTTGCTATCTGTTTTTGCCATGCCCTGTTGCTGAATCTGTTAACGAAACTTGCTATATTGACATGGGTGTTACTATATTTTCTGATCCTTTTTGGCTTATGGTCAGTAAGGGACTTTTGTTCTATGCTTTGAGTAGATTCATGCCATGCCTTGTTTTGCTATTATGCGTTCCTGTAGCATGTTGTTTTCTTGCTCTGAACATTGCTTCCTGATGCTGATTTTGCCATGTTCAGTAATTTCACTAAGTCTGTGAAGCTGATATGTTTTGCACTTTTGCCATGCTTGTTTGAACCTGTTATGATGTGATTTAGCCATAGCTCAGTGTTCATCTTTTGTCAAGCATCTTGAGTACATCACTGCCATGTGCTTTGTTGGTACGTTTGGGTGCAGTAGCTTAATTTCTTGTTGCTTGCTAAGTGGCATCATCTTTGTTAATGGCGTGTTTGTGCCATTCTTGTTTTGCTCGTCATTTGCAAACCGTGCATCCGATTCGGTGATCTTTAGATCGATTTCAACGAAATCATCTCATCTTTCCAGCGGCATACTTGGTTTGCCAAGTTGATGCCTGGTTCATCATTTTCCTTCCGAGCACGATACGCATTGCATATCACATCCCGCATATCATGCCATATATTGCATCATGTTGCTTGTGCATTGCACCGTGATTTATTGTGGTTCCTTTGTTTGTGTTCTTGCTTTGGGTAGAGATGGGAGACGAGTACGTGAACGAGGAACCTGTTGAGAACGCTTACGAGGATCAAGCTTTCGACAACTCTGAGAACTTTGCAGGCAAGATGACCATACCCTCGAAATCACTTCTATCTTTGCTATGCTAGTTGCTCGCTCTTCTGCTATGCCTATGCTACGATGCCTATCACTTGCTTATCATGCCACCCATATTGCCATGTCAGCCCCTAACCATCCTTTCCTAGCAAACCGTTGTTTGGCTATGTTACCGCTTTGCTCAGCCCCTCTTATAGCGTTGCTAGTTGCAGGTGAAGATAAAGTTTGTTCCTTGTTGGAACATGGAGATGTTGTTCCTTATTGGGACATGTTTACTTGTTGGGGCTATCACAATATATCTGCTATAATTAATGCATCTATATACTTGGTAAAGGGTGGAAGGCTCGGCCTTATGCCTGGTGTTTTGTTCCACTCTTGCCACCCTAGTTTCCGTCATACCGGTGTTATATTCCTTGATTTCGCGTTCCGTACACGGTTGGGTGATTTATGGGACCCCCTTGACAGTTCGCTTTGAATAAGACTCCTCCAGCAAGGCCCAACATTGGTTTTACCATTTGCCACCTAAGCCTTTTCCCCGGGTTTCGCGAGCCGAGGGTCATCTTTATTTTAACCCCGGACGGTGCTCCTTCGATTGCTGGACCGAAACGAGTAGATCGGGGGCCACCACGGGAAACTCGAGGCTTGGTTTTACTCGTAGGATGTCTCATCCAGATGTGCCCTGAGAACGAGATATGTGCAGCTCCTATCGGGATTTGTCGGCACAATCGGGCGGCTTTGCTGGTCTTCTTTTATTGCTGTCGAAATGTCTTGTAGTCCGGGATTCCGAGATTGATCGGGTCTTTCCGGTAGAAGGAATATCCTTCGTTGACCGTGAGAGCTTATAATGGGCTAAGTTGGGACGCCCCTGCAGGGTATTATCTTTCGAAAGCCGTGCCCACGGTTATGAGGCAGATGGGAATTTGTTAATGTCCGGTTGTAGAAAACCCGAAGTTGACCTCAATTAAAATACACATCAACCACGTGTGTAACCGTGATGGTCTCTTCTCGGCGGAGTCCGGGAAGTGAACACGGTGTTGGAGTTATGTCTGACGTAAGTAGTTCAGGATCACTTCTTGATCGCTACTAGCTTCACGACCGTGTTTTGCTCCTCTTCTCGCTCTCTTTTGCGAATGTAGCCACCATATATGCTAGTCTCTTGCTGCAGCTCCACCTCAAAACTCTGTCCTTCCTATAAGCTTAAATTGTCTTGATCTCGCGGGTGTGAGATTGCTGAGTCCCCATGACTCACAGATTCTACCAAAACAGTTGCAGGTGCCGACGATGCTAGTGCAGGTGACGCAACCGAGCTCAAGTGGGAGTTCGATGAGGAACGTGGTCGTTACTATGTGTCTTTTCCTGATGATCAGTAGTGGAACCCAGTTGGGACGACCGGGGATCTGTGTAGCATTTGGGGTATCTTCTTTTATTTTGGTTCCGTAGTCGGACCTTGAGTGTAATCTGGATGATGGATGTTTATTTATGTATTGTGTGAAGTGGCGACTGTAAGCCAACTATGTAACTCTTTCCCTTATGTATTACATGGGTTGTGTGAAGATTACCTCACTTGCGACATTGCTTTCAATGCGGTTATGCCTCTAAGTCGTGCTTCGACACGTGGGAGATATAGCCGCATCGAGGGCGTTACATCAAGGTACTGTAATGAACTCATTATTTATTTATATTGGTGTTAAACCTACTGTATTCCAACTTATCTATGGTTTATAAGCTATTTTATTAGCCATAGATTCATCAAAATGAGCAAACAACACACGAAAAACAGAATCTGTCAAAAACAGAATAGTCTGTAGTAATATGTAACTAACGAAAACTTCTAGAACTCCAAAAATTCAGCCAAAATAGGAAGACCTAGAAAATTTGTTTGTTGATCAGCAACAATTGGAATAAATATTTTATCACGTTCTCGTGATTTTTAACAATTATTTTCGTGAACAGAAAGTTTCTGGAATTTTCAGCAAGATCAAATAACTATCATCCAAGAAGATCCTATAGGTTTAACTTGGCACAAATACTAATTAATACATAAAAAGACATATAAACAGAGGCTAGAACAAATATTTATTCCTAAACATAAGCAAAAAGCAAAAACTAAAAATAAAATTGGGTTGCCTCCCAACAAGCGCTATCGTTTCACGCCCCTAGCTAGGCATAATAGCTAGGATAGATCTAGGTATTGCCATCTTTGGTAGGCAATCCATAAGTGGCTCTCATGATAGATTCATATGGTAATTTTATTTTATTTCTAGGGAAGTGTTCCATGCCTTTTCTTAACGGAAATTGGAATCTAATATTCCCTTACTTCATATCAATAATTGCACCAATCGTTCTAAGGAAAGGTCTACCAAGAATAATGGGACATGAAGGATTGCCATCTATTTCAATAACAATATAAAATCTACAGGCACATAGTTCCTATTTGAAACAATAATAACATCATTAATTATTCCCATAGGTTTCTTAATAGTGGAATCCGCAAGGTGCAAGTTTAGAGAGCAATCATCAAAATCACGGAAACCTAGCAAATCGCACAAAGTCTTTGGAATCATAGAAACACTAGCACCCAAATCACACAAAGCATAGCAGTTCATGATCTCTAATTTTAATTTTAATAGTAGGTTCCCATTCATCATAAAGTTTTCTAGGGATAGAAACTTCCAACTCAAGTTTTTCTTCATAAGACTGCGTCAAAGCATCAACGATATGTTTGGTAAAGGCTTTATTTTGACTATAAGCATGAGGAGATTTAGCACGGATTGCAACAAGGAAATACAATCTATCAAAGAGAAATTATCATAATTAAATTCCTTGAAATCCAAAATAGTGGGTTCATTAATATCTAGAGTTTTGATCTCTTCAATCCCACTTTTATCAATTTTAGCATCAAGATCTAAAAACTTCGATTTTTTGGAACGCCTTCTAGGTAAAGGTGGATCATATTCAGTCCCATCATTATCAAGATTCATATTGCAAAAAAAATATTTAATAGGGGACACATCAATAACCTTTAGATCTTCATCTTTATTTTCAAAGAAACTAGAAGAAAACGCTTTTACAAAGCGATCTTTCTTAGCACGCATCCTAGCGGTTCTTTCTTTGCACTCATCAATGGAAATTCTCATGGCTTTGAGAGACTCATTGATATCATGCTTAGGTGGAATAGATATAAGTTTTAAAGAATCAACATCAAGAGAAATTCTATCAACGTTCCTAGCCAATTCATCCACTTTAAGCAATTTTTCTTCAAGCAAAGCATTGAAATTCTTTTGTGAATTTATAAATTCTTCAACACTAGTATCAAATTCAGAAGGCATATTATTAAAATTTCCATAAGAATTGTTGTAGGAATTACCATAATTATTAGAGGAATTGCTAGGATACGGCCTAGGATTAAAGTTTCCTCTATACGCGTTGTTACCAAAATTATTCCTACCAACAAAATTCATATCCATAGATTCATTGTTATTCTCAATCAAGGTAGACAAAGGCATATCATTAGGATCATAAGAAACACTCTTAGTAGCAAATAATTTCATAAGTTCATCCATCTTTCCACTCAAAACATTAATTTCTTCTATCGCATGCACTTTTTTATTAGTAGATCTTTCAGTGTGCGATTGAGAATAATTAACCATAATATTATCTAGGAGTTTGGTAGCTTCTCCTAAAGTGATTTCTGTAAAAGTGCCTCCCGCGGCCGAATCTAAAAGATTTCTAGAAGCAAAATTCAATCCGGCATAAAAAAATTGTATAATCATCCACAAATTCAAACCATGTGTAGGGAAATTATGTATCATTAATTTCATCCTCTCCCAAGCTTGTGCAACATGTTCATGATCAAGTTGCTTAAAATTCATAATATCGTTTCTAAGAGAGATGATCTTAGCGGGAAGAAAATACTTAGAGATAAAAGCATCTTTGCACTTATTCCAAGAATCAATACTATTTTTAGGCAAAGATAAAACCAAGCTTTAGCACGATCTCTAAGCGAAAAGGCAAATAGCTTCAATTTAACAATATCATTATCCACATCTTTCTTATTTTGCATATCACACAAATCAACGAAGCTATTTAGATGGGTAGCAGCATCCTCATTAGGTAGGCCGGCGAATTGGTCTTTCACGACAAGATTCAACAAAGCAGCATTGATTTCACAAGATTCAGTATCGGTAAGAGGAGGAATCGGAGTGCTAAGGAAATCATTGTTGTTGGTATTGGTGAAGTCACAAAATTTAGTATTATCTTGGGCCATCGTGACATGCAAGCAATCAAACACACGAGCAAACCAGAGACGAGCAAAAAGAGGCAAACGGCAAATAATGTAATGCGGGAGATAAGGGTTTGTGATGGGTACTTGCTATGTTGACTTTTGCGTAGACTCCCCGGCAATGGCGCCAGAAATGGCTCGTTGTCGGGAGTCCAAATCTTTACTTGACCTTGCGTGAGCCTCCCTGGCAACGGCGCCAGAAATCCTTTTGCTACCTCTTGAGCACTGCGTTGGTTTTCCCTTGAAGAGAAAAGGGTGATGCAGCAAAGTAGCGGAAGTATTTCCCTTAGTTTTTGAGAACCAAGGTATCAATCCAGTAGGAGGCCACGCACGAGTCCCTCGCACCTACACAAATCCTCGCAACCAACGCAATAAAGGGGTTGTCAATCCCTTCACGGTCACTTACGAGAGTGAGATCTGATAGATATGATAAGATAATATTTTTGGTATTTTTTATGATAAAGATGCAAAGTAAAATATAAGGCAATAAAAATAACTAAGTGTTGGCAGATTAATATGATGGAAAATAGACCCGGGGGCCATAGGTTTCACTAGTGGCTTCTCTCGAGAGCATAAGTATTTACGGTGGGTGAACAAATTACTGTTGAGCAATTGACAGAACTGAGCATAGTTATGAGAATATCTAGGTATCATCATGTATATAGGCATCAAGTCTGACACAAGTAGACCGACTCCTGCCTGCATCTACTACTATTACTCCACACATCGACCGCTATCCAGCATGCATCTAGAGTATTAAGTTCATAAGAACAGAGTAACGCTTTAAGTAAGATGACATGATATAGAGGGATAAACTCATGCAATATGATATAAACCCCATCTTGTTATCCTCGATGGCAACAATACAATACGTGCCTTGCTGCCCCTCATCCTTTGGGAAAGGACACCGCAAGATTGAACCCAAAGCTAAGCACTTCTCCCATTGCAAGAAAGATCAATCTAGTAGGCCAAACCAAATTGATAATTCGAAGAGACTTGCAAAGATAACCAATCATACATAAAAGAATTCAGAGAAGATTCAAATATTGTTCATAGATAATCTTGATCATAAACCCACAATTCATCGTTCTCAACAAACACACCGCAAAATAAGATTACATCGAATAGATCTCCACGAGAGAGGGGGAGAACATTGTATTGAGATCCAAAAAGAGAGAAGAAGCCATCTAGCTAATAACTATGGACCCGAAGGTCTGAGGTAAACTACTCACACATCATCGGAGAGGCTATGGTGTTGATGTGGAAGCCCTCCGTGATCGATGCCCCCTCCGGCGGAGCTCCGGAACAGGCCCCAAGATGGGATCTCACGGGTACAAAAGGTTGCGGCGGTGGAATTAGGTTTTTGGCTCCATATCTGGTAGTTTGGGGGTACGTAGGTATATATAGGAGGAAGGAGTATGTCGGTGGAGCAACAGGGGGCCCATGAGGGTGGAGGGCGCGCCCAGGGTGGATAGGCGCGCCCCTACCTCTTGCCCTCCTGGTTAATGTCTTGACATAGGGTCCAAGTCCTCTGGATCACGTTCGTTCCGAAAATCACGTTCCCGAAGGTTTCATTCCATTTGGACTGCGTTTGATATTCTTTTTTTGCGGAACTCTGAAATAGGCAAAAAAACAGCAATTCTGGGCTGGGCCCCCGGTTAATAGGTTAGTCCCAAAAATAATATAAAAGTGTATAATAAAGCCCAATAATGTCCAAAACAGAATATAATATAGCATGGAACAATAAAAAATTATAGATACGTTGGAGACGTATCAGCAATCACAGGAGCCGGGCAACCCAACTACTTACCAAAGACATGATTCGGAGCCGATGCATATAGTGCTAAATTCGGGGTGCCGAACTATACTCTAAAAAGTGTTCGGACTTTGTTGCCGTAGTGCGGGGCGCTATGAAGCCCCTGGCAAATGTGAAATGTACCAAAGTGTACGGGTGCTATCTGCTATGGTTAACAACAGGAAAAAGGAAAACAGAAAAGGAGCAAAGGTAATGAGCCAGGGCCGCCGAATTTGGGCCGCAAACTATTCCCTTATAATTTGATTAATACATCAAAGTGCATTGATACAAATAGTGCAATAAGCAACAGGCTATTTAATATGCCACAACCAAGGGAGAGCTGCGTGTGGGTCCTGCAAATAGGTAGAGTGATCGTTAAGAGATCACTTAGAACTTCCCCAGACATACATGCTTACTGCCGTCTTGGTGTATTTATCCTTTGAAAGGACCAGTGATTGGGTCGTCAGGGAAGACCCGTGGAAAAGAAACCTGAAAAGGAGAAAAAAGAAACAGTGAAAGTATGTGTGTCCGGGAGCGGTCGAGACGTATTGTGGATCACAAGCTAGTTATGGCTCCGTCTATGCCCATGGTATTTTGAGTGCGTAGTTATGTATGCGCGGTACGAACGCCGCCACTTGATCGGGACTGGGACGGAGGCCGAATTGCTAATCGAGCTCTTGACGAGCCGAGCTGTCCTGCTGCGGAATAGTGCGGACTCTCTTGACAGTGTCCGGGAGCTCGGCCGCCAAATTGAGGTTCTGCTTGAAAAGGCCGCTCTATACTTCTGCTGCTAAGGCAGCGGTGTGCTCCTCGGGGCGGAGGGAGCTTTCCGTATTTCCATTAACTTTTATGACGCTGCGTGCTCCGGGCATCTTGAGCTTGAGATAAGCATAGTGTGGCACCATGTTGAATCGAGCGAATGTGGTTCGTCCAAGCAGTGCGTGATAACTGCTACGAAAGGGTACGGTATCGAAGATTAACTCTTCGCTTCAGAAGTTGTCCGGAGATCCGAAGACAACCTCTAGTGTGATTGAGCCCGTACAGCGGGCCTCTACACCTGGTATGACTCCTTTAAAGGTAGTCTTTGTGGGCTTGATCCGTGATGGATTAATGCCCATTTTACGCACTGTGTCCTGATACAGCAGATTGAGGCTGCTACCACCGTCCATGAGGACTCGCGTCAGGTGAAATCCATCAATGATTGGATCGAGGTCCAGTGCGGCTGACCCGCCATGATGGATACTGGTAGAAAAAATGGTCTCCGCGATCAAAGGTGATCGGACAGGAAGACCATGAATTAAATTTTGGGGCAACTGGCTCTATCGCATAGACATCCCTGAGCGCGCGCTTGCGCTCCCTCTTGGGGATATGTGTAGCATATATCATGTTCACCGTTTTGACCCGAGGGGGAAACTTCTTCTGTCCCCCTGTGTTAGGTTGCCTGGGCTCCTCGTCATCGTCCTCACTTTGCGATCCTTTTTCCTTGTTCTCGGCATTTAACTTGCCGGCCTGTTTAAAAACCCAACAATCTCTGTTGGTATGATTGGTTGGTTTGTCTGGGGTGCCATGGATCTGGCACGGACGATCGAGTATGTGGTCCAAGCTGGATGGTCCCTGATTGTTTCTTTTATATGGCTTCTTCCGCTGACCGGACTTGGAGCCATTGAATCCTGCGTTGACTGTCGTGTCATCGGTGTTGTCACCATTGCTTCGGCGTTTGTGTCTACTACGTTGGAGCTTGCCGTTGCTATTTTTAACCTCGGAGGTGCCCGTTTTACATGTTGTGTTTTTGCTACGGGCCAGCCAACTATCCTCACCCGCACAAAAGCGGGTCATGAGTGCCGTGAGGGCTTCCATGGACTTCGGCTTTTCCTGGCCGAGGTGGCGGGCGATCCATTCGTCACGGATGCTATGTTTAAAGGCCGCTAGGGCTTCGGCATCCGGACAGTCGACGATTTGGTTCTTTTTAGTTAGGAACCGAGTCCAGAATTTCCTGCCTGACTCTCCAGGCTGTTGAACTATGTGACTTAAGTCATCGACATTGTCACAGCCCCAGATCAGCCCTTGCTTGACTTTGCTTGCTCATCATGTCATCATGTTTACGATTTAAATAAACTTGAAATGGGGATTGATCAAACCCTAGCACCAAATGAATTCAACTAGGTTCAAACTTAAAACTTTTTATTGAACTCAAAATGCCCTCTGAACATTTCTGGGTTGAGGTGGAAGCATCTACCAAAAATGGTTTACATTTTTGCACGACATATTTGGGCTTTGAATTAATTCAAACATATTTGAATTGGAGCTATTTAAATGCTATATACATTTTAGATGCTCCAAAAATGTTGGAAGTTGTTATGGGTCACTGGAATAATTCACACAGCACCCCTAATTATTTCCAGGACTTTATAAAATGGTTTACTGTTTTACTAAATCAAAACAAAACAGAATAAATAGAAAACAGAAAGAGAGAGAGAAAGGAAACTAACCTGGCACCACCAACCGGTCCACCTGGCGGCCCAACACTGTGCTGGCCCATGCCAGCCAGCTACTACGCCCTCGCCAGGCAGGCACAGAGGTGACACCAGCGAGCACGAGCTCGCCACGGCGTCAGCTGCTTGCCGCCCACGCCCCTGGACACCTGGGCGGGCTCCACATCGCCACCCCGACCCCGTGGACATCTCGCATTCTCCCCTGCCTCCCTCTCTTGCTCTCCCTCCGCCATGGCCGACGCCGCTGCGCCTGCGCCACCGTGAAACCGCGTCCACCGTCGTCCCCGTACCCAGCCACCGTGTCCAACAGCTCCGCCGTCGTCGTCTCCGTCGATCAGCCCGAGCCCCGAGCGCTCGCACACCCTACTTCTTCCTCTTCGAGCTCGACTTCACCGAGCACCACCGCAGATCCCCTTCGCCGTCGCCGCCGCATCAGCTCGTCCCCGACCCCGCCGTTGCTCCTACGTGACCGCCGTGAGCTCAGCTGCCTCCCCATCCTATCTGTTTGCCTTCTTGTGCACCGTAGCGACTGCACGAGGCTTCACCGCACGCGCTGCCGCAGAGCTCGTCGCCGACGATGCTCCGGCCACCCACTGGCCACCCCACCATGTCCAACGCACTCACCGCACTCGCAGGAACCCGTAGCACCACTCCGCGCACCTCGCCGTGCCCCGTAGCTTCGGGTTCGTCTTCACCCGACTCCGGCGACCGCCAAGGTCGTCGCCGGCGACGTCTTCGGCAACCCCAAGCCCAACCACCGCCACCAAACGTTGCGGCTTGCCCCCAGCTACGTGTAGATGGTCTCCGCCGACCATTTGGTCGCCGGAGCGCGAATTTGCACTTCCTCCGCCGCGTCTGGCCTCGCCGGCGGCTAAACGTCGGCGGGTTTGACCCGTTGACCTTGACCCTAGGGGTGGGCCCAGGTTGACTCCCCTGAGTCTATGACAAGTGGGGCCCCCCTCTGCTAATTAACTCAGTTTAAAACTAACTAAGTTTAGTTAGTTTAACTAACTGTTGACACGCGAGACCCACTGGTCAGGTTGACCTGGACGTCCCCTTTGACCACTGACGTCACACTGACGCCAGGCTGACGCAGTAACTCCTTTTCTGGATTTATTCTTATATAGGAAATTCCATAAAATGTTGCAAACTTCAAAAATTCATAGGAAATCAACCGTAGCTCCAAATCAAATAATTTATATATGAAAAATGATCAAAAAAATCCAATCTATCCATCTGTACTATTTTCATGCATGTTAGAACAACTTAAAGCTGTTGTATACAACCATTTGAATTAATGGCATTTGAAATGTCATATATGGAGTTTGAATTTGAATCTTGGATTCAAACCAACTCCATTTAATCTGCTGCTAGTTGCATTAGCTCAAATCACAGCATTTGGACATGTCATGATCATGCATCATATTGTGCATTGCATTGATTGTGTTCTTCCTTGTTTGCCGGTATTTGTCCCCTCTCAGTAGACGACGTACCGACGATGAGTTCGATGACACCGATGAAGAACTATATTATCTTCAGAAGTGCCAGGCAAGCAAAACCCCCCTTGTTCATTCCGATACAATCCCACTCTCTCGCTCCTGCTCTGTTTTACTGCATTAGGACAACAATGATTCCTCTGTTACTTGCTGCGGTAGTTGAACCCCTTATCCTCTGCATGACCTGTCATTGCCACAGTAAATAGATGAAACCCACTAGCATGAGTAGGAATTGTTTGAGCCCTGATGTGCCTACTCATTCATGCTTGTTTGTCATGCCTGCTACTGCTTAGAGTTGAGTCAGGTCTGATTCATCGGGGATGAATTGGAATGGTGTGTGAACATGTCCTACTTTTGAGAGCTAAGTGTGTGAACACGATTTGGTAAAGGTAGCGGTGAGAGGCCATGTAGGAGTACATGGTGGGTTGTCACATTGAAGCCGTCCTCAGGAACTGAGTTCTGTGTTTGTGATCCATGAAACAGTTACTACCACGCATTGGGCCCGAAACCAATGGACCCTCTCGGCTTCTTAACCACCCTTTTTCTCTATCCAGGAGTTGCAACTAGTTTCTGGTGTTTGTAGGATATGTGTTGGAGGCCGTGCGTAGCGGTGACCCTAGGGGTGGGCTATGATGCGATAGATACACCGTGGCACGGTGTACCGAATGCCCGTTTGGTATCTCGGGAACCCTGCACACATCGTTCGGGGCCGTATGTGGAAACCTCGGCCGGACTCCCTGCGGATGGAACCTGACTAGGCGATAAACCTGGACTAGAGACTTGAGTGTTTAGGTAGACTGTGGCCGACACCCACGTTGGGCTTCCGCTTGAAGGTTGCCGAGTACATGTCGTGTAAACGCGTAAGTGGTGAGCGTGTGTGAAGAAGTACACCCTGCAGGGTTAACATCATCTATTCAATAGCCGTGTCGCGATAAAGGACTTCGGGTTGCCTATAACAGTTCATAGACAAGTGAAAGTGGATACTCTAAAATGCGCAAGATAAGCGTGAGTGCTATGGATGGCGTTCTCGTAGGAAGGCGGGATCGAATCCATAGTGGTGTATTGACATGGTGAATATGTGGACTCGTGTGTGCCACCTCAAAAGAGTTACTTGCAGTCGTAGTTTAGGATAGCCACCGAGTCAAATCTGGCTTGCTGCAGTCAAACTGCACCACCACCTTTGTTGATAATGATGCATATGTAGTTAGTTCTGATGTAAGTCTTGCTGAGTACATTTGTACTCACGTTTGCTTATTTTATGTTTTGCAGAGAGACGTCAGTCTCGCTAGTAGTTCCGCGTGGACTTCGACGTTTAGCTTGTTACCTCAGCTATGATCTTGTGCCCTCGGCAGGATCTGACAGTTAGTCAGGCTTATCAGCCTTTTTCATTTGTAGATGTCTGTATGTCACATCCTAGTTAGTCCATGCATTAGAGTGTTGCATCATGTCTAATTTTCATCAGAAACCTGAATTGGGGAAGATAGAACCCCCAGAACCCCTCTGAATTCAACTAAGGTTTACTAAAAATATTTTCAATGAACCTGAATTGCCCTTCTAAAAGTTCACCCTCTTTGTCTTGGGTTAGAACCTCCGCAAAATTGGTGCACAATTTTCTAGGTCAATGTAGGTCATTGAATTAAATCATATGTAAATTGCATTTGGGCATTTAAATGCTAGTAAATATTTTGAATGCTCAAATAATTCTGAAAATAAGTGTGGGCTGTTGGAGATCTTCTAAACAGAGCCTCGATTATTTTCAGGATTTTAGAAGTGCCTAACTATTTTAATAAGTCCACAAACTTACAGAATAATAGAAAAGAAAACCAAAGCAAACCAGAGGCTTACAGGCGCCCATCCGGCAAGCCCACCTGCCGCCCAGCCCAGCCACCGCTCCAAATGAGCTGCTTGGCTTGGCCAGCAGGCAGCCAGTGCTCGACGGCGGCACCAGTAGCGCCACGCAGCTGCCCGCCACCCTGCCTCCTCCTCTCACCGTTCTGCCGCCCTGGATCGGTCACCCACTCCTTCCCCGAGCTCGCAGACACGCCCTCTCCTCCCCAGCTCCTCTCCCTCGCTCACCCGCACCATGGCCGACGCTGCCGCGCCCGTGCCACCGTGATAACCGCGCTCTCCGTCGTCCCTGCGCTGCGCCACCGTGTCCAGAAGCTCCGCCGCCCTCCTCTCCTTCAAGCAAGCCGAGCCCCGAGCACTCGCTTGCCTCGAAGCCTCTGCACCGACCTTGCCCGACTCCTCCATCGCCGGAGATCCCTTTTGCCGTCACCGCCGCACCAGTTCGTCCCCGACCGTGTCGACTGCACCGTCGTGACCGCCATGAGCTCAGCTACCTCCACCCCCTTCTCGTTCTCGCTCTCGAGCCCTGCATCGACTGCATGAAGCTTCACCGCACGCACCACCGCCGAGCTTGTCGCCGACGTGTCTCCGACCAACCACCGGCCACACCATAGTGTCTAACACACTCACCGCATCGCGAGGAGTCCGACGCACCTCACCACGCGCCTCGCCGTGCCCCGTAGCCTCGGGTCCATCTTCAACCGACTCCGGCGACCGCCAATGTTGTCGCCGGCGACGTTTCCGGCCACCCCGAGCTCAACCACCGCCACCAAACGCAGCGGCTTGTTCCCAGCTACACGTAGATGCCCTCCGCCGCTCATTTGGTCGCCGGAACGCACAAATGCACTCTCACCACCGCGTCTGGCCTCGCCGGCGGCTAAACGCCGGCGTGTTTGACCATTGACTTTGACTAGGGTGGGCCCAGGTTGACTCCCCTGAGTCTATGACAAGTGGGGCCCCCCTCTGCTAATTAACTCAGATTAGTTTTAACTAAATTTAATTAGTTTAATTAACTGCTGACATGCGGGACCCACTGGTTAGGTTGACCTGGACGTTCCCTTTGACCACTGACGTCACCCTGACGCAATAACTAATTTCTGGATTTATTTTTATATAGAAAATTCCAGAAATTGTTGCAAACTTCAAAAAATCGTAGAAATTAATCTGTAACTCCAAATGCAAAGATTTATATATGAATTTTGATCAGAAAAATACAATCTATCCATTGGTAATGGTTTCATGCATGACAGAACAAGTTAACCTTGCTGTTTAATCAGAATAAGATAATGCACTAATATGGCTATGTTAAATGAACTAACATTTGAATCTTTGATTGAAATGAGTTCATTCCTTTCTGTTCTAGCTTGCATTAGGCCAAGACACATTCATATTGCCATGTTATATCATGCATCATATTGTTGCATATCGTCATGTGTTGATTATGTTTGGTGTGTCTTTCGTGGTAGGTTCTGCCTCCGAGGATAACCCCGAATATCCGTCTGAAGGGCAGTACCCTACTACCACTACATCAGGCAAGCAACCCATTGATCATTCTGATACAAACCCATGATCTCGCTTCTGCTCTTGTTTACTGCATTAAGACAACGCGATGCAAACTGTTGTGTGTTGCGGTAGTTGAACCCACTTCCTTTGCATAACCTGTCATTGCCACGGTAACTAGATGAAACCCACTAGCATGTGTAGGAGTTGATTGAGCCATATTTGTGTTTCCTACGATGCTATGCTTGCTATGCTTAGAGTTGTGTCAAGTCTGGCTCATCGGGATGATGAACTAGAGTGAAAGGTTGTGTCGGTAACGAGTGTGAAGTGTTGAACACAATTTGGTAAAGGTATCGATGAGAGGCCATGTAGGAGTACATGGTGGGTTGTTTCATTGAGGCCGTCCTTAAGAACTGAGATATGTGTGTGTGATTTAAGACTCAGCTACTACCACACATCGGGATCCTTAATTGACCCTCTCGACATATTAACCACTCTTGTCCTCTGTCCGGGAGTTGCAAAGTAGTTTCTGGTGTTTGTAGCATGCTGGGGGCCGCACGCAGCGCTGACCTTAGGGGTGGGCTGTGTTGCGGTAGGCACGTGGCCCGGTGTACCGACTCGCCCATTTGGTGTCTCGGGAACCCTGCACACATCATTCGGGGCCGTTAGTGGAAACCTCGGCCGGACTCCCTGCGGATGGAACCCGAATAGGCGATAAACCTGGACTAGGGACTCGTGTGTTTAGTCAGGTCGTGGCCGACACCCTCGCTGGGCTTCCGCTTGAAGGTTGCCGAGTACATGTCGTGTAGCGGCGATAAGTGGTGAGAGCGTGTGTGAAGAAGTACACCCCTGCAGGGTATGAAACTATTCGAATAGCCGCGTCCGCGGTAAAGGACTACTTGGTCACCTATACAGTTCATAGACAAGTAAATGGATACTACTAAAAGCCTCAAGATAAGTGTGAGTACCGCGGATGGCCATCTCGTGGGTTGACGAGAGAGGATCCACGGTGGAGTATTGTGTTGGTGTTTAGTGGACTCGTGTGCGACCAATGCTTTCCAAGTGGTGTCATGTAGGATAGCTTAGCCAAGAGTCAAAGCTGGCTTGCTGCAATAACTCCACTACCTTCTTGAGAATGTGCATGTATAGTAGGATTATGTTGTAAGACTTGCTGAGTACCTCCGTACTCATGTTGCTTTAATTAATGTTTTCAGACGACAACACCGCCCCCTCCGATGGGTTCTATGTAGACCTTGACGTCGACGAGTGACTAGCCACCCAGGTGGTGGTCCAAGACTTGTGAAGGGCCGATGTAGATAGAAGGGCTTCACAAGCCTTCTTTCTTTTTAGTGTCGTACTCGAGACTAGTTTGCTTCGCATGTGCTTGTATGTTTGTATGACTTGAGTGTCGGATCATGTGACGCCTATCTGTATGAACATGTTATGTATGGCTCCTCGGAGCCTTTTAAATAAAGTACTTTGAGTTGTAGAGTTTTGTTGTGATGCCATGTTGTATGTACTCATATCGGGCAGATTGTGTGTATGATTGAAATGCTTGGTATGAGTGGGATCCGACAATCTAGTTGTTTATCCTTGGCAGCCTCTCATATGGGGAAATGTAGTCTAGTGCTTCCTGAGCAATAGTAGTCCGCTACAGCCCAGTTCATCGGAGTCCTGCTAGCCCAGCACTACTGCTCTGGACACTTGACTGGCCGGCATGTGTTTCACTTCGTTCCTGTGTCTGTCCCTTCGGGGAAATGTCAGGCGGTGACATCCGGAGTCCTGCCTAGCCTGCTACAGCCCGGGTTACCAGAGTCCTGTTAGCCCAGTGCTACAACCCGAATTCACACGTTGATGACCGACATGTTCGATGTGATTAATGTTTGCCTGTCCCCATGGGTTAGTGCCGCTTTGGGTTCACGACTAGCCATGTCGGCCCGGGTTCTCTGTCATGTGGATGCTAGCGACACTATCATATACATGAGCCAAAAGGCGCAAACGGTCCCGGGCCATGGTAAGGCGACACCCGTGGGTATACCGTGCGTGAGGCCGCAAAGTGATATGAGGTGTTACCGGCTGGATCGATGTGACTTGGAATCGGGGTCCTGGCAGCGTTGGCATCAGAGCCGGACTGCCTGTAGGTTCGCTAAGACAAACTGGTCGATGTCGAGTCTAGAAATGCTTTAGTTATATGTAGGGGAATTGATTGTGGGAGGGACGTAAGGCTCTTTTTACTCCTTTACCTTATGCCCTCTGATCTTTTCCATTCCCTTTTCATTTAAGTGGGTTAAGGACTAGGGTTCTCTTCTCTCTTCCAGGTTCACGTGTTACTAATCCGTAGTAACTTATAGGATTGTTGGTTACCAGCCTCTGATCTGTGTCATTCTCTTCTCATTCTACGTGGGTTAAGGACTAGGCTCTCTTCTCTCTATCAGGTTCACGTGTTACTAATCCGTAGTAACTTATAGGATTGTTGGTTACCAGCCTCAGTTCAGTTTCTACTACTTTTAGTATGTTATCAGTTGAACCAGAACCTTGATATGATGTTGTTGAGTGGTTTTGCAATCTGTTGTGAATGTCTCAAATCTGTTCCTGAGCATTTACAGCTGTTATGCTGTCCGATTTTCCCCTAGAAATTCTAATGTCTTTGCATTGTGGCTGTGCTTTCAGATGGCCACTCGTGCTCAAAACCAAGTGGTTCGCCTGACACGATGCCTCGATGTGCCTGGTCATACGGCTATGTTAGTCCGGGTAATGATTGAGACGGGTTACCGTTGGTATCCCGAATACACTGTCGAAGAGCAATTCCGAGACTTTAACCAAAGCCAATACCTCTGCACTGTCAGGATATTTCCTTCTTATCCTGGATCGACTGAGCCCCTCCACTATTCCTATGGACTCGGGGTTACTATTGAGATGGCTGTGTAGGATGCTGCCTATTCTATGATGACCATCATGCGAGTCAGGAGTGGCCTACTTCGGAACACCGACTTCCGTTATATGCCAGCTTCACTCCCAGAGGCGCAAGGGTATCTTCAGGCTATCTATGATGATTCCACACAGGAGGACTCACTAACTCGCACCACTGCTGAGATGCTCGAGGATAAGGACCGAGAGAATCGGGCCTTGAGACTGGAGCTTTTCAACACCCGTGCCGATCATTGGTCCACTTTGACTCAGTTTGCACCGGCCATGCAAGCTGGATGTATGGATACGAGGATCAGATCCCGTGAGATCTGCTCTGCCGGACATGGTGGATTGGCGTGATGTGGGAGGCATCACCCCACCCCGTGGTCCCCTGAGCCACCGCTTGTTGGTCCAAGACCTCATCCTAGCCCCTATGGTCCACAAGCTCCTCAGGACCGTCTGTTTCCGGATAATCATGTTGAGCTTCCAAGCTATGGAGGTGACTTCTATGAGGACTACTACGGAGCTGTCTGAGTTAGTAGTAGTATCACTAGTATTGTAATAGTTGTATTTCCACCGTCCTGCGTGACTTGTGGAATATGACTTAGTGTGTATCAATTCCGGAGGTGTAGAAAAATAATGTATAGGAGCTTGGAATGCTTCCGATGAGATGTAACGTCTTTCACCATAGTTGTACTCTAGCCGGGCTTGTACTAAACTATGAATGGTGTATGACCGTTGGTATATATATGGCAGTTTCTATATTACCATGTCATACGGATGAACATCTCTGCATTCCGTGTTATCCATTACATTCCACACTTCCTTGCCAAAATTTTGCCATCCATGTCTAAACCATTGTCTTGTTTCCTAGGATGGTCAACACCCGCAACAACCCTGCTGCTCCGGAGCAGGGTGAAGCCAGCGCAGCTAGGAATGTAAATCTGCCTCAACCGCCTTCTCTGGCCGAAGTTATGCTGGAGGCAGAATGAAACAAGCGTGAGACCAATCGCTTGCTGGAGCGGATTGAGCAGACTACTGCACGCCAGCTGAGGAATGGCCTGGTGTCAATCAATGACTTTATCAAGCTGTATCCACCGAAGTTTAAACACTCCGTCGAGCCTCTCGATGCGGATGACTGGCTTCGCAGCATCACCCACTAGCTACGTTCTACCAACGTAGCCGAAGCTGATAAGCTTACCTTTGCTGCCTATCACCTCGAAGGCCCTGCTAGCCTTTGGTGGGAAAATTTCGAGGCTATGCGCCCGGTCGGCCAAATCACTACCTGGGCTGAGTTCAGTGCTGCTTTCCGTGAACATCACATCCCGGAAGGTCTCATGGATCGTAAGAGGGTAGAGTTCTGCAATTTCACCCAGGGTAGACTGGCTGTAGATGCTTACAGTCGTGAGTTTGGAAATCTAGCACGTTATGCTCCTGAAGAGGTATCCACCGACGCCAAGAAGCAGGCAAGGTTCCGCAAGGGACTTAGCCCCGAGCTTCGCCGTGATCTTCGTTTGCACGAGTGCACCTCCTTCCAGAAGTTAGTCAACAAGGCCATCAGTGCTGAGACATGACAGTCTGACTTTGAAGCTTCACGCAAGCACTCCCGTGACTTTGGTTCTTCATCCGGCTCTGGATCTCAGAAGCGCCGGGTGTGGATTCCAAGCACCGCTCTGCCACCCAGATTCACTCCGAGGCCATCCTTTGAGGCACCTCGCCCCAACCAGCAGTATGCACCGCCCAAGGCCTATGGTGGCCCCGCTGCTAATGCTGCTCCACGCCCCAATGTGATAACTTGTTTCAAGTGTGGGGAGACGGGTCACTACATCCGCGAGTGTCCCCAGAACAACCCCAACCAGATCGGAAAGTCTATTGGCCGTTGTAAGCCAGTAGGAAAGATGCTTTACGCCAAACCAGCCACCACTGCTCGTGGCCATGTCAATTACGTCTCAGCTGAGGAGACCCATGAGGATCCCAACGTCGTTCTCGGTACGCTCCTTGTTAATTGCCATCCGACAACTGTTCTCTTTGATACTAGAGCATCTCATTAATTTATTTCTGAGAGCTATGCTCGATTGTACAACACCACATTTTGTGACATGCACACCTCCATGGAAATTCAGACTCCTGGTTCTAGATGGCAAACTTCTAGAATAAGTCATGGGAATGAAATCCTTGTCGATAGACTAGTCTTCCTTGCATCACTAATAGCTCTCAAGTCCTCGGACATAAACATCATCTTGGGTATGGACTGGATGTCAGCCCATTATGCTAAGATTGAGTGCTCTACTAGAACTGTTCAACTCACCCATCCATTGGGCAAGACAGTCAGTGTTTTGACCCGAGTGTCTAAGCGTCAGCTTTACTCCTTAAATGCCAACCCCCTTCCAGACCTTGAAGATATTCCGGTAGTCCGTGACTTCCCGGATGTCTTTCCAGAGGAACTGCCAGGTGTTCCACCTGACAGAGATGTCGAGTTCGTGATAGACCTTGTTCCAGGAACCGTCCCAATCTCTAGAAGACCTTATAAGATGGCACCCCTAGAACTAGCCGAGCTTAAGAAACAACTCGATGAGTCCTTGCAAAAGGGTTTCATATGTCCTAGTTCTTCTCCATGGGCTTGCCCCGTCCTCTTCGTTAAGAAGAAGGATGGAATGGATCGGATGGTTGTAGATTACCGACCTATCAATTCGGTCACTATCAAGAACAAGTATCCGCTCCCCAGGATCAACGACCTGTATGATCAGCTCGCTGGATCCTCAATCTTTTCCAAAATGGATTTGAGGTTGGGCTACCATCAAATCAAAATCAAGAACGGGGACATTCCTAAAACGGCCTTTGTTACTCGTTATGGCCAATATGAGTACACTGTCATGTCCTTCGGTTTAACCAATGCTCCAGCCACCTTCTCTCGGTTAATGAACTCGATCTTCATTGAGTATTTGGATAAATTCGTCGTGGTTTACCTCGATGATATACTCATCTACTCCAAGAATGAGGAATAACATGCCGAACATCTAATGCTAGTATTGATGAAACTTCGAGAGCATCGCCTTTATGCCAAATTCTCTAAGTGTGAGTTTTGGTTGCGAAGTAACCTATCTAGGCCATGTAATCTCCGGTAAGGGCATTGCTGTCAATCCCGGCGAGTTCAAGCCGCCCTTGATCGGACTCCACCTGAATCGGTCAAGCAAGTTCGAGTTTCCTCGGTTTAGCGAGCTATTGCCGCCGCTTCATCGAGAATTTCTCCAAGGTTGCTAAGCCTCTAACTGAACTCCTCAAGAAAGATAAAAAGTTCGAGTGGACCCCATAGTGCAAGTTCAGCTTTCAGGAACTGAAAAGACGCCTGACATCTGCTCCCGTACTTGTTCCACCAGATTTTTCTAAGGACTTTATTATCTATTGCGACGCCTCGCGACAAGGACTAGGTTGCATACTCATGCAAGATCTTCATGTGATTGCCTACACTTCTCGACAGTTGCGTCCACATGAGGATAACTATCCCACACATGATCTAGAGCTTGCAGCAGTGGTCCACGCACTCAAAACATGGCAACATTACCTTCTTGGTAATCGTTGCGAGATTTACACTAATCACCAAAGTCTGAAATACATCTTCACCCAACCGGATTTGAATCTCAGGCAAAGACGTTGGGTCGAGTTGATTACGGATTACGACTTAGGAATATCTTACACCCCAGGCAAAGCCAATGTCATGGCTGATGCACTAAGTCGTAAATCTTATTGTAACAACCTGATGTTACAACAAAATAAACCACTTCTCCACGAGGAATTTCATAAGCTTAACCTTCACATTGTTCCTCGAGGATTCCTTTCCACCCTGGTGGCGAAACCCAACCTTACGGATCAAATCATAACTGCTCAGCGGTATGATAGAGGAATATCTCGGATCAAGGAGAACATTTCTAGCGGAGCTGCTAAGTGTTTCTCCATAGATGAGCGAGGTGTTGTCTTCTTTGAGAACCGCTTGGTGGTTCCCAAGAAACAACAACTATGGCAATTGATCCTTAAGGAAGCTCATGAATCCCCTCTCACCATTCATCCCGGTAGTACTAAAATGTATCAAGACCTACGCCAGAGGTTTTGGTGGACTAGGATGAAGAGAGAAATCGCTCAATACATTGCTAATTGCGACGTCTGTCGTCGAGTTAAAGCAGAGCATCAACGGCTTGCTGGCACCCTTTAACCTTTGGAAATTCCTGAATGGAAATGGGATAAAATCGGTATGGATTTCATTACCGGGTTTCCCAGGACCAAGAGAGGGAATAATGCTATATTCGTTGTTGTCGATCGTCTTTCCAAAGTAGCCCACTTCCTACCCGTTCGTGAGAGTATAACCGCTAGCCATCTAGCTGATTTGTACATCTCCCAAATAGTGTCTCTTTATGGTGTTCCATTTGAGATTAACTCAGACCGTGGAAGTCTCTTCACCTCTCGATTTTGGGAAAGTTTCCAAAATGCTATGGGAACTCGTCTCTACTTTAGCACCGCCTTCCATCCTCAATCAAGTGGTCAAGTAGAACGAGTCAATCAAATTTTGGAGGATATGCTTCGAGCTTCTATCATCTCTTTCGGTATGAATTGGGAGAAATGCCTTCCATTTGCCGAGTTCACTTATAACAATAGTTATCAAGCTAGCTTGGGCAAAGCTCCTTTCCAAGTTCTCTATGGACGAAAGTGTCGAACGCCTCTTAACTGGTCAGAAACCGGGGAAAGACAACTCTTTGGCCCGGATATGATCCAGGAAGCAGAAGAGGAGGTTCGCGTTATTCGTGAGAAATTGAAAACAGCCCAATCTCGTCAAAAGAGCCAATATGACCGCAAGCATAAGCCTATGTCTTATGAAGTTGGCGAGAAAGCTTACCTTCGGGTTACTCCTTTGAAGGGAACCCATCGATTTGGTATCAAAGGCAAATTGGCTCCTCGTTACATTGGACCCTTTCACATTCTTGCCAAACGAGGAGAAGTTGCCTACCAATTGGAACTACCTCCGCATCTTTCCAGAGTTCATGATGTCTTCCATGTTTCTCAACTCAGGCGTTGCTTCTCGGATCCTATCCGTGGAGTGGACCACGAAACGCTTGATCTCCAAGATAATCTCACATATCGAGAATATCCCGTTCGTATCCTTGATCAAGCCGAGCGTACCACTCGACGCCAGAATATCAAGTTTCTCAAGGTTCAATGGTCAAACCATTCCGAGCAAGAAGCTACTTGGGAAAGGGAGGATCGCCTTCGACATGAGTACCCCACCTTCTTCCCAACGGATAAAAAATCTCGGGACGAGATTCTTTTGAGTGGGGGTGAGTTGTCACATCCTAGCTAGTCCATGCATTAGAGTGTTGCATCATGTGTACTTTTCATCAGAAACCTGAATTGGGGAAGATAGAACCCCTAGAACCCCTCTGAATTCAACTAAGGTTTACTAAAAATATTTTCAATGAACCTAAATTGCCCTTCTAAAAAGTTCACCCTCTTTGTCTTGGGTTAGAACCTCTGGCAAAATTGGTGCACAATTTTCTAGGTCAACAGAAGGTCGTTGAAATAAATCATATGTAAATTGCATTTGGGCATTTAAATGCTAGTAAATATTTTGAATGCTCAAATAATTCTGAAAATAAGTGTGGGCTGTTGGAGATTTTCTAAACAGAGCCTCTGATTATTTTCAGGATTTTTAGAAGTGCCTAACTATTTTTAATAAGTCCACAAACTTACAGAATAATAGAAAAAGAAAACCAAAGCAAAGCAGAGGCTTACCTGGCGCCCATCTGGCAAGCCCACCTGCCGGCCCAGCCCAGCCACCGCTCCAGCGAGCTGCTTGGCTTGGCCAGGCAGGCAGCCAGGTGCTCGACGGCGGCACCAGCGCGCGCCACGCAGCTGCCCGCCGCCCTGCCTCCTCCTCTCACCGTTCTGCCGCCCTGGGTCGGTCATCCACTCCTTCCCCGAGCTCGCAGACACGCTCTCTCCTCCCCAGCTCCTCTCCCTCGCTCGCCCGCACCATGGCCGACACTGCCGCGCCCGCACCACCGTGATAACCGCGCTCTCCGTCGTCCCTGCGCCGCGCCACCGTGTCCAGAAGCTCCGCCGCCCTCCTCTCCTTTGAGCAAGCCGAGCCCCGAGCGCTCGCTTGCCTCGAAGCCTCTGCACCGACCTCGCCCGACTCCGCCACCGCCGGAGATCCCTTTTGCCGTCACCGCCGCACCTGTTCGTCCCCGACCGCGTCGACTGCACCATCATGACCGCCGTGAGATCAGCTACCTCCTCCCCCTTCTCGTTCTCGCTCTCGAGCCCTGCATCGACTGCATGAAGCTTCACCGCACGCACCACCGCCGAGCTCGTCGCCGACGTGTCACCGGCCAACCACCGGCCACACCACCGTGTCTAATACACTCACCGCATCGCGAGGAGTCCAACGCACCTCACCACGCGCCTCGCCGTGCCCCGTAGCCTCGGGTCCATCTTCAACCGACTCCGGCGACCGCCAAGGTTGTCGCCGGCGACGTTTCCGGCCACCCTGAGCTCAACCAGCGCCACCAAACGCTGCGGCTTGTTCCCAGCTACACGTAGATGCCCTCCGCCGCGCATTTGGTCGCCGGAACGCACAAATGCACTCTCACCGCCGCATCTGGCCTCGCCGGCGGCTAAACGCCGGCGTGTTTGACCCTTGACTTTGACTAGGGTGAGCCCAGGTTGACTCCCCTGAGTCTATGACAAGTGGGGCCCCCCTTTGCTAATTAACTCAGATTAGTTTTAACTAAATTTAATTAGTTTAATTAACTGCTGACATGCGGGACCCACTGGTCAGGTTGACCTGGACGTCCCCTATGACCACTGACGTCATCCTGACGCAATAACTAATTTCTGGATTTATTTTTATATAGAAAATTCCAGAAATTGTTGCAAACTTCAAAAAATCATAGAAATTAATCTGTAACTCCAAATGCAAAGATTTATATATGAATTTTGATCAGAAAAATTCAATCTATCCATTGGTAATGGTTTCATGCATGACAGAACAAGTTAACCTTGCTGTTTAATCATAATAAATAATGCACTAATATGGCTATGTTAAATGAACTAAAATTTGAATCTTTGATTCAAATGAGTTCATTCCTTTCTGTTCTAGCTTGCATTAGGCCAAGACACATTCATATTGCCATGTCATAGCATGCATCATATTGTTGCATATCGTCATGTGTTGATTATGTTCGGTGTGTCTTTCGTGGTAGGTTCTGCCTCCAAGGATAACCCCGAATATCCGTGTGAAGGGCAGTACCCTACTACCACTACATCAGGCAAGCAACCCATTGATCATTCCGATACAAACCCATGATCTCGCTTCTGCTCTTGTTTACTGCATTAAGACAACGCGATTCAAACTGCTGTGTGTTGCGGTAGTTGAACCCACTTCCTTTGCGTGACCTGTCATTGACACAGTAACTAGATGAAACCCACTAGCATGTGTAGGAGTTGATTGAGCCATATTTGTGTTTCCTACCATGCTATGCTTGCTATGCTTAGAGTTGTGTCAAGTCAGGCTCATCGGGATGATGAACTAGAGTGAAAGGTTGTGTCGGTAACGAGAGTGAAGTGTTGAACACGATTTGGTAAAGGTATCGATGAGAGGCCATGTAGGAGTACATGGTGGGTTGTTTCATTGAGGCCGTCCTTAAGAACTGAGATATGTGTGTGTGATTTAAGACTCAGCTACTACCACACATCGGGATCCTTAATTGACCCTCTCGACTTATTAACCACTCTTGTCCTCTATCCGGGAGTTGCAAAGTAGTTTCTGGTGTTTGTAGCATGCTGGGGGCCGCACGCAGCGCTGACCTTAGGGGTGGGCTGTGTTGCGGTAGGCACGTGGTCTGTACCGATTCGCCTGCTTTGGTGTCTCGGGACCCTGCACACATCGTTCAGGGCCGTTAGTGGAAACCTCGGCGGACTCCTATGGATGGAACCTGAATAGGCGATAAACCTGGACTAGGGACTCGTGTGTTTAGTCAGGTCATGGCCGACACCCTCGCTGGGCTTCCGCTTGAAGGTTGCCGAGTACATGTCGTGAAGCGGCGATAAGTGGTGAGAGCGTGTGTGAAGAAGTACACCCCTGCAGGGTATGAAACTATTCGAATAGCCGCGCCCGCGGTAAAGGACTAGTTGGTCACCTATACAGTTCATAGACAAGTAAATGGATACTACTAAAAGCCTCAAGATAAGTGTGAGTGCCGCGGATGGCCCTCTCGTGGGTTGACGAGAGAGGATCCACGGTGGAGTATTGTGTTGGTGTTTAGTGGACTCGTGTGCGACAAATGCTTTCCAAGTGGTGTCACGTAGGATAGCTTAGCCAAGAGTCAAAGCTGGCTTGCTGCAATAACTCCACTACCTTCTTGAGAATGTGCATGTATAGTAGGATTCTGTTGTAAGACTTGCTGAGTACCTACGTACTCATGTTGCTTTAATTAATGTTTTCAGACGAAAACACCGCCCACTCCGATGGGTTCTAGGTAGACCTTGACGTCGACGAGTGACTAGCCACCCAGGTGGTGGTCCAAGACTTGTGAAGGGCCGATGTAGATAGAAGGGCTTCGTCAAGCCTTCTTTCTTTTTAGTGTCTGTACTCAGTCTAGTTTTCTTCCGCATGTGCTTGTATGTTTGTATGACTTGAGTGTCGGATCATGTGACCCCTATCTGTATGAACATGTTATGTATGGCTCCTCGGAGCCTTTTAAATGAAGTACTTTGAGTTGTAGAGTTTTGTTGTGATGCCATGTTGTATGTACTCATATCGGGCAGATTGTGTGTATGATTGAAATGCTTGGTATGAGTGGGATCCGACAATCTAGTTGTTTATCCTTGGTAGCCTCTCATATGGGGAAATGTAGTCTAGTCCTTCCTGAGCGATAGTAGTCCGCTACAGCCCGGTTCACCGGAGTCCTGCTAGCCCAGCACTACTGCTCTGGACACTTGACTGGCCGGCATGTGTTTCACTTCGTTCCTTTGTCTGTCCCTTCGGGGAAATATCACGCGGTGACATCCGGAGTCCTGCCTAGCCTGCTACAGCCCGGGTTACCGGATCCTGTTAGCGCAGTGCTACAGCCCGGATTCACACGTTGATGACCGACATGTTCGATGTGATTCATGTATGCCTGTCCCCATGGGTTAGTGCCGCTTTGGGTTCACAACTAGCCATGTCGGCCCGGGTTCTCTGTCATGTGGATGCTAGCGACACTATCATATACGTGAGCCAAAAGGCGCAAATGGTCCCGGGCCATGGTAAGGCGACACCCGTGGGAATACCGTGCGTGAGGCTGCAAAGTGATATGAGGTGTTACCGGCTGGATGGATGTGACTTGGAATCGGGGTCCTGACACTGTACTCATACATGTTAAGCTTCCGCTTGTGCCTTGACTTGTATGCTCTGTATGTTGGGTCATGAGACCCATGTTTGTAATATCTCGCTCCTCGGAGCCTAATGAATAAATACTTTGAGTCGTAGAGTTATGTTGTGATGCCATGTTGTATTTACACATATCGAGCATATTGTGTGTATGTTTGAAATGCTTGGTATGTGTGGGATCCGACAATCTAGTTGTTTATCCTTGGCAGCCTTTCTTATGGGGAAATGTAGTCTAGTGCTTCCTTGAGCCATAGTAGTCCGCTACAGCCCGGTTCACCGGAGTCCTGCTTGCCCAGCACTACTGCTCAGGACACTTGACTGGCCGGCATGTGTTTCACTTCGTTCTGTGTCATCCCTTCGGAAATGTCACGCGTGACATCCGAGTCCTGCCTAGCTCTGCTACAGCCCGGGTTCCCGAGTCCTGTTAGCCTAGTGCTATAGCCCGGATTCACACGCTGTGACCGACATGCTCGATGTGATTCATGTATGCCTGTCCCCATGGGTTAGTGCCGCTTTGGGTTCACGACTAGCCATGTCGGCCCGGTTCTCTGTCATATGGATGCTAGCGACACTATCATATACGTGAGCCAAAAGGCTTAAATGGTCCCGGCCATGGTAAGGCGACACCGTGGGAATACCGTGCGTGAGGCCACAAAGTGATATGAGGTGTTACCGGCTAGATCGATGTGACTTGGAATCGGGGTCCTGACAACTTTGGTATCAGAGCCTGACTGCCTGTAGGATTACCATGCCAAACCGGTCGAAGTTGTGTCTAGAAATGCTTTAGTTATGTAAGGGAATTGATTGTGGATGGGAACGTAAGGCTCTTTTTACTCCTTGTACCTCCTGGCCTTTTGATCTGAGTCATACTCTTCTCTTCTACGGTGATTAAGAACTAGGCTTCTCATCTATCTATTAGGATGACGTGTTACTAATCCATAGACTTTTAAGATTGTTGGTTTTACGCCCCAGTTCAGTTTCTACTACTTCCATATGTTCATAGATGGTCTTGGAACCTTGTTATTGTGATGTTGAGTGGTCATGCCACTATTTTGCAGGATGTCTCAAATCATTTTGAGCATTTACAGCCGTTATGCTGTCTGAGTCATCCCAGGTCTCTAAATAGTCTGATGCATTTGCAAATCCTTTCTTTCTGTTCCTGATGTCCTTTTTGGTCAGAATAAGCACACTAATCGGTGAGTTGAGGTACTTTGTTGCCTCGGCATATATGCTGGAGCTATTATTATGAACCTAGGTGTTTTAGGGAGTCACCTAGTAATCTAGCCATGATTTGTGTCCCAATGCGATGATTCTGGCCTTTATCCTTGAAAGCATCCCGTGATGCCACTTAGTAGTAGGCATTCTATTCCTGGGTTCTTGAACCCGAGATTCACCCTACTTACCTCCTGTTGATAGTGTTTGCTAGTTCCTTTAGGATATTAGTAACTTTGTGATAGTCCTCGAGGTCCGTGGTATTTCCTTCTTCCAAATACTATGATGGCAGAAGTTCCTCGTTGAACCAAAGATCACAATAAGAGTGCTCTTGATGAGTTCTTCGTTCTACATTGTGAATCTGCCAGTTCTACTTTCCTGCATGGGTTATCCGGAAGAAACCTGTTGAACTTGATTCGACATACTAACCTATGCATCCACAACTCAGAAAGTTATATGTTCCTCGAGTTGTTCCTCCTTAGTTGTATTCTGACCCCCGTCTATCAATTGATAGTCAAGGGTATGTGTGCGATCGTGTTTATCGATGACTATTATCCTTGTGGTCTGTCAAGCCATTCTAATCTGGAATGACTAGGAGAAACAAACTCCAGTACCTCATCCATATCTAGGGTTGGGTTAAAGTAGTTGTAATCCGCAGGTCAAAATGCCAATCCAGGTTTTGATTCTGTTCTACCTTGGAGTGTTACCATATTTATGTCAAGAAGTGTCATAAGAATTGCACCACCTCTTATAAATTATTGACGCAGTAATACTTCTTGCCATCATTGTTCATTCATAGGTTCCCATGTTATTGCAACCGGAATGCCGACAGGTGTACTGTGATGTGCGAAATCAATACTTCGAGCAACTCGTTGCTTGGTAGTAAATGGACAATATTCTCATTCTTAGCGTGTTGGTTATTAAATCATCATCCTAAGATTGATCATGCTACCTAGTCCTTATTTCTGGTGCACTCTTTAATCAATGAGTTAGGATTGTGCCAATCCCTCGCTCTTTTGATCATATCGTCTTGCCCGGAAAAGCAAGATTATTCTCGAGCTTAGTAGCATATTGGTGGATCGTGATTTTCCGAATATCTTCTCGGAAGTATTACCAGGTTGTCACCTGACCGCTATGTTGATTTCGTGGTCAAGTTGGTTTTCTTGTAACCACCCTTTCTCCAAGAATCTGTGCCGGATACCCTGAGCTAGTTGGTTAAGCTAAACAACAACTTGGAGATTTGGGAGATAAAAGCTTGTCTAACTTAGTTCACCTCCAAAGGGATATCTTTGTGTGTGTGTGTGTGTGTGTGTGTGTGTGTGTGTGTGTGTGTGTTGAATAAAGATGATATCTTCACCAATTGGTCCTCGTGATCAGTTGTTGGATCTATTGCCTTGTCAAAACTTTGACCTGAGTATGGGCTATCGCCAAGTCAAATCAGAACCAACGATGTTTGTAATGTTGTCTTACTCGTGGGTGATCCCTCGAGCATATACCATTACATCTTTGGTCTGACCAATGCTATCACCGTGTTCACATGATGGTGGAAGTCCAGTGATATGAAAATTGCGATGAGTTGTTGTTGAGCCCATTAGCAGCATTTTTGTCTCCCCCATGATTCATGTTGAACATCAACCTAGTGTTGAAAACTTTGTAAGCAATGTCTTCGTGTTCCATTCATGAAGCCTATGCTTGGATGGAAGAAGTGACTTCCTCGAATTCATGTGCTTTAGGTGTAAGTTGCCGCCATGAATTTGAGAAAGGTTTGTTTTGTTTCCTCTGGAATCATCCCAAATCAGTCATGCATTAGTGCGAAGTATTTTGTAGTCTGGAGACTTGCAACCTTCATTCTATATGTATCCCTAGCACACCAAGCCACTGATTTATTTGTTCAAGGAGAAGGAGTTCATTCATAACAACTAGTCATGACTTATGTTAGGACTTCGTTATCCTCAATGATGGTTCCCAACCTGAACTCGGTAGTGTTTTATTATAAGACTACCATGTGATCATGCTTGTCTGGGACAGCGTGTTCACATGTGTGTAGCAGAACCAGCTCATGTTTTGGAGCTTGCTATCGTAGTTCATTTCCCGACAATCTCGCAACGTCATCTCGTCGATTGTGTTGCAAACTTTCCTTTCAGACATGCTGAGTCTGAAGTATCCTATCACCAATCGGATCTGAATCTCAGGCAGATATGATGGTTGGAACATTCCCAACAGTTGCATTTTGTTCCCAGCTTGCACCGCCATTGTGCCAATTTCCCATGGGCTGCCTTCTCAGCAGTTGTTGTCCAAGATCATCTTCAAAAGTGGACTTACCATGGGTCCCATCCATTTCCGATGATAAGCAAAAATCATTCATTGTGTTGTCTTCAACAAGGTAGTCCACATCATCCATCCTAGTCCGAGTATGTCGTTCCTTCGCACACCTTCCAACGATCGTTTGTGATTGCCTTAGGCTGGTATAAAGAATTTCAATGATCTTTGAATCAAAAGTAATTCTTTTGCCACTTCAAAGAATAACTCTACGAGTCACCTCCCCCAAGGTGCCCCGTTATTGAATCATGGCAATTATTTCCTCGCCACCTTGACACCATCCACCATCTCTCTAAGCGTGGAATTGTTGCCCACCAAATCAAACCTCGTTGTTTGTTCTTCCATCACTCTCGATGTGTTTTGTGCCTCAACTCGAGATGTTTCACCATCTCATTCCACGAGTTGATCTTGAGTGCTCGATCTTCGAGGAGGTCGTTTCCTATAGAGTTTCTTTCTGTTGCCATCGTGTTAGATAAAGATCTCGAAAGCAAGGACGTCAAGATCAATTGGATCAATGAACCATCATCTTCGGGAAGGGAAATTGGATCGACAAGTTCGTGTTAGCTAGTGCCCCCTCTGTCTTCTTACCTCACGTCTTGAATCTCGGGACGAGATTCTTGTTTAGTGGGGGTGAGCTGTCACAGCCCTAGATCAGCCCTTGCTTGACTTTGCTTGCTCATCATGTCATCATGTTTACGATTTAAATAAACTTGAAATGGGGATTGATCAAACCCTAGCACCAAATGAATTCAACTAGGTTCAAACTTAAAACTTTTCATTGAACTCAAAATGCCCTCTGAAAATGTTCAACATTTTTGGATTGAGGTGGAAGCATCTACCAAAAATGGTTTACATTTTTGCAGGACATATTTGGGCTTTGAATTAATTCAAACATATTTGAATTGGAGCTATTTAAATGCTATATATATTTTAGATGCTCCAAAAATGTTGGAAGTTGTTATGGGTCACTGGAATAATTCAGACAGCACCCCTAATTATTTCCAGGATTTCATAAAATGGTTTAGTATTTTACTTAATAAAAAAAGAATAAATAGAAAACAGAAAGAGAGAGAGAAAGGAAACTAACCTGGCACCACCAACCGGCCCACCTGGCGGCCCAGCACTGTGCTGGCCCATGCCAGCCAGCTGCTTCGCCCTCGCCAGGCAGGCACAGAGGTGACGCCGGCGAGCACGAGCTCGCCACGGCGTCAGCTGCTTGCCGCCCGGGCCCCTGGACACCTGGGCAGGCTCCACGTCGCCGCCCCGACCTCGTGGACATCTCACATTCTCCTCTGCCTCCCTCTCCCGGTCTCCCTCCGCCATGGCCGACGCCGCTGCGCCCGCGCCACCGTGAAACCGCATCCACCGTCATCCCCGTACCCAGCCACCGTGTCCAACAGCTCTATCGTCGTCGTCTCCGTCGATCAGCCCGAGCCCCGAGCGCTCGTGCGCCCTGCTTCTTCCTCTTCGAGCTCAACTTCACCGAGCACCGCCGCAGATCCCCTTCGCCGTCGCCGCCGCATCAGCTCGTCCCCGACCCCGCCGTTGCTCCTACGTGACCGCCGTGAGCTCAGCTGCCTCCCCATCCTCTCTATTTGCCTTCTTGTGCATCGTAGCGACTGCACGAGGCTTCACCGCACGCGCCACCGCGGAGCTCGTCGCCGCCGATGCTCCGGCCACCCACTGGCCACCCCACCATGTCCAACACACTCACCGCACTCGCAGGAACCCGTAGCACCACTCCGCGCGCCTCGCCGTGCACCGTAGCTTCAGGTTCGTCTTCACCCGACTCCGGCGACCGCCAAGGTCATCGCCGGTGACGTCTTCGGCAACCCCGAGCCCAACCACCGCCACCAAACGCTACGGCTTGCCCCCAACTACCCGTAGATGGTCTCCGCCGACCATTTGGTCGCCGAAGCGCGAATTTGCACTTCCTCCGCCGCGTCTGGCCTCGCCGGCGGCTAAACGTCGGCGGGTTTGACCCGTTGACCTTGACCCTAGGGGTGGGCCCAGGTTGACTCCCCTGAGTCTATGACAAGTGGGGCCCCCTCTGCTAATTAACTCAGTTTAGAACTAACTAAGTTTAGTTAGTTTAACTAATTGTTGACACACGGGACCCACTGGTCAGGTTGACCTCGACATCCCCTTTGACCACTCACGTCACACTGACGCCAGGCTGACGCAGTAACTCCTTTTCTGGATTTATTCTTATATAGGAAATTCCATAAAATGTTGCAAACTTCAAAAATTCAAAGGAAATCAACCGTAGCTCCAAATCAAATAATTTATATATGAAAAATGATCAGAAAAATCCAATCTATCCATCTGTACTATTTTCATGCATGTTAGAACAACTTAGAGCTGCTGTATACAAGAATTTGAATTAATGGCATTTGAAATGTCATATATGGAGTTTGAATTTGAATCTTGGATTCAAACCAACTCCATTTAATCTACTACTAGTTGCATTAGCTCAAATCACAACATTTTGACATGTCATGATCATGCATAATATTGTGCATTGCATTGATTGTGTTCTTCCTTGTTTGCCGGTATTTGTCCCCTCTCAGTAGACGATGTACCGATGATGAGTTCGATGACACCGATGAAGAACTATATTATCTTCAGAAGTGCCAGGCAAGCCCCCCCTTGTTCATTCCGATACAATCCCACTCTCTCGCTCCTTCTCTCTTTTACTGCATTAGGATAACAACGATTCCTCTGTTACTTGCTGCGGTAGTTGAACCCCTTATCCTCTGCATGACCTGTCATTGCCACAGTAAATTGATGAAACCCACTAGCGAGTAGGAATTGTTTGAGCCCTGATGTGCCTACTCATTCATGCTTGTTTGTCATGCCTGCTACTGCTTAGAGTTGAGTCAGGTCTGATTCATCAAGGATGAATTGGAATGGTGTGTGAACATGTCCTACTGTTGAGAGCTAAGTGTGTGAATACGATTTGGTAAAGGTAGCGGTGAGAGGCCATGTAGGAGTACATGGAGGGTTGTCTCATTGAAGCCGTCCTCAGGAACTGAGTTCTGTGTTTGTGATCCATGAAACAGTTACTACCACGCATTGGGCCCGAAACCAATGGACCCTCTCGGCTTCTTAACCACCCTTGTTCTCTGTCCAGGAGTTGCAACTAGTTTCTGGTGTCTGTAGGATATGTGTTGGAGGCCGTGCGTAGCGCTGACCCTAGGGGTGGGCTATGATGCGGTAGATACTGTTGGGGAACGTTGCAGAAAATTAAAATTTTTCCTACGGTTTCACCAAGATCCATCTATGAGTTCATCTAGCAACGAGTCATGGGAGAGTGATTGCATCTACATACCACTTGTAGATCGCGTGCGGAAGCGTTCAATGGAACGGGGATGATGGAGTCGTACTCGTCGTGATTCAGATCACCGATGACCTAGTGCTGAATGGACAGCACCTCATCGTTCAACACACGTACGGAGCGGATGACGTCTCCTCCTTCTTGATCCAGCAAGGGGGAAGGAGAGGTTGATGATGATCCAGCAGCACGACGGCGTGGTGGTGGATGCAGCAGAACTCCGGCAGGGCTTCGTTAAGCGACTACAGGAGGAGGAGGAGGTGTAGCAGGAAGGGGAGGCGCCAAAGGCTTCAGGGTGCGGCTGCCCCCTCCCCCCTCCCTTTATATAGGCCCCCAGGGGGGGCGCCAGCCCTTGGTGATCCAATCTCCAAGGGGGGCGGCGGCCAAGGGGGTGGAGTGCCCCCAAGGCAAGTGGCCCCCCCCCACCCTAGGGTTTCAACCCTAGGCGCAGGGGGTGGGCCAAGGGGGGCGCACCAGCCCACTATGGGCTGGCTCCCCTCCCCACTTCAGCCCATGGCCCCCCCCCCCGGGATGGGTGGCCCCACCGATGGACCCCCGGGACCCTTCCGATGGTCCCGGTACAATACCGGGTGACCCCGAAACTTTCCCGATGGCCGAAACAATACTTCCTATATATAATTCTTTACCTCCGACCATTCCGAACGCCTCGTGACGTCCGGGATCTCATCCGGACTCGAACAACATTCGGTTTACTGCATACTCATATTCATACAACCCTAAGCGCCACCGAACCTTAAGTGTGTAGACCCTACGGGTTCGGAGACACGAGACATGACCGAGACGGCTCTCGGGCAATAACCAACAGCGGATCTGGATACCCATGTTGGCTCCCACATGCTCCTCGATGATCTCATCGGATGAACCACGATGTCGAGGATTCAAACAACCCGTATGCAATTCCCTTTGTCAATCGGTATGTTACTTGCCCGAGATTCGATCGTCGGTATCCCAATACCTTGTTCAATCTCGTTACCGCAAGTCACTTTACTCGCATCAGAATGCATGATCCGTGACCAGACACTTGGTCACTTTGAGCTCATTATGATGATGCACTACCGAGTGGGCCCAGTGATACCTCTCCGTAACACGGAGTGACAAATCCAGCCTCGATCCGTGTCAACCCAAGACACTTTCGGAGATACCGTAGTGCACCTTTATAGTCACCCGATTCGCCAGACGCTTTGGTACACCCAAAGCACTCCTACGGTATCCGGGAGTTACACGATCTCATGGTCTAAGGAAGAGATACTTGACATTGGAAAAGCTCTAGCAAAACGAACTACACGATCTTGTGCTATGCTTAGGATTGGGTCTTTTCCATCACATCATTCTCCTAATGATGTGATCCCGTTATCAACGACATCCAATGTCCATAGTCAGGAAACCATGACTATCTATTGATCAACGAGCTAGTCAACTAGAGGCTCACTAGGGACATATTGTGGTCTATTTATTCACACGTGTATTACGATTTCCGGATAATACAATTATAGCATGAATAAAAGACAATTATCATGAACAAGGAAATATAATAATAATCCTTTTATTATTGCCTCTAGGGCATATTTCCAACAGTCTCCCACTTGCACTAGAGTCAATAATCTAGTTACATTGTGATGAATCGAACACCCATAGAGTTCTGGTGTTGATCATGTTTTGCCCGCGGAAGAGGTTTAGTCAACGGATCTGCGACATTCAGATCCGTATGCACTTTGCAAATTTCTATGTCTCCATCTTGAACATTTTCACGGATGGAGTTGAAGCGACGCTTGATGTGCCTGGTCTTCTTGTGAAACCTGGGCTCCTTGGCAAGTGCAATAGCTCCAGTGTTGTCACGAAGAGTTTGATCGGCCCGACGCATTGGGTATGACTCCTAGGTCGGTGATGAACTCCTTCACCCAAATTGCTTCATGCGCTGCCTCCGAGGCTGCCATGTACTCCGCTTCACATGTAGATCCCGCCACGACGCTCGCTTGCAGCTGCACCAGCTATCGCTCCACCATTCAACATATACACGATCCGGTTTGTGACTTAGAGTCATCAGATCTGTGTCGAAGCTAGCATCGACGTAACCCTTTACTGACGAGCTCTTCGTCACCTCCATAAATGAGAAACATGTCCTTTGTCCTTTTCAGTACTTCAGGATATTCTTGACCGCTGTCTAGTGTTCCTTGCGGGATTACTTTGGTACCTTCCTACCAAACTTACGGCAAGGTTTACATCAGGTCCGTACACAGCATGGCATACATAATAGATCCTATGGCTGAGGCATAGGGATGACACTCATCTCTTCTTTATCTTTTGTCGTGGTCGGGCATTGAGCCGAGCTCAATTTCACACCTTGCAAAGACAGGCAAGAACCCTTTCTTGGACTGATCCATTTTGAACTTCTTCAAAATCTTATCAAGGTATGTGCTTTGTGAAATACCTATGAGGCGTCTCGATCTATCTCTATAGATCTTGATGCCTAATATATAAGCAGCTTCTCCAAGGTCCTTCATTGAAAAACTTTTATTCAAGTAGGCCTTAATGTTGTCCAAGAGTTCTATATCATTTCCCATCAAAAGTATGTCATCTACATATAATATGAGAAATGCTACAGAGCTCCCACTCACTTTCTTATAAACGCAGGCTTCTCCATAAGTCTGCAGATAACCCAAACGCTTTGATCATCTCATCAAAGCGAATGTTCCAACTCCGAGATGCTTGCACCAGCCCATAAATGGATCGCTGGAGCTTGTATACTTTGTTAGCATTCTTAGGGTCGACAAAACCTTCCGTCTGCATCATATACAGCTCTTCCTTAAGTAACCATTAAGGAATGCTATTTTGACGTCCATCTGCCATATCTCATAATCATAGTATGCGGCAATTGCTAACATGATTCAGACGGACTTAAGCTTCGCTACGGGAGAGAAAGTCTCATCGTAGTCAATCCCTTGAACTTGCCGATAACCCTTAGCGACAAGTCGAGCTTTATAGATGGTGACATTACCATCCGCGTCCGTCTTCTTCTTAAAGATCCATTTGTTTTCTATCGCTCGCCGATCATCGGGCAAGTCTGTCAAAGTCCATAATTTGTTTTCATACATGGATCCTATCTCGGATAGCATGGCTTCAAGCCATTTGTTGGAATCTGGGCCCGCCATCGCTTCTTCATAGTTCGAAGGTTCACCATTGTCTAACAACATGATTTCCGTGACAGGGTTGCCATACCACTGTGCGGAACGTGTCCTAGTGGACCTATGAAGTTCAAGAGCAACTTGATCCAAGTACCTTGATCATCATCATTAATTTCCTCTCCGGTTGGTGTAGGCACCACAGAACATTTTCCTGAGCTGCACTACTTTCCGGTTCAAGAGGTAGTACTTCATCGAGTTCTACTTTCCTCCCACTTACTCCTTTCGAGAGAAACTCTTTTCTAGAAAGGATCCGTTCTTAACAACAAAGATCTTGCCTTCGGATCTAAGGTAGAAGGTATACCCAATGGTTTCCTTAGGGTATCCTATGAAGACGATTTTCCAACTTGGGTTCGAGCTTTTCAGTTGAAGTTCCTTGACATAAGCATCGCATCCCCAAACTTTTAGAAACGACAGCTTAGGTTTCTTCCCAAACCATAATTCATACGGTGTCGTCTCAAAGGATTTAGACGGTGCCCTATTTAAAGTGAATGTAGTTGTCTCTAGAGCGTATCCCCAAAATGATAGCGGTAAATCGGTAAGAGACATCATAGATCGCACCATATCCAATAGAGTGCGATTACTACGTTCGGACGCACCGTTACACTGAGGTGTTCCAGGCGGCGTGAGTTGTGAAACGATTCCACATTTCCTTAAGTGTGTGCCAAATTCGTGACTTAAATATTCTCCTCCACGATCCGATCGTAAGAATTTTATCTTTCGGTCACGTTGATTCTCTACCTCATTCTGAAATTCCTTGAACTTTTCAAAGGTCTCAGACTTGTGTTTCATTAAGTAGACATACCCATATCTACTCAAGTCATCAGTGAGAGTGAGAACATAACGATATCCTCCGCGAGCCTCAACGCTCATTTTACCGCACACATCGGTATGTATGATTTCCAATAAGTTGGTTGCTTGCTCTATTGTCCCGGAGAATGGAGTCTTGGTCATTTTGCCCATGAGGCATGGTTCGCATGTGTCAAATGATTCATAATCGAGAGACTCTAAAAGTCCATCAGAATGGAGCTTCTTCATGCGCTTGACACCAATATGACCAAGGCGGCAGTGCCACAAGTATGTGGGACTATCGTTATCAACTTTACATCTCTTGGTATTCACACTATGAATATGTGTAATATTACGTTCGAGATTCATTAAGAATAAACCATTGACCATCGAAGCATGACCATAAAACATATCTCTCATATAAATAGAACAACCATTATTCTCGGATTTAAATGAGTAGCCATCTCGCATTAAACGAGATCCTGATACAATGTTCATGCTCAAACTTGGCACTAAATAACAATTATTGAGGTTTAAAACTAATCCCGTAGGTAAATGTAGAGGTAGCGTGCCGACGGCGATCACATCGACCTTGGAACCATTCCCGCGCGCAGATCGTCACCTCGTCCTTTGCGATCTCCGCTTATTCCGCAGCTCCTGCTGTGAGTTACAAATATGAGCAACGGCACCGGTATCAAATACCCAGGAGTTACTACGAGTATCGGTAAGGTACACATCAATTACATGTATATCAAATATACCTTTAGTGTTGCCGGCCTTCTTGTCCGCTAAGTATTTGGGGCAGTTCCGCTTCGGTGGCCCTTCCTTTGCAATAAAAGCACTCTGTCTCGTGCTTGGGTCCATTCTTTGACTTCTTCCGGCAACTTGCTTACCGGGGCGGCAACATCCTTGCCGTCCTTCTTGAAGTTCTTCTTACCCTTGCCCTTCTTGAACTTAGTGGTTTTATTGACCATCAACACTTGATGTTCTTTCTTGATTTCAACCTCTGCTGACTTCAGATTGAGAATACTTCGGAATGGTCTTCACCATCCCCTACATATTGTAGTTCATCACAAAGCTCTTGTAGCTTGGTGGGGCGATCAAGGATTCTGTCAATGACCGCCTCGTCCGGGAGGTTTATGTCCAGCTGGGACAGGCGGTTGTGCAACCCAGACATTTTGAGTATGTGCTCACTGACAGAACTGTTTTCCTCCATCTTACAACTATAGAACTTGTCGGAGACTTCATATCTCGACCCGGGCGTGAGCTTGGAAAACTAGTTTCAGCTCCTCGAACATCTCATATGCTCCGTGTTGCTCAAAACGCTTTTGGAGCCCCGGTTCTAAGCTGTAAAGCATGCCGCACTGAACGAGGGAGTAATCATCAAGACAAGACTGCCAAGCATTCATAATGTCTTGGTTCTCTCGACGGGTGCATCACCCAGCGGTCCTTCTAGGACATATTGTTTCTTGGCAGCTATGAGGATGATCTCGGGTTCCGACCCAGTCCGTATAGTTGCTGCCATCATCTTTCAGCTTGGTTTTCTAGGAACGCGTTGAAGTTCATGTTGACATGAGCGCTGGCCATTTGATCTACAAGACATATTTGCAAAGGTTTTAGACTAAGTTCATGATAATTAAGTTCATCTAATCAAATTATTTAATGAACTCCCACTCAGATTAGACATCCTCTAGTCATCTAAGTGTTACATGATCCGAGTCGACTAGGCCGTGTCCGATCATCACGTGAGACGGACTAGTCATCGCCGGTGAACATCTTCATGTTGATCGTATCTTCCATACGACTCATGTTCGACCTTTCGGTCTCCGTGTTCGAGGCCATGTCTGTACATGCTAGGCTCATCAAGTTAACCCTAAGTGTTTTGCATGTGTAAAACTGTCTTACACCGTTGTATGTGAACGTAAGGATCTATCACAACCGATCATCACGTGGTGCTTCAAACGATTTAACTTTAGCAACGGCGCAGTTAGGGAGAACACTTCTTGATATTGTTGTAAGGGATCATCTTATTTACTACCGTCGTTCTAAGTAAACAAGATGCATAAACATAATAAACATCACATGCAATTATATATTAGTGACATGATATGGCCAATATCATATAGCTCCATTGATCTCCATCTTCGGGGCTCCATGATCATCTTGTCACCGCATGACACCATGATCTCCATCATCATGATCTCCATCATCGTGTCTTCATGAAGTTGTCACACCAACGACTACTTCTACTTCTATGGCTAACGCGTTTAGCAATAAAGTAAAGTAATTTACATGGCGTTCTTCAATGACTGCAGGTCATACAAAAATAAAGACAACTCCTATGGCTCCTGCCGTTGTCATACTCATCGACATGCAAGTCGTGATTCCTATTACAAGAACATGATCTCATACATCACAATATGTCATTCATCATTCATCACAACTTCTGGCCATATCACATCACATGACAATTGCTGCAAAAACAAGTTAGACGCCCTCTAATTGTTGTTGCATCTTTACGTGGCTGCAATTGGGTTCTAGCAAGAACGCTTTCTTACCTACGAATGACCACAACGTGATTTTGTCAACATCTATTTACCCTTCATAAGGACCCTTTTCATCGAATCCGCCCAACTAAAGTGGGAGAGACAGACACCCGCCAGCCACCTTATGCAACTAGTGCATGTCAGTCGGTGGAACCGGTCTCACGTAAGCGTATGTGTAAGGCTGGTCTGGGCCGCTTCATCCCACAATAACGCTGAAGCAAGATAAGACTAGTAGCGGCAAGCAAGTTGACAAGATCTACGCCCACAACAAAATTGTGTTCTACTCGTGCAAAAGAGAACTACACATAGACCTAGCTCATGATGCCACTGTTGGGGAACGCTGCGAGAAAATTAAAAATTTCCTACGGTTTCACCAAGATCCATCTATGAGTTCATCTAGCAACGAGTCATGGAGAGCGATTGCATCTACATACCACTTGTAGATCGCGTGCGAAGCGCTCAATGGAACGGGATGATGGAGTCGTACTCGCCGTGATTCAGATCACCGATGACCTAGTGCTGAATGGACAGCACCTTCGCGTTCAACACACGTACGGAGCGGATGACGTCTCCTCCTTCTTGATCCAGCAAGGGGGAAGGAGAGGTTGATGATGATCCAGCAGCACGACGGCGTGGTGGTGGATGCAGCGAGAACTCCGCAGGGCTTAGCTAGCGACTACGGAGGAGGATGAGGTGTAGCAGGAAGGGAGGCGACAAGGCTTGGGGTGCGGCTGCCCCTTCCCCCCTCCCTTTATATAGGCCCCGGGGGCGCTGCCCTGAGATCCAATCTCAAGGGGGGCGGCCAAGGGGGTGGAGTGCCCCCAAGGCAAGTGGGGCGCCCCCCCCCCCCCACCCTAGGGTTTCAACCCTAGGCGCAGGGGGTGGGCCAAGGGGGGCGCACCAGCCCACTATGGGCTGGCTCCCGGCCCCACTTCAGCCCATGGGGCCCCCGGGATGGGTGGCCCACCCGATGGACCCCCGGGACCCTTCCGATGGTCCCGGTACAATACCGGGTGACCCCAAACTTTCTCGATGGCGAAACAATACTTCCTATATATAATTCTTTACCTCCGGACCATTCCGAACTCCTCGTGACTTCCGGATCTCATCCGGACTCAACAATATTCGGTTTACTGCATACTCATATTCATACAACCCTAGCGCCACCGAACCTTATGTGTAGACCCTACGGTTCGGGAGACACGTAGACATGACCGAGACGGCTCTCGGCAATAACCAACAGGGGATCTGGATACCCATGTTAGCTCCTACATGCTCCTCGATGATCTCATGGGATGAACCACGATGTCGAGGATTCAAACAACCCGTATGCAATTCCCTTTGTCAATCGGTATGTTACTTGCCCGAGATTCGATCGTCGGTATCCCAATACCACGCTCAATCTCGCACGCAAGTCACTTTACTCATCAGAATGCATGATCCCATGACCGACACTTGGTCACTTTGAGCTCATTATGATGATGCACTACCGAGTGGGCCCAGTGATACCTCTCCGTAACACGGAGTGACAAATCCCAGCCTCGATCCGTGTCAACCCAATGACACTTTCGGAGATACCGTAGTGCACCTTTATAGTCACCCGGTTACTTTGTGACGCTTGGTACACCCAAAGCACTCCTACGGTATCCGGAGTTACATGATCTCATGGTCTAAGGAAGAGATACTTGACATTGGAAAAGCTCTAGCAAAACGAACTACACGATCTTGTGCTATGCTTAGGATTGGGTCTTGTCCATCAAATCATTCTCCTAATGATGTGATCCCGTTATCAATGACATCCAATGTCCATAGTCAGGAAACCATGACTATCTATTGATCAACGAGCTAGTCAACTAGAGGCTCACTAGGGACATATTGTGGTCTATTTATTCACACGTGTATTACGATTTCCGGATAATACAATTATAGCATGAATAAAAGACAATTATCATGAACAAGGAAATATAATAATAATCCTTTTATTATTGCCTCTAGGGCATATTTCCAACAGATACACCGTGGCACGGTGTACCGAATGCCCGTTTGGTATCTCGGGAACCCTGCACACATCGTTCGGGGCTGTATGTGGAAACCTCGGCCGGACTCCCTGCGGATGGAACCTGAATAGGCGATAAACCTGGACTAGAGACTTGAGTGTTTAGGTAGACTATGGCCGACACCCACGTTGGGCTTCTGCTTGAAGGTTGCCGAGTACATGTCGTGTAAACGGCGGTAAGTGGTGAGAGCGTGTGTGAAGAAGTACACCCCTACAGGGTTAACATCATCTATTCGAATAGCCGTGTCCGAGGTAAAGGACTTCTAGGTTGCCTATAACAGTTCATAGACAAGTGAAAGTGGATACTCTAAAATGCGCAAGATAAGCGTGAGTGCTATGGATGGCGTTCTCGTAGGGAAGGCGGATCGAATCCATAGTGGTGTATTGATATGGTGAATATGTGGACTCGTATGCGCCACCTCAAAAGAGTTACTTGCAGTCGTAGTTTAGGATAGCCACGGAGTCAAAGCTGGCTTGCTGCAGTCAAACTCCACCCCCCCCCCCCTTTGTTGATAATGATGCATATGTAGTTAGTTCTGATGTAAGTCTTGCTGAGTACATTTGTACTCACGTTTGCTTATTTTATGTTCTGCAGAGAGACGTCAGTCTCGCTAGTAGTTCCACGTGGACTTCGACGTTTAGCTTGTTACCTCAGCTACGATCTTGTGCCCTCGGCAGGATCTGGTAGTTAGCCAGGCTTATCAGCCTTTTTCATTTGTAGATGTCTATACTCAGACATGTTAAGCTTCTGCTTGTGCCTTGACTTGTATGCTCTGTATGTTGGGTCATGAGACCCATGTTTGTAATATCTCGCTCCTCGGAGCCTAATGAATAAATACTTTGAGTCGTAGAGTTATGTTGTGATGCCATGTTGTATTTACACATATCGAGCATATTGTGTGTATGTTTGAAATGCTTGGTATGTGTGGGATCCGACAATCTAGTTATTTATCCTTGGAAGCCTCTCTTATGGGGAAATGTAGTCTAGTGCTTCCTTGAGCCATAGTAGTCCGCTACAACCCGGTTCACCGGAGTCCTGCTAGCCCAGCACTACTGCTCCGGACACTTGACTGGCCGGCATGTGTTTCACTTCGCTCGTGGTTCTGTCCTTCGGGAAATGTCACGTGGTGACATCCGAGTCCTGCTTAGCTGCTACAGCCCGGGTTCCTGAGTCCTGTTAGCCCAGTGCTACAGCCTGGATTCACACGCTGCTTGACCGACATGCTCGATGTGATTCATGTATGCCTGTCCCCATGGGTTAGTGCCGCTTTGGTTCACGACTAGCCATGTCGGCCCGGTTCTCTGTCATATGGATGCTAGCGACACTATCATATACGTGAGCCAAAAGGCTTAAACGGTCCCGGGCCATGGTAAGGCGACACCCGTGGGAATACCGTGCATGAGGCCGCAAAGTGATATGAGGTGTTACCGGCTAGATCGATGTGACTTGGAATCGGGGTCCTGACAGACATCTGGTGGCCGGACATATGTACCTTGGAAGTTGTCAAGGAAGGCTTCTTCCAAGTCCTCCCAGCTGCCAATAGAATTTTCAGGCAGACTGTTTAACCAGTACCGAGCTAGCCCTTTGATTTTTAGTGGGAGGTATTTGATGGCGTGAAGGTCATCTCTGCGGGCCATATGGATGTGGAGAATCAAATCCTTGATCCATACCACGGGATCGGTTGTTCCATCATATGATTCGATATTTACGGGTTTAAACCCTTCTGGAAATTCATGATCCATTACTTCGTCAGTGAAGCAAAGAGGGTGTGCGGCGCCTCTATATCTGGCCGCATGGCAACATAGCCCCGATGGAGTCCATCTGCAGTTTTCAGCCTAGGCGTAACTAGGTTTGTCACGTACGAATAGATAGCCGTTGTCGCGTGTCGAGAAACATCCTCGTGATCTGTAGATCGATCTTGTATGTCCCGCTCTACTGTCCAGGTCATGCCGAAGGTCGTATGTATATCCCCAAGCTGTTTTATCTCTGTTTTGACATTGAGGTGGGGCGGGCTGTTGTTCGGCTTGAGCTGCCGCTTTATCCCGACCGCGTGGTGGTCGGTCAGCCGCATTGTCCTGACCGCGTGGTGGCCGGTTGGCCGTATTGCGCAAGGGAGGTACGGGCTCCGGCGCCTCCTCATCGAACTGAGGTAGCAATTTGTGCTTCGGGTAACTCATGGCTGGGCGCTTGAGACCGTATTCTTCGGCTGCCAGGACATCAGTCCATCTGTCGTTGAGCAGATCTTGGTCAGCTTGAAGCTACTGCTGCTTCTTTTTCAGGCTCCTTGCAGTGGCTATTAGCTGGCGCTTGAAGCGCTCCTGCTCGAGAGGTTCCTCAGGCATGATGAAATCCTCGTTGCCGAGGCTCACCTCATCCTCGGAGAGCAGAAGATAATTACTGTCCTCTGAGTCATTATGTATGGCCTGTTCATCAGGGGTAACTTGCCCGTTTTCCTGTTCCTCCTGTTCGGAAGTTGCCTCAACAGGGTCTTCGTTGTCTTCGGCGTCGTCCAGAGTATTATTTTCTCCGGTGCCGGTATTTCTATCTTTTGTATGACGTGACTTAGAGTGGCACCGCTGACGCAGACACTTAGGCTGTGTCTCCGGAGGTATATCTTTGACTGGATATTCTTTGTCATTGTCGTTAGGCTCTTTGGGTGTATCCACCATGTACATGTCGTACAAAGAAGTGGCCGTCCAGCGTCCGGTAAAAGGCGGGTTTTGGCCCTGTTCCTCATCTGCATCATTGTCCTTACCATCGATGTCTTTGGAGCCGTAATCGAGCATGTTAGTTAAGTCCTCGACAGTGGCTATGTAGTGGGTGGCGGGTGGGAAGCGAAATTCCCCGTCATCAGCCTCCAGTTCGAACCGGATATAGTTCGGCTGTAAATCCCCTACTAAGTATAGATTTTTTGATGAGTTCAGCACGTCGCCTAAAGGCGAGTGCCGGAAGATGTCCGCGGCGCTGAATTCGGTGATCGATGACCGATCCAGCTCGACATACACAGACGCACATGGTTCAGAACTTATAGCCGGAAACGAGTCCGAGGTTCCGGTGACACAGACATCACCCGACGTTAAGTCTGTGTACGGCCTCAACGCCGCGAAATCCGCGGCTTTCGTGGTGGGGTTGAGCTTCCCGTCCTCGAATGGCACGATCTGCTCCGGTTCTAAGGCCAGAGCGGTTACAGGTACAATTTCCTGGGTATGGCTCGATGACGGATTTAAGTCATGTTCCGTGGTGTCGGGGAGCGACTACCGTGGTCTCGAAACCGTCGATGATGAAGTCTCAACGGATATCCACAACGTAGTTCAAGCTCCCGAATCTGACCTGACGGCCAGGGGCGTAGCTATCGATCTACTCCAGATGGCCAAGCAAGTTGGCCTGCAGTGCGAAGCCGCCGAACATGAAGATCTGTCCGGGGAGGAAGACCTCTCCTTGGACAGCATTGTTGTGGATGATTGAAGGGGCCATCAAACCTTTTGGGGACAACACAGTGGAACTCTCAATGAAAGCACCAATGTCGGTGTCAAAACCGGCGGATCTTGGGTAGGGGGTCCCGAACTGTGTGACTAAGGTCGATGGTAACAGGACGCGGGGGATGACGGTGTCCTGGACTAGGGGGTACTCACCACGTCATCTCCCGATCAGTTGGATTGGGCCGAGGACCCCCATGGCCGTATACTCATGGGCCAGTTTGGACAACCCCTGCCGCATACAAGGAAGACTCCACAAGACTTGGCGCCCAAGACAAGGACTCTCCTAAACCCTAGGCCTCTGGTGTCTTATATAAACCAAGGCCAGGCTAGTCAATGGACAATCTCGGATTCACTACTACAATCTCGTGGTTGATACATGTACTCTATACTACACCCATATGAATACAATCAAAAGCAGCATGTAGGGTATTATCTCATCAAGAGAGCCCGAAGCTGGGTAAAACCCCGTGTCCATGTTACCATCGCTCCAAGACGCCTAGCTTAGGATCCCTACTATGAGATACGCCGGATATTAAATCGACATTGGTGCTTTCATTGAGAGCCTGCTGGGTGTTCGTCGCGGATCGATGGGATGATCAGGTGATGTTTTTTCAGTAAGATCGGTTTCATATAGATGATCTTTTTTGCGAAATCATTGCTACCATGTCGTACTACTTTGCCTACAGGCAGATCGGGATCAAAATAATATAGCAGCGGCTGTGTGTCCGTCATCGGGCAGTACGTCGGATCTCAGAAGCGTCCGCGTTTGCGGACTCGATATAGGTCAACATAGAAGAAATTGTGTACGGCGATCTAATAATGGCGTTTCCCCCGTGGAGAGTACGTATGCATAGTACTTCCATGGAGCAGTACACCAGGGCCGAGATGAATTTGGCTATGCGCATTGACGGACCAGACTTTAGCTCGGTGGAGCATATCGGGAAGATTCCTTTCCTTCTTTTTTACTTCAGCTCCCAGTTCGGCCGCAACAATCTATTTAGGTTGGGCCGCGCTAACACCTCGGCAAGGCGATATCGTCGTCCCGCCGATGTTGACCAAGTCGTGGCGTCGCGTTGACGCGTGTCCCTTTGTCAACATTACCACACCACTTTCACCGGCCGACCTCGCCGTGCCATATCTCTTTCATTATTTACTTCACTTATATTAACTAAGTAGAAGAATTTTTTTTAATATACACTAGTCATCAACCCGTGCACCTGCACGGCCTAGCTATTATTTGTATATTTAATTGTTATTAAAAATATATTAACATGTAAATTTTGAATATTTTAAATTGCATATATCATACAACTAAACATATGCTAAGTTATTGAAACAATGATAACAGATACTACCACATGTATTGCCAGCTTAATTATTGGATTTAGTGCATCTGATTTACCATTTATGTTGCACAAACCACCATCACTGGTCTGAATGAGGCATCCATGTCATGGTTGCAAGATACACATCTTTGTGTCTTGTTTGATCTACATTGTAGCATATCTAACATAGGTCAACAAAAGTTGCGCCAAAGATACACTACACACGCCCACTGCTAAAAAAATTAGGTGTGAGAGGCTAAAGAAATTCTAGTCACTACAACTATTAGGTGGATATGTCCATTTACTGTTGGAGTTCATTAGTTAAGGTTGTATTACTTGTCGAGGTTGTTGTATATATTTACCGCTACTATAATGCTACTCATAACATTTAAATATTTTGTATTACTTCTAAAAGCATTGAGAAGTTATCCCGCCTTGGCATTGAAAATAACAAAACAATGCTATATTTAATTAAGAATGTATCTATCTAGCATAAGATTCAATAGTAGAGAGCTTTGTGATACTTGGAACGTTATTTTACCCAAAAAAAATGATGGATGTGACTGTCAAATATCCCTATTTAAAATAACCAAGAGTGTGCCTTGCCAACCGTATATTAGCACAAAAGGCAATGGTATTCCTTCAATTGGTATTATTAATAGTTTCGTGTTCGTATATGATTTCTTAATATTCGTGGTAATGTATGCATATTTTCTTACTTGTGTTATGGTTAGGTGATTTGAGGTAAATTAATCACATTAGGAGACGTGATATAAGGAAGCAATAAGGGATTTTTGTATGCTCACATCTGAAATATTTTTATCCTGGATAAGCCTTCTTTTTTATGTTGGAATTGAATCTTATTTTCAACCGGCATAGGCTCTATTTTTTATGCGAGGCTTGAGGAAACCTTATTTGTATGTCATTTTACTTGTTCAGGAGAACGTGCAATTGGTTTTCGATTTTGTGGAAATTGCAATGCATGCTCTTTTTTCATTGTGGGAACTAAAAATGTATCCTAGCTAGCATCAAATTAAACTGCGAACTGTCCCTGTTTGAAATACACAACAGTCTGCATGCCAACCCCTTTCGTAAGAAAAGAATGGTATTCCTTCAATTCATATTTATTAATATGTTTAGGTTCAAAATAAGTTTTGATGTGTGGAATTTCTACAAATGTTCCTACCTATAGTACAATTAGGAGATTTAAAATATTGAATTAGTGACCTTAGCGGTGGTGATACCTGGAAGCCATTAAAGAGAGACTTTCGTATGTTCATGTTAGATTTATTATATCGTTGCTTATATTATTTTTTACAGTGGGCTTGAAATTTGCTTTTAATTAAATCAGGGATAGGCTCATTTTTTGACGTCAAGGTCCATGACTCCTTACTTGTATGGATCATCTTATTTTCTTTGAGCCGCCATGTATGTATTTTCTGTTTTCTTCCGGAATTGTGACATGTGATTTCTCTTATATGTTATGTATGAAGACTATTTGGTTGTACGTGACTGTCATAATTTTTCTAAAGAAAAATCGTTTTTCTCCATTTGAAATCTTGGGCGTGGGTTTTCCTGACTATTTTTTCATGCATGTGCCGAAGACTTTTTTCCACTCATTCTTGAACGTGACGCTTTAGGACTCCATATAACTTTCTTTTCTTTGAGCAGATATGCACACATTTTTGTTTTCTTGGGAATTGGGAAATATGGTGTGTTACTTACGTGGTATATGAAAAGTATTGGTTGTACGTGTCTCTGTTTTTTTGTCCAAAAAAGCGTGTCAATTTATTTCCGTTTGCAGCTTGTTTCTTTAAATCTTAGATTAGACGTGGGTGCTCCAGGGTCTATTTGTTTTTTTAACACGGACTCTGTTTTCTGAACGTAGGTGGTGCAGCTTAAGTACTACTATTTCGTATGACGTGCGAGTTTTTTTTGAACTTTGAGTTTATATTTTTTTTAGCATGTTCATGTTAGATTTATTATATCGTTGCTTTATCTTATTTTTTACAGTGGGCTTGAAATTTGCTTTTAATTAAATCAGGGATAGGCTCATTTTTTGACGTCAAGGTCCATGACTCCTTACTTGTATGGATCATCTTATTTTCTTTGAGCCGCCATGTATGTATTTTCTGTTTCTTCCGGAATTGTGACATGTGATTTCTCTTATATGTTATGTACGAAGACTATTTGGTTGTACGTGACTGTCATAATTTTTCTAAAGAAAAATCATTTTTCTCCATTTGAAATCTTGGACGTGGGTTTTCCTGACTATTTTTTCATGCATGTGCCGAAGACTTTTTTCCACTTATTCTTGAACGTGACGCTTTAGGACTCCATATAACTTTCTTTTCTTTGAGCAGATATGCACGCATTTTTGTTTTCTTGGGAATTGGGAAATATGGTGTGTTACTTACGTGGTATATGAAAAGTATTGGTTGTACGTGTCTCTGTTTTTTTTTCCACCTCCGAGAGACTGAGCCGACATATCATCTTGAGATTTATGAAGTCACCGTAGGCGCCTCTTCGTCGACGGGAACGTCTCCTCCCACTGAAAGCGCATCGGCGGAAATCCTGAAATAAATCCAGGAATAATGCGAGCACCAGGATTTGAACCCTGGTGGATTGGGGATACCACTGTCCACCTAACCAACTCAACCACAGGTTGATTCGCACTTTGAGTTTATATTTTACATGTACGTGGTGAGAGGTCTTTTTCCTGTGTGCACGTCACCTTTTTTTTTGGTATGTATGGGTTTAATCCCTTGAAGACGTGGTGCTTATTTTTTTATTTCTGTATACGTGTAGGTCCAATCCATTTACGTACATATGGATTTTTGTTATCCTGCTAATTAGATCTTGGCCATCAATTTTAAAATCAAATGGCTAAATTAATCTTGCATATGTGGATTAACATGGAGGCTTAAAAGGTGCCTCCAATTAGTAAATAAGAGATCATTATCTTTATTTGTCATTACTTTTGGTTCGCACTATCTTATCTGTGCAGCCAATCGACTTAGACTCAGCCGCGCTGTCGCCTCCGTCGACCAAATTGTGTCGTCGCCTTGGAGCGCTGCCCTGTGTTGGCAACCCCGTGTCACGGCTTCATCAACCTACTCGGCCAGAGACTCCGGCATCACCCCACCGACTTTCTTCGTCACATCGGCTAAACTGGGAGCTTCACCTCTCCATAGCAGGCGTACTGTGTCACCTCTTCGGAGTGCTGAGCTCCTCGCTCGGCCACATCAGGCTTGGGGGCTGAGACCTCCTCCCTCACCAAGCTCGGACCGCGTCATCAAAACTGAGCACATTAACCAGCTAAGTCGCTTTCATGCTAAAAAACTTTCAGTTTTAAATTTTGTTCGGTTCGACCAAGCACTATACTTTTTTTAGCAAAAAGTTGTTTGTGAAAAACTTCCTTGTCCAAACTTTGTTTGTGACACACATATTCAAATACCTCGTTTATTTGGGGGCTCCCTTGATGGAGCTTTTCCTCTTGCATATGATTATACTTGTACGACTTCGTTCCTTGTTCGTGTATTACGCCACAATATGCACCATGTTGACTTAAGCGATTTGCAAGCTGGGTTGCCTTGCTCCTGTGTTTACCCCTACGTTCCCGATTGTTTGGCTAGGGAGTAAAGGGAGCACCTCTACGATTGTCACGACCGGGTCCTCCGAGCTCTGACCTCAGACTGGGTGAAGCCGAAAGCTAGCGCTCTTATTGTTTTCAATTATGGTCGGCACACAACGGAACTCATGAGTACAAAAAATCTATTGCACAAGTCTCATATTAACAATGAGCACCGAAGAAAGGTATCGGTGGCGGTACTATTTTCTTTGAAGATGCTTCTTATACTTTATCAGTAATATAGCATAAGTTCCCTGAGCGCTCTTTGTCAGTTACAGCCTTATGACCTGATTGCCTGCTTATCGGAAACACCGTCGATATTCTCGACAGGTGGAGTACATAACACTTTTCAGCCTTGACCGAAGAGGGAGAAGCCGACGGTCGGTTAAGATGCGTTTAAAGTTCCGGTGAACATATAGATATGATACAAGTACTTCGGTACATACAATCATTCTTTTACCCAAGTCACTCGGGGGATCTTAAATTTATGTGAGCTGTTTTATAATAAGTGTTCTTCTTCTTAGTCGTTGCAAAGTTTTTTTTCTATCACTCCTTTTTTCGACACAAGTGTGCGGTCAATAGCCGGGGAGCCTAATTTCTCTCTCGAAGCCGCTAAAGTTTGCTAAACTGGCCTAGTGAGAAGTACTCCGCCTTAGGATAGGAGGTTGAAGCCGTAGGCTGACCCGCTTGAAGTCTCGAGATAGGATGTGTCACGTTAAAGCACGACAGAAGCACCTTTTTTTTTCTAAGACCAACTTTCGATTTGGCACCGAACACTTGATCTAGTTCAGACGTCTAGTTTTTATAGACGTTTTTTGGTTTTCCAAGCCTATGACACTTTTAAACTATTTGTGCGTTTCCAGCATTAGTCTCGCAGTGCAACGCCGGACACCTTTAGGAATTCAGCAAAAACATTCTCGGATATTGCTATATATGCATCGGTTTCGAATTGTGTCTTCGGTCAATAGTTGGGTTGCCCGGCTCCTGTGCTTGCCTCCTATGTTCCGCTTTGTTCGGCTAGCTGTGCAAAGGGAGAACCACTGCGATTGTGCTTCCATCTCGCATGGTTAAGCACCTCAGTGGAGAAATCCGAAAACTGATTCTCACAATAGGCGTAAACCGGTCAGCGATCCGATGACTATGTTAAATGACGGGCCGTTCATAACATTGGTCGAAGTGTTTACGGCTTGACCTCGGATGTCGCCGAACACTAACCGGGGGCTCATAGCTAGCTTCCCCGGTTTAAAGCTCCTATGACTAAGCGAAAGTTATAAAGCCCGCATATCTGATTGCCTCGTTTCCGCTAACACAACCGCCCCCGGGCACCGAGACGTCGGCTAAGGGTTGTTTTGTTAGTGTGGAAACACCCTGCGTAGTATCTACCAAGGGGTAGAAGCTGACGATGGGCCACTTTCAACTGATAAACGGTCGCAATGGAGTCAAAATAATGATGTAAATAACTTGGATACATAGACTCATTACACATAATATGTGATTTTACTCTGGATATCGATCCTTAATTTGGCCACCCATGCGCACATTAAGGCACGGGGGCTACTGGGATTCGTGCTCATTATTTACAAATATCAAAGGGGCACATCGATCCCCTAATTTGGTGTTGCCACCCGACCAGTGTCTCGGGGGCTACTGCATTGACAATCCAATGCAGAAAATTTAAAGTGCAATATAGTTTTCGAGGAGATTATTATCCTCAGGTTCGTCGGCCGCACCCAACCTGAGTCTTGAGGACTTTGCACACCGCGTTTCTATTCCTAAGTATGCTGCCGAGCTGGGAATTGATCCTCAGGCTGATTTTATGAATCGACCTGAGTCTCAGGGGCTACTAGGGTCAGCGGTTTGATTCTTTCCTTCAAGAGCATCCCGGATATTAGGCCAACACGCACCTTGAGGGATACTGGCTATACATCTCGGCAGAGATTAGATTGCATAATTCAGAATTAATTTCATAAAAATCAGCCCATGGCCGAGGTGGTGCACCACCTCGGATACAGTCCGGCATAAAGCTCGGACGCCAGTGGCTGGCTCCGTAAAGGGAATTTCCGGCATTAAGCTCGACTAAGCTCCTTCAACTTTTTTTGAACCAAGGTGATCTATGACACCTTGGATATAGTCCGGCGTTGGAGCTCGGAGACATTCCGGCGGTGGAGCTCGGATACATTCCGGCGGTGGAGCTCGGATACATTCCGGCGTTGGAGCTCGGAAGCGGTCCGGCGTTGGTGCTCGGCTGCAAAATATACCTCGAATGCAGTCCGGCGTTGGAGCTCGGACGCAAGAGGACACTGCCTCCCGGGAACAACTCTAAACCCGAGGTGTGGCATAAAAATAACAAGGCATTGATAAAGGCCGAAAACATAAAGGGGCTCCTCGGATACCCGACGTGTAAACTCTTCGGATGCACTTCGGCGATCCTCAAGATCAAAGATGGGAAGATTAGTTGAACCAGTTTTCAAGACCGACGACCGAAGATAAAGAATTGTTCGGAAGAATCGAGGAGCGTCCCCAACTTGATGACCGGTTCAGGGGGCTACTGACGGTGTCCTGGACTAGGGGGTACTCACCACGTCATCTCCCGATCAGTTGGATTGGGCCGAGGACCCCATGGTCAGATACTCATGGTCCAGTTCGACAACCCTCGCCATACAAGGAAGACTCCACAAGACTTGGCGCCCAAGACAAGGAATCTCCTAAACCCTAGGCCTCCGGTGTCTTATATAAACCGGGGCCAGGCTAGTCAATGGACAATCTCAGATTCATTACTACAATCTCGTGGTATATACATGTACTCTATACTACACCCATATGAATACAATCAAAAGCATCATGTAGGGTATTATCTCATCAAGAGAGCCCGAAGCTGGGTAAAACCCCGTGTCGATGTTACCATCGCTCTTAGACGCCTAGCTTAGGACCCCTACTACGAGATACGCCGGATATTGAACCGACAGGGGACACAATGTTTACCCAGGTTCGGGCCCTCTCTATGGAGGTAATACCCTACTTCCTGCTTGATTGATCTTGATGAATATGAGTATTACAAGAGTTGATCTACCACGAGATCGTAATTGCTAAAACCCTAGAAGTCTAGCCCGTTTGACTATAATTGTATATATATGTTTCTGGACTAAACCCTCCGGTTTATATAGACATCGGAGGGGACTAGGGTTGTACAAAGTCGGTTACAAAGAAAGGAATCTTCATATTTGGTCGCCAAGCTTGCCTTCCACGCCAAGGAGAGTCCCATTCGGACATGGGAGAGAGTCTTCGATCTTGTATCTTCATAGCCCATTAGTCCGGCCCATGTCCAACAGGCCGGACGCCCGAGGACCCCTTAGTCCAGGATTCCCTCACAGAGCGCGCGCCGGTGCTAGCACCGGTGGCTCAAGCCGTCTCCAGTCGAGGTAGGGGCACCAGCGGCCTCCCGGTGAAGGTGCCCCACCCACCTGGTGCAGCAGCCGCGCCGGGGGAAGAGCAGGGCGGCCGTGCCCGCTGTAACGGGGAGCAGGGGAGGCGGCAGCCGATCTTGGGGATGGTGGCCACAGGCACTCTAGTGACAAGATGAGGGGCTGGGGAGGATCTCCGGCGTGTGGGTGAGATGATGGTGGAGAAAGGAGGAGGGGAGAGGCTCGGGCTCGCTCGAATTTGAGCAGAGGCTGTCGGCAGCAATGGCGGATAGAGGAGGGGAACAGGAGCTCCTCGAGCTCGGTTTGGTGGTCGGGGAGGCAAGAGGGGGAGTGGGGAGGAGCTTGGAGTGCTCAGAGGGGCTCGGGGATGGCCATTTGTAGGCGGGGATGAAGGGCCAAGCTGGCCGCCGCCGCGGACGCATGTGCACGCGCTCGAGCTCGGAGGTAGGCAACGATGGAGGCACAGGGAGAAGCTCATGGTGCAGAGGGAGCCAAAGGAGTACGGGGAGGTAGAAATGAACGCCATTAAAGCGAGACCGCCACTGTTCGCCCGTGGGCGAGTGTCGGCGAGCGCCGATGAGGAGGTTTCTAGAGGGGGAGAGGGGTCCAGGGAGACGGCAACGATGAGGTGAAGCCACTGGACATGCTCACGCGCACGAAGACGATGAGAGGGAGAGGTGCTGGAGCTAGAAGACGTCCTGGATGCGGCCAACGACAGCAGAGCGCGCGCATTACATGCCAAAGCTCGTGATTACCGCATGCACTAGTGCACACAGTCGGCCAAATGATGTCTGGGAGAAGTCCTTCATGTGTAGATTGCAACTGAGGTAGAATCTTGGTTAAAGACGCAGTGTCTGGGTTGGAATTAAGCTCTGAAGTTTGCTGTTGCAAACTAGAGCATGATGGTGTGATCAACAGAGTGAGGTTAAGATGCAAACTAGTGGTCAGGGAGGTTTAGGATAGGAACGACTACATTCCTGTCAATTATGAGATGATTTGGACCAGTATTTAATATAATTGCTTTACAACTACATAAATTGGTCCAGAAAAGATATTATGATGATGCACTCAAATTATGAAGCCACTTGAGCTGAAATTTGGCAAGACTGGGTTATTTGGACATATGAAGATGCTGTAAAAAATTTCATACCAAATGGACTTGCTAAAATGGTAGTTCCTTCAAAGCTATCCTCTTTGTACAGAAACTTGGGAAAATTCTAGAGAAATAAGGGCTTGATTAATTGGTCCCAAAATTGGTGGAAAGAGGTTAAATGGGTAGGAGAAGGCCTAGGAAAATTTTCAGCCATAATGGAGCAAGATAAAATACACTTGCTTCACCAACTGAAAATTTGGACAGAAACAAAGATTTGATCCTAAGCTCACATGGATGCATTTCATTATCTCAAATCTTGAGGAGAGTGATTATTTGATGATATGAAGGAGTGTGAAAAATTTCAACTCAATTAGGTTAACCTAGCTAGTACTTTCTTCACAAACAATTACCTCAGACAAGAACTTTGAAAAATTGCTCAAGATTATTTAGTAGGCAAATTAAGTTGAATTTTGGCATGAGGCCATGATATGGACATGAAAAGGTTTCCAAAAAGTTTGGGGTCGATTGAGTAAAGGTAAATAGCACTTGCTTCACAATCTGCCATTTAGGAAAGAATAGTAAAGGAACTAATTGAGCATGATGAGGAACATGACAAATGAAATGTTTTGCCATATTTAAGGAAGATATGACCCAAAAAATTTATGAGAATTATTTGGGAATTTTAGGAGTGATGGAAATATAGGTTGCTTCACAACCTAGGGCTAATTGGTTTATTCCTTTAATAGAAAAAGGAATATTCCCAATAAAAAGAATGTTAGGGTTTTGTCCAAGATGAATATGGAAAGGTATAGGATGGATATGAGGATCACAAGCCACTCCGGAGAGGAAGAAGGGTTTACCTTCTCCAGTTTCCAGACCACATAGCCACAGGAAAGGAAAATTCCAGCAAAAATCTCAGAAAATCAAAATCAAAAGAAAGGGCCAAAAATCAGGTTGTGACAAGACGACAGTTTAAGATTCGACCCAACTACTACGTAGTTGGCCCGAATCTCGGGGGCTACACCCAGTGGGTGCGCTAGCGTGCCCCCACCAAAAGAGCAGCAAGAAGGAAGATGGAAGACGAAGGAAAAGCGTACCAGCACGGCGCGCTCCAGCTCCCGCGTCCCCTCCACCTCGGCCTGGGCAAAGGCCTGGATCCTCTTTGTGCACCCTCGGAGGCACTGGCTCATGGCGGCCATGGCAAGGGCCCAAAGAAGACCTCGATGGGCCCAGCCCGAGCCGGCTGTGACCCGACGGCCCGATGACTTCCTGGCATGGGCAGCAAGGTGTATTCGCCGCTGACCGCCTCCTCCACGGCTGGTGCCCTCTCCGCGTTCTCTCCGGCACAACGGCCGGATTCGCCCGCGGTACCGCAACTGGCAGCGCCCCACCCGTCGACGCCCGAGGCGCTCCTCCCAGCGCCGTCCGCGGTGTCTTCTCCAAGACGGCGTCATCGCCCCCTCCCTTGCCCTCCAAACGCTCGACCACGACGGTCCATGGCGGGGTGTTATCGCCAACCTCCACGACCTCCTGTCGAGGTCCACCACCTCCGCGCGGCTGCCCTGGCCGCGCTCCCCCTGTGATGGCAGCATGAAGACCGTCGCCGCCGGCTCCATGCCCGCCGGCATCTCAGGCCATGTTGGCCCCTCGTCGGCCCGAACCCACGACGCTGCGGCACCGACCCAAGCCTCGGCCGACACCGACTCCAGCTCTGCCTCGGACCTGTTCCGGTCCCGCCAAGCTAGACCCTCGGTGTCGGCCGGGTCCAGGCCCAGGTCCGTGTCGGCCATCTCCTCGTCTCGATCGATGGCACTGGTCCGGGTCTTCCGGAACACGGCGCCCCCGCTGGACGCGGCCTCGGCCGCCGCCAGCGCCAGCGAGATCAATGACCTAAAGCTCGATGGAGTAAACAACCAAGATCAAAGGGAAGCCACTCGGCGACTCGCCGGAATTTAACAGAAAGAGAACTCACCCAGGCACCAGCAGGACGGTGGGTCTCGTCGGCGTTGCCTACGGAGCGCGACACTTCCTCTTGGCGGGCGACTTCGTACTGGCCGCCGGGTCCGCCGAGCGCTTCACGGCCGGATTCCGGGGCACCACATCGCCCTTGCCATGCGGCCGGCTTGCCGCTGCCGTCCCCCGAGACGACCTGGCTCCAGCCGCGTCGCCGCCTCCTCCACTCGGTGCCACTGCGCCAACAACTCGCATCAAACATCCCCATGCCGCTTCGCGACCGACATCTCGAGAAATAAAGAACATAGGAGCTTACCCGCACGGCACCCCATGCCGGCGTCGACGTCCGCCTCCTCCGCCTCCTCACCCGGGCCATGGGCTCCTCTGAGCCGGCCTGCACCACCTACGTCGAGGCCCGGTCTTATGGATGCCGAATGGCATTCAGTAGCACCTCCCTTATCGCATCAGGACGAACAAGAAGCTGGGGGGCAGCAAAATACAGAGACCAAGGACTCACCATTGCTGCCGGGTTCGCCTGGCTATACGGAGGCTTCGCGAACCCCCAATCCTCCTTTAGCCCGGCCTTGGAGATGTCGTTGACCGGTCTGGCGATCTGGTCCACCCCGAGGCATAGGTTCGACATCCTATTGGGGTCTTGGAGACCGGTCATCAGGCCGATGATGTGGGTGCGGTGCTGCAGCGGTAGCACCCGACGCATGATGAAGGTGGCAACAAGGTCCGCGCCTGTGAGCCCCTCCCGCTCCTTCATCTCCGCCACCCGTTGGCACAGGTTGAGCACCTCCTGCGACGGGTGCCTGGGGAAGTAGTTCCAGTTTTGCTTCCCCTACAGCGTTGCGTCGACGATGGGCGGCAGGTTGATGCGGTCTGCACCGAGGTTGCAGACGTAGAAGAAGGATTTCTGCCACTTCTTGGCAGAATCCTCCAGCGGCATTTTGGGGCACCCCCCGCCTGTCCATTTGTAGATGACGGCGGCCCCGCGGGAGGACATCTCCCCGGCCTTTGGGCCTTGCTGCTTCAAGGTGAAGAAGCAAACCCAGAGGTCGATCGAGGGATCGACCCCCCAGGTACCCCTCGCACAGGGTGACAAAGCCGGAGAGCTTCAAGATAGTGTTCGCGCCAAGATGATGGGGTTGGAGCCTGAAGAATTCTAGGAAGGTGCGGAAGAAGTGGCTCGCGGGGAGGCCGAACCCGCGCTTGAAGTGCGAGTAGAAGACCACGCGCTCGGTTCCCTCCAGCCGCGGCTCCTGCTCGCCCTCTGGCAGGCGCACGGTGACCGTCGTTTCCCTTGGCAAGCGCCTGGTATCGCAGAGGTATGCGATGTCCTCCACGGTGATGGAGGAACCCATCCACGAGCCCGACGGAAGCGCCATCGACGATGCATAGCGGAGAAGGAAGGACGAGAAAAGGTTGGCGGTGAAGTTCTACTCAAAGGGCGGTGGAGCGTCCCAGCGTGTGGCGGTCGCAAGAGCAGAAGGAAGAAGAAGGAGAGCGTGTGCGGGAGTGATTACCCCCCCCCCCCAATTTATAAGCCGCGACTCGAACATGGGGAAGTGGGATCGTTTGCGCTCGCCCCTCCCACTTCCCCGCAATAAGTGCGCACGTACCGTACACAATAACTGCCTCGAGAATAGCAACTGACTCGCTGACACCGCAATAAATCCGCGCGCGTGGGCCAAAGGCGCGTAGTGGAGGGCCCCACCCATCACACGCGTGGCCTGTCAGGCCCCTTTGGCTCCCGAGCGCCATGTGGTAGCCTGCAAAGCCCATAATATTGCCTCAAGATTCGACAAACTCCTCGGTTTCCCGCCCACGTCCGGATGCCGCGATCCGGCTTCTGGAAGCCGGCATACAGTGGGTGTTGCCGGACCCGGCGGTCACCAACTTCGCCTCCTCAGGGGGAAAACTCCGAAGGCCCTCCTACTCAAAGACGGCGGACCTTCACATCTTCGGGGACTACTGTCGGGGGGATCAACCCCGGGCAGGCAACGGAACCCCGATCCTTTTCAAAAACATTGGGGCCGGCATCGCCCCTCAATCCGACTTGCACTTGGCCGGGTTGCTCAACTCGGCCAAGTCCCTCGACCCGGCCAAACTCTTCAACCCGGCCCCAACGGCTGGCGCAAGACAGCCGAACCCGGCACACCAAGACTTCTCTAACAAGCCAGGTCCCCTTGGCGTATTCATCAACCCGGCCACGGGTCAGCTCCCATCCCATCCTAGCCGTACGATTTTATGAGTCTACATTCAAGGATGAGCAAGGCAACAGTGCCCCACCAACTCCTCTGGCCAGCCGAGGCGTGGCAACAGTGCCCCACCTACCCTGCTGACCAGGGCCTGCGTGGCTATAATGCACCCATCATCACTGCTGACGCTAGCGGGCGGTGCCTGACGGTGCGCCACTGTAGCGGACTCAGCATGGCCACTCCATGATTATCGACAAGACGACAAACGGTGCCCCCAGGCGCACGGGCCCGTGCCCGGAGAACCGGACGAGCCCTGACAGCCGGCGGGTCCCAACGCCGGCTTCCCGGACATTGACAACCCGGCCCGACGGACTTGTAACCTTACCATTGTAACCCTGGGGGGTTGACCTATAAACCCCCCTAGGAGCCCTCATGTACACGGGCAAGCCACCGCATGCACACCATTTATGATCAGACTAGCCACACTCACACGTAGGGAGAGGGAGCAGCCTGAGCCTTGGCCTGTCCTCCTTCTTCCTCCATACAGCTCCAGGAGCAGCTTTGTATTGATACATATAAACCAAACTCGGTAGGACTAGGGGTTTTATCTCTCCGGAGAGCCCCGAACCAGGGTATGTATTGCGTCCCACGCTCGCTCATGCCGACTTCGCTTCTGGATCCCACCGGTGCCATCGAGCCTCTGTCACGCCAAAGATGCGACCCTATCCTAAAGGAACTCGAAGATCCCCACCAAGGATAGAAGCGCATCTTGAAGACGCTTTTGCAAGGTGAATATCATTACATCAACATTACAAAATAGATGGGGATACATACAAGGCATACAAATGTCTCAAGAATACATCAACATCATACATGAGAACAACATCCGACTACGGATGGAACATAAACAGAAACTCAAACAACATCCACCCTGCTAGCCCAGGCTGCCGACCTGGAACCTATCCCCTGATCGAAGAAGAAGCAGAAGAACAACTCCAAATCAAGCAAACATCGCTCTCGCATCATGATCATCGTGACAACCTGTACCTGCAATCGGTGGTGTAGTAATCAGTGAGCCACGAGGACTCAAAGAATCCCATTACCATGGGTATCAAGACTAGCAAAGCTTAATGGGTAAGGAAGGGGTAAAGTGGTGAGGTTACAGCAGCGGCTAAGCAATGTATGGTGGCCAACTTACGTAAATAAGAGCGAGAAGAGAAGCAAAGCAAGCGGTCATCAACTAGTAATGATCAAGAAGTGATCCTGAACTCCTACTTACGTCAGACATAACCCAGAAACCGTGTTCTCCTCTCGATCAACCCCGAAAAGAGACACTCACGGTTACGCACACGGTTGGTGTATTTTAGAAGAGTTTTACTTCAAGTTTACTACAACCAGATATCAACAAATTCCCATCTGCCACATAACCGCGGGCACGGCTTTCGAAAGTTCAAACCCTGCAGGGGTGTCCCAACTTAGCCCATGATAAGCTCTCGCGATCAACGAAGGATATTCCTTCTCCCGGGAAGGCCCGATCAGTCTCGGAATCCCGGTTTACAAGACATTTCGACAATTGTAAAACAAGACCAGCAAGACCGCCTGATCTACCGACAATCCCGATAGGAGCTGAACATATCTCGCTCGTGGCAACACCGGATGAGACAAAGCACAGAGTAAAACCATGCCTCGAAGTTTCCCCATGTTGGCCCAAGAGCGGTTCGGTTCGAACCAGCACTTAGAGAAGCACCGCCCGGGGCTAATAAAGATGACCCTCGAGAGTGCGACTCCCAAGGGAAAAGTAGGTGGTGGTGAGGCAAATGGTAAAACCAAGGTTGGGCCTTCTTTGGAGGAGTTTTATTCAAAGCGAACTGTCAAGGGGGTCCCATAAATCACCCAACCGCGTTAGGGACGCAAAATCCGGGAACATAATACCGATATGACGGAAACTAGGGCGGCACGAGTGGAACAAAACACCAGGCATAAGGCTGAGCCTTCCACCCTTTACCAAGTATATAGATGCATTAATAATATAAGAGATATTGTGATATCCCAACATAAACATAATCCAACATGGAGCAATCTTCATCTTCACCTGCAACTAGCAACGCTATAAGAGGGGCTGAGCAAACGCGGTAACATAGCCAAACAACGGTTTGCTAGGAAGGGGGACAAGGGTTAGAGGTTCATGGCAATTTGGGAGGCTTGAGCAGCAAGTGGTAGGTAACGCGGCATAGCAATAGCATCGAGGCAACTAGCATAGCTATGATAGTAATGAGATCCAAGGTGACGGTTATCTTGCCTGAAATCCCACTAGGAAGAAGAACGAGTCCATGAAGAAGACAAACGGATGTAGTCGAACGAATCCTCACAACTCCGGAACGAAACCGAAGCTAACGAGAGAAGCAACCCGGAAAGAAACAAACAACATAGTAAACATGCAATCATAAACATGGCATGATGCACAATCAAGCATGATGCATGTCCGATTTAAATGGGGCATGGCATGGCAAAATGCAACAAACATTACTACAAATTAAGTGGAGCTCAATATGCAACGAGTTGCATATTGACAAAACACCACATCAAATATTTGGTTTTCTCTCGGTTATATACCCAATAATATTAAATGTTATTAAACATGGCAAGGGGTGAAGCATATATAAACTAACTATTTAGGCAAGTTTAAATGAGGCCGGAACAACAAACAACAAATCCGGAAAATCGTCATATGCATATTTAGAATTTGGTACTGTTCTGCCCTAAAACATATTTAATTGTTGCTAAACAGGAAAATAAAGTGAAACATGTTAAACTAGGCATTTTTCCAACCCATTTACATATAAAGTTTATTTAAAACAGAGCTACGGTTATTTAGATATGAAATAAAGCATTTTAACATGGCATTTGAGCAACTTTAATCAAACAACATTTTAAACATTTCAAACATGGATGGAAGTCACATATTATGAAACTAGATAAAATTCTAAGCACTTTACGTGTTTAAATCCTTTTAATCCGATGCACCAATTGTGAGTTATGATATGCATGAACATGAGGGTTTTTCTGTAAAACTGCAGTTTTGGATAATTAGCAAAATCGCAGAACAGGAAAAAAACATGACACGGGCCAGATCTTCTGGGACTGGGCTGCTCACATTGGGCCAACAGGGGCGCGCGGAGCTGGGCCTCGCGGGCGAAGGGAGCTGGGCCTGCGCGGCCGCAGAGGAGGTCGACCCGCTCGGGTGGGTTGACGATGCGGTCAACGCGGCGCGGTTGCCTGGCCTCGCTCGATGCAGAGGAAGCGGACAGAGGAGGCTAGAAGTGGGGCGCTTCAGGCGATGCAGGGCACGGCAGCGGATGGAGCTCCTGCTCCAGCGATGCGGCGATGCAGGGAATGAAGGGAGGTGCGGATCCGAGCGCAGCGGGACGACGGCGAGGGCGGAGCAACGCGACGGCGTGGATCCAGTCGGGAGGCTGCAATGGTCTCTCATGCGGGGAAAACAAGGGCGATGAACATGGCGGCTCGGTTCCCTGTTGCAACAGAGAGAGAGAGAGAGATCATTGAGAAAGAGAGAAGAGAGAAACAGGAGAGGAAGAAAGGGAAAGAGGGAGAAGAGAAGAGATGGGCGCGAGGCTCATCTGGTGGTCAACGACGATGGCGCAGGACAGCGTAGGGCACGGGGTTGGGGTCGGCAGTGGCGCAGGTCCATGGCGTGGGGAGGCATGGAGGAGCTCCTCTCCTCTGGATCAAACTAGAAGGAGAAGGCAGCGGGGCGCTGGTCTCTGACGAGGCCGGTCGAAGACGGCGGCCTCAGGCAGGGGAGCTCGGGCTCCTGGATCAAGAGGGGCACGGGGAAATCTGGCGCCAGTGGTGCTCTGCTCCCCAGTAGCTCAAAGCGAGGTCAAGGGGATCCACGGCGCGTGGGGCCGCTGGAGAGGTGGAGTGGTGGGTTTGGAAGTTTCGTGATGGCTGGTCGGGTGAAACGAGGGGATCGGGAGGGATCCCGAAGGAGAAGGTGGCGGCGCTAGGGTAGGATCCCTAGAAATTAGGTGGTTTGTCTAGATAGGGGTTGGTCTATATATAGCAAAGTGAGTCTAGGTTTGGACCCTCCGATCAAAATCGAACGGTCGAGAAAATAACTTAGGAGAGTCCAACAAAGAAAACGGAGATACTTTCGGAATGTTTGGGGATGATCCGAACTCATTGGTAACCACAGACCGGTTCGGGTTCGGGTAAGTTTCGGACACGCACACGAGGGTGCTGCGAGCTCGCAAGAGAGGTTAGGTAGTCACAGTCAAGAGGGAAGCGAAAACTCGATTGGCCTCGGAACGGTCAATGAAGGCAAGGGGGGACGCGGCAACTATGAACGGGTGCAAGTTTTATGAAAACATGCAGATGCAATGCACGTGATGCGATGAGATGAGATGCACGCCATGAACACAATGCAAAACAACAGACAAAACCCAACCACGGAGGAAATAACATATCACATCGCCGGAAATGGCAAGAGTTGGAGTTACAAATATGGCAAGTTGTATCCGGGGTGTTACAACACTCCACCACTACGAGAGGATCTCGTCCCGAGATCTAGGATGGCACTGGAGAGAAATGGAGGAGGAAGAGAAGAGGTAAAACTAAGTTGCTTCTTCGACAAATGAGTGAAACCACGAACCTTGAGATGTTGAGCAAAATGAAAGAAAGAAAACAACGAAGATGAGCAAAGTTGAAAACACTCCGTTAGAAAAGAGGAACAAGGGATACGACGAGAACCAAGAGGTTTAGTGATAAGATAGATATTGAAACCACTCCGGTTAAAACTAGATAGAGAAGAAATAAGATTGATATAATTTGGGCAGCACTCCGACTGTAAATGGAAGGAATTGAACATGAACTTGACAAGATGAGAGGATACTTGATGAAATCAACAACACACTGCCTCTGGAATTGAAAGAATGGCACAAGGGGTAAGAAACATTTCAGACCGCATTCCGGTTGAGAAGGGAGGCAAAACTTGATAAGATGAGAGAACTCGAATGAAAACACGACACTCCGGCTAAACTGATAAGCAAGGAAAATTACATGATCTTGACAAAACAAGATAATTGGTAGAAGAGAGCTACATCACAAAGCCTCCGGAAGAAGAATAGAAGATAGATCATTGGAATAACAGAATGGAGAAGAAAATGCCAACTTCTGCCACAAATGATCTTGGACAGCACCCTTCCAAGAAGGTTATAACGGAGTTGTTGGAAAACCAACAACTAAAAGAACAAGCTTGTTGTGGGCTTATGGAACACATCTCAAAATTATGAGGAGACAACCCGCCACTAACGGAAACAGTTGATTGGATTGATATCAACAAGGAGACGAGAAACTTATTTCACCGGGAGGACAAATGAAGAACTTGGGTCATTTATAAGCACCATAAATAGCAACAATCCTTAGGGAAAGCTTTAGGTGAAATATAACCCAAGATAACTCTAATGAAGAGATTGATGGATTTAAATACCTCATTCTTGACAACATGTGAATCATGAAACACGAACTCAAATTGTCAAGAATGACATAACACCACCACAAATGACAAGGTAGAACGAATAGCACTTCGAAATGCAAGAAGAAGAAAACTTGAACTCCTCAAAACAAAACATGTGTTGGGCACCATGTTTATTTTGGAGTATAATTTGCCGGGTCATAACTTCGAGAGAAATCTTGAAGAACAATTGAATAATTAAAAGAATCCTTGACGAACCATCATGTAGAGCCTCCATGAAGAGCTCCGGTAATAGAAGGATGATAGAAAGAAAGAGAGGTTGACAACACAAGGTGAAGCCTTGCAATGATTTAGATGAAGCCATGACGATATAACCGAGAAAACTTGGAACTCCGGAAAAAGAATAGATGAAACACTAGAAACGAGAATTACTTCATCATGAACAATCTCCGGAAGAAAAGAATTGAATCGCCTCGAGGAAATAAGAATAAGATTTATTGTATGCTTATCCTTCATCAAATTAAATTGATGACAAGCAATGGATTTGGCATACTACTTATTCCCGTAGAAAGGATTAAGAGAGATATAGTGCAAACTTGAGAAGGTATTGATGGAACCACCGGTGGAATTTAAAAGAATGAATGAATTGATACGATAATCAAGGAAAAGAAATATTGAACGAACCACTGTAAGAATTTAAAATGAACGTAGCAAAGGCACAATTCACCGGGAAGAATTGGAAAACGAATGAAGATGCTTGAGAGAATTTAGATACAAGAGAATGAAGAGATCATGAACTGATTAGAGGATATTTGAACGATTCACCAGTAAGATTTGGAGAACGGTAGCTACATGCTGAGAATGAAGAATTATGACATGATGGCCTTCGGAGGAAATAAATGGAAACAACTCATGAAATGCTCCGGATGGGTGAAAAGAATTCCCACAATCGAAAACAATTATGAGAGGATGGCATCAAACTTGAACTACGCATCTTTGGAAGAACGGGTAAGGATTTAAGAGGAACTCTTCTTCGGTCTTCACATGCTGAGAATGTCGAGGAGAAACACCACCAAATTGTTGAGAAACTCCGAAAGGATTAAAAGAGGAAACGTTGAGCCAGAGATGAAAAGAATTTGAAAGTGGCCTAGGAGAAGGCATGTGACTGATGAAAATTCATTCTTACGTCAAACTTTGAAATGAATTTGAGAATAGTTCTGGGAAAATTAGAAGAGTCAAGTAAGATCCTGGAAAAAGACCTGTGGGTTAGGGCCCACTCGAAAGAAAACATCGTTGAAGGATTTTAAAGAGAGGTTGCACCGGTTGAATTAAATGACTTGAATGAGATAATAATCTCCAAATAGCTAGAACAGATCTTGGAAGAAAAGACGAGCCTTCTGAGATATCTTCAGCACTCCAGGACAAATGAATAGCGAGAAGTGAATGATTAAGAGGTGCATCGGCATGAGAAATCATTAGAAACAAGGAAAGGAATATGATGAATATCGAAAGCTTGAATTGGATCCATCGGAGAAGAAACAACAATGAAGGATGATGAACTTGAAACTGTTGAGCATCTCTATGGGAAATCACCAGATAAGAACATCGAAAGAAAAGAATGAAGAGACTTGTCTCAAATAAAAAGGATACATGATTAAGAAATCTGAGTCCTTGAAGAAAAAGGGGTGGGAGGGCGGGAAAACAAAGGCAACTTGGGGACGGATGAAACAGATACCGTTGAGAAAAACTTAGAATTTATCTTGCGGATGTTGAAATGATCAGATCCACTTAAAGAGAAGCACGCCGGTTGGAAAAGAATTAACATGAAGACCTCGATGATCAAGAAGGATTAGTATTCACATAGCAATATGAGAACACCGCTTGAAAGGTATGAAATCAACACTTGACATCGAAACAACTCGAATACCACAAATAAAACAAAACAAAGGATTGGCTTAGGAAATAAGCCGGAACAAATACATCTGATAGAGATTTACCCAATCCCATATCATGCATCTATCAGAAAGATATTCTAGGAGCTACTTGAATACCCACCTATAAACTCCCGAAACTTTCTGGTTATGCAATCTGGTGCTGGGGATACAGGGGACACAAAATATATCACCCAAACTAACAATACCTAGATCCAAATTGTATCCATCCGTCAACACATAACCAAGAAAACTCCGAAATCGTGTACCTCAACCTTCAAAAGCATCCGTTATACAAGCTATGGCAATACTCCCTAACTCCCCAAGACTTGGGTGGCGCCGAGGTTATCTCACCAACAACTGCATAAAAGAGATTTTCGATGTCGGCAAACTCAGGTATTCCAGAACTGCAACGATAAAATTGTGACGACAACACCTCGGAGCTCAACTCCCCAGGACACTGCCACAACCCCTAAATGTCAGGAGGCACCAAGAACAATGTTCTCGTCAAAAGACTATCGGAACAATCCCAAGATACCCCCGTGATCCTGAAAAAATTCATGAAATTTGAGGAGAGGAAAGACAAAACATCTACGTCAGGACGCCTCACGAGAGCGACGAAGGGACTGAGGAGTAAAAAGAATCCTACTCTCCGATATATATAATCCTAAGACTCAAAATAGTTTTCTTCTAGGCTCAACAACGGCCAACAAACAAGGGGGCTCCTATGGTCGGTCGAGGCTCTAATACCAACTTGTCACGCCCAAGATGCGACCCTATCCTAAAGGAACTTGAAAGTCCCCACCAAGGATAGAAGCGCATCTTGAAGACGCTTTTGCAAGGTGGATATCATTACATCAACATTACATAATAGATGGGGATACATACAAGGCATACAAATGCCGCAAGAATACATCAACATCATACATGAGAACAACATCTGACTACGGATGGAACATAAACGAAACTCAAACAACATCCACCTGCTAGCCCAGTGCTGCCGACACCGAACCTATCCCCGAGCGAAGAAGAAGCGTAAGAAGAACTCCAAATCAAGCAAACATCGCCTCTCGATCATGATCATCGCACAACCTGTACCTGCAATCGGTGGTGTAGTAATCAGAGCCACGAGGACTCAAAGAATCCCATTACCATGGGTATAAAGACTAGCAAAGCTTAATGGGTAAGGAAGGGGTAAAGTGGTGAGGTTGCAGCAGCGGCTAAGCAATGTATGGTGGCTAACTTACGTAAATAAGAGCGAGAATAGAAGCAAAGCAAGCGGTCGTCAACTAGTAATGATCAAGAAGTGATCCTGAACTCCTACTTACGTCAGACATAACCCAGAAACCGTGTTCTCCTCTCGATCAACCCCGAAAATAGACACTCACGGTTACGCACACGGTTGGTGTATTTTAGAAGAGTTTTACTTCAAGTTTACTACAACCGGATATCAACAAATTCCCATCTGCCACATAACCGCGGGCACGGCTTTCGAAAGTTCAAACCCTGCAGGGGTGTCCCAACTTAGCCCATGATAAGCTCTTGCGATCAACGAAGGATATTCCTTCTCCCGGGAAGGCCCGATCAGTCTCGGAATCCCGGTTTACAAGACATTTCGACAATGGTAAAACAAGACCAGCAAGACCGCCCGATGCACCGACAATCCCGATAGGAGCTGCACATATCTCGTTCTCAGGGCAACACCGGATGAGACAGGCTACGAGTAAAACCAGGCCTCGAAGTTTCCCGTGGTGGTTTCAAGCAGTGCTCGGGTTTGAACCAGCACTTAGAGAAGCACTAGCCCGGGGGGCTAAATAAAGATGACCCTCGAGAGCGCGACTCCCAAGGGAAAAGTATGTGGTGGTGAGGAAAATGGTAAAACCAAGGTTGGGCCTTGCTGGAGGAGTTTTATTCAAAGAGAACTGTCAAGGGGGTCCCATAAATCACCCAACCGCATTAGGGACGCAAAATCCGGAACATAATACCGATATGACGGAAACTAGGGCGGCACGAGTGGAACAAAACACCAGGCATAAGGCCGAGCCTTCCACCCTTTACCAAGTATATAGATGCATTAATAATATAAGATATATTGTGATATCCCAACATAAACATAATCCAACATGGATCAATCTTCATCTTCACCTGCAACTAGCAACGCTATAAGAGGGGCTGAGCAAAAGAGGTAACATAGTCAAACAACGGTTTGCTAGGAAGGGGGACAAGGGTTAGAGGTTCATGGAAATTTGGGAGGCTTGAGCAGCAAGTGGTAGGTAACATAGCATAGCAATAGCATCAAGGCAACTAGCATAGCTATGATAGTAATGAGATCCAAGGTGACGGTCATGTTGCCTGAAATCCCGCTAGGAAGAAGAACGAGTCCATGAAGAAGAAAAACGGATGTAGTCGAACGAATCCTCACAACTTCGGAACGAAACCGAAGCTAACGAGAGAAGCAACTCGGAAAGAAACAAACAACATAGTAAACACGCAATCATAAACATGGCATGATGCACAATCAAGCATGATGCATGTCCGGTTTAAATGGGGCATGGCATGGCAAAATGCAACTAACAATACTACAAATTAAGTGGAGCTCAACATGCAACGAGTTGCATATTGACAAAACACCACATCAAATATTTGGTTTTCTCTCGGTCATATACCCAACAATATTAAATTTTATTAAACATGGCAAGGGGTGAAGCATATATAAACTAACTATTTAGGCAAGTTTAAATGAGGTCGGAACAACAAACAACAAATCCGGAAAATCCTCATATGCATATTTAGAATTTGGTACTGTTCTGCCCTAAAACATATTTTATTGTTGTTAAACAGGAAAATAAAGTGCACCATGTTAAACTAGGCATTTTTCCAACCCATTTACATATAAAGTTTATTTAAAACAGAGCTACGGTTATTTAGTTATGAAATAAAGCATTTTAACATGGCATTTGAGCAAATTTAATCAAACAACATTTTAAACATTTCAAACATGGATGAAATTCACATATTATGAAACTAGATAAAATTCTAAGCACTTTACGTGTTTAAATCATTTTAATCCGATGCACCAATTGTGAGTTATGATATGCATGAACATGAGGGTTTTTTCTGTAAAAATGCAGTTTTGGATAATTAGCAAAATCGTAGAACAGGAAAAAATACATGACACGGGCCAGATCTGCTGGGACTGGGCTGCTCACATTGGGCCAACAGGGGCGCGCGGAGCTGGGCCTCACGGGCGAAGGGAGCTGGGCCTGTGCGGCTGCAGAGGAGGTCGACCCGCTCGGGTGGGTTGACGATGCGGTCAACGCGGCGCGGTTGCCTGGCCTCACTTGATGTAGAGGAAGCAGAAAGAGGAGGCTAGACGCGGGGCGCTTCAGGCGATGCAGGGCGCGGCAGCGGATGGAGCTCCTGCTCCGGCGACGCGGCGGTGCAGGGAACGAAGGGAGGTGCGGATCCGAGCACAGCGGGACGACGGCGAGGGCGGAGCAACGCAACGGCGTGGATCCAGGTCGGGGAGGCTGCAGTCGGTCTCCTGGCGGGGGAAAACAAGGGCGATGAACATGGTGGCTCGGTTCCCTGTTGCAACAGAGAGAGAGAGAGAGAGAGAGAGAGAGAGAGAGAGAGAGAGCATTGAGAAAGAGAGAAGAGAGAAACAGGAGACGAAGAAAGGGAACGAGGGAGAAGAGAAGAGATGGGCGCGAGGCTCATCTGGTGGTCAACGACGATGGCGCAGGACAGCGTCGGGCACGGGGTTGGGGTCGGCAGTGGCGCAGGTCCATGGCGCGGGGAGGCATGGAGGAGCTCCTCTCCTCCGGATCGAACTGGAAGGAGAAGGCAGCGGGGCGCTGGTCTCTGACGAGGCCGGTCAAGACGGCGGCCTCAGGCAGGGGAGCTCGGGCTCCTGGATCAAGAGGGGCACGGGGAAATCTGGCGCTGTGGTGCTCTGCTCCCCGGTGAGCTTAGGCGAGGTCAAGGGGATCCACGGGCGCGTGGGGCCGCTGGAGAGGTGGAGTGGTGGGTTTGGAAGTTTCAGTGATGGCTGGTCGGGTGAAACGAGGGGATCGGGAGGGATCCCGAAGGAGAAGGTGGCGGCGCTAGGGTAGGATCCCTAGAAATTAGGTGGTTTGTCTAGATAGGGGTTGGTCTATATATAGCAAAGTGAGTCTAGGTTTGGACCCTCCGATCAAAATCGAACGGTCGAGAAAATAACTTTCGGAATGTTTGGGGATGATCCGAACTCATTGGTAACGACAGACCGGTTTGGGTTCGGGTAAGTTTTGGACACGCACACGAGGGTGCTGCGAGCTGGCAAGAGAGGTTAGGTAGTCACGGTCAAGAGGGAAGCGAAAACTCGATTGGCCTCGGAACGGTCAATGAAGGCAAGGGGGGACGCGGCAACTACGAACGGGTGCAAGTTTTATGAAAACATGCAGATGCAATGCACATGATGCGATGAGACGAGATGCACGCCATGAACGCAATGCAAAACAACAGACAAAACCCAACCACGAAGGAAATAACATATTACATCGCCGGAAATGGCAAGAGTTGGAGTTACAAATATGGCAAGTTGTATCCGGGGCGTTACAGCCTCCTCCTCTCTTTAGCCATCCTTGGCATCTGCCGTGCGCCCACCACGACAATTCTGATGCCCTTAGCGGACTAACCCCTCCTGTTTATATATACACCAGAGGGGTCTAGGGTTATACAAAGTCGGTTCACAGAGGAAAGGAGTATTACACCCGGACACCAAACTTGCCGTTCTTCGCACATAGGAGTCCTACCCGGACACGGGAGGTGGTCTTTTGCTTCGTCTTCACGACCCATCAGTCTGGCCCATATGGAATATACCAGACACCTAAGGACCCCCTAATCCAGGACTCCCTCACCCATATCTGCTCAAATCATCCGTGAAGGTTAGAAAATAACGATACGCGCCGCGAGCTCAACACTCATCGGACCGCATACATTGGTATGTATTATTTCCAGCTAGTCATTAGCTCACTCCCTTGTTCTGGAGAATGGAGTTTTAGTCATCTTGCCCATGAGGCATGGTTTGCAAGTATCAAATGATTCATAATCAAGTGATTCCAAAAGTGCATCTGCATGGAGTATCTTCATGCGCTTTACACCAATATGACCTAAATGGCAGTGCCACAATTATGACGCACTATCATTATCAACTTTGCATCTTTTGGAATCAATATTATGAATATGTGCATCACCACAATTGAGATTCAACAAAAATAGACCACTCTTCAAGGGTGCATGACGATAAAAGATATTACTCATATAAATAGAACAACCATTATTCTCTGATTTAAATGAATAATCGTCTCGTGCTAAACAAGATCCAGATATAATGTTCATGCTCAACGCTGGAACCAAATAACAATTATTCAGGTCTAAAACTAATCCCGAAGGCAGATGTAGAGGTAGCGTGCCGACGGCGATCACATCAACCTTGGAACCATTCCCGACGCGCATTGTCACCTCGTCCTTAGCTAATCTTCATTTAATCCATAGCCCATGTTTCAAGTTACAAATACGACCAACCGAACCAGTATCAAATACCCAGGCGCTACTACGAGCATTAGTAAGGTACACATCAGTAACATGTATATCAAATATACATTTGTTCACTTTGCCATCCTTCTTATCCGCCAAATATTTGGGGCAGTTCTGCTTCCGGTGACCAGTCCCTCTGCTGTAGAAGCACTCAGTTTCAGGCTTGGGTCCAGCTTTGGGCTTCTTCCCAGGAGTGGCAACTTGCTTGCCATTCTTCTTGAAGTTCTCCTTCTTTCCCTTACCTTTTTTTCTTGAAACTAGTGGTCTTGTTAACCATCAACACTTGATGCTCCTTCTTGATTTCTACCTCCGCAACTTTGAGCATTGCGAAGAGCTCGAGAATGGTCTTATGCATCCCTTGCATATTATAGTTCATCACGAAGCCTTTGTAGCTTGGTGGCAGTGATTGAAGAACTTTGTCAACAACACTATCAACCGGAAGATTAACTCCCAGTTGAGTCGAGTGATTATGATACCCAGACATTTTGAGTATGAGTTCACTGACAGAACTGTTCTCCTCCATCTTGCAGCTATAGAACTTTTTGGAGACTTCATATCTCTCAACTCGGGCATTTTCTTGAAATATTAACTTCAACTCCTGGAGCATATCATATGGTCCATGACGTTCAAAACGTCTTTGAAGCCTCGATTCTAAGCCGTAAATCATGGCACACTGAACTATCGAGTAGTCATGAACACACGACTACCAGGTGTTCACAACGTCCGCAGTTGCTGGAGGGGGCGGCACACCTGGCGGTGCATTAAGGAAATAATTTTTTTATGCAGCAATGAGGATAATGCTCAAGTTATGGACCCAGTCCGTGTAGTTGCTACCATCATGTTTCAACTTAGCTTTCTCTAGGAACGCATTAAAATTCAATGGAACAGTAGCACGGGCCATTGATCTACAACATAGATATGAAAAAACTATCAGTACAAAGTTTATGAGAAATTAAGTTCAATTAATCAAATTACTTAAGAACTCCCACTTAAATAGACATCCCTCAAGTCATCTAAGTGATATGTGATCCAAATCAACTAACCCATGTCCACTCATCACTTGAGATGGGGTAGTCATCAATGGTGAACATACCTATGTTGATCATATCTACTATATGATTCACATTCGACCTTTTGGTCTCCAGTGTTCTTAGGCCATGTCTGTACATGCTAGGCTCGTCAAGTTTAACCCAAGTATTCCGCATGTGCAAAACTGTTTTGCACCTATTGTATGTGAACGTAGAGTCTATCACACCCGGTCATCACGTGGTGTCTCAACACAAGAAACTCTAGCAACGGTGCATACTCGGGGAGAACACTTTTACCTTGAAATTTAGTGAAGGGATCATCTTATAATTCTACCACTGTACTGAGCAAAATAAGATGTATAAAAGATAAACATCACATGCAATCAAAAATATGTGACATGATATGACCATAATCATCTCGTGCTTTTGATCTCCATTTCTAGAGCATCGTCATGATCTTCATCGTCACCGGCTCGACACCTTGTTCTCCATCATTGCGTCGTGGTCGTCTCGCCAACTATTGCTTCTACAAATATTGCTAACTCATAGCGATAATGTAAAGCGATTACATGGCGTATGCATTTCATAGAATAAGAGACAACCATAAGGCTCCTACCGGATGTCAAATATCTTACAAAACATGATCATCTCATACAATAACATATATCACATCATGTCTTGACCATATCATACCACTACATGCCCTGCAAAAACAAGTTAGACGTCCTCTACTTTGTTGTTACAAGTTTTACGTGGCTACTACGGGTTTCTAGCAAGAACCGTTCTTACCTACGGCAAAAACCACAATGGTGTTTCGTCAAGTTTGCTGTTTTAACCTTCTTCAAGGACCGACCGTAGTCAAATTCGATTCAACTAAAGTAGGAGAAACAGACACCCGCCAGCCACCTTTATGCAAAACTAGTTGCATGTCAGTCGGTGGAACTGGTCTCATGTGCGTGGACATGTAAGGTTGGTCCGGGCCGCTTCATCCCACAATACCGCCGAATCAAAATAAGATATTGGTGGTAAGCAGTATGACTATCACTGCTCATAACTCTTTATGTTCTACTCATGCATATCATCTACGCATAGACCTGGCTCATGATGCCACAAACGTTGCATGGAAAACAAAAAAAATCCTACGCACACACAATGATCTATCCATGGAGATGCACATGAAAGAGGGGGAGAGTGTGTCTACATACCCTCATAGACCGTAAGCGGAAGCGTTTCACAACGCGGTTGATGTAGTCGAACTTCTTCGCGCTTCAACCGATCAAGTACCGAACGTACGGCACCTCCGAGTTCTGCACACGTTTAGCTCGGTGACGTACCTTGCCTTCTTGATCCTGAAAGACATCGAGGTAGTAGATGAGCTCCTTTTAGCACGACGGCGTGGTGATAGTGATGGTGAAGTGATCCTCGCAGGGCTTCGCCTAAGCACCAGGAAGATATGACAGAGTGTGTAAACTGTGGAGGGGCGCCACACACGGCTAGGCAATTGTCTGGTGTGTGCTAGGCGCCCCCTCCTCATATATATAGGTGGGAGGGAGAGAGGAGCAGCCATTGGAGGCGCCCAAGTAGGAGGAATGCTACTTAGAGTCCCTCCAAAGACGCGCGCCCACCTGCCATATATAACCAAGGGGGAAGGAAAGCGTGAAGGAAATATGCCCTAGAGGCAATAATAAAGTTATTATTTATTTACTTATTTCATGATAAATGTTTATTATTCATGCTAGAATTGTATTAACCGGAAACATGATACATGTGTGAATACATAGACAAACATATAGTCACTAGTATGCCTCTACTTGACTAGCTCATTAATCAAAGATGGTTATGTTTCCTAACCATAGACATGTGTTGTTATTTGATTAATGGGATCACATCATTAGGAGAATGATGTGATTGACATGACCCATTCCGTTAGCCTAGCACTTGATCGCTTAGTATATTGCTATTGCTTTCTTCATGACTTATACATGTTCCCGTAATTATGAGATTATGCAACTCCGCTTACGGAGAAACACTTTGGTGCTACCAAACGTCACAACGAATCGGGTGATTATAAAGGAGTACTACAGGTGTCTCCAAAGGTACATGTTGGGTTGGCGATTTCGAGATTAGGTTTTGTCACTCCGATTGCTCGGAGAGGTATCTCTGGCCCTCTCGGTAATGCACATCACTATAAGCCTTGCAAGCAATGTAGCTAATGAGTTAGTTACGGAATGATGCATTATGGAACGAGTAAAGAGACTTGCCGGTAACGAGATTGAACTAGGTATTGGATACCGACGATCAAATCTCGGGCAAGTAACATACCGATGATGAGGGAACAACGATGTTGTTATGCGGTTTGACCGATAAAGATCTTCAGAGAATATGTAGGAGCCAATATGGGCATCCAGGTTCCGCTATTGGTTATTGACCAAGAATAGTTCTAGGTCATGTCTACATAGTTCTCGAACCCGTAGGGTCCGCACGCTAAGGTTTCATGATGCTTATATTATGAGTTTATGAGTTTTGATGTACCGAAGGATTTTGGAGTCCCGGATGAGATCGGGACATGACGAGGAGTCTCAAATGGTCGAGACGTAAAAATCGATATATTGGACGACTATATTCGAGTTCGGAAAGGTTCGAATGATTCGGTATTTTTCGAGTACCGAGAGTTACGGGAATTCGCCGAGAGAAGTATTGGGCCTTATTGGCCCTCGCAGGAAAGAGAGAGGGCTGCCTAGGGCAGGCCGCGCCCCATGGCCTAGTCCGAATTGGACTAGGGAGGGCCGCACCCTTCCTTCCTTCCCTTCTCTCTTCCCCTTACTTGTCTCCTACTCCTAATACATGGAAGGACTCCTAGTTGACTAGGAAGGGAATCCTACTCCCGTGGGAGTAGGACTCCCCATGGCGCCCCTCCTAATGGCCGGCCTCCTCCTCCCTCCCTCCTTTATATACGGGGCAGGGGGCACCCCATGAACACACAAGTTGATCTACGGATCGCCTTAGCCGTGTCGCGGTGCCCCCTCCACCATATTCCACTTCGGTCATATCGCCACGGAGCTTAGGCGAAGCCTCGCGCCGGTGAAGTCATATCGTCATGAGCTTAGGCGAAGCCCCGCGCCGGTGGAGCATCATCATCGCCACCACGCCGTCGTCGTCGACGGAACTCATCCTCGACGCTTTGCTGGATCGGAGCCGGGGATCGCCATCGCTGAACGTGTGCTGAACTCGGAGGTGTCATACGTTCGGTACTTGGATCGGTCGGATCGTGAAGACGTACGACTACATCAACCGCGTTGTTATAACGCTTCCGCTTTCGGTCTACGAGGGTACGTGGACATACACTCTCCCCTCTCGTTGCTATGCCATCACCATGGTCTTGCGTGTGCGTAGGAAAATTTTGAAATTACTACGTTCCCCAACAAAGAGGGGGGAGAGGGAAGGAAGTAGGAATCCTAATCCACACTTTCCTTTCCCTCCCCTCTTTCCTTCTCCTCCTCATAGGGCTGGCCTCTATAGGGGTGCACCAGGGCTAGTATGTTCCCTCACTTGGCCCATAAGGCCCATATCTTTGCCGGGGTTGCTGGAAACTCATTTCTGGTGACCCTATAAGTACCCGGTACCCTCCGGGACACTTTAGGTGTCTGAATACCATCGTCCTATAAATCAATATTTACCTCTTGACTATTTCGAGACTCCTCATCATGTTCGTGATCTCATCTGCGACTCCGAAGTACACTCGGTCACCAAATCACATAACTCATATAATACTATATCGTCAACGAACGTTAAGTGTCCGGACCCTACGGGTTCGAGAACTATGTAGACATGACCGGGACACCTCTCCGGTCAATAACTAATAGCGGAACCTGGATGCCCATACTGGGTCCTACATATTCTACGAAGATCTTTATCAGTTAAACCGTTATGACACATACGTAATTCCCTTTGTCCATCGGTATGTTAGTTGCCCGAGATTCGATCGACGGTATCTTCATACCTAGTTTAATCTTGTTACCGGCAAGTCTCTTTACTCAGCGAGACTAATCCACCACAAAGCAGGAGTAGGGTCTTACACCGCAAGGTGGCCAAAACCTGGGTAAACTGTTGTGTCCCTCTTCTTTCTTGCTCATCGAGCTAGGCCGTGGGGGTGATAAACTGGTCGGCTGGAGAGGTTGAGTTATTCACACACGCCCCAGAGTTCAGACCTTTCTTGGGTATGCAGAGCCCTGAATCTGACACAATGGGCTTTGGGGTTGCTCAAATGTCATTTTTTGCAAAGTGATCATAACGACGTGTTCCAGGCTGACGATAAAGTTTGAGAAGTGATCGGATTGCTCGAGAGTGGGATTTGCTCCACTGACGATGGAGAGATATTCTTAGGAACCTCTCGGCATGACGCATCCATCACCGTCTGGCCAGACATAGGTGAGTATGTCACGGGGATGCCGGAACACGTGAGCGAGAAAGAAGAACAAAACTAGCAACGGGAGCAGCGGTATAGTGAGCATGGTGATGACTAAGGATGATACCGATGCACACCGGGTTTTGTAAAGTATCCCGAAGCAAAGGGAACACCGCATGGTAACCAAAGGTTCACTCGAATATTATTCATGTAATCATAGGGACCGATATGGATGTACACGGTTCCTCTATCGGTCATTGAAAGAAGGTGTTTTCGTTCATGTCTATGATTAACCGAACCTATGACATCACAAGATTAAGGTAATCATGATCTGATGTGTGTTAGTGGTATGAGAGTAATGCTAATATATTTGCGGAATTGTTTCATTAAAATCCGGAATAGCTCCGAGAAGTTCCGGAAGCGTTTCGTGGTCACGGGAACGGTTTCGGTGAATATTGGGTAATACCGGTATTACCAATTAATTATATATAGGTGGGAAATGTTTTCAAGGATGTTAAATTATATATATATATATATATATATATATATATATATATATATATATATATATATATATATATATATATATATAATGCTCTGAAAATGTTTAGAACTAATATATATTTAATTAATATCAATGGGCCTAATAAGGCTAAGAGGTGGAGAAGGAATTGGGCCACAAGGGCCCAATAGGAAGGTGCCCCCCTTTCCAACTACAGGAGGCCGAATTCTACTAGGGGTGGGAGTACAACTCCCCCCCTAGGCCAGAGCACCAAGGGGGGACCCTTCCCCCTTGGTGGCTGCCCCCTCCTCTCCCCTAAACTTATATATACTAGAGGATTTCCACCCTATGACGACACATGTTTTGGAGCCTTCTCTAGTTGATCTAGTTTTAGTTCTAGTTGGTAATAGGTGACTAATTAGAGTTATCCTTAGCCACCGTTAATCCTCATAATTAGAAGCCCCGTGTGGTTCTAATCTCCTCCCTCTAATTCTTCGGTGACGATTAGCCTTGGACGACGAAGCACTGCTGGATTGTGAAGACCGTACGCTTGCAACCAAGTAGAGAGGTTGTCCTTTCGGTCTTCCATTTGAGGGTGGCTCGCGGGATCGTCATTGACGTTGGAGGTACTCCAAGTATGATCTACACTGACTCGTCTATTTCCACTTCACTTCAAAGTTGGTAACGATCGTTGATCCAAACCCGATATGCATCTTCATATTGATCCTAGGTGTTCGTAGGGTGATTTTTTGTTTGTTTTCTGCTATGTTTCCCAATAGTGGCATCATGAGCAGTTATGTGAGTAGATGCGGGTTTTGATCCAGATCACATGTGATTGTGAGGGTGATGTTATTGCTATGCTTCCCTCGAGTGTTGCTTCGGTTCAGTTCATTGCCAGCATGGTGTCACTTTTCACAAGATTCTGATAATCACTCGGCTCTGGCTGCCGACGATCTGCTAACAGTTCCTTGGGCTTCACCATAGTCAAGAATAGTGAAGCTTTGTGTATGCAAGAGGGCGATAAAGATGGATGATCTTCTCAGGGATCACACATATTAGAAAAAGTTTAGTGCGGGGGAACGAGATTTTTAGTTAAGTCTCTTCTTTCACACACCACAAAAGTTAATCCAGCAAAAAGGATTATCACTTTATGGTATGCATGTAGGTAGCTAGGTTTATCCGAAAGCCCTAGAAGCGATGTAATTAAAATTTTCGAAACCGATTAGAGGACGTCTAACTTGGTTTTGGAGGGTTTGCATATGATGTGGTATAGGCTTTGTCATGATAATGAGTTTATGTATGAGATGGTTATATATTGTAATGTTAAGTGGCATGTACGTCATGGCATGATTGCTAGAGCCACGATATTACCAGCTTAATGTAAATATCATAGAGATAGGTTACAGGTGACGGCGGCAAGACGTACATGGAGGATCCCGATGAGGAAAAGGTGTACCAGGCGCGGGACGAGGAGCTATAATCTCATGTCACGACGGAATTCCAGATTTTGGTGCCACGACAATGTTTTATGAAACAGCCGCAACGATAATGTTTTCTTAGATTGCCGCCACATTAAAGTTTTTGAAACGGTTGCCACAACAACGAAATATTGGCCGTCACACCGCTTCAACTGGAGATTGAAGACGATCATGGAGAACTCCCAGCGTCCAGGGCTATACCATATCATGCAATTATTAATTGCCTGAGATTTTTATCCCTTTGTTGTTTGCACCCTTTGATTGTGCAGTAGTCAATTATTAGGGTGATCTCTCACAGTAAATATAAAATTAAAAGGTGCTCTTCCCAGTGTTGCAACCATCTATAACACGTAGCGTTCCGGAGTGCGTCATGACCACATGAGTACAAACGGGACATGAGGTGTAAGACGGGGATGGTCAGACCATGTATGCAGATAGCACTCGGTTGTCTTGAAGTTCTAGCATAATCGTTCTAAGCTCGGAGACAAAGAATCGAAAGATGAACAAGAATCATATGAAGATATGATCGGCAAAAGTTGCCCACCGGTCAAAATTCTCGTCATTAGTGATGTCAACATCAATGGCTGAGAACTAGACTTGGATCTTGAATCACTCACTATTAATTATGAGAGATATTAATTTGAGTGGGAGTACACTTTAAATTATGAGAGATCTTGAATAACTAGTGCAATATTAATTATGAATTGTGTCTAAAATTTTGTGTGTGTTTATCGTTGTAGATTAAATGGCTTGCAATATGTTCAACTTAGCCCCTATGCTTAAGAAAGAAAAGTTGGCTGCAAATAGTGAAAACTATACGGATTGAATCCGGAATATGAGATTTGTTTTTGGGAGTGCTAAGAAGGAGTACGTGTTGGATCAACCCCTTGGTGATGCTCCCACAAAGGATGCACCACCAAAAGAAGTTGCTGCTTCTGCTGCACGTAGTGATGACTATGAGGCAGTCTAGTGTCTCATGTTAACTTGCATGGATCTTGAACTACAGAAGTGTTTTGAACGATCTGCCACTCAATTTATAATTGGGTCACTCGAAGTCCTGTACAAGGAACATGCAAGGACCAAACGGTTTGAATTAACCACGGCCCTGATTTTGAATTAACCATTGACGCTAAACTAGTGTACGTATTACGGAATGGAAATAATATAAAAGTTCAGAGCACAAAAAAAAATGGTTTTGAAACATCTTTTCCATCAAATAGTAAGGAAAAATATTGGGCATAAAAGAATCTATAAAGATAGATCAAAAGTATGATTGAGCTAAAATAAGTTTATATATTCAAAAAGGTTTAAATATAGAAAATGTTTTCTCCCAATGTCTTATAATTTGATACTTATGAGAATCAATTGATAAGCATAGGTAGATGAATGAATTCATCTTGATAGGCATGATATCTAAAAGGGTCAAGAGTTTTACTAAGTGTTAGTAATCGATATCAAGGATCTCAAAAGAATAAATGTATTATTTTGAGAATATGAAGTTAAAGTTCATTGTTGAGAATATATGAATATCAACTTCATAATTGATATAATTGGGCTATGATAATTACTTAGAATTATTTTATCAAAAACATTGTTGATCTTGATATAATTGGATGTTACAAAAGTTGTAAGAAACACATAAACATTATATTGTGAATATGGCTAATCAAGAAGAGTCTTGATATAAATGGGTGGATCCAAAGTATGATGTGAATATAATAAAGACGAGTCTTGATTTAGTTGGTGCGATTCTATGTGCAATGAGTCCAATAATTTTTTATTTTGAATAAAATGTTATAGCTCAAACCAGCATGGATTGAGATCCTTAAAATCAGACAAGACTAACACAAATATTAAAGTGTTTTGAATATGTCAAAACTGAAGGAAATATGCCCTATAGGCAATAATAAATTTGTTATTTTATATTTCCTTATTCATGATAAATGTTTATTATTCATGCTAGAATTGTATTAACCGGAAACTTGATACATGTGTGGATACATAGACAAAACACCGTGTCCCTAGTAAACCTCTACTAGACTAGCTCGTTAATCAAAGATGGTTAAGTTTCATAATCATAGACATGTGTTGTCATTTGATGAACGAGATCACATCATTAGGAGAATGATGTGATGGAAAAGACCCATCCGTTAGCTTAGCATAATGATCGTTCAGTTTTATTGCCATTGTTTTCTTCATGTCAAATATATATTCCTTCGACTATGAGATTATGCAACTCCTGGATACCGGAGGAATGCCTTGTGTGCTATCAAACGTCACAACATAATTGGGTGATTATAAAGATGTTCTACATGTATCTCTGAAGGTGTTTGTTGAGTTGGCATAAATCGAGATTAGGATTTGTCACTCCAAGTATCAGAGAGGTATCTCTAGGTCTCTCGGTAATACACATCATAAGCTTGGAAGCAAACGACTAAGGAGTTAGTCACGAGGTGACGTAAACTCACGAGGTCTGTTCTAGTGTGGGTGTGAGCTAGTGAGGTCTCTCCCTCTTCCATGGTGGTGGCTAAGCTATATTTATAAGGCGGGAAGGGATCCCACAGTGGCCAATTTTGAAGGGGGACAAGTAGTACATTGTATCCTGACGAAAGGTGGTCTTCACCTGCAAAGCTTCTGGTCGTGACGCTGTGGTGGGCTCGGCGATGACATCCGTACTGGCGGTCTTGGTCTCGTTGCACGGGAATGGAAACCTTTGGGTAATTCCTCAGGACCCTGCGCCTTCGCTTGCCTCCTTAGAACCAAAGAGGAAACATGCTGCTCTGCGCCTACTGGTGCCCGCCTAACCTTGGTCATCATGGCTTGCGTCACCTCAACTTCATGAGGTGGGAGCCTACATAGAAATCTCCGCTCCTCGGGAGCCAGCCTGGGAAGGCCGCTCCCTCCGGATGTCTTGATGCCGCCTGCCTCGCGAGGCTTGGCCCCTCGTGAGGGTCTTGTCTTGAAGGTGTCGAAGATGGGTCGTGCCAGGCCGTTGATGGAGCCACGCCATGGGCCGCAGACAGGCAAGTTTGGGTACCCTGGTTACCAAAACGCTGACAGTAGCCCCCGGGCCCAAGGCGCGCTCGTACTTAGCTTTGAGGCGAAGCCAAAGGGCAAGGAAGAAGCACTGCGGGCCCCAATCGCCTGCTGACTGAGCCGATGCATGGCGCTTGATGGGACATGGGCGTCTCCACTTCCCCATGCTGCCTCAGCAACCGCCCAACTTGACAACTGCCTGATGCAAGCAGAAAACCATCATTGATTGGAATCACGAGAGGTCGGCGATTGGCCTCCCTCGACTATATATGCGAGAGGGCCAGAGCCGCCTGTTCATCTTTATCTTCTCGCCGCTCACTCTTCCTTCTTCCTCTTCGTCCCGCCTTCTTGCCAGAGCGTCCATGGTGCCAATGAGGAGGTTTTCTACCGCGGAGAAGGGAAAGGCCCCCAAGGAAGGGCCAGGCTCACCGTCGCCCAAGAGAGGCCGCCGGCGCCCCCGTAAGCACGCCGCAACGCCAACGTGGCTTCTCGAGGGCGCGAACGCACCCCTTTGATGGCTGGCGCTGCCTTTGGAAGCCGCAGAGGTGCTTCTTCCCGCGGCGGAAGTGGCCGCGACCGGGGTAGCCCCGGCGACGAGGGAAGACATGTGGCAGCCGTTCGGCCGCTGCGTCCGTGCTCCCACTTGGCCGACACATCCCCGGTGTTCGTGGTGTGGTCGGAGAGGCCCGCATGCATCTGGTTCTAGTTTCCGCACTTCTTCATGGTAGCGCTGGCGGCTGGGGGACTCGATGGCCTCTGGCTGCAGGCCGATGGTTGGTACAGCAAGGCCTCATGGGTGGAGGTCGAGGTCACCGCTACCGGCAACATGTTTCTGAACCGTGGGGGGCCGTCGTTCACCCGCGCGCGCGGCCTGCATGGGAGGTGCACCCTCCACTTCAGGAATGATGGCGCCACGACCCTCTAGCTTAGGCTCTTCGGGGAAGATGGCCGATGCCTGGGGTGCTGCCCGGAGACGATAGCGACGACGAGGACGACGGCGGCAGCGGGAGAGGTGGTGTCATCGCTGGTGGTGAGCTTGCCCTTGGCCACGGTCGTGCCGTCTCCAGCAGCAGCGGCTCCTCTTCTGGGGAGAGCACAACCGACGGCTACTACGAGGAGCATCCACGCCCCCGGGCTCGAACTGGGGAGGGCGACTAGATGCTTCACTGATGTGCCCCGGTGAAGCAGGAGGAACACTCCGACTGAGCTCGGGCGCTACTGGAGCCGGGCCTCAGGAGCCGTTCTAGTCGCGCAGCTTGCTTTTGTTTCTTTCTTTCCCCTGCATTAAAAAAAGGTAGAAGGCCCTGTCGGGGCGTGTAATGAACCATGGCGCTTGCGCCATCATGTTATCATTTTCATGTTGCACCGTGATATCCGGGTTGCTACTGATTATGATTGGGTAACTTAGCTTAATATGCTTGTGGTAGACTCCCTTGCCGCGAGAGCGTGCCTCTCTAGGACTCGGATTTTCTGCACGCCCCTTATTCCTGAAGATTCGGAAGTCGCCGAACCTCGGGAGGCACACCCTGTGGCTGCAGGATTAGGAAACCTCCAGAGGTGCCACGCCTTGCACGAGCCCCCGAGTGTGGGCTGGCCCCCGTTGGTACGTTACGTCGCGATGCCGGGAGGCACGAACTCAATAGGACGTGTGTGTGCCCGTGAGCTCATTTGAGGGCGTCGCGCGAGGATAAAGACGCCAAAGGCTAGAACACTAAAGCTTTGGTGAGGTGTGTTTGCGGGCGGGCCCGAGCGCACACACCATGCCCAGCTCCCGCGCACAAGACGCATGAGGAAGAGCAATGGGCAACTGCCACTCCCCCTAAGGCAAGACCTGGAAGAGTGAATGATGCATGGAGAAAAAATTTCCAACCCTCTCAAAAAGGAGACGTGAAAACTTCAAATTTCTTTCAAGAAGTTGCAAACCAGCTACAGAAAGCAAGCATAAGAACAGCCGCGTTCGACACCTACACTAGTCTTCTTGTCTTCCCACCAGCGCGGAGCATGGGGCCTCCACTAGGATGTGGGTGGGAGCCCCCGTGAGGCCCAGGGGTGGCACTCAGGAGACTCCGGGGCGTGTATAGCCCCAACTCATTATTACGTAAGAGAATCACGAGTAGAGGCCTTGATCACGGATAGAACTTCCGGAGATGCTGGATGTTCCAGGCATTCTGGACGGGCACCCTGTCCTGTGTATCCAGGCGCGCGGCGCCGGGCCTGGAGACTCAGGCAATCCTGAGCGGGCCCGCCCACATAATCGAGAGCTTGTGAAGCCCCTCCCCGGAGAGCACCCGCCTCAGGACGAGGTGACCCAAATCGAGGGTCCTGGAGCGGACGCTACAGCACTGATACCGCCGCAGCGCCAGCTAGTACCTCGCTGCACGGAGCGAGGTGGCGGCAGCGCTCCTCCCCCAGCACGAGGTCCATCCCCCGTGAGGCGTCCTGGTGTGCCTCGTCAAATTCCAAGACCCGCAGGGCGCGATGTTTGACCTCATGAGGGAGGACCACATCAGCCCCGTAGACGAGGAAGAATGGGGTCTCGCCCGTGGGGTTGGTTGCGGTGGTGCAGATGGACCACAACACGGACTAGAGCTCATCGAGCCAGCCCCTGCCGCAGGCCTCAAGTTTCTTCTTGAATCTCCTCGTCTTGAGGCCCCTCATGACCTCCGCGTTGGCGCGCTCGGCTTGGTCATTGCTCCGTGGGTGTGCCAACGAAGCGTAGCATATCTGTGTTCCAAGGTTAGCATAATATGTTTTGAAAAGGTTGCTCGTGAACTAAGAGCCATTGTCAGTGATGAATACGGTTGGGGACCCCAAAGCGGCTCACGAGGCCCTTGATGAACTTGACGGCCGAGCAAGCTCGGATGGTGCACACAGGATCCACCTCTGCCCACTTAGTGAACTTGTCGATGGTGATATAGAGGTAGCGGTAACCTCCGGCTACTTGAGGGAACGAGCCCAAGATATCCAGCCCCCTGTCGGTGTACTAGAGTAGGGGTTCCCTAGTATCCCGAACTCGTGCAGGCAGTTCTGACCTCACAGCGAGGCTTGCCTAGTGACCGCCAAGGTCCTCATGGCTCCTTTGGAGCCATTCAGAACAAAGTATTCAAGGCCCCGACAAGAGGAGCTTGCCGGAAGGCCACTCAAGGCACGAAGGAAACAAGACCCGGCAAGAGGAGCTTGCGGGAAGGCTTGGTGAGCGACAAGCTCCCAAGCGACAAGGATTCAGCAGCGGCAAGGCACTTGCCGCGCAAGCAACTCTCTCATCTCCGCCCAGCTCATCCACCAACGATGTCGCCATGGGGCCATTCCAGGCGTGCGTGTCAAGAGGGTGTGCAGCCAGCGGGGAGCAGCGATAAGCGGCGCTGACAAGCTTACCATTGTGGCAAACGCTGGTGCACTTGACGGTCCCTATTGCACTGTTTAGGTGACAGGGACGGGCATTTATTGATTTTGTCCCTTGCCGTCAGAGTTAGGTATAGATCACTGTACACTGTACAGATCGGTGTACCAACTACTGTTTTTCCATTTGTACCCTCATCTGCGTTGCCACCTGTCGGTGACCCCTTGTGCCTATAAAAGGAGGCCCAAGTGCAACGTAGAAAGGGTTCGGCTGGTTCGGTTCATTCGACTCATTCGAGACCACACTCACTCAGGCTAGGTTTTGTAGCTTCCATTGCTCCCTAGCAAGAACACAACATAATCAACCAAGCAGCAGTAGGAGTATTATCTCTCCGGAGAGCTCCGAAGCTGGGTAAACTGCTCGTGTGCATCGCCTCGATCTGCTCTTTGTGCAATCTCCGCCCCCCATCGAACCACAAGGGACTCGGTCCGCCAGGTCCCATAGGTGTTCGTGGGTCGGCAAAGCTTTCCGGCAAGGTTTCTTCTGGCCGGAAGCCCTCCAGGATGCAACTGCACAAGTAACCAAGTGTGAAGCGTGCCAGTTCCATTCAAAGCAGATACATCAGCCAGCTCAAGCTCTCCAGACAATCCCTTTATCCTGGCCATTTTCGTCCGGCGGCTCGACATCTCGGCCCTTCCCCGAAGCTGTCGGGGCTTTGAGTACTTGTACGTGCAATCGACAAGTTCACAAAGTGGCGGAAGTGGAAGCGAGGAGGAAGGTGACAAGACAACAAGCAATCAAGTTCTTCAGTCAATTGTTTGCCGCTTGGGATTCCTAACCGGATCATCACCGACAACGGGACACAATTCACGAAGTCGCACCTTCATGCAAGACGTCCAAGATCTTGGCGCCAAGGTTCACTTTGCTTCGCTGCTCATCCAAGAAGCAACGGTCAAGCGAGAGGGCAAATGCTGAAGTGCTGCGAGGACTCAAGACCGAACTTTCGACAGGCTGCGCAAGTGTGGAAGAAACTGGATTGAGGAGCTGCGGTGGTTCTTTGGTCGATCAGACGACACCAAATCGAGCCATCGGACGTACACCTTCGCTCTAGTCTATGGAGCAGAGGCAGTTCTCCCCACGGAACTCAGATACGGATCACCTCGAGTACTCGCTTATGATGAGCTTGAGCAAGAGCAGCTGCGACAAGATGACGCTACCGCTCCTTGAGGAGGATCGCCTTCAGCTGCTGTCACGAGCTGCTCGTTACCGGCAAAGCTTTGCGCCGCTACCATAGCCGCAGTTAACGCCAGAAGCTTCGAGGAAGGCGACCTTGTTCTTCGGCGCGTTCAATCCGCCAAGAATTTCAACAAGTTGACGCCAAAGTGGGAAGGCCCTTATCGGGTGAAACGAGTCACTAGGCCTGGCACTGTCCGCCTTGAGACCGAAGATGGCGTTCCGGTGAGCAACTCCTGGAATATAGAGCATCTTCGTAAGTTTTACCCATAGGGCGCGATTGTCGGAACCCGTTCCGGCAACCACCTTTTGTACAAGTCTTGCCACTGTTGCATGTAATCCTTTGTACAAAGCCGGGCGCAGACCCCGTGCATCAGTAAAGCTCATGTGTTGCGCACAACTTGTCAAATACATGCTTTCATAATCCTTTATGCATGTGTTATCTAACATTTTGTGCAGCATCCACACCCGGTAAGCAATAAAGAGCCACTAGGCTCCATAACTTTATTTTCTCTTATTTCTTCTCAAAGGAAGGAAGGTCCTTCGCCCACAAGTTAGCCGGGGAAGGAGAAGATAATGGTGTGGGCCGCCAAGTGTCGCCGAGGAAGTCGCCTCCGGAAGCGAACGACGTAAAAGCTAAGTTGCCAAAGTTTGAGCAATCAGTTTTAAATTTTAAGTTATCTTCCTCGAACGATAGTACTTTGTATGGAAAACCATGCTGCCAAGGAACCAACTCGTAGCTAGTTTGCGCCCTTACTTTGTTTCGAGTCCGCTCAACAACTTGAGTGAGCTGCAACTAGTTGCGACAAGGTTGCTTGTCGGAGGCGGCATCGCCAACAGGCTGCTGACGTCCCGCACTCAGCGCTCGCGGCAAAGGTGCCCGCACCGACAAGTTCCCTAAAAAGCGTTGGGCACAAACATACAAAGGAAGAAATCGAGTAAAGGAAATAACATTGCGATCGTTTGCCTAAAATAGAATATATTACAAAATGACTTGTCGCAGATCTAATAAATTGTTCTCCTGAACATGGTCTGCAGTGACAAGGGAAAGATAAACTTGGCGGCCTAGTCTACACGGTCGCCATCAACTCTCTTGACTCCGCTCACCCTGTCCACAATGGGTGCGACAAGGGCCTTGAGCGCTTCAACGTCAGCAGTTGGCGGCAGGGGCTTGAGGACGTTGGCGAAGCTGACGCCAGGATTGCGGAAGGCCACCTTCATCAGCACCTTCTGAAGAGCCCCTGCACAGATTTGGCGCGACTCGTCGGCCAGCTGCTTTGGGATCTCCTCCCGGAGCCGCTGGAGAGCCGTGAACACGCTCTTGAAGAACAGGCTGAGCTTGGCACTGGGCTGGAGATGCTCGTCGGTGGAGTACCCGAGATCCACCATCCCCATCTCCATCAGCTCCTGGTCAATGGCGGCGGCAGTATCCACAAGGCCCTCCGTCCAGTGCATCACGTTCTCCTTGAAGGTGTTGTGGGCGTTCGTGGCATTCGCCAGCAGCTCCTCATTAGCCTTGATCTTCTCCAGCAAACCCACTTCCCGCTCCTTGGCGCCATCCAGCGTCTCCGCCAGGGTGGACAGCTTCAGCTCAAGATCTGCCTTTGAGTCCTTGGCGGCGTCGAGCTCTTTGATCTTCTCAGCGAGACGGCCCTGCAACTCGCCAAGAGTGTAGGCGTCCTTCTCGCGCTCACGCTTCAGCCCGGTGACCTCCTCGCCGCTCTTCTGGAGGGTGGCCTCCAGCTGCGCCACCCTCGTCTCCAATTCCTTCTTGGCGGCCTCGGCAGCTGCGGCGGCGTCCTTTGCCTCCTTGAGTGCTCCGCCAATTGATTGCTCGCGCGCGGCAAGATCTTCCTCATAGCTGTCGAGGTTGATCTTCCGCTGCGCCAGCTCACCTTCTTGCGCAGAGAGCTTCTCGCCGGCAAGCCTTTGCTGCTCCTCGACCTCGGCCTTCTCCAGGATGAAGGCCGTGCGCTCTTCGGAGAGTTGCTCCCGCGCTTCTGCTATGTCCCGGAGAGTTTCTTTGTTGGCGCGCCGGAGCTCTTCAGACGCTTCTCCATGTCAGCTCCGCCCTCGCGACAAGTGCTTCCTCGACTCCAGCTTAGCTTGTCGGGCGCGGTAGAGCGACAGCAGCTTCTTCAGCAGCCTACTCTTCCTCGAGACTGCCCTCGCTGCTGCTTGCGCGTCAACCAGCGACAGCCCAGCGGAGGCGAGCAGCTCGTTGAAGGTCTCTCCTCGACCGGCGCCACAGGCTCGACGCCCATGGAAGCTTGATGAAGACACCGTCGCCGGCCTTCAGATAGGCGCCGGGCTGGGGCTCTTCAGAGCCTGGTGCTGCATCGGTGGCGGAGGGATCGGCGGTCGGCGTAGCGCCTGGCGCTCCTGCGGCCTTAGGGTCGTCAGTACAATCACCAGACCTCTCCCCAGCCTCTGCGCCAGCAGCCTTGGCGGCCTCCTCGCCAGCGGACCCATCAGCGCCGGCCTCCTCCTCCATGTTGGCGGCGTCGTCATTATTGCCGCGAGCGTCCTCCTCGTCGGCAACCTCAGTCTCCATCGGCTCTCCGGCAGATGGATCTGATGATCAGAGAAAGAAAAGAACAAGTCAAGCAAATGTTCGAAAAGAAGAACAGAAGAAAAAGAACCCAAGGGAAATTTTCAAGTAAGAAGATTACCTGCAATGGGATCTGAGTCGGTCTCCACCATCGGAGGGTCGTCGGCGCTGCCCTTGTCGAGAAGCTCCCTTGTCGGAGAGGCCTCCTTTGCGGAGAGCGCCCCTTGGCGGAGAGTTTTCCTTGGCGCGTGTTGAAGCGAGATGTAACTCCGGAGTGACCTCCGGGCCTCCCGATGAGGCTGCTCTGCTCCTGCACAATTCAACAAGCCACATATCAAGAAGAAGGAGCACCCAAGCACACCTAACCGTAAGAAATAAATCAAATACTTACGCTGGGGGCAGTCTTTGGGCTGCTCGATGAAGGGTCGCGGATCCGGCAAGGGAGTCTCAGACGCCTCCTCCTGCCGCCCATGAGGGATCGTCTTCGATGACAACCAACGGGGTCTTGGCTCTCTTCGACGCCCTCTGAGCCAGCGTCCCGAGGAAGGAAAGAGTTCAGAATGAAGCAAATCAGATACAAGACAAAACAGCAATTTGAAGAATTATAAGTACAGCGACAAGATCTTACTCTTCTTCTTCTTCCTCGGAGCTGAGAGCGGAGAAGTCGAATTCCGCTCCACCTCCGGTGCGACGAGCTGGAAGAGTAGGCTCCTCGGGCGCTTGGCGGGTGCGGAGCCGTGGTCCCCACGGCCCCGCCCCGATTGCTTGTGGCGGCGTGAGGCGCTCCCTGCAAACAGAGCTTGCAGCCATGGAGGGCCTTGGCCCGCGGCGAGACGGCTGTTGGCCTGTCTGCCGCCCCGCCACTTCTCCGGTCTTGCGGAGGCGCCTTCTTGGCGGAGCCGCGGGTTCCTCCCGCGGCAAGCTACCCGAAGGCGGAGGGGGGGCGCCCCCGGCAGGCTCGTTTGGCTCAGCGTCGGGCTCGGCCTGCTCCTCCTCGCCGGCAAACTCCTCTCGATCGGCAAGGCTTGCCGCCTCGGCTGCCTCTGCCTCCTCCACGGTGAACCCAAACACGCCAGCGGCAGCAGCTGTTGCCGCCTCCTCCAACCTTGTGGCGATGCGCACCATCTCTTGCTCGGTGGTGCTGCGGGTGAGCCACTTCTGCTCGTCGGCGCGGATCAGCACTTCTTCCAAGTTCTCGAAGAACTGCTGCACGATGTCGTCGGCGGGCTCCTGCCAAGTTGGAACAATTCCATGGGAATCGCACAACGGCATCATCGCGCGGATGCGGTCAAGCGACGAGTTGTTGCACAAAGGCACGACCCCCCTCGGCAGCATGAACCACTTGGGGCGATCTGGGTCAGGCTTGAACAGCTCCAGCAGCATCGCATCCAGCTCCAAGACAGTGAAGTTCCAGTTGAGGCCCGGACGCAGCCTCATGATATCCGCCGCGTTTTGGAATTCCGAAGCAGGCCTCCCCCTCTCCTGCAAGGGCGCAATGCGGCGGCGAAGGAAATCCGCGCCAACAGCACCTACAGTAAGCGCGACATGCCTAAGGCGCAAGATCCGGGTCACGACAATCTTCAACTTGGCATCCTCCGGCGCCAAGTTGCTCCAATCGTTGCCGCGCACTATGGGATGTTGGCGCAGGGCAGTGAAAGGCTGTGGGTTCTCCTCTATAATCCAACACCAATCGGCTCTCCACTCCTCCCACTTGCTGCGAAGCTCTCCTTCCAGATACGCTTCTTTCTTGCCGATCCACGGAGATCCAAGCAATCCCTCCGGCAAGCGGCTCTCCTCTCTCAACACGGGGCATGAAGTAGTGGCGGAAGAGGGCTACATTTGGGTGGACTCCGACAAAGTTCTCGCAGAGGTGTGCGAAAACCGCCATGGTCAGGACGGCGTTGGGGGTGAAATCAAGGAGGCGGAGGCCGTAGGTGTTCATGATGTCGCAAAAGAATTCGGAAAAGGGCGGGCAGAGCCCGCAGTAGAAGAAAAGCGCGAAGAAGGGATACCCGACAGAAACCTTCTCGGATGTGGCGGCGGAGATCACCCTCGTGCGCGGGTGCGCCCGCGTCTCCGTCGACCAGAAGAGGTAGTACAGCTCCCGCAGCTCCTTTGCGTCGAGCAGCGGATCGAAGGTGACCCGCTCCTTCCGCAGCGCCGCGAGCCACTGCGCCTCGGCCGATTTCACGCCTTTCCCCTTGTCGGCCTTCGGGCCCATGGCGGAGGTGGTGGAGGAGTCCGACGGCGTTGGTGGCGCCGGTGGCGATGAAGCGGCGTCGCTCTTGGATTTGAGAAGAAGGGGGGAGCGGCGGTGGTTTTTGACGTGACAGCAATGGCAAGTGGGCGTCCTGCCCCTGTTTCCCCTGCTTATAAGGAGGGAGAGGGGGCGGGCGTTCCGCTTTTCCCATTAAAGAAAGCCCCCATGATCTCTCCCACGATGCCACGTCCGGAGCGTGCCGTTCGTGGGAGACGTGCAGGGTCCGAGGCGAATAACTGCGCGATCTAGGCCGCGGGTGCCCGTGCACTGCTTTGGGCCTGGCCCAACAGAGCTCGGCGCCGTGTGTGGCCCAGGCCCGGGGGCTCCTGTCGGTGTACTAGAGTAGGGGTACCCTAGTATCCCGAACTCGTGCACGGGCAGTTGCAGCACCCCGCGGCAGGGCTTGCCTAGTGACCGCCAAGGTCCTCCGCGGCTCCTTTGGAGCCATTCAAGAACAAAGTATTCAAGGCCCCGGCAAGAGGAGCTTGCCGGGAAGGCCACTCAAGGCACGAAGGAAACAAGACCCCGGCAAGAGGAGCTTGCCGGGAAGGCTTGGTGAGCGACAAGCTCCCAAGCGCGACAAGGATTCAGCCGCGGCAAGGCGCTTGCCGCGGCAAGCAACTCTCTTCATCTCCGCTCCAGCTCATCCACCAACGTGTCGCCATGGGGCCATTCCAGGCGTGCGTGTCAAGAGGCTGTGCGGCCAGCGGGGAGCAGCGATAAGCGGCGCTGACAAGCTTACCATCGTGGCAAACGGTGGTGCATCTGACGGTCCCTGTTGCACTGTTTAGGTGAAAGGGACGGGCATTTATTGATTTTGTCCCTTGCCGTCAGAGTTAGGTGTAGATCACTGTACACTGCACAGATCGGTGTACCAACTACTGTTTTTCCATTTGTACCCTCATCTGCGTTGCCACCTGTCGGTGACCCCTTGTGCCTATAAAAGGAGGCCCAAGTGCAACGTAGAAAGGGTTCGGCTGGTTCGGTTCATTTGACTCATTCGAGACCACACTCACTCAAGCTAGGTTTTGTAGCTTCCGTTGTTCCCTAGCAAGAACACAACATAATCAACCAAGCAGCAGTAGGAGTATTATCTCTCCGGAGAGCTCCGAAGCTGGGTAAACTGCTCGTGTGCATCGCCTCGATCTGCTCTTTGTGCAATCTCCGCCCCCCATCGAACCACAAGGGACTCGGTCCGCCAGGTCCCATAGGTGTTCGTGGGTCACGATCAGCTTCCCTGACACCCCCATATCGTGAACGGCCCTGAGAGCGGGATAGTCTGGAGGCCCTGAGTGGGTTGGTGGATCTGTTTGTCATGTAACTGACATGCCTCGCAGGACCTCATGAGCTCAGCAGCGTCGTTGAGCGTCGTGGGCTAGTAGAACCCGATGCGGAATGCCTTGCCTACGAGGGTACATGTAACAGCCTGGCTTTTGGCCCTTTTCTTTTTCTTTTGATTTATTTGGTTTTTGCTCTATTTTCCTTTTTGGAGTGGTTATGTGACCTTGCCACCTGGGAAATCATCATCATTCCCCCTCCCAAGTGGCTCATCATTCTCAAAACCTTGCCAAAAGCATGTCACTTCATTCCTTAACCAAATCCTAAAATATTTTTCTAGGGAATATTCCTTTTTCTATTAAAGGAATAGCCCTATCTGCCCCAGGTTGTCAAGCAACCCATATTTCTGTCACTCCCAAAAATCTCAATTAATTCTCAAAATTTCTTTGGGTCATATGTTGCTCAAATATGCCCAAACTTTCCTGCCTAGACCAAGAATAATTCCCCAATAAATATCCTTCATTTTTGTCCAGTGTGGCTTTCTGTGAAGGAATTGCCACCTATCCAATCTTGTTTGCTCCCAAACTTTTTGGGCATTCTTTTATGTCCAAAAATTGCCTCATGCAAAAATTCAACTTTATTTACCTAGCTAATCTTCCTCAGCAATTTTTCAAACTTTCTGTCAGATAGAAGGCATTGTGAAGGAAGTACTAGCTAGAGTTATCCAAATAAGTTGAAATTTTGCACACTCCTTCATGTGCTCATATTAGCACACTCCTCCAAGTTTCAGATCCATCCCTTCATCTATGTGAGCACAACATTAAATCTTTGATTCTGCTAATATTTTCAGGTTGTGAAGAAAGTATAATTTTTGTTGCTTCATTAATCTTGAGAAATTACCAGATTGTGCACCTGCCCAAATAACATCTCCCGACCAAATTTGGGACCATTTCATCAAGCCAAATTTTCTCTAGGATTTTTTGCAAGTTTCTGGACAGAGAGAATAGCTGTGAAGGAAGTACCATTTTGGTGAATCCAATTGGTATGAAATTTGTACAGCATCTTAGCATGTACAAATCCTTAGGCCTTGCCAAATTTGAGCTCAAGTGGCCACACCATTTGAGTGCATCATCTTGATCCATTTTCTGGACCATCTGGGTCAGTTGCAAAGCAACTATGTTAGCCTTGTTCCAAATCTTCTCAAAGTTAACAGAATTATAGTCCTTCCTAAGCTGATCACCCCAGACAAACTCCTTGGCTCCAATAAAGTCCCTGTTGATCACCAGTGCACGGCCAAGTTTACTGCAGTAAACTTCAGACGATGATTACCGTTTAACCATAGCACCCCAGATCCAGCCATGGCCTCATCAATGCTCTATCTTGGAAGGACTATCAGCTAGACAACGTTTTGGGTGCTGTAGATAATTGAATGCCCCGGTTCACGTGGTGACTACGATGATGGCGTGCCTGTCACACGCTCTGTGTGCAGTGGCCGCGTCCAGGGCACCGTTTCTGCTTCGTCCGCTCCCCACTCGTCGTCTTCGCGCATGTGAGCATGTCCCTTGGCTTCTCCTCATCATTGTTGTTCCCCTAGACCCCTCTCCCCCTCCGTACGCTTACTCACTGACGCTCGCCAATGCTCGCCCACGGGAGCACAGTGCCCCGACATGTTTTAATGGTGCTCGGCTTCTTCCTCTGCTCCCTGGCATCGTCTACCTCTCCGTGACCCCCGCATCAATGCTTCCTCGTCTTCCTGTGCCCGCCCGTGCTCGCTTGCTGTGCTAGCTGCTTTAGCTGAGCTCGAAGCCTTGGCACTCGGCACAACCTCCTCGCCTCGCCTATAAATGGCCCTCCCCGCGGCCCCCCGAGCACCGCATCGACCTCACCTCACTCCCACAGTCCTCCCTAGCTACTTTCCCGATCCCCGAAGCCTCTCCTCGTCTCCCTCTGCCACCATAGCCGCCGTCCCCTATGGCCTAAATCCGAGCGAGTCGAGCTCTCTCCCTCTGTTCTATCACCACCAGAGACCTCCTCCACTACCGCAAACCTCCCTGCATCACCATCCCCTCTTCTCCACGACCGGACGGCGCTGCCCATCTTCGTCCGAAGCAGCCATCCGTTGTGGCTGGCTTCCCGCGCTCTCCCAAGCTCATCGGTGGCCGTGTCCGACCTGAAGGGGACCGCCTTGTCCTGCTGATCAAGCCAGTAGGTCGGGCACCTCCAATGGTGGACCGTGCAGCCGGCTATCGTCGTCGGGGCGGCCGGCCTCGCCAATGCCCAGCGCCCCGTTGAGGAGAAAGAAGAAGGAGCGCGGGAGGAGAGAGAAGCCGCATGGGGCCCGCCCATCAGCGACCCGAGAGCCTGGCCCCGCCTCTGCCCGCGTGGCAAGTGGAAGCGTCAACCCCAGAGTATGTTTTCTCTTTTGGAAAGCGTGTTTTCCCTCTCCTTCAGCCAAAGTACGTTTTCCTTTTCAGAAAGCGTATTTTCTCTCTATTTCAGCGAGGAATACGTTTTCTAGAGGAGAAGGTGCATTTCTGCAAAGTATGCTTTATGTTTTTCTGTCCAGGCCCAGTTTGTGAAGTTTTTTCTTTGCAAATAGGTCCCTGGCAGAAAACACTTCGCCACTTTTTACTCCCAACTCCAAATGAGGTGAATCCAAAGCCCATTTCTTTGTTTTGTCGAACCCGTTCCCTTGGTACCATTTTCACCATGTGTTAGCATTCTAAAAATGACCATTTTGCCCTTGCACTAAATCAGCACCCTCCGAGAATGAATGTTTTCCGGCGATTCTTTCTGCGAGCTTCTCGCGTTTCTTCCCGGTGAATCCTTCCACCCCAGGCAAGCCACACCCTCCGTTTGCATGATTGCAATGCAGTGACAGTGTTTATTTATTTTGAACTTGCTTAAAATATTGCTTTAGCTACATGTGATCTTTTTCATGGCATTTCTCGGAGTATTATTTTGATCTTGCTATTGCCATGATATTATTTGGAGTTCTAGGACTTATATTTTGAAGATTATGTGGATGACATGTTGCCTTTGGATTATTAGTGGCTTATGTTATGATTATTTTCATGTGGTATCTGATATGATGTTTTGGAGTATTACTTTGGATGTCATGTTGCCTTTGGATTATTAGTGGCTATTATGATTATTTTCATGATGATAGTTGATGTTGTGCTTTGGAGTATTATTTCGGAGATGATGCTTGCATGTTGATCATAGTTGAACACTACTGGAATTAGCTTCTTTGTCGTCTACCAACTCTTTGCCGTCAGCTAGCGGACGACAAAGAAGGGCTTTGCCATCAGCCACCGGAAAACGGACGGCAAAGAGGCAGCGGACGGCAACGGAAGGCTTTGCCATCAGCATATCTTTGTCATCCACTAGCGGATGGCAAAGACGCTTTGCCGTCTGCTAGCTAACAGCAAAGAGGATGGGTGGCGGGCTTAAGAGGATGACCTAACGGCCATTTTCTTTGAACGGACGGCAAAGAGGCAGCGGACGGCAACGGAAGGCATTGCCATCAGCATATCTTTGCCGTCCACTAGCGGATGGCAAAGACGCTTTGCCGTCTGCTAGCTAACAGCAAAGAGGATGGGTGGCGGGCTTAAGAGGATGACCTAACGGTCATTTTCTTTGCCATTTGCTGGTGGACGGCAAAACTTCTTTACCGTCAGCCAGCGGACGGCAAAGAAAATGGCCTTTAGGTCATCCGTTTCCCCCCGGCCCCACCCCACTAGGTACGCTCTTTGCCGTCTGCTAGCAGACGACAAAGAGCTGTGACCTAGCGAGAAAAGGGCGCGCCCGCCGTGCCCCCTCTCGATCTGTCCGTCCCTGCTGCGCTGCGCCGCCGCTTCTAACCAGCGCTGCCACCCCGTCGCCCGGCCGCCCGCGCCACCCCATCGCCAGCCACCCGCCCGCCGACCCGTGCTCGAGCCGCCGCCACCCGTCTCGAGCCGACCAAGACTGCCCCGACCCGTCCCGAGCCGTCGCCGCCCAACGCGCTTCGCCCGCCCCCCATCGAGCCACCGCCGCCGCCCGCCGCCAGCGCCGCCCGTCCCCGAGTCGCCCGCCGCCCAACACCGCCTCACCTCGGTTGTCCGCCTCCCCTCCACCGACGCCGCCTCGTCCAGCGGGCGCCCTCCCATCCACCGGCCGCCTCGCGCCTCCTCCACCGGCGATCCCCTGCAGCTGAGTTCTTCCCCCCCTTTTTTAGTTTAGTTTTTTGTTTCTTTTAGTATAGTTTTAGTTTTAGTTTTAGTTTTAGTTTTAGTTTAGTTTTAGTTTTAGTTTTAGTTTTAGTTTAGTTTATTTTAGATTAGTTTTAGTTTTAGTTTAGAAGAATAAGAAGAGTAGAAGGAGGAGGAGGAGGGAGGAAGAAGAAGAAGAAGAAGAAGAAGAAGAAGAAGAAGAAGAAGAAGAAGAAGAAGAAGAAGAAGAAGAAGAAGAAGAAGAAGAAGAAGAAGAAGAAGAAGAAGAAGAAGAAGAAGAAGAAGAAGAAGAAGAAGAAGAAGAAGAAGAAGAGGAAGAAGAACGAAGAGGAAGAGGAGGAGGAGGGAGGGGGCCACACCCCGACACCCTGACACCACCCAAGATGTTGGTTAGATAATTAGAAGAAGAAGAAAATTGAAAAAATGAAGAATAAGTAGAAGAAGAGGAAAAAGGGAAAAAGGAAGAGGGTTGCCGAGGGGATAGATGGTGGAGCCAGTGGGTCCCGCTGGTCCCGACGCCCATGCCGAGAACCTCCCGTTCCGAGTGCTGACCCATCGACCGTGCGTCGCCATACCTGAGGGCGCCCGGGGACGAGCAGGTTAGGGGTTCCTCGGTGTCGATGGAACCCTAAATAGCAAGTGTCGTCGGTGCGAGATACATGTGGCCGTCGGTGTCGAACACTACATCCACGTCCCACAAGTGACACCGACGTCCGGCATCCCAAAGCAACTGTTGTCAGCGTCGATGGCGGTCGAACACCATCGTGAATTTGCCTGGCAGCCTCTGCGATGACGATTAAAAGGCAAGTGTTGAAACTTGAAACACCCAAACTGACTCCAGTCGGTTTGGTTGTTTGAAATTTCAAAACTTGGCTTTAATGCTCATCGCAGAGGCTGCCAGAAAAATACGTGAAGGTGCTCGACCGTCATCAGCCACCAGAACTATTGTTGCGGGACGCCAGGCGCCGGCTTCACTTGTGGGATGTGGATCTAGTGTTCAACGCCGACCGCCTCATGTAATTTGCACCGATGGTAGTTGCAATTTAGTTTACCCGGGGACGAGCGGGTTAGGGGGTTCCTCGGTGTTGACGGTACCCTAAAATGTATGTATCGTTAGTGCGGGGTACATGTGGCCGTCGGTGTCGAATACTACATCCACGTCCCACAAGTGACACAGGGGTCCTGAGTCTAGCAACAACAGTTCTCGGCATCAATGGCGGTCGAACACCATTGCGAATTTGTCTGGCTGCCTCAGAGATGACGATTGAAAGCTAAGTGTTGAAACTTGAAACACCCAAACTAACTCAAGTCGGTTTGGCTGTTTGAAATTTCAAAACTTGGCTTTAATCCTCATCGCAGAGGCTGCCAGACAAATTCGTAACCAATATGCATCTCCCGTTCGAAAGGGTTACATCTATAAATATGCATGCATTTGCATATTTATAATCGTGATTCTTTTGAATTTTCCAACGTTATCCATGGACAGCCCGAGTATGTGTAGATTGGGTTCGTTTTCCCATATGCTCTGCTCCGGATCCAATGCAGAATTTTGTCAGTGCCTCCCTGTTGTTCTCCAGGTACACATCCTCTCTGCTTATTGCCGAGACATGTATCAGGAGAATAGCAGGGAGGTGCTGCCGACATTTTGCGTTGGATCCAGAGCAGAGCATGGGAAAACTGTAACATCCCAAATTTTCAATTTGGCATGTTATACATAGGTCATCCATGCATATCATATATTATTGCATATTCATTTGCTATCCTCGAAATCCTAAGCAACTCAAGGACCCTCGGAGAGAGTTAGGGATTTTTCGATTTTCATATTTGAATTTTATCAAATAATGAAAGACGAGGATATTGGATTTTATTATTTTTCTCTCCGGAAAAATATTTCAAGTTAAAAATAAACGAGAGGAGATAATATGACTTCTCCAAAACTAATTGAAATACCGGAGGAAAAATGTTAAAATCATTTTTGGGATTTTATTTTACTTATTTGGAATTTTATTTGCCTAGTGAAAATTTTGCATATGTTTAAAATTTGCATTTTAGGGGCCAAGAGAAGTTCATCTTGTTCTAAATATTTTATTTAGGCAAAGAAAACTTGTTTTGGAATTTTAGATTTTATTTATTTTTCTAGGATTTTATAAATTTCATGTGAATTTTTTTAAAGGAAATCATACCTCGATGGGCTAACGGCCCAGCCGAAAGCAGGTTGCCCAAGACGCTTCCCCCACACATGTGTGCTGCCCCGCCATGCTGGGACTCGAGTCCGAGCGGACTCCTCCCGCCGCCTTGCCCCTCCTCCAAGCCACCTCCCTCCCCTCTTTAAATAGCCCCCTCTCCTTAGCCACCACCGCCACCACTACGCCACGCCGCCCGCCGGACCAGGAAGCCCGAGCCGAGCCGCCGTCCCGCCGCCTTGGCGCCGTCCCGCCGCCTTGCCGCCCGTCGCCGCCTCCCGCCGCGCCTGCCGCCGAGCGCCGCCCTCGCCGCCCCTCGCCGGACCTCGCCGGACCCGCCGCCCGCCCCGCCGGACGACCTCGCCGGAGGTAGCCCCGTCGCCGGTTTTTCTTTTTCTAAAATAACCCTTCGGTTTTTTTTAAAAAAAAAAACCCTAGCCCGTTTTTTTATTAGATCGGTTTATTTTTTTGGTTTATTTATTTTGAGAACGTTCACCCGTTCGTTCGTTTTTACGAACATGTTCGTCGTTTAGTTTCTGCTAACGAACGTTCGTTCGTTTAGACGTTCGTTGATTTCTTTTATCGGAATTATTCCGCGGTTATTCCGAATTTGATTTCTGAACCAATGTTCAAACTAGTATAACTTTTCGCTCGTTTACCGGAATCAGGCGATTCAAGCGCCCGGAGTTTCATCTTGAAACCCTCTTTCCGAATAATCAACATAAACCAGTTCTTATCTTTGTAAAATTTGACTCTAGTTCAGATTAGTAAACGGACCGTGTTTCTCTCGCCGTTTGAGTTTCGTTGTTTCGTTTGGTTTGATTCTTTTTGCAAACCGGAGTTCTTAAGCTGAACTCTCCGGTCAATCTTTTCCAGTTGAAGTTTCGTTTGCGCATTTTTGTTTGTTACTTATGTATGTATTGTTTGCTTGCGATAGAATTCCCGGAGTGCGAAGCGTGTTACTACGAGTCTCTAGGATTCACGGATCGTCAGCAAGGCAAGTAACACTTGATCATACCTTTTCATACCCAGTTTTATGCATTAGTTCAACCTCAAACATTGCATGGTTAGGATGTCATTAATTTGTGGGTTGGGAAGTAGATGATGAGGTAGGAACCTATTGCCCTGTTACTATCAAACCCTTGGGAGTTACTGCTACGTTATGCTTATATTGTCATGCTATGCTCGTAGACGTGGTTTGGGTTTGAGAGATATTCACGACAGATGTGAGATTGTTAATTAATGGTTTATTTTAAGGTGGCAACTTAAATACACATCTGGGTGGATTGAGGCACCTGGGGAACCCAGTGTTGTCTGTTTTATTTTTGGAAATCCCAGGGTATCCGTGTGATCTTCCTATGGACCGCCACCCAGGCTCAAAGGGAACTGAGATTATTCATGCTAGAAACTTCCGTGTGCAGCCACAAGCTCTTATGGGCTCTAGCATAGTTGAGTAAGTTACGTGAAGCTCTCGAAGAGGTAGATCAGCAGGTAGTGGGTTTTATAGGTTTGGTATGATCTATCCGGAGTAGAGAGTTAATGTTTCTGAAAGACTGTGTCTCGGTCATCCGTCTCTCAAACATCATGCAGTGCGAGAAAACCAACGGAGGCGATCGAGTCTTGTGGGGAAAAGTGCGCAAACCTCTGCAGAGTGTACAATCTAATCATGGTTAGCCGTGTCCCCGGTTATGGACAATTTTGAGTATCTAGTACTTGAGTATTCACATGTATCTCATCACTCTAAATTAATATTGCTGGGTTGTTAATCACTTTAATTGGGATTGAGTTGGGGTTATACCTTCTCAATGATGTTTCAACCACCATGATAGTTAAAGTAAAATTTATTCCTTTGATGTAGGGAAAAATTGGCTTTTTGCAAAACTGTAACCATAGAGCTTTCCACCAGCCATATATGCATGTAGTATAGCTTATTCTTTTATTACTCTCTATGTGTTACATTGCCAGCATATTCCATGTGCTGACCCGTTCTCGGGCTGCAACATTTTATGTTGCAGATTTTTCAGACGAGGAGTAAGGATTGTAGGTCGTTGCCGTGCAGCTCAGTTATGCCGTTGGAGTTGATGGACTCACTTTATCTTCCAAGCCTTCCGCTGTTATCGCATTAGATGGCCTTAAGCCATATTATTTTAATAAGTTCTCTTTTGAGACATTCGATGTAATAAGTGTGTGATTGCTACTCTATTATAAATCCTTGAGTCGTGTGTGTCAAGATTACCGATCCGGGATGACACGAAGCACGTAGACTTGACCATCCGAGGTCGGGTCGCTACAAGATGGTATCAGAGCACACGCTGAGTGTAGGACACGACCACTAAGATAAAACCATAGGTCACTCCTCTCTACTAATTTCTGACCCCTCTCCATTTTTCCACTCTTTAGGATGACAGAGATGAAGTACAAGTTTGCCCAACCAGATGAAGACACACCTTTCGGACGCCACTTGAAGGAAGTCACTAGGTACCTGAATATTGGAATACCAAGCTTCACCGGGACGTATAACGCCACCTTACCAGAAGAAGAATGCTGGAAGATTCAAGCTCTAGTTCCCGGAAGGACGTTTGCACCAAGCACGGAGCCCATAGTATGTGTTTTCAATGCACCAACATGGAGTTTGGGAAAGAGTATGGCAGCTCACATTACCATGGGACGCATTGGAGAAGTCTACAATAAGGAGCTTAAAGACACCATATACCAAATATGTGGGCGCCGAGACGAGCAATGGGAAGTAATTAGCACCAAGAAGGATAGATCCATTGCAGCTTACATCCAGGAGCTAAACCAGCACATTCTACGTTAAGAGAACCATATGTGCGCAGACATGCTGGATTTGAAGAAGGCAAAAACTAAGATCATCGAATTGGAGGAAGAACTCAAGTCTACACGCGATGGATATGAGGAAGAAATCAAGATACTACTAGAGAAGAACGACGACCTAGTCAAGAAGATTGGAGTCTTCATGGGAGGACCAGCACCCAAGGAAGAGGAGCAAGAAGAGGAAGAAGACCCTGCTTGTCCAGACAACTACATCATCATCGACGACACCGACTCAGATCCAAGTGATGATGACTATGAAGACGAAGCTGGAGCAGACATCATGGAGTCTTCCACCGATCAAAATTTCTAGATGACCATATAATAGTAGTATTTTCCCCCATGTAACTAGTAGTAGTTGAGCACTTATGCGATAGTCCTAGATCGTTTTGTATGCCCTTGCTTGCTTGATTGAATGAATGTGTGTTTGCCTCATGTGCATATGGGTAGTGTTTTCTCACTAGACCTCTTTCTATTTCTAATCTCTCCCATCTAAAACCATCAGATGCCTCCGAGACGTGACCCCTGTTTTGTTTTCCCACCGGAGCTCACTCAGTTGATCCAACAGCGAGAATGCCTTGATGCAATTGCTAGTTCGTAACCAGGGCAATGCCAACAACAACAACAACAACAACAACAACCCGCCGCCAAATGGACAATTTAGCCCGTTTTACGAGGTTACAACCGCCGGTGTTTTCGAAGAGCACCGAGCCAATAGTTGCAGATGACCGGTTACGCCCGTATTGGAAGGAGTTAACCACCGCAGGTTGCACGGATCTGAAAGAGTGCGCTTTGCCGCACATCAATTGGATGGACCAGAGCCGCATGGTGGGAGAATTACACGACTACTTTTCCTATAGCCAATGTCACTTGGGACCAGTTCAACAAGCTTTTCATACGGCCCATGTTTCAACTGGAGCCATGCAGATAAAGAAGCGTGAGTTCCGCAACTTACGCCAGGGGAACCGTACTGTGGCCCAGTACGTGGATGAGTTTAGCAAGTTATCACGCTATGCCCCTGATGATGTGGCTACGGATGCCGCGAAGCAAGAGAAGTTTATGGAAGGACTGAATGATGAGATGAGTATGCAGCTGATGGTGGCAACTTTCAACAACTACCAGGAGTTGGTAGATAAGGCCCTAATGATTGAAGGAAAGCAGCAGCAAATTGAGAACCGTAAGAGGAAGTATGGACAAGGGAAGTATAACTCAGAGCTCACGAAACCTCGCTAACCCGAACTCGGGAGGACTAGTTCATAACCATGGAGGACATAACCATACTGGAGGAGGATCGCATAATGGTGCGAAGAATGGGAATGGAAATGCAGCCAACAATAATCAGAATCGCTCAAACCCAGCCACACCCGCCAAGAGAGACTTGAGCCAAGTTGTTTGCTTTAAGTGCGGGAAGACATGGCACTATGCCAATGACTGCCCTGAAGGAAAGAATGGAAACGGAAATGGGAGCGCTGGGAAGAAGCCCAATCCATTCAACAAAAGACAAGTGAACCACGTTAACGTGGAGGAAGTTGAAGAGCAGCCGGACGCGGTAATAGGTAAGTTTATGGTTCAGTCATTTACCGCTATTGTTCTTTTCGATACTGGTGCATCGCATTCATACATATCAAGGGGATTTGTGGATAAGTTTAAGTTACCAACCCAGACCCTTAGGACCCCTCTTTTAGTGAGCTCGCCTGGAGCAGAATATATGGCTAGCAAGTGGTGCACCCATATACCCCTAATCATTGGCACGCATGTTTTTCCGTCTGACCTAATAATCTTGGAGTCGCAAGGATTGGATGTGATATTAGGTATGGATTGGATGTCAAGGTTTGGAGGAAGTATTGACTGTGCTAGCAAGTCAATTTATCTTACCACCCCAGAGGGAAAAAGGATTAAGTATGTATCTAGGCATGTGCCTAGGAGGAGCCAAGTGAATACCCTCACGGAGTTGTACAAGAGGAAGTACACAGTAGTGAAGGATTATCCAAATGTTTTTCCGAAGAGTTACGGGCATGCCACGGATCGAGACATCGAGTTTCGATAGAACTAATACCGTGCAGGGCCAACCTCAAAGAGACCCTATCGGATGCCCGCAAATGATCTGGAGGAAATTAAGAAGCAGATCAAGGAGCTATTGGAGAAAGGTTACATTCGTAGAAGTTCATCACCTTGGGGAGCTCCAGTACTTTTGGTGGAGAAGAAGGATAAATCCCTACGGATGGTTGTTGATTACCGAGCTCTGAATGAAGTAACGATAAAGAACAAGTATCCCTTACCGATGATTAATGATCTGTTTGATCAGTTGCAAGGAGCTAAGATGTTTTCTAAGATTGATCTAAGATCAGGATACCATCAGTTGAAGATCCGAGAGAAGGATATACCAAAGATAGCATTCACCACACGATATGGATTATATGAGTATACGGTCATGTCGTTTGGACTGACTAACGCCCCTGCCTATTTCATGAGTATGATGAACAAAGTATTCATGGAGTATTTGGACAAGTTTGTTGTGGTGTTTATCGATGATATTATGGTTTACTCGAAGAACGACGAGGAGCACGCAGAACACCTACGTTGGTTCTTGAGAAACTCAGGGAACACCAGTTATATGCCAAATTCAGCAAGTGCGAGTTTTGGTTGAAGGAAGTTGGATTTCTTGGGCATGTTATATCAGGAGAAGGTATAGCGATAGATCCCAAAAATTCAGTCGATCCTTTGAATGGTTGGCACCCACTTCAGTCAGCGAGATTCGCAGTTTCCTTGGACTGGCAGGATATTATCGGAGATTTATTGAAAAAGTTTCCAAGATTGCTAAACCAATGACAGAATTGCTAAAGAAGGATACCAAGTTCAAATGGGCAGAGGATTGTGAGACAAGTTTCCAAGAGTTGAAGAAACGGTTGACTACAGCCCAGGCTTGACATTGCGGATATACATAAGGAGTTTCAAGTGTATTGTGATGCCTCTCGCTTAGGACTTGGATGTGTTCTTATGCAGGACGGAAAAGTTGTTTCAGATGCCTCACGACAACCTGAAGCCTCATGAGTTGAACTATGCCACGCATGATTTGGAGCTAGCAGCTGTAGTACATGCGTTGAAGACACGGAGACATTACCTCATGGGAAACCGTTGTGATGTGTACACGGATCATAAGAGTTTAAAGTACATTTTCACACGTAAGGAGTTAAACCTCGAGACGGAGGAGATGGCTGGAACTTATAAAGGATTACAACATGAAGCTACACTATCATCCAGAAAGGCCAGCGTTGTAGCAGACGCTTTGAGTCGGAAGAGTTATGCCAATATCCTTGAAGGTAGAGGACTGCCAAAGGAGTTAGCGAGAGGATATTATGGAACTTGAGTTGGAGATTGTTCCAAGCGGTTTTCTTGCAACAATGGAGGTTCATCGACCTTGTTAGACAAGATTGAGGCGCTCAAAAGGAGGATAAGGAGATTGCTGAGATAAAGGAAAAGATGGGCAAAGGAAAAGCCAAAGGTTTTCGCGAGGATGAGCACGATACCTTGTGGTTTGAGGATCGAATTTATGTGCCCAACAATTGGAGATCAGGAAGTTAATACTTCAAGAGGCCCATGACTCACCATACTCGATTCACCCCGGAAACACCAAGATGTATTTGGATTTGAAGGAACGTTTCTGGTGGACTGGTATGAAGAAGGATATTGCCGAGTATGTAGCCGTTTGCGATGTATGTCGAGAGTGAAGGCGAGCATCAAAAGCCAGCAGGATTGTTGCAGCCTATGCCAATACCGAATGGAAGTGGGACAAACTTGGCATGGATTTTATCACCGGGTTACCGAACCAAAGCAGGATATGATTCAATATGGGTAGTAGTGGATCGGTTGACCAAAGTAGCTCACTTCATCCCAGTGAAAACAACTTATACAAGTGCCAAGTTGGCCAAGATATATATGACCAGGATCGTATGTTTGCATGGAGTTCGAGGAGCATCGTGTCGATAGAGGAACACAGTTTACTTCAAAGTTTTGGCATCAACTACACGGACTTTGGGTACCAGTTGGAATTGATCTACAGCGTTCCACCCACAGACGGATGGACAAAAAGAGAGAGTTAACCAGATTCTGGAGGATATGTTAAGAGCATGTGCACTAGATTATGGATCTAGTTGGGATGACAATTTGTCGTACGCAGAATTCTCATATAACAACAGCTACCAGGCCAGTTTGAAGATGGCACCGTTCGAAGCTCTGTACGAACGCAGGTGTAGAACACCCTTGATGTGGGACGAGGTTGGAGACCGTCAGTTGTTTGGACCAGATTTGATCAAAGACTCAGAGGATAAGGTTAAACTGATCAGAGACATACTAAAGATTGCTCAGTCTAGACAGAAGAGTTACGCAGATTCAAAACGCAAGGACCATCCGCACCTATTTTCTAGCCAACCCGAATCTCGAGGACGAGATTCATCTTAAGGGGGGTAGGTTTGTAACATCCCAAATTTTCAATTTGGCATGTTATACATAGGTCATCCATGCATATCATATATTATTGCATATTCATTTGCTATCCTCGAAATCCTAAGCAACTCAAGGACCCTCGGAGAGAGTTGGGGATTTTTCGATTTTCATATTTGAATTTTATCAAATAATGAACGACCAGGATATTGGATTTTATTATTTTTCTCTCCGGAAAAATATTTCAAGTTTAAAATAAACGAGAGGAGATAATATGACTTCTCCAAAACTAATTGAAATACCGAAGGAAAATGTTAAAATCATTTTTGGGATTTTATTTTACTTATTTGGAATTTTATTTGCCTAGTGAAAAATTTGCATATGTTTAAAATTTGCATTTTAGGGGCCAAGAGAAGTTCATCTTGTTCTAAATATTTTATTTAGGCAAAGAAAACTTGTTTTGGAATTTTAGATTTTATTTATTTTTCTAGGATTTTATAAATTTCGAGGAATGTTTTTTTAAAGGAAACTGCTACCGACCGGGCTAACGTCCCAGCCGAAAGAGGCCGCCGGCCCAAGCCCCGCCCACACCTGCTGCCACTGCCGCCCGCCAGGCCAGACTCCTCCCAGCCGCCTTGCCCCCTCCTCCAAGCCACCTCCCTCCCTCTTTAAATAGCCCCCTCTCCCTTAGCCACCACCGCAGCCACCAACGCCACCGCCGCCGCCCGGACCAGGGAAGCCCGAGCCGAGCCGCCGCCCGCCGCCTTGGCCGCCGTCGCTGCCTCCCGCCATCGCCATCCCCCTCCCTCGCCGAGCCGCCCTAGCCGCCCTCGCCGCCCCTCGCCCGGACCCGCCGCCCGCCCCGCCGGACGACCTCGCCGGAGGTAGCCCCGTCGCTGGTTTTTCTTTTTCTAAAATAACCCTTCGGTTTTTTAAAAGAAAAAAACCCTAGCCTATTTTTTTATTAGATCGGTTTATTTTTATTTTGGTTTATTTATTTTGAGAACGTTCACCCGTTCGTTCGTTTTTACGAACATGTTCGTCGTTTAGTTTCTACTAACGAACGTTCGTTCGTTTAGACGTTCGTTGATTTCTTTTATCGGAATTATTCCGCGGTTATTCCGAATTTGATTTCTTAACCAATGTTCAAACTAGTATAACTTTTCGCTCGTTTATCGGAATCAGGCGATTCAAGCGCCTGGAGTTTCATCTCGAAACCCTCTTTCCGAATAGTCAACTTAAACCAGTTCTTATCTTTGTAAAATTTGACTCTAGTTCATATTAGTAAACGGACCATGTTTCTCTCGCCGTTTGAGTTTCGTTGTTTCGTTTGGTTTGATTCTTTTTGCAAACCGGAGTTCTTAAGCTGAACTCTCTGGTCAATCTCTTCCAGTTGAAGTTTCGTTTGCGCATTTTTGTTTGTTACTTATGTATGTATTGTTTGCTTGTGATAGAATTCCCGGAGTGCGAAGCGTGTTACTACGAGTCTCTAGGATTCACGGATTGTCAGCAAGGCAAGTAACACTTGATCATACCTTTTCATACCTAGTTTTTATGCATTAGTTCAACCCTCAAACATTGCATGGTTAGGATGTCATTAATTTGTGGGTTGGGAAGTAGATGATGAGGTAGGAACCTATTGCCCTGTTACTATCAAACCCTTGGGAGTTACTGCTACGTTATGCTTATATTGCCATGCTATGCTCGTAGACGTGGTTTGGGTTTGAGAGATATTCACGACAGATGTGAGATTGTTAATTAATGGTTTATTTTAAGGTGGCAACTTAAATACACATATGGGTGGATTGAGGCACCTGGGGAACCCAGTGTTGTCTGTTTTATTTTTTGAAATCCCGGGGTATCCGTGTGATCTTCCTATGGACCGCCACCCAGGCTCAAAGGGAACTGAGATTATTCATGCTAGAAACTTCCGTGTGCAGCCACAAGCTATTATGGGCTCTAGCATAGTTGAGTAAGTTACGTGAAGGTCTCGAAGAGTTAGATCAGCAGTTTGTGGGTTTTATAGGTTTGGTATGATCTATCCGGAGTAGAGAGTTAATGTTTCTGAAAGACTGTGTCTCGGTCATCCGTCTCTCAAACACCATGCAGTGCGAGAAAACCAACGGAGGCGATCGAGTCTTGTGGGGAAAAGTGCGCAAACCTCTGCAGAGTGTACAATCTAATCATGGTTAGCCGTGTCCCCGGTTATGGACAATTTTGAGTATCTAGTACTTGAGTATTCACATGTATCTCATCACTCTAAATTAATATTGCTGGGTTGTTAATCACTTTAATTGGGATTGAGTTGGGGTTATACCTTCTCAATGATGTTTCAACCACCATGATAGTTAAAGTAAAATTTATTCCTTTGATGTAGGGAAAAATTGGCTTTTTGCAAAACTGTAACCATAGAGCTTTCCACCAGCCATATATGCATGTAGTATAGCTTATTCTTTTGTTACTCTCTATGTGTTACATTGCCAGCATATTCCATGTGCTGACCCGTTCCCGGGCTGCAACATTTTATGTTGCAGACTTTTCAGACGAGGAGTAAGGATTATAGGTCATTGCCGTGCAGCTCAGTTATGCCGTTGGAGTTGATGGACTCACTTTATCTTCCAAGCCTTCCGCTGTTATCGCATTAGATGGCCTTAAGCCATATTATTGTAATAAGTTCTCTTTTGAGACATTCGATGTAATAAGTGTGTGATTGCTACTCTGTTATAAATCCTTCGAGTACTGTGTGTGTCAGCATTACCGATCCAGGGATGACACAGAAGCACAGAGACTTGACCATCTGAGGTCGGGTCGCTACAAAAACGAACCCAATCTACACATACTCGGGTGGGATTAGAACCTATCTTTACCTATTAGCGTGTAGGTTGCATGGACGTAATAAAACTGACAAACTCCATTAACTGATGGATATGGTTTTCTTAATTATGTATATATTTCTTGTGTGTCCAGTAGGAATTCAATATGAGTGATCGTGCATGGATGTACACCGGTTACACTAATCAGAAAGTTTGGATCGAGGAATGGTTAACAAAACCAAGGGGTTGGTTAGAGCCGCATTTGCAAATGGCCAAGAATTAAGCTGGTGCCCCTGTGCCTGTTGCGACAACTATAAAAAGAGAGACGAGCTTGAAATGAGTAAAGACCTGCAGAAGTTTGGTTTTATGCCTGGTTACACGGTCTGGACATTACATGGTGAGTTTGCCCAACGTGCCAGAGCCGGGGTGGTTCGTCATCGCACCGACGAGCATGGTACCGGGACCACAGACATGGTGCAAGACTTTGACGATGGTCGGGACTCGGACGAGGAGATGGAGGAATCTGCAAAGGCCTTCACTGAAATGTTGGAGTCCTCAAAACGTCCTCTACACGAGCACACTGAGCTTTGTCAGCTGGATGCCATCTCACAAATAATGGCTTTGAAGGCTCAATTCAACTTGGGCAGAGAATGCTACGATGTGATGATGACTGTATTCGGATGATTTCTACCCAAAGGCCATGTGCTACCTCCAAACCTGTACCAGTCAGACAAAATCCTCCGGGCTCTTAAATGCCCTATGAGAAGATACATGCCTATGAGAAAGGATGTGTCTTATTTAGGCTTTAGTATGAGGACTTGAACTATTGTCCCATTTGCAATTCTTCTAGGTATGTTGTGGTAGACAACGGTATGGGTGAGAAGACGCAGACCAAAATACCCGTTAATGTTCTTCAGTATATGCCAATCGTACCAAGACTTCAACGTCTTTTCATGGTCGAAGAGATGGCCAGACAGATGACATGGCACACAACGGGCAAAAAAACCGAACTAGATGCAGATGGGAATGTGATGATGGTGCACACATTGGGTGGTGAAGCATGGAAGTGCTTCGATGCATTACATAAGGAAAAAATGGCAGATCCAAGGCATCCTCGAGTCGCCGTCAGCGCAGATGGGTTCAGTGTGTTTGGTCAGATGGCAATCCCATACAGCTGTTGGCCCGTGTTTGTTATTCCACTCAATCTCCCCGCGGGCAGATTATGCAAAGAAAGAACATTTTCCTGACGTTGATAATTCCAGGGCCCAACTATCCGGCATAGAGGGGAAATCAAAGGATAATACTAAGGCTAGAGTCGATCAAGAGGAGCTATGTGATAGACCGTTACAAAACATGAAAGAACCGAAAGGAAAGGGGAACTCGACGAAGCGAAAGACATGGTTCAATCTTGGAAGGCCAGCTATGAAGGAAATTATTTTGTGGGTGAAAATGCAGTTGATGTTCCCCGATGGGTATGCAGTAAATCTAAAGAGGGGAGCGAGTCTTCAAAAATTGAAAATATTTGGTCTAATAAGTCATGATTGGCACATATGGATTGAGCGGATAATGCCGGTGATGTTGCGCGGCTTCATCCCTGAGGATGAATGGCTAGTACTGGCAGGGCTAAGCTATTTCTTCCGTGTTCTTTGTGCGAAAGAACTATCGCCTGGCCTCCTAGAAGAAATGGAACAGTTGGCGCCGGAGTTGATCTACAAGTTAGAGATGATCTTTCCGCCAAGCTTCTTTAATCCAATGCAACACTTGATTTTGCATCTCCCGATCGAGGCACGATTGGGGGGGGGGCGTGCAAAATTGTTGGTGCTACTCAACTGAGAGGATGCAGAAGACGCTTCGAGCAAAATGTAAAAATAAACGTAGAATAGAAGCATCGATGGCGGAGGCATTCATCACTGAGGAGGTGGCAAACTTCGTGACAGCACACTACAAAGCCAATAATCGTCATTTGCATAATCCGAAGCCTCGGTACGATGCTGACGAACCTCAAAAGGGTCAATCCAGCCTCAGCCTATTCAAAGGGAATCTCACACCAGCCAATGGTTGGAAACCAGTAAGGTTGGATGTTGAAGAAGGGCAGACCATTTCGCTGTATCTCTTCAACAACCTAACAGAAGTGCGGCCGTACATCGAGTAAGATCTCGGTACATTGTTTCAAAACTTCTAATTCCTTTGAACTTCTCTTATTCCTGGATATTTGATGCAGTCGGTACGTCGCCATATTCTCGTATGGAGCGGTGATCCAAAAGGATTCCGTCGAAGAGTATGAGCTTCTGGCAAAATAAGGAGCCGAATATCCCGGTTTCATCTCTTGGTTAAAAAAATGGTAATTTCCATTAGACCCTTTCATTTCTTTGGCTAATTGCGACTAATGCAACAATCCTTTCGTATTAAACTTGTAGGCTAATTCAGAAATTATGGATGCCGAATTGAGACAAGTAGCTAATGGTTTTGACTATAAGGTCCGTTCATTTGACAAATACACGGGTATAGCTTTCATACATATGGCAAAGAGCTATCTATGGCCGACCAAAAGTCTAAAAATTGTTGTGTCTCTGCTATAGGCGAAGGAGGTATCGAGTATTATGGAAGAGTTGAAGCAATTTATGAACTTGAATTCTATTGTGAAAACCCACCAAACGTCGTAGTCTTCAGATGTTATTGGTTCCAGCCGAGGGAGACTAGAAGGACTCATGAACATATAGGGCTAGTCGAAATCAAACAAAGCACCCATTTGGATGTTCCGGATGTCTATATTACGGCTCAATAGGCAACCCAAGTTTTCTGTCTACCGTGGGCCTGTCAAAGTGATCCAAATCTCAATGGTTGGGACGTCGTTTATGAAGTGTCACCACGTGTTAGACCACCTCCCCCAATGAAAAGGATTATGAACCTCACATTAACCAAGACACACATGCCGAAGGAGAATTCTTCCAAGAAACGCGTCTTTCCAAAAAATGTTTCAAGAACCGCTCTTCTCCACCCCAGAACATTGAAGTAGACAACAATAGTGAATCCGACTTCACCCCTGAGCCGGAACAAGAAGAGCCGAAAGAAGAAGAAGATACTGCTGCAGATGACCTGTCAATGCTTGAACGATTACGTAAAGGTGGCCTTCCACATGATGATGCATTTATTAATGATGATCATGAGCACGTCATTACCGATAGTGATGATGATGATGCTTTTATTAATGATGATGATGAGCACGTCATTACCGATAGTGATTATTAGGTATTCAAATTTTTATGTTGTACTTGATTTATATAGTTATTTGTATGATTGTATGATTTATATAGTTGGTAATTATAACTTTCTTACTTTGTATGATTGTTTATTATACATAGTGTCATGGTCTTAATGTCCGTCCCGGTCGGCCCTCACCCGCTTTATGATTCGGATGTGGTAAATTCTCTTTCATAACTATTTGTTGCATTTCGCATTTATGACAATTATGGCCATCAAGTTGACATAGAGATATTTTAATCTAGGAGGTATGTGAACCGGAATTTGAAATGGACCCTCTTGTCGAGAAGTTAAATTTAGTTGAAAAAGAAAATGAGTATTTGAAAGAAAAAATTAAAAGAATTGAAGAAGAGAAGATGACACTGGAGTTGTATGTTGCTGATGTCATCGATGATCACAAGATGAAGATGGATGCAATGCGCCTGAAGCTTAAGAAGATTAGAAAAATATGCCATTGATAATGAGGCTTGGTATCATTATGTCGTTGGATCAATTGTTACCTTAGTTGCGATCTTCATCACATTTGTTGTGATGAGGGTAAGTTTTTTCTAGTGTTTTGCTTTACAAATGGATACTTAGCTTATTTTCCTCCTAAATGGCATAATTACCTAAGATAAAAAAATGAGCTATACTTAGCCTATTCAGTTCATTTATGACATACTTAGCATACTTAGGTAAAAAATGGCATGATAATCTTTGTTAGCTCCAAAATGATATAGACTTAGCTTATTTTCCTCGAAAATGACATAATAACCTTACTAAGCTCCAAAATGACCTATTTACCTAGCTTATCTCTAAAATGACCTACACTTCGCATTTTTACCTAGCTTAGCAATAAAATGACATTTTTACCTACCTTAGTTAGAAGAAGAAGAAGATAAAGAAGAGGAGAGGAGAAAAAGAAAGAGAAAAAAAAATTCTTCTTCTTCTTCTTCTTCTAACTTTCATCCTTCCCAATTTGCAGATTTGCTTTACATGAGGAAGCTTGGATTCATGGAGTGTACTATTCTTCTGGTGCTTCCTTATTGTTTATGAAAACTTGTTTGGATATGTATGTCTATATGGATATGTTGTTGGAAACTTGTTTCTGGTTATGTATATATGGATATGTTGGACTTTGTTGAACTATGTTGTTGGATTTGATGAAATATGTTGTTGGACATGCTGTTGGATATGTATGCATGTATATCTGTGTTTGAAACCATGTCTAATTAATGGGATTTAAATAAAAACAGGGGAAGTGTCGGTGTCAAAACCGGCGGATCTCGGGTAGGGGTCCCGAACTGTCCGTCTAGGCGGATGGTAACAGAGACAAGGGACACGATGTTTTACCAGGTTCGAGCCCTCTCGATGGAGGTAAAACCCTACTCCTGCTTGATTAATATTGATGATATGGGTAGTACAAGAGTGGATCTACCACGAGATCGAGAGGCTAAACCCTAGAAGCTAGCCTATGGTATGATTGTTCTTAGTCCCACGGACTAAAACCCTCCGTTTATATAGACACCGGATAGGGTTAGGGTTACACAGAGTCGGTTACAATGGTAGGAGATCTACATATCCGTATCGCCAAGCTTGCCTTCCACGCCAAGGAAAGTCCCATCCGGACACGGGACGAAGTCTTCAATCTTGTATCTTCATAGTCCGAGAGTCCGCCAGCGGTGATAGTTCGGCTATCCGGACACCCCCTAATCCAGGACTCCCTCAGTAGCCCCTGAACCAGGCTTCAATGATGACGAGTCCGGCGTGCATATTGTCTTCGGCATTGCAAGGCGGGTTCCTCCTCCGAATACTTCATAGAAGATTTTGAACAAAAGGATAGTGTCCGGCTCTGCAAAACAAGTTCCACATACCACCGTAGAGAGAATAACCTTTGCATAGATCTGCTGACGTATTCCGTGGCGTGACATCACACCACAGCCAGGCCTTTATACGAATCGTTTTTACTGTTCCACCTCAGCGCGTTTAGCGAGGCGGTTTCATTGGCACGTCTTTCAAAGCGGAGATCGTCCCCCCTTATTCTAGGATCCTCATCAATACGGGCGTGGGTAACCCAATCGTGCCCGTTGGCACGCCTCCTCCATCGAAGGCGAGTCCCTAACGGTCACGGGGAGGGCTCTTGGTATTCATCCTCTTTATAACGAGACCAAGGCCCGCTCCTTGCTTTAAATCTCAATCAAATCCGCCCCTCGCCTCGAGTTCCAACACCCAAAGCTCCAGATTTAGGCGCTTCGGTCCTTCAACGATGTCCGGCTCTGACCTGCACGACCGGTGGATGTCTTCCTCCGTCACGGAAGATGATGTGCTAAAGATGAGAGACGCCAGGTATCTAACCGGCGAAATTTCACATAGGCTGCCTGCCCAAGGGCAGGTTATTCCCACTCCCGAGCCTGGTGAGAGCGTGGTATTCGTGTCTCACTTCCTTCGGGGTTTAGGCTTCGCGACGGACCCCTTTGTGACTGGAATTCCATGACTTGGATCCGGAGTCCATCCTCCACATCTCGTCATTCATTGTCGTATGTGAAGCCTTCCTCCGCATTACCCCTCACTTCGGCTTGTGGCTCAAGACCTTCAAAGTGGAGCCGAAGATGATCAAGGGGCATCAGGCAGAGTGCGGAGGGGCTATTATAAGCAAGAATGGGGACGCTCCATGGCACGAGGGCTCTTTTCAAGAGGAGCTCAATTTATGGCAACAGGAGTGGTTTTATATCACCGCTCCCAGGGGAACCAAATGGGCGGCGCCACCTGCTTTCCGCTCGGGTCCTCCACTATGGCGGGCGTCATGGGTCAATAAAGGGCTTGACTGGGGACTGTCCAAGGATGTACCTCTGTTGCAGGGCCGTATTCGAGACCTCCGAGAGAGAGAGAGAGATCAATCTGGTCGTAGTAGCGCAGGTCATGCTGATTCGTTGCACCTTGCCCTACAAACGTCGCCCCCTCCGCCTGTGGGAGTTTAATCCGGAGGGACCATGAGCTCTCAAACATTTTATGGGTGTAACGCCCGTGGATATGTACCAACTGTTCTTCGGATCACAAGCAATGTGTCCGGACTTAACCGAGGACGCAGGTCTGAGCTGCAATCGCCCGGATACTCAAGTAAGTAGTCCTATACCCGGACATGCTATCCGCATATTTATCATAAACTTGCCCTTAAAGGAGCTATCCTTTAAACATGAGTGGATAGCAAAAGCAAAACTGATCAGGTGTCCGGCCCCCCTCCCTGAGACCACGCCGGATCCTGTATTAACCAAGATGCTAGAGGTTGTGCCCTTTGAAGAAGGCGAAGGGGGGAACAAGGGAACTACTACCTCCGTGAAGGAGGCTATCAAGAAAGGGGGGATCGAGGATCCCTCCCTCCAAGGGGAGAAGAGGACCGCTTCTGAAGATCCGGAGACCAAAGCCTCGAAGCGGGGGAAGAAATCTTCACCAGAGGGTCCTGCGGCGGGAGATGCCCCGGTCGCACTATTTCCCCAAGGAGATCAGCCATCCAGCGAGCCGTAAGTAAAGGGAGGTGTTTTTTTTTCAAAAGAGAGACATCCCCGTTTTATTTCTGAAGGTAACCGAAAGTTTACCTTGTAGTTCGGATCTCAGCCCTTCACAGCAGAGCTCGTCTTCAGGGGATCTTGGTCCGGAGATGATGGAGAGCGAAATGCCTCCGCTGCTGAGTACCGTTATCACGAGTGGGCGACCACGAGGTGTCGTCGTGGAGGGCTTCTCCGAATCCGGCGGGGCCAGAAGGCAGCCGTATGTCCCCTCAAAGCCCTGTGTGTCCGGCCTTTGAAAAAGGCCACCGGACGAGTCCGGCACCAACGGGTGTACGGTCGGAGGAGCTGAAGGATCTGCTCGGGCGAGCGTCTATCTCGGAAGATCACCGTACGTTAATGGGTACGGTGATTGAAAGGATTTTATCCGCTGAGGCGGATTACACGAAGCCGTCGTAAGTTCTTGGCGGGTTTTGAGGTACGCAAAATGATGTACCTTCTAACAGTTTTGCATATAAAATGCGCCCTGTATAGATAGTAGCCCCTAAGACTTGGTGCGGTGTCAAAAATGACGGAGCGCCGAGGATCATAATCCCAGGTATAATATGCGCTCTTCCTATGTAGGTGGCGAAGCATCCGGTGGCTAGTCGAGCTGATGAATTTGCCGAACTGAAGCGGCAACTTGACGTGGCGGATGCGGACATCACACTTGTTAATAAGCAGCTTGACGAGTCACAAAGTATGCAACTTCTCCGCGGACACCTGGTAAGGGAGCTTGACGCCCATGCCTTACAACATGTATGCTTAATGCAGATGGTGCCACTGCTATGGAGAGCCTTCGGGCGGAGCTCGCCTGAGCCAAGGAGCAAGCCAGTGAAAGTGATGTGGCTACCTTAAAGGCGGCCGCAGAGCTAAAAGCCGAACAGGCTGCTCACTGCCGAAGCAAGAAAGAAATGGCCGAGATGGCCGTGAAATAGAAGAATGCTACTGACCGTTGCGAGCTTCTTGAAAAAGAAGATCGAGCGAAATAAGAGGACCTGAAAAAGGACACCACCGAGGCCAAGGGTACTCGCTCTACGATGAGAGCTATGAAGGAGGGGCTACGCCAGGCCGGAGATATTGCGGCTAGAAAACCCTTTCTGCTCAGGAGGAAATTTATGGATCCTAGGTACGCTCAATTGGACCGGCTGTGGGGTGCGGAGGATGCTTATCTGGACTTGGCGGCGAGTTCTGCAGACGCGGCCGAACACTTCCGAGGTCAAAAGGATCACGGAATGGAAGAGCTTTTTTGGTCGCAGTTCCATAGTCCAGAGCGTCCCCTTTCGTTAACCGATCGTTTGGCCAAATGACCTGAGCTGAATAGGTTGTTCGGACTTGCCATGAAGGCTGTCGTGACTCATTTGTGGCTGAAAAGGCCCAAGCCGAAGAGTTATTTTGGCTTGGTGCAACAGTTCCTTGGTGCGGTGCCGCATATCAATGCAATGAAGCGGTCAGTATGCATAGAGGGTGCGCGGATGGCTCTTGCCCATGTCAAGACATACTGGGCGGAGATGAAGGCCACCAACGTTGCATCCCAAGATTCGGACAGAAGCCGAGTACGTGCCGAGCACTATTTTGAGGAAGTCATGCAGGGCGCTCGTTTAATAGAGACGCAGTGCTCGAAGGATATTATGCTTTAATGACATGTATGATTTGTGAAAACAATGTTTCAATATAATATAAGAGCTTTTTATACTTGTGCGTTCAAGTATTAAAACACCTCTGTCTGACGTTGATGTATATGTGTATAACTTTGAAAGATGGAAGTCTTGACTTCAACCCCCACGCACATAGTGCGGGGTGTTTAAAAAAGCGCGATTTTCACACTTAATACAACGTCTTGGTCCTGTAAAGGAGGTGATGGCGTAGCAAACTAGGCAACCGGACTATAATGCTTTATCACTTTCACTTAGCCATAGGAGTTCGATGATGGGGCTACTATATAGCCCCTAGGGGCACCGCGCTCTCCCAATTGAGCGTATGTGCTGACCGGAAACAGTCCTTCGTTAATCTTGAAATTCTAAACATTCCGGTGGGTCATCGAGTGGTTGACCAGTCTCACGCTATATCATGATAGTCAGTTTTAGCTTTCACCACCGAGGTGCTCAACCCAGCTCAACCGGGCACAATCGCGATGGTTCTCCCAAGCTACCTTAGCCGATATAGCGGGCGTAAGGTATCAAAACATGGGAGCCGGGCAAACCCAACATTTGAACAAAGACATGATTCGGAGCGGATGCATATAAGGCCTAACTCGAGACACGAACACTCCCTAAGGTATTCGGTCTTTATGAAAACGGGCAGAATAATGCCTAAGCCCCAGTGTCAGTGCAGCGCAAAAATTCTGTGCGGCCGATACCAAAAGCCACCTCCTCCTCGGTTATAGCAAGAAGCCGGGATGTGTATCAACAAGAGACAGTAAAAAGGTTTACGCAGGTCTTAATCTAAAAGAATCCTTACAGCGGGTCCCTCTGCATGTCTGCGCTGTGTCTCCGTTGTCTGCCGTATCCTGGGCGGGTGTAGCACGGTGTTCATCTGTAAAGAGAAGAACTTAGTTGAAAAGAAAAAAAAGATCGTCGGAAAATGTACTTTATATTAAATAAACAGAGTACGGTTCAAAAGTGAATAAAATTGAGCTTTATTGTCTCTTGTTGTACATCGTGCAGCCCCTTATGCGGGGTATGCGCTAGTAGGCCTTTATATGTTTACGCCGGACTCGTCTAGCCATGTCCGGGGTTCGAATGACCTATTCAGGTGCTTTGATTAGCGGAGCCGGATTAGTGTGGGGCTGTCAAGGCAGCCTCACGTTCTTCTGTGCTCGAGTAACACTTGGTACTCCCTTTTAATGAGATGATGTCGCGTGGACCGGGCATTTTAAGTGTAAGAGATGCATAATGCGGTATTGCTTTAAAGCGGGCAAAAGCTTCACGTCCTAGTAGTGCTTGATAGCTACTTTCGAATGGGGCGATGTGGAAGGTTAACTTTTTGCGGCGGAAGTTGTCGGATGAGCCGAACACAACCTCTAGCAGTAGGGAGCCTGTACAATGGGCATGTAGGGCATTACCCCTTTGAAGGAGGTGTTGTTATGGCGAATTTTGGTTGGGTCTATCCCCATTTTGCGGATTGTGTCCTGATATAGCAGGTTTAGATCGCTACCTCCGTCCATTAGGACTTGTGTAAATTGGAGTCCGTCGATTATAGGATCTAATATCAAGGAAGTCCATCCTGCGTTCCGGATACTTCCGGAATAGTCCTGATGATAGAAGGTGATTGGTTTTGACAACCATCGTTGGGACTCTGCTGGGATAGACCGTGCGACGCGTGTTTCTATGGGCGCCGCTCTGTTTTTCCCTTTTGTCACTTGAAGTGAGTTCACTGTTTTGACTTTTTGTGGGAAATTCTTTTGTTTTCCGGTGCCACCTTGTGGGGTTCGTCATCGACCTCGCTTGGTGTGTCGAGCCCTTGTGTTCGACATTGAGTTTGCGGACTGCTTGAAGACAACAATCTCTGTGGGTATGGTTTGCGGGCTTCCAGAGTCTGTGGATTTGGCATATTTTGTCCAAGATTTTGTTTAGGTCGGATAGCTCATTGAGGCAGTCCTGGACTAGGGGGTGTCCGGATAGCGAACTATCATCTTTGGCCAGACTCCTAGACTATGAAGATACAAGACTGAAGACTTCGTCCCGTGTCCGGATGGGACTTTCCTTGGCATGGAAGGCAAGCTTGGCGATACGGATATGTAGATCTCCTACCATTGTAACCGACTCTGTGTAACCCTAACCCTATCTGGTGTCTATATAAACCGGAGGGTTTTAGTCCGTAGGAAAAAACAACAATCATACCATAGGCTAGCTTCTAGGGTTTAGCCTCTCTGATCTCGTGGTAGATCTACTCTTGTACTACCCATATCATCAATATTAATCAAGCAGGAGTAGGGTATTACCTCCATCGAGAGGGCCCGAACCTGGGTAAAACATCGTGTCCCTTGTCTCCTGTTACCATCCGCCTAGACGCAGATTCGGGACCCCCTACCGAGATCCGCGGTTTGACACCGACATTGGTGCTTTCATTGAGAGTTCCTGCGTATGCGTCACCTATAGGCCCGATGGCTCCTTCAATCATCTGCTGCGACACAGTCCAGGTGAGCTTTTCTCCCAGACAGATCTTAGTATTCGGCGGCTTTGCTGCGGGCCAATCGCTAGGCCATCTGGAGCAGATCGAAGCTCGCCCTGGCCATCAGGTCAGATTTGGAAGCTTGAACTATCGGCCGATGTCTGCGGAGACTTGATCTTGACGGATTCGAGCCACAGCCGAGCGTGCCGCACTGTCTCGATGGGTACGATCTAGCTCTGCCGCCGAACAGCGCCCTAGAGGCCGCACCAGTGCCCGCTCCGGCCATTAACCCGGAGCCGGTTTCGCCGATCGAGGACGGTTGGTTGGACACCGCCTCAGGGGCTGAAATCTCTACAGCGATTGAGCCGAACACCATCCCTGTCCTTTGCAAAACTCGTGACTCCGAGGTGCCGGACTCCTTTCCGGACTCTGAACCTCCCGCGCCCCTGCCAGTCGAATCCGGTAGGCGCCGATTATGGAGTTCACCGCCGCGGACATCTTCGGCACTCGCCCTTTGGCGATACCACGAACTCATTAAAGTCTCTCTCTTTATCGGAGAGCCCTGGCGGACTACGGTCGGGAAGGTTGAGATCGCGGACGACGAAGAAATTCAACGCCCACCCACCACCCACTTTGTAGCCACCATCGAAAGCTTAAGCGGCGTGCTCGATTTCGACTCAAGACATCGGCGGTATGGGCGGCGATGTAGGAGACAACCAGGAACCAGCATCTATAGGATACTGGACAGCCACCTCATCCCATGATGTATACATGGTGGATACACCTAAAGGAAGTGGCGACGAGGAACAACGGGACACTACGAAGGATAAATCCCTCGAAAAGCAGTCAAAACGGTAACGTAAACGCCGCACCAAGTCCCGCCTCGACAAAGACGGCAGCCACACAGACCCAGCCTTAGAGCAGGGCGAACCGGTGGACGACGAACATGCTATCGAGCAACCGTCCGAACAGGACAACTTGGATAAACAAACCGTCCCCGGCGAAGATAACAGTCCGGACGATCTCACGCCGGACAAATTGTTGGAGCAGAAGAACCTCCACAAAGGCTGCGTCGCCCTTGCTGCGCAGCCTGAAAAAGCAAGTGGAGGCTCAAAACAGCGGAAGATGCACTCAGAATCAGATGGAGCAAAGTACTCAATACCGCAGACAAATACGGCGACAGTCGCCGAACAAAGAGCTACCCAAAGAGAAAACTACTGCCTAAATTTGATGAGGAGGCCGTAGAGCCCCCACAACCAAAAAACAAGGAGGCCACCCGGTCAGATGGACGACCCCACGGCAAACAGAGAGGCGGCAAATGGCGCGCACACAAGCCGATACTGCGATCCGCATAAGGATTCGCATCAAAAGGATGGCCCGATTAGGTCCATCTATGGGCGAGAAAGCAAGCTCTTCAAAGCAATGCAACCGCCAAATATCCGAACATCACGGCACACCCAAATATAGGGTGCTGCGCACTTTTGTGTTTCACCGATGAGGTCTTTGGATCACGAATTCCCAGTGAGATTCAAACCCATAAACATAGAGGCATCTGACGGAACAACGGACCACAGGTGCGGATTGAGGATTACATCCTCCACATACACATGGCTAGAGGAGATGATCTCCATGCCATAAAATACTTACCCTCAAGCTCAAAGGGCCAGCCCGACATTGGCTCAAAAGCCTCCTGAAAATACCATTGGAAGTTGGGAAGAGCTCGAGGATGCTTTTAGACAAATTTTCAAGGGACTTATGTCCGTCTTAGGATCTGCAGACGGTTTAAGTCATATAACTCAGCAACCCGAGAGTCATACATAAATTCAGAACAGGTTCCTCACCAAAAAGAACCAAATAGTCATTGTCCGGGACGCCAAGCCTTAGCAGCTTTCAAACACAACGTCCGAGAGCGAATGGCTCGCCAGACACCTCGGCCAGAGAAGCCGAGAACAATGGCTGCACTAACAAGCCTCATGACCGCTTTTGCGGGAGAGGATAGCTGGCTAGCAAGATGCAGATACCAGCGACCCAAGTACATCGAAGTCGAGGGATGGGAATGGGAAACCACGATGCAGCAAGGACCAGCGCCGGATTAAGGAGCGGTCCAAAGAGCGCGGCGATCAACGCCGGATTCAAAAGCTCACGGCGAGAACAATACAAAACTGCCCTTAAGGACAATAGCGATGAGCTATCAACAAACAAAATCTTGGACAAGATATGCCAAATCCACAGTACTCCGGGAAGCACGCAAACTATACCCACGAGATTGTTGGGTCTTCAAGCGATCCGCGAGACTCAACGCCGAACACAAGGGCTCGACACACCAAGTGAGGATGATGGCGAGCACGAAGCGAGCCCGAAAAACAAAAGAATTTCCCACAAAAGTCAAAACAGTGAATTCACTTCAAGTGACAAAGGGAAAAAGCAGGCGGCGCCCATAGAAACACATCTTTGCACGGTCTATCCCAGCGAGTCCCAACGATGGTTGTCAAAACCAATCACCTTCGATCATCGGGACTATTCGAAGTATCAAGTAGCGCAGGATGGAATGCCTTGATATTAGATCCTATAATCGACGGACTCCAATTTACACAAGTCCTAATGGACGGAGGTAGCGATCTAAACCTGCTATATCAGGACACAATTCGCAAAATGGGGATAGACCCAACCAAAATTCGCCATAGCAACACCTCCTTCAAATGGGTAATGCCAGGCCTGTATGCCCATTGCACGGGCTCCCTACTGCTAGAAGTTGTGTTCGGCTCATCCCACAACTTCCGCCGCAAAAAGTTAACCTTCCACATCGCCCCATTCGAAAGTAGCTATCAAGCACTACTGGGGCGTGAAGCTTTCACCCGCTTCAATGCAATACCGCATTATGCATCTCTTACACTTAAAATGCCCGGTCCACACGGCATCATCTCATTAAAAGGGAGTATTAAGTGTTACTCGAGCAAGGAAGAACGTGAGACTACCTTGACAGCCCCACACCAATCTGGCTCCGCTAATAAAAGCACCTGAATGGGTCATTCAAACCCCGGACACGGCTAGACGAGTCCGACGCCCACTAGCGGCATGCCACCACACAGGGGGCTGCAGGCACGTACAACAGGAGACAATAAAGCTCAATTTTATTCACCTTCTGAACCATAATCTGTTTATTTAATATAAAGTACATTTCTCGCACGATATTTTTTCTTTGAAACTAAGTTCTTCTCTTTTCTGAGATGAACACCGTGCTACACCCGTCCGAGGATCTGCACTGCGGAGACACAGTAGCAGACGTGCAGCGAGGACCCGTCGCGAGGATTCTTTTCAGATTAAGACCCTCGTAAACCTTTTTACTATCTCTTGTTGATACATCCCCGGTTTCTTACTATAACGAGGAGGAGGTGGCGTTTTGGCATCGGCCGCACCAGAATTTTTAGCGTGCTCGACACGGGGAGCTTAGGGCATTATTCTGCCCGTTTTCATAAAGACCGAACACCTTAGGGAGTTGTCACATCCCAAGTTACGACAATGCCTAGTGGATGCATTAGAGTGTTGCATCATGTTTAAATTTCATGAAACTTGAGCGAGGAAATTAGAAAGCCTCAAAACTTTCTAAAGAAGGGCAAGAACCCTTTAAATTGCATTCATGATTCCAAAATGCCTAAAAATCATTACAGTAATTTTGGCAAGAGATATATATCAAACCAAAATTCTGGAACATTTTATGGAATATTTTGGGACATTGAATTTAAATCATATTGTATTTGGATTTGAAGTTATATTCATAATATATAATGATTATAGCTTCAAATGCTGTGATATTTATGTATATGTGGAGAAGTCCATTAAGTGATATAAAATATCCGGGGAGTTTTGACACTGTTTTAAATTTTTTAAATTTGAATTCAGTGGCAAAAGAATTATTAAAAAGAAAACAAAACAGAAAAGTATATATGAGCGGAAGAACTTACAGCTTACAGGCAGCCCACTTACCTCGGCCCAGTTCCTATGCAGCCCAGCCACCTCCCTGCCCGGTTGTCTTCCTCCTCTCGCCCGGAAAGCGGAGGGGAGCGATGCACGCAGCCTTCAGCGTCTTGAACACGCAGCTACTGCTTGGCCCTCCCTAGCCAGAGCGACACTGGGATCGTTCCCCCCCTCTGTGGCCTCTGGAACCCACCGACCCCTTGTTCACTCTCCCCCTCGCCTCCCTCTCTCGTTCCTCCCCATGGCCGAGCCGGTCATGAGCGCGCCGCCGCCATTTCCGAAGCCACCGCCGACCCCGCGCCCCCTTTTCCCTCTCTGGAAGCTCCGCCATGACCTGCTATTCGTATCCGCCGAGACAAAGCGATGCGGGCGCCCATGGCGCTGCCATCGCTGATGTCTTTGTCCTCTGCACGGCAGCCGTAAATCGTCGATTCGCGGCAACCCGACCGCCCGACCTCGCCGGCAGCGCCAGCAGACGCGCCGTGAGCACCCGCATCGTCTCCCCCTTCTCCTCTGGTCGCGCCCGCCCTCTACGCCGTAGCCCCGCCATGGCGAGCTTCGCCACCGCTCGTCCTTCTGTCACTAGCAAGCCCCAAAGACCAAACCGAGCTTGCAGATTTCTTCCACGTCTTTGTGTAGATGCGGCTGCTGCTGCTCGGCTCCCTCGCCCATGACTCTAGTCCTCTAACCGCAACCACCGAGCTCCGGCCGCCGCTTTTGCCATCGCCGCCGTCGATTCCGGTGGCCTCGCAACTGTTGCTGCCTCCGCTAGATCTTGCGCGAGGCAAGGGCAACCCCAGTGCCCTTAGTTGCCCTTCTGCCGTGGCCTCTAGGGTGGACGCCGCCCGCGTCTGTGTGCTCGTCGGCGTTGAACTCCGGCGGCCGCCGACGTGGCACCGTCGTTAGGCACTAATTACCCACCTTAATTACCCTCCTGACCCACTTACATATGGGCCCCACACCCTTAAATAACCGCAGTTTAATTCCTGTTTAGTTTAATTAACATTTGTATTTACCACGTCGGTGTTGACCGTGCTGACGTGGCCCTTGACCGGCCCCACCCGTTAGTGAACCAAGCCAGCACTGTGACACTGACCAGTGGGACCCACTGGTCAGGTTTGACCCTAGTCAACTCGGTTGACCTGCTGACACATTAGTGACATAGTGCTGACGTCATTAATGATTTTCTGGATTAAATATAATCCTGGAAATTCCACAAAATGTATAAAACTTGTAAAAATCATAGAAATTCAACCGTAACTCCAAATGAGATAATTTGTATATGAAAAATGATCAGAAAAATCCAATGTATCCATCTGTACCATTTTCATGCATGTTCGAGAAAGTTAACCTCACTGTTTAGGATGAAACATGATTAGGACAAGTCTGATAATAGATTTGGAGTTGGAATTTGATCTAGTTTTGAATTCCACTTCAATCAATATGACCCTCTGTTGCATTAGCTCAAATCACAGCATATTGCCATGTCATGATCATGCATCATATTGTGCATTGCATTGATTGTGTTTTCTTTCTCTGTTGTCGGTGTTTGTCCCCTCTCGATAGACGTGGTTCCGACGATGAGTTCGATGACACCGATGAAGAGCTATAATATCTTGGAAGTGCGTGCAAGCAAAACCCCTTGTTCATTCGATACAATCCCACTCTCTCGCTCCTGCTCTCTTTTCTGCATTAGGACAACAACGATTTATCTGTTACTTGCTGTGGTAGCTGAACCCTTTATCCTCTGCATGACTGTCATTCCATAGTAAATAGATGAAACCCACTAGCATGAGTAGGAGTTGTTTGAGCCTGTTGTGCCTACTCATTCATGCTTGTTTGTCATGCCTTCTCTGCTTAGAGTTGAGTCAGGTCGATTCATCGGGAATGAATTGGAATGGTGTGTAAACATGTCCCTCTTGTTGAGAGCTAAGTGTGTGAACACGATTTGGTAAAGGTTGCGGTGAGAGGCCATGTAGGAGTACATGGTGGGTTGTCTCATTGCAGCCGTCCTCAGGAACTGAGTTCTGTGTTTGTGATCCATGACCAATTACTACCACGCATTGGAATGCTTAAGTGCCCCTCTCGACTTCTTAACCATCCTTGTTCTCTGTCCGGGAGTTGCAACTAGTTTACGGTGTTTGTAGGATATGTGTTGGAGGCCGTGCGTGGCGCTGACCCTAGGGGTGAGCTATGATGCGGTAGATACACGTGGCCGGTGTCTGATTCGCCCGTTTGGTGTCTCGGGAACCTGCACAAATCATTCGGGGCCGTTAGTGGAAACCTCGGCCGAACTCCCTGCGGATGGAACCCGAATAGGCAATAAACCTGGACTAGAGACTTGAGTGTTTAGGTAGGTCGTGGCCGACACCCTCGCTGGGCTTCGCTTGAAGGTTGCAGTACATGTCGTGTAAACGCGGTAAGTGGTGAGCGTGTGTGAAGAAGTACACCCTGCGGGGTTAATATGATCTATTTGAATAGCCGTGTCCGCGGAGAAGGACTTACGGGTTGCCTATATCAGTTCATAGACAAGTGAAAGTGGATACTCTAAAATCGCAAGATAAGCGTGAGTGCTATGGATGGCGTTCTCGTAGGAAGGCGGGATCGGGTCCATAGTAGTGTATTGATATGGTGAATATGTGGACTCGTGTGCGCCACCTCAAAAGAGTTACTTGCAGTCGTAGTTCAGGATAGCCACCTAGTCAAAGTTGGCTTGCTGCAGTCAAACTCCACCACCCCCTTTGTTGATAATGATGCATATGTAGTTAGTTACGATGTAAGTCTTGCTGAGTACGTTTGTACTCACGTTTGCTTATTTTATGTTTTGCGAGAGAGCGTCGGTCTCGCTAGTAGTTCGCTTGGACTTGACGTTTAGCTTGTTACCTCAGCTACGATCTTGTGCCCTCGGCGGGATCTGGTAGATAGTCGAGGCTTCTCGGCCTCTTTTTCATTTGTAGATGTACGTACTCGGACATGTTAAGCTTCGCTTGTGCTTTGACTTGTATGCTCTGAGTGTTGGGTCATGAGACCCATGTTTGTAATATCTCGCTCCTCGGAGCCTAATGAATAAATATTTGAGTCGTAGAGTTATGTTGTGATGCCATGTTGTATTTACACATATTGAGCATATTGTGTGTATGATTTTAAATGCTTGGTATGTGTGGGATCCGACAATCTAGTTGTTTACTCTTGGCAGCCTCTCATATGGGGAAATGTAGTCTAGTGCTTCTGGCGATAGTAGTCCGCTGACAGTTCACGAGTCCTGCTAGCCAACACTCTTGCTTTGGACACTTGGTGGCGGCATGTGTTTCACTTCGTTCCTATATACATCCCTTGAAATGTCACGCGGTGATATCCAGAGTCCTGCCTAGCCCGCTACAACCCGGGTTGCCGGAGTCCTGTTAGCCCAGTGCTACAGCCCGGATTCATACGTTGATGACCGACATGCTCGAGGTGATTCATGTATGCCTGTCACCATGGGTTAGCACCGCTTTGGGTTCACGACTAGCCATGTCGGCCCGGGTTCTCTGTCATATGGATGCTAGTGACACTATCATATACGTGAGCCAAAAGGCGCAAACGGTCCCGGGTCATGGTAAGGCGACACCGTGGGAATACCGTGCGTGAGGCCACAAAGTGATATGAGGTGTTACCGGGGTCGATGTGACTTGGAATCGGGGTCCTGACAGCGTTGGTATCAGAGCCTGACTGCCTGTAGGATTACCAAGCCAAACTGGTCGAAGTTGTGTCTAGAAATGCTTTAGTTATATAAGGGGATTGATTGTGGAAGGGAATGTAAGGCTCTTTTTACTCCTTATACCTCATGGCCTTCCGATCTGAGTCATCCTCTTCTCTTCTCCGGGGTTTAAGAATTAGGCTTCTCCTCTATCCATCGGGATGACGTGTTACTAATCCATAGACCTTTAAGATTGTTGGTTTTAGGCGATTCAGTTTCTACTACTTCCGTATGTTAGCTGTTGATCTCGAAACCTTGATATGATGTTGTTGAGTGGTTATCGACCATTTTTGCAGGATGTCTCAAATCATTTTGAGCATTTACAGCCGTTATCTTGTCCGAGTCATCGGTCTCTAAATAGTCGATGCATTTGCAAATCCGTTCCTTCCGTTCGATGTCCTTTTGGTGAAATAAGCACACTAATCGGTAAGTTGAGGTACTTTGTTGCCTCGGCGTAGATGTTGGAGCTATTATTATGACCCTAGGTGTTTAGGAAGTCACCTAGCAATTTAGCAATGCTTTTGTATCCCGATGTGATGATTACGGCCATTATTCTTGAAAGCATCCGTGATGTTATTAGTTAGTAGGCATTCTATTCCTGGGTTCTTGAACCGAGATTCACCCTACTTCATGTTGTTAGTATTTGCTAGTTCCTTTAGGATATTAGTAACTTTGCGATAGTCCTCGAGGTCCATGGTTTTCCTTCTTCCAAATACCATGAACTAGTTATGGCGAAGTTCCTCTTTGAGCCTAAAGATGCAATCAGTACTCTTGAAGAGTTCTCCATTCATAGTTGTGACTCTGCCGGTTCTACCTTCTCTGCATGGGTTATCCGGAGAAATGTTGAGCTTTGCTCGATATACTAATCCATGCCTCCACAACTCGAAAAGTTATATGTTCCTCGAGTTGTTCCTCCTTAGTTGTATTCGATCCCGTCTATCGGTTGATAGTCGGGAGTAGTCGTGCTCTCGTCCTCATCGATGCCCATTTTTCTTGTGGTCCGTCAAGCCATTCTGTTACGGAATGACTAGGAGAAACAAACTCGATACCTCATCCATATCCGAGGATTGGGTCAAAGCGATCGTAATCCATGAGATCAAATGCAATCAAGTTTTTGATTCTGTTCTATCCTGAAGTATTACCCACTTTATGTCAGGAACATCATGAGAATTGCACCTTCTCTTATGAATTCTTGAAGCAGTGATACTTCTTGCCATCATTATTCATTCCGCGGTCCCGAGTTGTTGTAACCGGAATGCCGACAAGTGTACTGTGATGTGTGAAATCAATACTCCCAGCAACGAGTTGCTTGGTAGTAATGGACAATATTCTCATTCTTAGTGTGTTGGTTATTAAATCATCATACTAAGATTGATCATGCTACCTAGTCCTTATTTCTAGTGCACCCTTCGAGCAATGAGTTAGGATTATTCAATCTCTTGCTTATTTGATCATATCGTCTTGCCCTGAAAAGCAAGATTGTTCTCGAGCTTAATAACGTATCGGTGGTTAGTGACTTTCCAAATATCTTCTTGGAAGTGCTACCAGGTTGTCGCCTGACCGCTATGTTAAGTTCGTGATCAAGTTGGTTTCTTGTAAACCACCCCTTCTCCAAGAATCAGTGTTGCATACCCCTGAGCCGTTGGTCAAGCTAAACAACAACTTGGAGAGTTGGAAGATGGAAGCTTGTCCGATTTAGTTCATCTAAGGGATATCCTTGTGTGTGTGTGTTGAATAAAGATGATATCTCCATTGATTGGTCCTCGTGATCAGTTGTTGGATCTATTGCCTTGTCAAAACTTTGACTTGAGTATGGGCCATCGTCAAGTCAAATCAGAACCAACGATGTTCGTAATGTTGTCTTACTCGTGGTTGATTCCTCGAGCATACACCATTACATCCTTTGGTCTGACCAATGCTATTACCGTGTTCACATGATGGTGGAAGTCCAGTGATATGGAAATTCCGATGAGTTGCCGTTGAGCCCACCAGTAGCATCTTGTTCCCCCCCCCCCATGATTCATGTTGAACATCAACCTAGTGTTGGAAACCTTGTAAGCAATGCCTTCGTGTTCCGTTCATGAAGCTTATGCTTGGATGGAAGAAGTGACTTCCTCGAATTCATGTGCTTTAGGTGTAAGTTGCCGCCATGAATTTGAGAAAGGTTTGTTTTGCTTCCTTGGAATCATCCCAAGTCAATCATGCATTAGATGCGAGGTATTCTATGGTTTGGTAGATTAATTACCTCCACTCCATATGTATTCCCTAGCACGCCAAGCCACGATTGAATTGTTCGGGAGAAGAAGTTCTTGAGTGTTAACCTTAAGGACCCAAAGGTACAGCGCATGACTTAGCTCTCCGCAATGATGATTCCCAATCGAACTTCGGTAGTGTTTCATTATAAGACTACTATGTGGTCATGCTTGTCTTGGACAACGTGTTCAAATGTATGTAGCAGAATCAGTTCATGTTTTGGAGCTTTCTATCGAAGTTCACTCCCCGAGAATCTCGCAATGTCATCTCATCGATTTGTGTTGCAAACTTTCATCTTTCCTTCTAGACTTGATGAGTATGGAATATCCTGACACCAACCAGATCTGAATCTCAGGCAGATATGATGGTTGGAACATTCCATCATTTGCAATTTTGTTCCAGCTTGCCTTTGCCATTGTGCCAATTCCATGGGCTGCCCTCTCAAGTAATTGTTGTCGGGATCATCTTCAAAAGTGGTCCTGTTATGGGTCCCATCCATTTCGGTGATAAGAAAAAATCATCTATTGCTTTGTCTTCAACAAGATAGTCCACATCATCCATTCAAATCAGGTTATGCCATTCCTTTGAACTCCGCCAAACGATCGATGGTGATTGCCTTAGGCTGGTATAAAGAGTTTCAATGATCTTTGAATCAAAAGTAATTCTTTTTGCCACTTGAGGGAATAATTCTACGAGTCACCTTCCCTAAGGTGCCCCGTTATGGAATCATGGCAACTCAACTCCTCGCTACGTTGACACCGTTCACCACCCTCCTAATTGTGGAAATCCCGCTATTTAAAACCTTGTCATATGCTCATTTCCATCATTCTTGATGTGTGTATCGTGTCTCAGCTCAAGAGATGTTATGTCTCATTCCATGAGCTGATCGTCAGTTGCTCGATCTTTGAGGATACCAGTTCCGTAGAATTTCTTTCTGTCATCGTCATGTTGGATGGAGTTCTCAGAGCAAGACATCGGGACAAAGATGATGATCGAATCAACATTCTTATGAAGTGCAACCTGGATCGTGAAGATTGTGCGAGCTTTGTGTCCCCTCGTCTTCTTACCTCCGTCTTGAATCTCGGGGCGAGATTCTTGTTTAATAAGGGTGAGTGTCACATCCTAGTTACGACAATGCCTAGTGCATGCATTAGAGTGTTGCATCATGTTTAAATTTCATGAAACTTGAGCGAGGAAATTAGAAAGCCTCAAAACTTTCTAAAAGAAGGGCAAGAACCCTTTAAATTGCATTCGATGATTGAAAATGCCTAAAATCATTACAGTAATTTTGGCAAGAGATATATATCAAACCAAAATTCTGGAACATTTTATGGAATATTTTGGGACATTGAATTTAAATCATATTGTATTTGGATTTGAAGTTATATTCATAATATATAATGATTATAGCTTAAAATGCCTGTGATATTTATGTATATGTGGAGAAGTCCATTAAGTGATATAAAATATCCAGGGAGTTTTGACACTGTTTTAAATTTGTTTAAATTTGAATTCAGTGGAAAAAATTATTAAAAAAGAAAACAAAACAGAAAAATATATATGAGCGAGAAGAACTTACACAGTAGCTTACACAGAAGCCCACTTACCTCGGCCCGAGTTCTGTGCAGCCCAGCCACCTCCCACCCATTGTCTTCCTCCTCTCGCGAAAAGCGGAGGAAGCGATGCAGCAGCGCTTCAGCAGCGTCTTGAACCTGCAACTGCCTGCTTGGCCCTCCCTAGCCAGCCGCGACAGGGATCGTCCCCCCGTGGCCTCTGGAACCCACCGACCCCTGGTCCTCTCCCCTCGCCTCCCTCTCTCGTTCCTCCCCATGGCCGAGCAGTCATGGCGCTTGCCCGCCGCCGTTTAAAGCCACCGCCGACCCGCGCCCCTTTTCCCTCTCTGGAAGCTCCGCCATGACCTGCTCTTCGTATCCGCCGAGACAAACGATGCCGGAGCGCCCCGCAGTGCCGCCATCGCTGATGTCTTCGTCCTCTGCACCGGCAGCCGTCGTCGTCGATTCGCGGCAACCCGACCGCCCCCGACCTCGCCGACGATGCCATCGGACATGCTGTGAGCACCCGCATCGTCTCCCCCTTCTCCCCTGGTCGCGCCCGCCCTCTACGCCGTAGCCCCGCCATGGCCGAGAGCTTCTCGCGGCCGCGCTCGTCACTGCTGTCACTAGCAAGCCCCAAAGACCAAACCGAGCTTGCAGATTTCTTCCACGTGATGTGTAGATGCTTGCTTGCTTGCTCGGCTCCCTACGCGCGAGCTCTAGTCCTCCTAGCCGCAACCACCGAGCTCCGGCCGCCGCTTTTGCCATCGCCGCTGTCGATTCCGGTGGCCTCGCAACCTGATGCTGCCTCCGCTAGATCTTGCGAGGGCAAGGGCAACCCCGGTGCCCTTAGTTGCCGCTGCCGTGGCCTCTAAATTGGACACCGCCCGCGTCTGTGTGCTCGTCGGCGTTGAACTCGGCGGACTGACGTGGCACCGTCGTTAGGCACTAATTACCCAGCAATTGCCCTCCTGACCCACTTACATATGGGCCCCACACCTTAAATAACGCAGTTTAATTCTGTTTAGTTTAGTTAACCACTTTGTGGCCTTCAGCGTCGGCGTTGGCCGTCTTGGCGTGGCCCTTGACCGCCCCACCGTCGATGAATCAAGCCAACAACGTGACAGCGACCGGTGGGACCCACTGGTCGGGTTTGACCCTAGTCAACTCGGTTGACCTCTTGACACATTAGTGACCGCAGTCTTGGCGTCATTAATGATTTTCGGATTAAATATAATCCGGAAATTCGAGAAAATGTTTAAAACTTGTAAAAATCATAGAAATTCAACGGTAACTCCAAATGAGATAATTTATATATGAAAAATGATCAGAAAAATCCAATCTATCCATCTGTACCATTTTCATGCATGTTTGAGAAAGTTAACCTCACTGTTTAGGATGAAACATGATTAGGACAAGTCTGATAATAGATTTGGAGTTGGAATTTGATCTAGTTTTGAATTCCACTTCAATCAATATGACCCTCTGTTGCATTAGCTCAAATCACAGCATATTGCCATGTCATGATCATCCATCATATTGTGCATTGCATTGATTGTGTTTTCTTTCTCTGTTGCCGGTGTTTGTCCCCTCTCGATAGACGTGGTTCCGACGATGAGTTCGATGACACCGATGAAGAGCTATAATATCTTCGGAAGTGCCAGGCAAGCAAAACCCCCTTGTTCATTCCGATACAATCCCACTCTCTCGCTCCTGCTCTCTTTTACTGCATTTGGACAACAACGATTTATCATTTACTTGCTGCGGTAGCTGAACCCCTTATCCTCTGCATGACTGTCATTCCACGGTAAATAGATGAAACCCACTAGCATGAGTATGAGTTGTTTGAGCCCTGTTGTGCCTACTCATTCATGCTTATTTGTCATGCCTGCTCTTTGCTTAGAGTTGAGTCAGTCGATTCATCGGGAATGAATTGGAATGGTGTGTAAACATGTCCCTTGTTGAGAGCTAAGTGTGTGAACACGATTTGGTAAAGGTAGCGGTGAGAGGCCATGTAGGAGTACATGGTGGGTTGTCTCATTGCAGCCGTCCTCGAGGCTGAGTTACGTGTTTGTGATCCATGACCGATTACTACCACGCATTGGAATGCTTAAGTGCCCTCTCGACTTCTTAACCATCCTTGTTCTCTGTCCGGGAGTTGCAACTAGTTTACGGTGTTTGTAGGATATGTGTTGGAGGCCGTGCGTGGCGCTGACCCTAGGGGTGAGCCATGATCACGGTAGATACCTGTGGCCGGTGTACCGATTCGCCCGTTTGGTGTCTCGGGAACCTGCACACATCGTTCGGGGCCGTTAGTGGAAACTTGGCCGAACTCCTGCGGATGGAACCCGAATAGGCGATAAACCTGGACTAGAGACTTGAGTGTTTAGGTAGGTCGTGGCCGACACCCTCATTGGGCTTCTGCTTGAAGGTTGCCGAGTACATGTCGTGTAAACGGCGGTAAGTGGTGAGCGTGTGTGAAGAAGTACACCCTGCGGGTTAATATGATCTATTGAATAGCCGTGTCATGGAGAAGGACTTACGGGTTGCCTATATCAGTTCATAGACAAGTGAAAGTGGATACTCTAAAATGCGCAAGATAAGCGTGAGTGCTATGGATGGCGTTCTCGTAGGAAGAAGGGATCGGGTCCATAGTAGTGTATTGATATGGTGAATATGTGGACTCGTGTGCGCCACCTCAAAAGAGTTACTTGCAGTCGTAGTTCAGGATAGCCACCGAGTCAAGCTGGCTTGCTGCGGTCAAACTCCACCACCCCTTTGTTGATAATGATGCATATGTAGTTAGTTACGATGTAAGTCTTGTTGAGTACGTTTGTACTCACGTTTGCTATTTATGTTTTGCGAGAGGCGTCGGTCTCGCTAGTAGTTCGCTTGGACTTGACGTTTAGCTTGTTACCTCAGCTACGATCTTGTGCCCTCGGCGAGGATCTGGTAGATAGTCGAGGCTTCTCAGCCTATTTTTCATTTGTAGATATACGTACTCGGACATGTTAAGCTTCGCTTGCGCTTTGACTTGTATGCTCACGAGTGTTGGGTCATGAGACCCATGTTAGTTATATCTCGCTCCTCGGGCCTAATGAATAAATATTTGAGTCGTAGAGTTATGTTGTGATGCCATGTTGTATTTACATATTGAGCATATTGTGTGTATGATTTTAAATGCTTGGTATGTGTGGATCCGACAATCTAGTTGTTTACTCTTGGCAGCCTCTCATATGGGAAATGTAGTCTAGTGCTTCTGGCGATAGTAGTCCGCTTCTGCCGGTTCACGGAGTCCTGCTAGCCCACACTCTTGCTTTGGACACTTGGTGGCGGCATGTGTTTCACTTCATTCCTATGTATGTCCCTTGAAATGTCACGCGGTGATATCTGGAGTCCTGCCTAGCCGCTGGCAGCCGGATACGGAGTCTGTTAGCCTAGTGCTACAACCCGGATTCATCGTTGATGACCGACATGCTCGAGGTGATTCATGTATGCTGTCCCCATGGGTTAGCGCGCATTGGGTTCACGACTAGCCATGTCGGCCGGGTTCTCTGTCATATGGATGCTAGCGACACTATCATATCGTGAGCCAAAAGGCGCCAAGCGGTCCGGGCCATGGTAAGGCGACCTTTGTGGGAATACCGTCGTGAGGCATAAAGTGATATGAGTGTTACTGGCTAGGTCGATGTGACTTGGAATCGGGGTCTGACAGAGTGTTCGGCGTCTCGAGTTAGGCCCTATATGCATCAGCTCGAATCATGTCTTTGGTCAAATGTTGGGTTTGCGGCTCCCATGTTTTGGTACCTTACGTTCCGTTATATCGGCTAAGGTAGCGCTGGGAGAACTCATTGCGATTGTGCCTCGGTTGAGCTGGGTTGAGCACCTCGGTGGAAAGCTAAAACTGACTGTCATGATATAGCGTGAGACTGGTCAACCACTTTCGATGACCAGCGGAATGTTTAGAATTCCCCGCATTGTGAAGGGCCGTTTCGGTCGAGGCACATCTGCGCCCAATTCGGAGAGTGCGGTGCCCCTAGGGCCTATATAGTAGCCCCACCATCGAACTCCTATTGCTAAGTGAAAGTGATAAAGCATTATAGTCCGGTTGCCTAGTTGCTACGGTATCACCTCCTTCACAGGACCAAGACGTTGGATTAAGTGTGAAAATGCGCCTTTTTTGCAAACACCCCCGCACTATGTGCGTGGGGGCTGAAGCCGAAGACTGCCATCTTTCAGGTTATATACATATATACGTCAACGGCCACGCAGGAGGTAGTTTGCTACTTGAAGGCACAAGTATAAAAAGCTCTTATATTATATTGAAACATTGTTTTCACAAATCATACATGTCATTTAAACATAATATCCTTGAGCCTTTGCGTCTCTATTAAGCAGCGCCTGCGGAACTTCCTCAAAATAGTGCTCGGCGGTACTCGGCTTATGTCCGAATCTTGGGGCCTTAGCGTTGGTGGCCTTCATCTCCGCCCGGTATGTCTTGACACGGGCAAGAGCCATCCGCGCTCCTTCAATACCGCCGACCGCTTCATTGCGTCGTCTGCGTACCACACCAAGGAACTGCTGCACTAAGCCAAAATAAGCTGTTGGCTGGGGTCCGCTGGCCTGGCATGTCATGACATGCTTCATGGCAAGTACGGATAATCGATTCAGCTCGACCCATTCGGCTAACCGGTCGGTCAACGGAAGAGGACACTCCGGACTATGGAATTGCGACCAAAATAGCTCTTCCCTTCTGTGCCCCTTCTGGCCTCGGAAGTGCTCAATCGTGTCCGCAGCGCTCGCCGCTAAGTCCAGATAAGCATCCTCCGAACTCCACAGCTTGTCCAACTGAGCATACTTCACATCCATATATTTCCTCCCGCGAAAGAAAGCGGTTTTCCGGCCGCAATATCTCGGCTGACTCAGCTCCTCCTTGGCAGCTCTCATAGCGGAGCGAGCATCCTTGGATTCGGCGGTGGCCTTTTTCAGGTCCTCTTGTTCCGCTTGCGTTCTTTTCAAGAACCTCGCGGTGGTCGGTAGTATTCTTCAGTTTCAGGGCCAAATCGGCCATTTCCTCTTTGCTTCGGCAGTGAGCAGCCCGTTCGGGTTTTAGCTCTTCGGTCGCCTTTAAAGTGGCCGCATTAATCTTTCGGGCTTGCTCTTTAGCTCGGGCAAGTTCCGCCCGCAGCCTCTCCACAGCAGCGGCACCGTCTGCATCAAAGCATACAAGTAGTAAGGCATGGGCATCAAGCTCCCTTACCAGGTGTCCGCAGAGAAGTCGCATACCTTGTGACTCGTCAAACCGTTTATTGACCAGCGCGATGTCCGCATCCGCCTTGTCAAGTTGCCGCTTTAGTTCGGCAAATTCATCAGCCCGACTAGCCCGGACGCCCGCCACCTACATAGGAGCAGCGACATGTTAATCTTGAGATTATGATCCTCGGCGCGCTGTCGGTTGTGACAGACATACAAAGTCTCATGGACTACTATCTATCTGGCGCATTCTATATGCATAACTGTCGGAAGGTACATCATTTTTTTGTACCTCAAACCCGTCGATAAACTTCGGCAGCTTCATGCAATCCGCTCTCGGCGGGTGCAATTCTTTCAATTACCGTAGCCATTAGCGCATGGTGATCTTACGAGATATCGCTTTCGCCCGAGCAGGTCCTTGACTCCTCCGACCGCCGCGCCGGTTGGCGTCGGATCGTCGACCCGCTAGACTGGGAAACTCTTCGTGTGACACTTGAGGTCGCCGCCTCGCCGAAAGCGCGATAGGTGGGCGTTCTCTCTCTATCATCTCCGGACGAAGATCCCCCGAAGTCGAGCTCTGCTGAGAAGGGCTGAGATCCGAACTACAAGGTACAATTTCAGTTATCTTCGGAAATAAAACAGGGATGTCTTTTATTTTATAAACTCCCCCCTTTTCTCACTTACGGCTCGCTGGAGGGCTGATCTCCTTGGGGAAATAGTGCGGCCGAGGCATCTCCCGCCGCAGGACCCTCTGGTGAAGATTTCTTCCCCCGCTTCGAGGCTTTGGTCTCCGGATCTCTAGAAGCGGTCCTCTTCTCCCCTCGGAGGGAGGGATTCTCGATCCCCCCTTTCTTGATAGCCTCCTTCATGGAGGAAGTAGATTCCTTGTTCCCCCTTCGCCTTCTTCAAAGGCACAACCTCTAACATCTTGGTTATCTGGGATCGGCGTGGTCTCGGGGAGGGGCGACACTGATCAGTTTTGCTTTTGCTGTCCTCCTGTTTAAGAATAGCTCTTTTAAGGGCAAGTTTATGATAAATATCACGGATAGCATGTCAAGGTCTGGGACTACTTACTTGAGTATCCGGGCGATTGCAGCTCAGGCCTGCGTCCTCGGTCAAGTCCGGACACATTGCTTGTGATCCGAAGAACAGTTTGTACATCTCCACAGGCGTTGCGCCCATAAAATGTTGGAGGCTCGTGGTCCCTCAGGATTGAACTCCCACAGGCGGAGGGCGGCGTTTGCAGGGCAGGATGCGGCGGACAGCATGACCTGCGCTACTCGACCAGATTGATCTCTCTCTCTAGGAGGTCTCGAATCGGCCCTGCAACAAGGGCATGTCCTTGGACAGCCCCCAGTCAAGCCCTGTATTGACCCATGACGCCCGCCGCAATGGAGGACCCGAGCGGAAGGCAGGTGGCGCCACCCATTTGGTGCCCACAGGAGGCGGTGATATAGAACCACTCTGTTGCCATAAATTGAGCTCCTCTTGAAAAGAGCCCTCGGGCCATGGAGCATCTGCATTCTTGCTTATAACAGCCCCTCCGCTTTTCTGCTGATGCCCCTTGATCATCTTGGCTCCACTTTGAAGGTCTTGAGCCACAATCCGAAGTGAGGGGTAATGAGGAGGAAGGCTTCACATACGACAATGAACCACGAGATGTGGAGGATGGACTCCGGATCCAAGTCGTGGAATTCCAACCCATAATAAAACATGAGCCCCCGCACAAAGGGATCCGTCGGGAAGCCTAAACCCCGAAGGAAGTGAGACACGAACACCACGCTCTCACCGGGCTCGGGAGTGGGAATGACCTACCCTGGAGCAGGCAGCCTATGCGAAATCTCGCCGGTTAGATACCTGGCGTCTCGCAGCTTTAGCACATCTTCTTCTTTGATGGAATAAGACATCCATCGGCCGAGCTGGTTGGAACCGGACATCGTCGAAGGTCTGAAGCGCCTAAATCTGAAGCTTTGGTTGTTAGAACTTCGAGCGAGGCGAACTTCGATGGAGGTGGAAAAAGAAGAGGTCCTTGGTCTCATTATAAAGAGGTTGAATACCAAGAGCCCTCCCGTGGTGGATTGGGACTCGCCTTCGATAGAGGCGTGCCAGCGAACGCAGTTGGGTTACCCACGTCCGTATTGATGAGAGTCTCGGAATAAGGGGCACGATCTATGCTTTGATAAGACATGCCAAGAAACCTCCTTGCTAAGCGCTGAGGTGGAGCAGTAAAAGCGATTAGTATAAAGGCACGGCCGTGGTGTGATGTCACGCCCGCGAATCGTCGGCATATCCGTGCGGAAAATTATTCTCTCTCGGTGGTATGTGGAACTTGTTTTGCGAGCGGACACTATCCTTGTGTTCAAAATCTTCTATGAACTATTGGAAGAGAACCCGCCTCATAATGCGAAGACAATATCGCGCCCGGACTAAATCGTCATTGAAGTCAGTTCGGGGAGCTCTTGAGGAGTCTGGACTAGGGGTGTCCGGATAGCGCGAACTATCATCTATGGCGGACTCCTAGACTATGAAGATACAAGATTGAAGACTTAGCCCGTGTCGGATGGGACTTTCCTTGGCGTGGAAGGAAAGCTTGGCGTCTGGATATGTAGATCTCCTACCATTGTAACCGACTCTGTGTAACCCTAACCCTATCCGGTGTCTATATAAGCCGGAGGTTTTTAATCCGTAAGGGAAAAACAACAATCATACCATAGGCTAGCTTCTAGGGTTTATCCTCTCGATCTCGTGGTAGATCTACTCTTGTACTACCCATATCATCAATATTAATCAAGCGGGGTAGGGTATTACCTCCATCGAGAGGGCCGAACACAGGTAAAAACATCGTGCCTTGTCTCATGTTACCATCCGCCTAGGCCTTACAGTTCAGGACCCCCTACCGAGATCCGCGGTTTGACACCGACACTCGTCATTGTTGTCCTTGAGGGCAGTTTGTATGATTCTGCGGGAGCTTGAATCCGGTGTTAGCTGCCGTGCTCTTGGGCTGTTTCCCTTTGTCCAGCGCTGGTCCTTGCTGCGTAGTGGTTTTCCATTTCCATCCACGACTTGGATGTACTTGGGTCGCTGGTACGCATCTTGCCAGCCAACTATCCTCTCCAGCATAGCGGGTCATGAAACTTGTTAATGCAGCCATTGTTCTCGGCTTCTCTGGCGAGGTGTTTGCGACCATTTGTCTCGGGCGTTGTGTTTGAAAGCTGCTAAGGCTTGGCGTCCGGACGATCGACTATTTAGTTCTTTTGATGAGGAACCTGTTCCGAATTTGCGAGCTGACTCTCCGGGTTGTTGAGTTATGTGACTTAAATAAATGCGCATCGGAGGGCGGACATAAGTCCCTTGAAAATTTGCGGCGTCCTCGAGCTCTTCCCAACTTCAATGGTATTTTCGGGGAGGCTTTGAGCCAATGCCAGGCTGGCCCTTTGAGCTTGAGGGGTAAGTATTTTATGGCGTGGAGATCATCTCCTCTAGCCATGTGTATGTGGAGGATCTAATCCTCGATCCAGACTCCAGGGTCTGTTGTTCCGTTGTATGCCTCTATGTTTACGGGTTTGAATCCCGCTGGGAATTCATGATCCAGCACCTCATCGATGAAACACAGGGGGTGTGCGGCACCCCTATACTTGGGTGTGCCGTGATGTTCGGATATTTGGCGTGTTGCATTGCTTGGAAGAGCTTGCTTTCTCGGCCCATAGATGGACCTAAGCTGGGCCATCCTTTTGATCTGAATCCTTCTGCGGATCGCGTGCGGCTTATGTCGGCCCGCTTGCGCTCTATGTTTGCCATGTGGTCGTCTATCCGACCGGCGGCCTCTTTATTCTTTGATTGCGGGGCTCTCGGCCTCCTCATCGTATTCGGGCAGTAATTTGCGCTTGGGTAGCTCTTTGTTTGGCGGTATGCCCGTATTTCCCTCGGTGTTGAGTACTTTGCTCCATCGATTACTGAGTGCATCTTCGCTGTTTGAGCTTCGCTTATGATTTTTCAGGCTACGCCGCGATGGTAGCGAGCTTTTGTGGAGGTTCTTCTGCTCCAACAATTTGTCGTGTGATCGTCCGGACTGTTATCTTCGCCGAGGGCGGGTTGTTTATCAAGTTGTCCTGTTGGACGGTTGCTCGATAGCATGTTCGTCATCCACGGTTAAGCCTGCTGTATGGCTGGGTCTGTGTGGCTCTGTCTTTGTCGGCGGGACTTGGTGCGGCGTTTACGTTGCCGTTTGACTGTTTTCAAGGGATTTATCCTTCGTAGTGTCCGTTGTTCCTCGTCGTCACTTCCTTTAGGTGTATCTACCATGTATACATCATGGGCTGAGGTGGCTGTCCGATTATCCTATAGGTGCTGGTTCATGGTTGTCTCCTACATCGTCGTCCATACCGTCGATGTCTTGAATCAAATCGAACACGTCGTTTAAGCTTTCGGCGAGTGGCTACAAAGTGGGCGGTGGGTGGGCGTTGAATTTCTTCGTCGTCCGCATCCCAACATTCGACCATAGTCGGCCAGGGCTCTCTGATAAAGAGAGAGACTTTAGTGAATTCAGAATGTCGCCAAAGGCGAGTCTTTGAAAGATGTCATGATAGTGAACTCCATAACGGCCCAATTGGATTCGATTGGCGGTAGCGGAGGTTGAGTCCGGAGAGCAGTCCGGCACCTTGAGTCACGGTCTTACATAAAATCAGGGATGGAGTTCGGCTCAATCGCCCGTGAGATCGTAGCCCCAAAGGCGGTGTCCAACCACTCGTCCTCGATCAGTAGTCGGCTCGAGCTAGGGGTCGGAATGGGCGAGTGCGGCCTCGAGGGCCTTGTTCGGCGGCGAGCAAGATCGTGCCATCGAGACAGTCTTGGCGGCTTGGCTGTAGCTCAAATCCGTCGAAGATCAAGTCTCCGCGGATGTTAGTCATGTAGTTCAAACTCCCAAATCTGACACGATGGCCAGGCGTAGCTTCGATCTGCTCGGATGGCCAAGTGAATTGGCCATGATTGCAAAGCCACGAACACGAAGATCTGTCCGAGGAGAAAAGTCTCACCCTGGACCGCGTCGTTGTTGATGGTCGAAGGAGCAATCAGGCCTAAGGATGACGACACAGAGGAACTCTCGATGAAAGCACCAATGTCGGTGTCAAAACCGGCGGCTCTCGGGCAGGGGGTCCCGAACTATGCATCTAGGCGGATGGTAATAGGAGACAAGGGACACGATGTTTTTACCCAGGTTCGGGCCCTCTCGATGGAGGTAAAACCATACTCCTTCTTGATTAATATTGATGATATGGGTAGTACAAGTGTGGATCTACCACGAGATCAGAGAGGCTAAACCCTAGAAGCTAGCCTATGGTATGATTGTTCTTCGTCCTACGGACTAAAACCCTCCGGTTTATATAGACACCGGATAGGGTTAGGGTTACACATAGTCGGTTACAGTGGTAGGAGATCTACATATCCGTATAGCCAAGCTTGCCTTCCACGCCAAGGAAAGTCCCATCCGGACACGAGACGAAGTCTTCAATCTTGTATCTTCATAGTCAAGGAGTCCAGCCAACGGTGATAGTTCGGCTATCAGGACACCCCTAATCCAGGACTCCCTCAGGAAGCCTCTTTGCCGTCCGCTAGCAGACGGCAAAGAGCTTTGCCATCTACTAGCAGACGACGAAGAGGACACTTGGCAGTCACCTGTGCAAACCGGGAACACTGGCTTCATATTTGGTCATTTTGCCGTCTGCTGGCGGATGACAAAGTGACCAGCTATGCCGTCTACCAACAGACGGCAAAGATTCAAACCTCTTTGCCGTCTGCTGGCAAACGGCATAGCTGGCCACGTGTCAGCTTCTCAGTGTTGCCTAGCTGAGCTCTTTGTCGTCCGTCAGCGGATGGCATAGAGCGTCGACTCTTTGCCGTCCGCTGGCAGACGGCAAAGAGCGCCGTTAAACCCCTAACGGCTCTCACGCCACCACATTGTCGTCCACTATCTTTACCGTCTGCTGGCCTCGAATGGCGGACGGCATAATCCTTTGCCGTCCGTTTCTAGGAAGCGGACGACAAAGAAGGCCTTTGCTGGCACGTGTTCATCCGGACAGTTTGCCATCCGCTAGCAGACGGCAAAGAAGTTTGTCGTCCGTGATCTATGCCTTTCCCGTCTGCCATGGCGGATGGCAAAGAAGCTGATTCCAGTAGTGGGATGGCTAGTTCTTTATATTTGAGTAGTAGTATTATCGTTGTTGGATTCATCATGATAGAAGTTGAGGGAGTCCCGGATTAGGGGGTGTCCGGATAGCCGAACTATCACCGCTGGCCGGACTCCTGGACTATGAAGATACAAGATTGAAGACTTCGTCCCGTGTCCGGATGGGACTTTCCTTGGCGTGGAAGGCAAGCTTGGCAATACGGATATGTAGATCTCCTACAATTGTAACCAAATCTGTGTAACCCTAACCTATCCGGTGTCTATATAAACCGGAAGGTTTTAGTCCATAGGACGAACAACAATCATACCATAGGCTAGCTTCTAGGGTTTAGCCTCTCTGATCTCGTGGTAGATCTACTCTTGTACTACCCATATCATCAATATTAATCAAGCGGGTAGGGTCTTACCTCCATCGAGATGGCCCAAACCTGGTAAAACATTGTGTCCCTTGTCTCCTGTTACCATCCGCCTAGGCGCACGTTGGGACCCCCTACCGAGATCCGCGGTTTGACACCGACATTGGTGCTTTCATTGAGAGTTCCTGCAATGCGTCGCCGTCGGGAAGGATGCCTCATCCGTCTTTAAAGGCGATACTATCGCCAAAGGCCTTGGCCACTGGCGAACTCTCCGGCTAGGTGGTTTTCTTATGACCGCCAATTCGGCCATCGCGCGAGCGATGACTTCTCGGGTCGCCGAAACCAATCTTCTCGTTAACTTCGGAACTTGGCGAGCAGTTAGATCGATCGAGCTCTCCTCCGTAAACGAGCTCTTGGATCGCATCACCGCCCTGGGAGTCGCCACAGACTACGACCGGATCGGGCCTAGAACCGATGTGAGAGAGATCAACTCTCCCCAGGCTACCCATCATGTTGATGTGATAGAGGAGCAATGTGGCGATTCTTCTTCTATCTTAAGGACTGGCTACGTCCGGATTCCTGATCCCTACATGCCGGATTCCCGCAGAGGGACGGATGTCGATCAAGCCCTGAACTTAAAGTCAGGCGGCTGGTTGGATTCATTGGATACAATTCAAAAATCCAAACTTCCGAGTCCGAAAACTTCTCGGCCCCTGAGTCTTACATTGGACGAGGTTCCGGATCTAGTTCCACCCGCCCACCCAAACATTAGCGATCTATCCTGAATTCGGCAAGAGCCCGCTGAAACAGTACATCATTCTTGGGCGATTCCTCCTGGTTATGGACAGGATAAAAAGGCTGTCGAGAGGAGGGCGCAATCCCACTTTTCTGCAATAATTGCATGGACAAAGGAATCCTAAGCGCCATAAGTCGTCGCGAAATTACGCTTTGTTGACTTGGTGACCATAGTACAAAAGTCTTGTGCGATGGAGAGTGCTTGGAAAACCGAAAGTAAATTTTGGGATAATCCGCCCGAATACATAACTAGTCCGAAATAAAAGGGTGCATCATCACCAAGCACCTGGTTAAACACCAAAAACCAAAACCCCTAAAGTGCGGAACCGTCTTGGAGGGTTGGCTAAGCGGACCACGCAAAATTCATAGCACTGAGGGCGCCACTCCAACTCATAGCCTTGAGCATGTTGGATACTCGACGGTGTCCAAAAGTGGCGAAGAGCTTCTAGCTTCGAATCCCAGCCCAACAACACCGGTATGGTGTTACAGATCTTCGAGACTTTCGCATCAAATAACATGCGAAGCGAACACTCCATAACCTTGCGAAGTCTACCAAGTAGCAACAATAAATCCATGGGTAACCGTCTATTACCTTTAATGCGGTGGCGAACCCAAATTCGAACAGCCCGAGCACCAGCCGCATTGGTCCTCGGTCCAATAGTGGGCGGCTTTAGCCTTACTAAGGTACTCATGGATGGCGGCAGCGACTAAACCTCATCTATGAGGAAACCCTCGAAAAATGGAAATAGACTGGAACCGCATTGGCGAAGCAGCACAACCTTTAGAGGAATAATCCCTAGCGGAAGCATCTTGCACAGGAAAAATCACACTGGACATAGTGTTTGGCTCATTTGGACAATTACAGTCCGAGGAGGTCACATTTCAAGTGGGTCCGTTTAGCGCGGATATCACGCTTTATTAGGGCGAGAGGCATTCACAATTTTTCAAGCTATACCCCATTATGGGTACATGAAGCTTAAAATGCCGGACCTAACGGAATCATCACTCTCGCTAGTGATCCGGACATAGCACTCCTTGCGAAAACAAGACAGCCGCACTAGCCCTCGAGGCACTATCCGAAGCCTTAGCGGCGAGGAACTCACTGCGATCGCTCCCACGGTGAACAGGGGCGATGTGATACTTGATAAAAGATCCAAGTCAACCTATTTTAAACCAGCGGATGAAATAGTCAAATTCCAAGTCCACCAGCGGACCACAAAAGCGGCCTCCATTGGGGCACAATTAAACCCTGATGTAGGCGCACTTTCGAGAATTTCTCTGAGAAAACTGGGACATTTTGCACGGCACCCTTCAAACATGCCAGAATCCCGTCGGCTGGCGAGCACAGCCTAAATATCCTAAAAGGATTCAAGCCGATCAAACAGGCTCTTGGCGCTTTTCGAACCCAAGAGGCAGGCCATGGGAGAAGAGCTAGCCAAACTTACGAAGCCGGATTCATCGGAGATATAAAACATCTAGGCGGCTAGCAAACCTGGTGATGGTACCAAGAAGGATAAATCCTGGCGCCTATGTGTTGATTTCAAAGACCTTAATAAGACTTGCCCAAAGGATCCCTTCCCCTCCCTCGCATTGATGAAATTATCGACACTCTGCGAGGACCACGACTCATTGTGCTTCCTCGGCGCGTACTCGGCTACCACCAAATCCAGATGGCGGAGCAGACCAAGCTACAACAGCATTCATCACTCCATCGGCCCATTCTGCTTCAACACAAAGCCCTTGGGCTCAAAAACGCCGGCGCAACATATCAGCGCATGATTCAGACATGTCTGGCAAACCAGATCGGCAAAATAGTGGAAGCATATGTAGATGACATGGTCGTCAAATCCAAGCATGTTAAAACTCTAGTAGACGACTTGGAGCTCACATTCGACAATCTCCGAAAATATGACATTAAGCTCAATCCGGAAAAATCGTCTTGGCGTTCGGCGGAAAGCTCTGAGCTTCATTGTGTCGGTAGAGGAATTGAAGCAAACCCAGCCAAGATCCGATCTCTGTCACAATTGGATATTCAAAGACCTCAAACAAATAAAAAATTATTTGGATGCGTGGCGGTTCTAAACGCTTTATTTCCGTTTGGGAGAAAAGGCGTTACCCTTTACCGCCTCCTCCGGCGCACCGAACACTTGAGTGGGCGGATGCCGCCACGGCCGGACACGAAGAAATAAAGGCCATATTGGCAACAAATCCGGTTCGGCGCGCGTAGCGTGGGCGAACCAATGCTATTATATATCGCGCAACACATCAAGTTGTCGGTAGCGGTGCTCGTCGTCGAGCGAAAGCGGACGGACACGGTTCCCTCTTCAAAACCGGTCTACTATGTGTCCACCGTCCTAACTCCATGCAAGTCCGGTACCCACATTATCAAAAGATAGCATCTGCGGTGTTCATGGCATCCGGAAGCTGCGACACTACTTTCAAGAGTGTTTGATAGCGGTAGCCTCAAGTACCTCTTAACGACATTATAAACAACGCGGCAGCGACGGGCGGATTGCTAAATGGGCCATAGAGCTCCTTCCATTCAACAAAACCTATAAGCCACTCGAGCTATCAAGTGCGCAGGTTTTGGCCAACCGTGGCGAATGGACGGCGAACTCCCTAAAAATGCAGGCGCGTACTCCAATTGGATTATGCACTTTGGCGGCTCCAAAATGTTGGCGGCACTGGGGCTGGCGTCGTCTGGCGTCCCCAACCGGGACACAGTCCATCGTCCTTCAAATAATGTATACGGACTCCAACAACGCGGCGAATACAAGGCCCTTGACACGGCCTCCGGATGGCGTCTCCATGGGCATTAAGCGCCTAGAGGTGCGCGATTGAACCTCGCGATATCTCAAATAAGCGGAGACTTTGATGCCAAAGATCCGAAAATGGCAGCGTACCGCAATGCGGTCCTAAAATGTCGGCCGCAGTTGAAGGGCTCGAATTTCATCACATAGCCGGGATAACAATCGGCGGCGGACGTATTAGCGCGCATTGGTGCAAAAGCGATGCCGTCCCCGCCCAACATCTTCACTGGAGCGGCTGTTCAAGCCATCCGTACTATGGGAAGGAGAGTCAGGAAATAACGATCCGGACCCAACCGCCTTGCGACACGAACACTCGACACAATCGGAGGCTCGCCACCGAGATAACACCCTCCGCTCACGAAATAATGGCGGTTATCGTCCCGTGGACAGAACCATTCCTAGCCTACCTAACTAGGCGAGGAACTCCCGAAGACCAAAATGAGGCTCGCAGCATTGTGCAGCGATCCAAAGCCTATAAAGTCCATGAGGAGAGCTCTATAAGAAAAGCACAACAGAGTCCTTCAAAGGTGTATCTCCAAAGAGGAAGGGCGAAACCTCCTGGCTGAAATTCATGCGGACTGGGTGGGCACCACGCCGCAGCCCGGCCCTTGTAGGCAAGGCCTTCCGTACAGGATTTTATTGGCCGACGGCCGGGCGATCTTGAGGATTTAGTCCAACGATGTGTCGGTTGCCAGCTTTTTGCTAACCAAAGCCACATGCCACCCACCGCCCTCAAAACTATACCCATCACCTGGCCGTTAAGTGGTGCAGGGACTTGACATGGTTGGACCCCTTAAGGGAGGAACCCACAAGCAAAAATACCTATTGGTCATGGTGGATAAATTCACCAAATGGATAGAGGCCAAGCTTTGTTAAAGCGGCGAAATCCGGACGGTGATAGACTTCATATCGGGGTAGTGCACCGTTACGGTGTCCCCACAAGATCATCATCGATAACGGCACCAACTTCACGCCGATGAGGTCAAATTATGGTGCAAAAACATGGGCATCAAGCTCGATTACGCCTCGATCTATCACCCTCAAACCAGCGGCCAAGTCGAGCGAGCAAGCGGTCTAATTATGGCGGCATTAAACCCGGACTAGTGCGGTCCCTCAAGGAATCTAACACACTTTGGGTTTAGGAGCTCGACTCGTACTCTAGGGGCTGCGTACCACGCCGAATCGTACTACGGATTCACACCATTTTTTATGGTGTATGCGGTGCGAGGCGATCTTGCCCTCGACATAATTCATGACTCACCTCGGCGTGCGCATGTATGAAGAAAGAGAAGCCGAGCTCGATCGGCAAGGCAGTTGGACGCATTGGAGGAGGGCGCGACGTGGCAAAAGCTCGTTCCGCATTTTATCAACAGCAGGCTCAAAGATATCAAAGCGAGGAAATGCGGGCCAAAGCTTACAATGTTGGTGAACTAGTTCTCGCTGCGGACAAGAAAAAGGACAAACTCAAGCCCAAATGGGAAGGTCCCTTCATCATCGACCAAGTCCTGACCGGCGGAGCATACCGTCTGCAAACGCATTGGATAACCGACTCGAGCGAACCCATGGAGCGCAGCCCGTCTCTGAAGATTCTCGCCTAAGCGCGGACTCCAAGTTCGTCTCCTTCCTCCGTCCACATTTTCTATTTTTGCTGTCTTTTATTTCTCTCCTTCCTCCTCCTTCTTCTTGAAGCCTTTAGAGGCTCGTTTGCGCTTTGTTCGCACATATTTGTGCTATTGTGCACTCATTATACCTAGGGGCTTCTTTAACGAAGCTTATTTATCTGAGCTTCATGCCCAACACATGTGTCAAACTTCCGCATGTACCTTTTATTCACCATTATATGCATCGATATGACTTAAGTTTTGGCCAAGCTAGGTTGCTGGCTCTGTGCTTACCCCTCGTTCCCGATTGTTCGGCTAGGTGGTAAAGGAGCACCTCTGCGATTATTCTGCCGGTCAGCGGATGTGTACCTCGGTGGGTGAAGCCGAAAGCTAAGCGTTCTTAAGGGAATATTCGGTCGGTGAACTGAAAGATGATTTTTAACTATTTACCCATCTGCCCCGGATGATTTTCCTTTCTAGCAGTTTTGACATACACTTTAGGGCATGCATCCCAGCGAAAGGAACCCTTAACAGAACTATTCTCCCTGGAAGATGTTTCTTACTATCCATGTAATATAATGTAACGCCCCGGATACAACTTTCCATAATCGTAACTCCGACTCTTGCCTTTTCCGGAGATGCTATATGATATTTCCTTCGTGGTTGGGTTTTGTGCATTGTTTTGCTTTTGTTTTTGTTATGCATCTCATCTCATAGCATCATGCGCATTGCATCGGCATCGTTTTCATAAAACTTGCATCCGTTCGTGTTCCACCGTTTCTCTCCGTTGTCCGTTCGAGCCCGTCCACTCTTGCACGCGCCCTTCACCTCCGAAATATTATTTTATTAGTGGCATAAAATGTTCTCGAATGGGTTGCAACTTGTCATGCGGTCTTATTATAGTGTAGACAGGCCGCTTGCCAAGTTTAAATCGCATTCGAGTCCGTTGATAGCCCTAGTAAACTTATAGCGGCACCCTTGCGGTTTATTCGTCAGACGTTTGGCCTCCAAACTGCCGTCGGGCTGCACTTCTCTTCTCTCCCCTCAGTCCAAGTCCTATCTTCACAGCCCACCTAGGTCCAACCTACCCCTCCTCGCGTCCGGTGCCGTCCGATCGTGATCGGAGGCTCCTAAACCCCCTAACCCTAACCTCCTTGCTATATATAGACCCTCCTTCCAATTTTGGACATTTCCTAGTCTAAACCTAGCCCCTAGCCTCCTCCCACCTCCAGCCGCATCTTCCTCCTTTTCTGCGCCAACAGCTCCCCGCCGCCACTTGTCGCGGCCCAGAGGCTGCGCCGCACACAGGCGTCGCCCGGCCAACCCGGGCGCCTCCATCGCCTCCCGCCTCCGCAGCCACTCGCGCCTCCACCTGCCTCCCGCGCCTCCCTTTCCCGCAGCCCTTGGGACCCAGATCGGGCCTGGGGAAGCCCGCGAGCCCATCTGGGCCAGTTCCCTTCCTTGCTTGCGGCGTCTCCCCTCGCACCGCCCGTCGAGCCGCGCCGCCCAGCTCCTCCGCCCCTCTCGTGATCGCCGCCGCTGACCCAGCGCCGCCGCCGGCCTCTCCTCGTCCGCCTCGCGGAGCCCCTCCGCGCCGGCCGTGCCCGGCGATTAAGCGCCCGCCGCCGCTGAAGCTTCTGCCGCTGAAGCTTCGCCGCGCCCGCCGTTGCTTGATCCGGCACCGGCCGGCGAGATCCGCTGGTTCCGGCGGATTCGAGCTCTCCGTTGCCGCCGGTCCCCTTTCTCGCCCCGCCCGCGCTGGAGTCCCGCGCGACCTCGCCGGAGGTCGCCTCGCCGCTCGCCGTCCGGGACCGATCGGGAGGAGCCCCGATCCACCCGTGCGTTGACCCACATGGGCCCCGCATCCCTCGGCCCAGTCCGGTCCGCCACCCCAGCCTGGCCTCCTCCCCACCAGCCGGGCCTTGGCCCAGGGTGAGCAGCGCCCGCCCCTCTCCTGAGCACTGCTGGGCCAGCCAGTTTCGGCCCAGAGTGGTTTTTTTTCCGTTCTGCGAATTTGCTAATTAATCAGGGATTTACTGTTTTGCAGAAAACCCCTTGTTCATCATGCATTTAATAACTCACAAATGGTGCATCGGATTAAAATGTTTTATATATGTAATATGCTCAGAAAATTGTGTAGATTAATAATTTGCCACTTTCATCCCATGTTAAAATGTTTAACTTGCTGTTTATTTAAATTTGCTAATATGCCATGCTAAAAAGATTTATTCCATAACTAAATAACCGTAGCTCGGATTTAAATAAATTATATATGTAAATGGGGTGGAAAAATGCCTAGATTAACGTGGTGCACTTTATTTTCCTGTTTAACAACAATAAAATATGGTTTAGGGCAGAACAGTACCAAATTCATTATTTGCATATGGGGATTTTCCGGAATTATTGTTTGTTGCTTCCGGCCTCATTTAAACTTGCCTAGATAGGTAGTTTCATCATGCTTCACCTCTTGCCATGTTTAATCAACATTTAATATTGTTGGGTACCTATTCGGGAGAGAACTAAATAATTGATATGGTGTTTTGTCAATATGCAACTCGTTGCATATTGAGCTCCATTTAATTTGTAGTGTTGTTTGTTGCACTTTGCCATGCCATGCTATTTAAACCGGACATGCATCATACTTGATTGTGCAGCATGCCATGTTTATGATTGTGTGTTTACTATGTTGTTTGCTTCTTTCCGGGTTGCTTCTCTTGTTAGCTTCGGTTTCGTTCCGGAGTTGTGAGGATTCGTTCGACTACGTCCGTTTGTCTTCTTCGTGGGCTCGTTCTTCTTCCTTGCGGGATTTCAGGCAAGATGACCATACCCTCGAAATCACTTCTATCTTTGCTTGCTAGTTGCTCGCTCTTTTGCTATGCCTATGCTACGATGCCTACCACTTGCTATATCATGCCTCCCATGTTGTCACGTCAAACCTCTAAACATCCTTTCCTAGCAAACCGTTGTTTGGCTATGTTACCGCTTTGCTCAGCCCCTCTTATAGCGTTGTTAGTTGCAGGTGAAGATGAAGTTTGTTCCTTGTTGGAACATGGAGATGTTGTTCCTTGTTGGAACATGTTTACTTGTTGGGATATCACAATATATCTTATTTAATTAATGCATCTATATACTTGGTAAAGGGTGGAAGGCTCGGCCTTATGCAGTGTTTTGTTCCACTCTTGCCGCCCTAGTTTCCGTCATACCGTGTTATGTTCCCGGATTTTGCGTTCCTTACGGTTGGGTGATTTATGGGACCCCCTTGACAGTTCGCTTTGAATAAGACTCCTCCAGCAAAGGCCCAACATTGGTTTTACCATTTGCCACCTAAGCCTTTTTTCCCTTGGGTTCTGCGAGACTCAAGGGTCATCTTTATTTTAAACCCGGACCAGTGCTCCTTGAGTCTTGGCCCAAACCAGCGATGTCCGGCGCCCCACAGGCAATCAGGGTCTATGCCAACCCGACGTCTGGCTCATCCGGTGTGCCACGAGACCGAGATATGTGCAGCTCCTATCAGGATTTGTCGGCACATCCGGGCGGCTTTGCTGGTCTTGTTTTATTCTTTGTCGAAATGTCTTGTAGTCCGGGATTCGAGACTGATCGGGTCTTCGGTAGAAGGAATATCCTTCGTTGACCATGAGAGCTTATAATGGGCTAAGTTGGGACACCCTGCGGGGTATTATCTTTCAAAGCCGTGCCCGCGGTTATGAGGCAGATGGGAATTTGTTAATGTCGGTTGTAGAAAACCCGAAGTTGATCTTAATTAAAATACATCAACGCGTGTGTAACGTGATGGTCTCTTCTCGGAGTCCGGGAAGTGAACACGGTGTTGGGGTTATGTTTGATGTAAGTAGTTTCAGGATCACTTCTTGATCATAGTTGTTCGACCGTGCTTTGCCTCCTCTTCTCGCTCTCTTTTGCGTATGTTAGCCACCATATATGCTAGTAAACTGCTGCAGCTCCACCTCACTACTCTGTCCTACCTTTAAGCTTAAATAGTCTTGATCTCGCGGGTGTGAGATTGCTGAGTCCCGTGACTCACGGATACTTCAAAACCAGTTTGCGGTGTCGATGAAACCGTGCAGGTGGCCTTTTAGCTCAAGGAGGAGCTCGATGAAGATCTTGTTCATTGTGTTGTTTTGTTTCAGTTGTTCAGTAGTGGAGCCCAGTTGGGACGATCGGGGATCTGTGTAGCAATTTGGGGTAGTCTTCTCTTATTTTTGGTTCCGTAGTCGGACCTTGATTGTATCTGTATGATGTAATGCTTTACCTCATGTATTGTGTGAAGTGGCGATTGTAAGCCAACTATGTATCTCTTTCCCTTATGTATTACATGGGTTGTGTGAAGATTACCTCACTTGCGACATTGCTTTCAATGCGGTTATGCCTCTAAGTCGTGCTTCGACACGTGGGAGATATAGCCGCATCGAGGGCGTTACATATAACATAACTAGTTGGGCACTTGTCTGATACAGCAATAATGACCCCTCGCCTTGTCTCCATGCATACCCCGGTTCTTATATAACCGCGAAGGTATTCGGACACACTCCGGACTATTGGGTCCTGAGGTCGAAGCGAAAAGGTCCGCTATGACAAACGATCTACAATCTGAAGGAAATATGCCCTAGAGGCAATAATAAAGTTATTATTTATTTCCTTATACCATGATAAATGTTTATTATTCATGCTAGAATTGTATTAACCGGAAACATAATACATGTGTGAATACATAGACAAACAGATAGTCACTAGTATGCCTCTACAAGACTAGCTCATTAATCGAAGATGGTTATGTTTCCTAACCATAAGACATGTGTTGTCATTTGATTAATGGGATCACATCATTAGGAGAATGATGTGATTGACATGACCCATTCCGTTAGCTTAGCACTTGATCGTTTAGTATGTTGCTAATGCTTTCTTCATGACCCATACATGTTCCTGTAACTATGAGATTATGCAACTCCCATTTACCGGAGGAACACTTTGGGTACTACCAAGCGTCTAGCGTATCGGGTGATTATAAAGGAGTACTACAGGTGTCTCCAAAGGTACTTGTTGGGTTGGCGTATTTGAGATTAGGTTTTGTCACTCCGATTGTCGGAGAGGTATCTCTAGGCCTTCTCGGTGATACACATCACTTAAGCCTTGCAAGCATTACAACTAATGAGTTAGTTGTGAGATGATGTATTACGGAACGAGTAAAGAGACTTACGGTAACAAGATTGAACTAGGTATTGGATACCGACGATCAAATCTCGGGTAAGTAACATACCGATGACAAAGGAACAACGTATGTCGTTATGCGGTTTGACCGATAAAGATCTTCGTAGAATATGTAGGAACCAATATGGGCATCCAGGTTCCGCTATTGGTTATTGACCGAGAATGGTTCTAGGTCATGTCTACATAGTTCTCGAACCCGTAGGGTCCTTGCACGCTTAACGTTTCGATGACAGTTCATTATGAGTTTATAAGTATTGATGCACGAAGGTTGTTGAGTCCGGATGTGATCACGGACATGACGAGGAGTCTCGAAATGGTCGAGACATAAAGATTGATATATTGGAAGCCTACATTTGGACATCGGAAGTGTTCGAGTGAAATCGAAATTCTGGATGCAGGAGGTTACGGAACCCCCGGAACTACATGGGCCATAGTGGGCCTTGGTGGAAAGGAGAAAGGGCCAGCCCTAGGTGGCGCGCCCCCTTCCCTAGTCCTATTAGGACTAGGAAGGTGGGCGGCCCCCTCTCTCTTTCCCCTCAGGAATCCTAATCCAACTAGGATTGGAGGGAATCCTACTCCCGGAGGAGTAGGACTCCTGGCGCCCCCTCTTGGCCGGCCAGCCCCTCCCCTTGGCTCCTTTATATCTGAGGCAGGGGCACCCTAGAACACACAAGTTGATCTACGGATCGTTCCTTAGCCGTGTCGGTGCCCCTTCCACCATATTCCACTTGGTCATATCGTCGTGAGCTTAGGCGAAGCCTGCTACCGAGAAGTCATATCGTCGCGGAGCTTAAGCGAAGCCCTGCGTCGGTGGAGCATCAACATCGTCCTGCCACGCCGTCGTCTTGTGGAACTCATCCCGACACTTTGCTGGATCGGTCAGGGATCGTCATCGAGCTGAGCGTGTGCGAGAACTTCGGAGGTGCCGTCGTTCGGTGCTTGGATCGGTCGGATCGTGAAGGCGTCGACTACATCAACAGCGTTGTTATAACGCTTCCGCTTTCGGTCTCACGAGTGCGTGGGCGGACCTCTCCCTCTCGTTGCTATGCCATCACCATGGTCTTGCATGTTCGTAGGAAATTTTTGAAATTACTCGTTCCCCAACATGGCATCGAGCCTGGTTTTATCGTTGATGTCATATGCACGAGTAGAACACAAGTGAGTTGTGGGCGATATAAGTCATCTGCTTACCAGCATGTCATACTTTGGTTCAGCGGTATTGTGAGATGAAGCGGCCGGACCGACATTACGCGTGCGCTTCTGCGAGACTGGTTTCACCGCTCCGAGCACTCGTTGCTTAAAGGTGACGGCGGGTGTCTGTCTCTCACTTTAGTTGAACCGAGTGTGGCTCGCCCGGTCCTTGCGAAGGTTAAAACAGCACCAACTTGACAAACTATCGTTGTGGTTTTGATGCGTAGGTAAAACGGTTCTTGCTCAGCCCGTAGCAGCCACGTAAAACTTGCAACAACAAAGTAGAGGGCGTCTAACTTGTTTTTGCAGGGCATGTTGTGATGTGATGTGGTCAAGGCGTGATGCTATATTTTATTGTATGAGATGATCATGTTTTGTAACGAGTTATCGGCAATGGCGAGAGCCATATGGTTGTCGCTTTATTGTATGAAATGCAAGCGCCATGTAATTGCTTTACTTTATCACTAAGGAGTAGCGATAGTCGTAGAAGCAATAGTTGGCGAGGCGACAACGATGCTACGATGGAGATCAAGGTGTCGCGCCGGTGGCGATGGTGATCATGGCGGTGCTTGGCGATGGAATCACAAGCACAAGATGATGATGACCATATCATATCACTTATATTGATTGCATGTGATGTTTATCCTTTATGCATCTTATCTTGCTTTGATTGGCGGTAGCATTATAAGATGATCTCTCACTAAAATTATCAAGAAGTGTTCTCCTGAGTATGCACCGTTGCCAAAGTTCGTAGTACCCGGACACCACGTGATGATCGGGTGTGATAAGTTCTCGTCCATCTACAACGGTGCAAAACAGTTGCACGCAGCAGAATACTCGAGTTAAACTTGACGAGCCTTGCATATAACAGATATGGCCTCGGAACACGGAGACCGAAAGGTCGAGCGTGAATCATATAGTAGATATGATCAACATAGTGATGTTCACCATTGAAACTACTCCATCTCACGTGATGATCGGACATGGTTTAGTTGATTTGGATCACGTAATCACTTAGATAACTAGAGATGTCTGTCTAAGTGGGAGTTTTTAATATGATTAATTAAACTTAAATTTATCATGAGCTTAGTACCGATAGTATTTTGCTTGTCTATGTTTCTTTGTAGATAGATGGCTCGTCTTTGTTGTTCCGTTGAATTTTAATGCGTTCCTTGAGAAAGCAAAGTTGAAAGATGATGGTAGCAATTACGGACTGGGTCCGTAACGAGGATTATCCTCATTGCTGCACGAAAAATTACGTCTGGAAGCACCGCTGGGTGACGAGCCTGCTGCGGGAGCTGAGCGAAGTTGTGAGCGTCGGCAAAGCAAAGCTGATGACTACTCAATAGTTCGATGTGCCATGCTACGGCTTAGAACCGGGTCTTCAACGGCGTTTTGAGCGTCATGGAGCATATGAGATGTTCCAGAGTTGAAGTTAATATTTCAAGCAAATGCCGGATTGAGAGATATGAAGTCTCCAATAAGTTCTATAGCTGCAAGATGGAGGAGAATAGTTACATCGGTGAGCACATACTCAAAATGTGCGGGTATAATAATCACTTAATTCAGCTGGGAGTTAATCTTCCGGATGATAGTGTCATTGACAGAATTCTCCAATCACTGCCACCAAGCTACAAGAGCTTCGTGATGAACTATAATATGCAAGGGATGACCAAAACAATTCTGAGCTCTTCGCAATGCTAAAAGCATGGAGGTAGAAATCAAGAAAGAGCATCAAGTGTTGATGGTCAACAAGACCACTAGTTTCAAGAAAAGGGCAAAGGAAAGAAGAAGGAAACTTCAAAAGAACAGCAAGAAAGTTGCTGATCAAGAGAAGAAACCCAAGTCTGGACCTAAACCTAAAACGAGTGTTTTTCTGCAAGCGGTGGACCTTTGGAAGCGGAACTGCCCCAAGTATTTGGCGGATAAAAAGGATGGCAAGGTGAACAAAGGTATATGTGATATACATGTTATTGATGTGTACCTTACTAGAGCTCGTAGTAGCACACAGGTATTTGATCTTGGTTACATTGCTAATATTTGCAACTTCGAAGCAGGGACTATGGAATAGACGAGCAGCGCAAAGGGCGAGGTGACGATCTGGCGTGGGAAATGGTTCCAAAGTCAATGTGATCGCGATCGACACGCTACCTCTACATCTACCTTGGGATTAGTTTTAGACCTAAATAATTGTTATTTGGTGCCAGCGTTGAGCATGAACATTATATCTGGATCTTGTTTGATGCGAGATGGTTATTCATTTAAATCGAGAGAATAATGGTTGTTCTATTTATATGAGTAATATCTTTTATGGTCATGCACCCTTGAAGAATGGTCTATTCTTGTTGAATCTCGACGAGTAGTGATACACATATTCATAATGTTGAAGCCAAAAGATGCAGAGTTGATAATGATAGTGCAACTTATTTGTGGCACTTGCCGTTTAGGTCATATCGATGTAAAAGCATGAAGAAACTCCATCTTGATGGACTTTTGGAATCACTTGATTATGAATCACTTGGTACTTGCGAACCGTGCCTCATGGGCAAGATGACTAAAACACCGTTCTCGGTTGTATGGAGAGAGCAACAGATTTGTTGGAAATCATACATACTGATGTATGTGGTCCGATGAATGTTGAAGCTCGTGGCGGATATCGTTATTTTCTCACCTTCACAGATGATTTGAGTAGATATGGGTATATCTACTTAATGAAACACAAATCTGAAACATTTGAAAAGTTCAAAGAATTTCAGAGTGAAGTGGAAAATCATCGTAACAAGAAAATAAAGTTTCTCGATCTGATCGTGGAGGAGAATATTTGAGTTCTGAGTTTGGTTTACATTTGAAACAATGTGGAATAGTTTAGCAACTCCGCCACCGGAACACCACGGAGAAATGGTGTGTCGAGCGTCGTGTCGTACTTTACTAGATATGGTGCGATCTATGATGTCTATTTCGATTTACCGCTATCGTTTTGGGGTTATGCTTTAGAGGCGGCGCATTCACGTTAAATAGGACACCGTCAAAATCCGTTGAGGCGACGCCTTATGAACTGTGGTTTGGCAAGAAACCAAAGTTGTCGTTTCTTAAAGTTTGGGGCTGCGATGCTTATGTAAAGAAACTTCAACCAGATAAGCTCGAACCCAAATCGGAAAAATGTGTCTTCATAGGATACCCAAAGGAGACTGTTGGGTACACCTTCTATCACAGATCTGAAGGCAAGATTTTCGTTGCTAAATTCGGATCCTTTCTAGAAAGGAGTTTCTCTCGAAAGAAGTGAGTGGGAGGAAAGTAGAACTTGATGAGATAATCTGTATCTGCTCCCTTATTGGAAAGTAGTTCATCACAAGAAATGGTTCTGTGACAACTACACCAATTAGTGAGGAAACTAATGATGATGATCATGAAGTTTGAGATCAAGTTACTCTTGAACTTCGTGGGTCAACGAGAGTAAAATCGCACAGAGTGATACGGTAATCTTATTACGGAAGTCATGTTACTTGACCATGGCGAACCTACAAACTATGAAGAAGCGATGGTGAGCCTAGATTCCACAAAATGGCTGGAAGCCATGAAATCTGAGATGGGATCCATGTATGAGAACAAAGTATGGACTTTGGTTGACTTGCCCGATGATCGGCAAGCCATTGAAAATAAATGGATCTTTAAGAAGAAGACCGGCGCCGATGGTAATATAACTGTCTACAAAGCTCGACTTGTTGCGAAAGGTTTTCGACAAGTTCAAGGGGTTGACTACGATGAGACTTTCTCACCCGTAGCGATGCTTAAGTCTGTCCGAATCATGTTAGCAATTGCGCATTTTATGATTATGAAATTTGGCAAATGGATGTAAAACTGCATTCTTGAATGGATTTCTAGAAGAAGAGTTGTATATGATGCAACCAGAAGGTTTTGTCGATCCAAAGGGTACTAACAAAGTGTGCAAGCTCCAATGATCAATTTATGGTGCAGTGCAAGCCTCTCGGAGTTGGAATAAGCGCTTTGATAGTGTGATCAAAGCATATGGGTTTATCTGAGACTTTTGGAGAAGCTTTGTATTTACAAGAAAGTGAGTGGGAGCTCTGTAGCATTTCTAATATTATATGTGGACGACATATTATTGATTGGAAATGATATAGAATTTCTGGATAGCATAAAGGATACTTGAATAAAAGTTTTTCAATGAAAGACCTCGGTGAAGCTGCTTACATATTGGGCATCAAGATCTATAGAGATAGATCAAGGCGCTTAATTGGACTTTCACAAAGCACATACCTTGATAAAGTTTTGAAAAAGTTCAAAATGGATCGAGCAAAGAAAGGTTTTTACCAGTATTACAAGGTGTAAGATTGAGTCGGACTCAATGCCCGACCACAGCAGAAGATAGAGAAAATGAAAGATGTTCCTATGCTTCAGCCATAGGCTCTATCATGTATGCAATGCTGTGTACCAGACTGACGTATGCTTAGCTGTAAGCTTGGCAGGAAGGTACCAAAGTAATCGAGTGGATCCTTTGGACAGCGGTCAAGAACATCTGAAATACGAAAAGGACTAAGGATATGTTTCTCGTATATGGAGGTGACAAAGAGCTAGTCGTAAATGGTTACGTCGATGCAAGCTTTGACACTGATCCGGACGATTCTAAATCGCAAACCGGATCGTGTTTTTATTAAGCGGTGGAGCTGTCGGTTGGTGCAGTTCTAAACAAAGCGTCGTGGCGGGATCTACATGTGAAGCGGAGTACATAGCTGCTTGAAGCAGCAAATGAAGGAGTGCGGATGAAAGAGTTCATTTCCGATCTAGGTGTCATACCTAGTGCATCGGGACCGATGAAGATCTTCGTGACAATCTTGGTGCAATTGCCTTGGCAAAGGAATCCAGATTTCACAAGAGGACCAAGCATATCAAGAGGCGCTTCAATTCCATTCGGGACCAAGTCCAAGTGGGAGACATAGAGATTTGCAAAATACATACGGATCTGAATGTTGCGACCGTTGACTAAGCCTCTTCCACGAGCAAAACATGATCAGCACCAAGACTCCATGGGTGTTAGAATCATTACTATGTAATCTAGATTATTGACTCTAGTGCAAGTGGGAGGCTGAAGGAAATATGCCCTAGAGGCAATAATAAAGTTATTATTTATTTCCTTATACCATGATAAATGTTTATTATTCATGCTAGAATTGTATTAACGGAAACATAATACATGTGTGAATACATAGACAAGCAGATAGTCACTAGTATGCCTCTACAAGACTAGCTCATTAATCGAAGATGGTTATGTTTCCTAACCATAGACATGTGTTGTCATTTGATTAATGGGATCACATCATTAGGAGAATGATGTGATTGACATGACCCATTCCGTTAGCTTAGCACTTGATCGTTTAGTATGTTGCTAATGCTTTCTTCATGACCCATACATGTTCCTGTAACTATGAGATTATGCAACTCCGTTTACGGAGGAACACTTTGGGTACTACCAAGCGTCACAACGTAATGGGTGATTATAAAGGAGTACTACAGGTGTCTCCAAAGGTACTTGTTGGGTTGGCGTATTTGAGATTAGGTTTTGTCACTCCGATTGTCGGAGAGGTATCTCTAGGCCTTCTCGGTGATACACATCACTTAAGCCTTGCAAGCATTACAACTAATGAGTTAGTTGTGAGATGATGTATTACGGAGCGAGTAAAGAGACTTACGGTAACAAGATTGAACTAGGTATTGGATACCGACGATCGAATCTCGGGTAAGTAACATACCGATGACAAAGGGAACAACGTATGTCGTTATGCGGTTTGACCGATAAAGATCTTCGTAGAATATGTAGGAACCAATATGGGCATCCAGGTTCCGCTATTGGTTATTGACCGAGAATGGTTCTAGGTCATGTCTACATAGTTCTCGAACCCGTAGGGTCCGCAACAACGTTTCGATGACAGTTCATTATGAGTTTATAAGTATTGATGCACGAAGGTTGTTGAGTCCGGATGTGATCACGGACATGACGAGGAGTCTCGAAATGGTCGAGACATAAAGATTGATATATTGGAAGCCTACATTTGGACATCGGAAGTGTTCGAATGAAATCGAAATTCTCGAGATGCCGGAGGTTACGGAACCCCGGGAACTACATGGGCCATAGTGGGCCTTGGTGGAAAGGAGAAAGGGCCAGCCCTAGGTGGCGCGCCCCCCCTTCCCTAGTCCTATTAGGACTAGGAAAGGTGGGCCGCCCCCTCTCTCTCTTCCCCTCAGGAATCCTAATCCAACTAGGATTGGAGGGAATCCTACTCCCGGAGGAGTAGGACTCCTGGCGCGCCCCTCTTGGCCGGCCAGCCCCTCCCCTTGGCTCCTTTATATCTGGGGCAGGGGCACCCTAGAACACACAAGTTGATCTCGGATCGTTCCTTAGCCGTGTCGGTGCCCCTTCCACCATATTCCACTTGGTCATATCGTCGTAGAGCTTAGGCGAAGCCTGCGCGGAGAAGTCATATCGTCGCGGAGCTTAAGCGAAGCCCTGCGTCGGTGGAGCATCAACATCGCTCCCACGCCGTCGTCTTGTGGAACTCATCCCGACACTTTGCTGGATCGGTCAGGGATCGTCATCGAGCTGAGCGTGTGCGAGAACTTCGGAGGTGCCGTCGTTCGGTGCTTGGATCGGTCGGATCGTGAAGGCGTCGACTACATCAACAGCGTTGTTATAACGCTTCGCTTTCGGTCTCACGAGTGCGTGGGCGGACCTCTCCCCTCTCGTTGCTATGCCATCACCATGGTCTTGCGTGTTCGTAGGAAATTTTTGAAATTACTCGTTCCCCAACGATGGCATCGAGCCTGGTTTTATGCGTTGATGTCATATGCACGAGTAGAACACAAGTGAGTTGTGGGCGATATAAGTCATCTTGCTTACCAGCATGTCATACTTTGGTTCAGCGGTATTGTGAGATGAAGCGGCCCGGACCGACATTACGCGTGACGCTTACGCGAGACTGGTTTCACCGCTCGAGCACTTTCGTTGCTTAAAGGTGACCGGCGGTGTCTGTCTCTCTCACTTTAGTTGAACCGAGTGTGGCTCGCCCGGTCCTTGCGAAGGTTAAAACAGCACCAACTTGACAAACTATCGTTGTGGTTTTGATGCGTAGGTAAAACGGTTCTTGCTCAGCCCGTAGCAGCCACGTAAAACTTGCAACAACAAAGTAGAGGGCGTCTAACTTGTTTTGCAGGGCATGTTGTGATGTGATGTGGTCAAGGCGTGATGCTATATTTTATTGTATGAGATGATCATGTTTTGTAACGAGTTATCGGCAATCGGCAGGAGCCATATGGTTGTCGCTTTATTGTATGAAATGCAAGCGCCATGTAATTGCTTTACTTTATCACTAAGGAGTAGCGATAGTCGTAGAAGCAATAGTTGGCGAGGCGACAACGATGCTACGATGGAGATCAAGGTGTCGCGCCGGTGGCGATGGTGATCATGGCGGTGCTTGGCGATGGAATCACAAGCACAAGATGATGATGACCATATCATATCACTTATATTGATTGCATGTGATGTTTATCCTTTATGCATCTTATCTTGCTTTGATTGGCGGTAGCATTATAAGATGATCTCTCACTAAAATTATCAAGAAGTGTTCTCCTGAGTATGCACCGTTGCCAAAGTTCGTAGTACCCGGACACCACGTGATGATCGGGTGTGATAAGTTCTCGTCCATCTACAACGGTGCAAAACAGTTGCACGCAGCGAATACTCAGGTTAAACTTGACGAGCCTTGCATATAACAGATATGGCCTCGGAACACGGAGACCGAAAGGTCGAACGTGAATCATATAGTAGATATGATCAACATAGTGATGTTCACCATTGAAACTACTCCATCTCACGTGATGATCGGACATGGTTTAGTTGATTTGGATCACGTAATCACTTAGATAACTAGAGATGTGTCTGTCTAAGTGGGAGTTTTTAATATGATTAATTAAACTTAAATTTATCATGAGCTTAGTACTGATAGTATTTTGCTTGTCTATGTTTCTTTGTAGATAGATGGCTCGTCTTTGTTGTTCCGTTGAATTTTAATGCGTTCCTTGAGAAAGCAAAGTTGAAAGATGATGGTAGCAATTACGGACTGGGTCCGTAACGAGGATTATCCTCATTGCTGCCTGTAAAAATTACGCCCCGAAGCACCGCTGGGTGACAGGCCTGCTGCAGAGCTGAGCGAAGTTGTGAGCGTCTGGCAAAGCAAAGCTGATGACTACTCAATAGTTCGATGTGCCATGCTTTACGGCTTAGAACCGGGTCTTCAACGGCGTTTTGAGCGTCATGGAGCATATGAGATGTTCCAGAGTTGAAGTTAATATTTCAAGCAAATGCCGGATTGAGAGATATGAAGTCTCCAATAAGTTCTATAGCTGCAAGATGGAGGAGAATAGTTACATCGGTGAGCACATACTCAAAATGTGCGGGTATAATAATCACTTAATTCAGCTGGGAGTTAATCTTCCGGATGATAGTGTCATTGACATAATTCTCCAATCACGCCACCAAGCTACAAGAGCTTCGTGATGAACTATAATATGCAAGGGATGACCAAAACAATTCTGAGCTCTTAGCAATGCTAAAAGCAGCGGAGGTAGAAATCAAGAAAGAGCATCAAGTGTTGATGGTCAACAAGACCACTAGTTTCAAGAAAAGGGCAAAGGAAAGAAGAAGGAAACTTCAAAAGAACAGCAAGAAAGTTGCTGATCAAGAGAAGAAACCCAAGTCTGGACCTAAACCTGAAACTGAGTGTTTTTACTGCAAGCGATGGACATTTGGAAGCGGAACTGCCCCAAGTATTTGGCGGATAAAAAGGATGGCAAGGTGAACAAAGGTATATGTGATATACATGTTATTGATGTGTACCTTACTAGAGCTCGTAGTAGCACACAGGTATTTGATCTGGTTACATTGCTAATATTTGCAACTCGAAGCAGGGACTACGGAATAGGCGAGCAGCGGCAAAGGACGAGGTGACGATGCGCGTGGGAAATGGTTCCAAAGTCAATGTGATCGCGGTCGACACGCTACCTCTACATCTACCTTGGGATTAGTTTTAGACCTAAATAATTGTTATTTGGTGCCAGCGTTGAGCATGAACATTATATCTGGATCTTGTTTGATGCGAGATGGTTATTCATTTAAATCGAGAGAATAATGGTTGTTCTATTTATATGAGTAATATCTTTTATGGTCATGCACCCTTGAAGAATGGTCTATTCTTGTTGAATCTCGACAGAGTGATACACATATTCATAATGTTGAAGCCAAAAGATGCAGAGTTGATAATGATAGTGCAACTTATTTGTGGCACTGCCGTTTAGGTCATATCGATGTAAAAGCGCATGAAGAAACTCCATCTTGATGGACTTTTGGAATCACTTGATTATGAATCACTTGGTACTTGCGAACCGTGCCTCATGGGCAAGATGACTAAAACACCGTTCTCGGTTGTATGGAGAGAGCAACAGATTTGTTGGAAATCATACATCTGATGTATGTGGTCCAATGAATGTTGAAGCTCGTGGCGGATATCGTTATTTTCTCACCTTCACAGATGATTTGAGTAGATATGGGTATATCTACTTAATGAAACACAAATCTGAAACATTTGAAAAGTTCAAAGAATTTCAGAGTGAAGTGGAAAATCATCGTAACAAGAAAATAAAGTTTCTACGATCTGATCGTGGAGGAGAATATTTGAGTTCGAGTTTGGTTTACATTTGAAACAATGTGGAATAGTTTAGCAACTCACGCCACCCGAACACCACAGAGAAATGGTGTGTCGAGCGTCAAATCGTACTTTACTAGATATGGTGCGATCTATGATGTCTATTTCCGATTTACCGCTATCGTTTTGGGGTTATGCTTTAGAGGCGGCGCATTCACGTTAAATAGGACACCGTCAAAATCCGTTGAGACGGCGCCTTATGAACTGTGGTTTGGCAAGAAACCAAAGTTGTCGTTTCTTAAAGTTTGGGGCTGCGATGCTTATGTAAAGAAACTTCAACCAGATAAGCTCGAACCCAAATCGGAAAAATGTGTCTTCATAGGATACCCAAAGGAGACTGTTGGGTACACCTTCTATCACAGATCTGAAGGCAAGATTTTCGTTGCTAAATTCGGATCCTTTCTAGAGAAGGAGTTTCTCTCGAAAGAAGTGAGTGGGAGGAAAGTAGAACTTGATGAGATAAGCATATCTGCTCCCTTATTGGAAAGTAGTTCATCACAAGAAATGGTTCTGTGACAACTACACCAATTAGTGAGGAAACTAATGATGATGATCATGAAGTTTGAGATCAAGTTACTCTTGAACTTCGTGGGTCAACCAGAGTAAAATCGCACGAGTGGTGCGGTAATCTTATTACGGAAGTCATGTTACTTGACCATGGCGAACCTACAAACTATGAAGAAGCGATGGTGAGCCCAGATTCCACAAAATGGCTGGAAGCCATGAAATCTGAGATGGGATCCATGTATGAGAACAAAGTATGGACTTTGGTTGACTTGCCGATGATCGGCAAGCCATTGAAAATAAATGGATCTTTAAGAAGAAGACGGCGCCGATGGTAATATAACTGTCTACAAAGCTCGACTTGTTGCAAAAGGTTTTCGACAAGTTCAAGGGGTTGACTACGATGAGACTTTCTCACCGTGGCGATGCTTAAGTCTGTCGAATCATGTTAGCAATTGCCGCATTTTATGATTATGAAATTTGGCAAATGGATGTAAAAACTGCATTCTTGAATGGATTTCTAGAAGAAGAGTTGTGTATGATGCAACCAGAAGGTTTTGTCGATCCAAAGGGTACTAACAAAGTGTGCAAGCTCCAGCGATCAATTTATGGTGCAGTGCAAGCCTCTCGGAGTTGGAATAAGCGCTTTGATAGTGTGATCAAAGCATATGGGTTTATCTGAGACTTTTGGAGAAGCTTTGTATTTACAAGAAAGTGAGTGGGAGCTCTGTAGCATTTCTAATATTATATGTGGACGACATATTATTGATTGGAAATGATATAGAATTCTGGATAGCATAAAGGATACTTGAATAAAAGTTTTTCAATGAAAGACCTCGGTGAAGCTGCTTACATATTGGGCATCAAGATCTATAGAGATAGATCAAGGCGCTTAATTGGACTTTCACAAAGCACATACCTTGATAAAGTTTTGAAAAAGTTCAAAATGGATCAGCAAAGAAAGGTTTTTACCTGTATTACAAGGTGTAAGATTGAGTCGGACTCAATGCCCGACCACAGCAGAAGATAGAGAGAAATGAAAGATGTTCCTATGCTTCAGCCATAGGCTCTATCATGTATGCAATGCTGTGTACCAGACTGACGTATGCTTAGCTGTAAGCTTGGCAGGAAGGTACCAAAGTAATCGAGAGTGGATCCTTTGGACAGCGGTCAAGAACATCTGAAATACCTGAAAAGGACTAAGGATATGTTTCTCGTATATGGAGGTGACAAAGAGCTAGTCGTAAATGGTTACGTCGATGCAAGCTTTGACACTGATCCGGACGATTCTAAATCGCAAACCGGATCGTGTTTTTATTAAGCGGTGGAGCTGTCGGTTGGTGCAGTTCTAAACAAAGCGTCGTGGCGGGATCTACATGTGAAGCGGAGTACATAGCTGCTTGAAGCAGCAAATGAAGGAGTCTGGATGAAAGAGTTCATTTCCGATCTAGGTGTCATACCTAGTGCATCGGGACCGATGAAGATCTTCTGTGACAATCTTGGTGCAATTGCCTTGGCAAAGGAATCCAGATTTCACAAGAGGACCAAGCATATCAAGAGGCGCTTCAATTCCATTGGGACCAAGTCCAAGTGGGAGACATAGAGATTTGCAAAATACATACGGATCTGAATGTTGCGACCGTTGACTAAGCCTCTTCCACGAGCAAAACATGATCAGCACCAAGACTCCATGGGTGTTAGAATCATTACTATGTAATCTAGATTATTGACTCTAGTGCAAGTGGGAGACTGAAGGAAATATGCCCTAGAGGCAATAATAAAGTTATTATTTATTTCCTTATACCATGATAAATGTTTATTATTCATGCTAGAATTGTATTAACGGAAACATAATACATGTGTGAATACATAGACAAACAGATAGTCACTAGTATGCCTCTACAAGACTAGCTCATTAATCGAAGATGGTTATGTTTCCTAACCATAGACATGTGTTGTCATTTGATTAATGGGATCACATCATTAGGAGAATGATGTGATTGACATGACCCATTCCGTTAGCTTAGCACTTGATCGTTTAGTATGTTGCTAATGCTTTCTTCATGACCCATACATGTTCCTGTAACTATGAGATTATGCAACTCCGTTTACGGAGGAACACTTTGGGTACTACCAAGCGTCTGGCGTATCGGGTGATTATAAAGGAGTACTACAGGTGTCTCCAAAGGTACTTGTTGGGTTGGCGTATTTCGAGATTAGGTTTTGTCACTCCGATTGTCGGAGAGGTATCTCTAGGCCTTCTCGGTGATACACATCACTTAAGCCTTGCAAGCATTACAACTAATGAGTTAGTTGTGAGATGATGTATTACGGAACGAGTAAAGAGACTTACCGGTAACAAGATTGAACTAGGTATTGGATACCGACGATCAAATCTCGGGTAAGTAACATACCGATGACAAAGGGAACAACGTATGTCGTTATGCGGTTTGACCGATAAAGATCTTCGTAGAATATGTAGGAACCAATATGGGCATCCAGGTTCCGCTATTGGTTATTGACCGAGAATGGTTCTAGGTCATGTCTACATAGTTCTCGAACCCGTAGGGTCCGCACGCTTAACGTTTCGATGACAGTTCATTATGAGTTTATAAGTATTGATGCACGAAGGTTGTTGAGTCCGGATGTGATCACGGACATGACGAGGAGTCTCGAAATGGTCGAGACATAAAGATTGATATATTGGAAGCCTACATTTGGACATCGGAAGTGTTCGAATGAAATCGAAATTTACGAGTGCAGGGAGGTTACGGAACCCCGGGAACTACATGGGCCATAGTGGGCCTTGGTGGAAAGGAGAAAGGGCCAGCCCTAGGTGGCGCGCCCCCCTTCCCTAGTCCTATTAGGACTAGGAAAGGTGGGCCGCCCCTCTCTCTCTTTCCCCTCAGGAATCCTAATCCAACTAGGATTGGAGGGAATCCTACTCCGGAGGAGTAGGACTCCTGGCGCCCCTCTTGGCCGGCCAGCCCCTCCCCTTGGCTCCTTTATATCTGGGGCAGGGGCACCCTAGAACACACAAGTTGATCTACGGATCGTTCCTTAGCCGTGTCGGTGCCCCTTCCACCATATTCCACTTGGTCATATCGTCGTAGAGCTTAGGCGAAGCCTGCGCGGAGAAGTCATATCGTCGCGGAGCTTAGGCGAAGCCCTGCGTCGGTGGAGCATCAACATCGTCCTGCGCCGTCGTCTTGTGGAACTCATCCCGACACTTTGCTGGATCGGTCCGGGATCGTCATCGAGCTGAGCGTGTGCGAACTCGGAGGTGCCGTGACGTTCGGTGCTTGGATCGGTCGGATCGTGAAGGCGTCGACTACATCAACAGCGTTGTTATAACGCTTCGCTTTCGGTCTCGAGGGTGCGTGGGCGGACACTCTCCCTCTCGTTGCTATGCCATCACCATGGTCTTGCGTGTTCGTAGGAAATTTTTTGAAATTACTACGTTCCCCAACACAATCCAGCTAGAAGACATTTTTCATGTCATATTTAATTACATAGTCAACTCGACTCATTGTATTCCTCCTCAATGCCATCTAATAGGCTATCTAATTTACAATCTTGCTTGGGAATACTTGGCGGCAATTCTACTTGGCCGTACACTAAGCTTACAGGATCTCCTTCCCATCAGGCCCCACAGGTCCCGACCTCGCCATGTGGTTTAGGTTAACCGTGTACAGCGTCTTTACCATGGCCCAGCCTCCTGGCGCCTTTGACGGCAGGCCGGTATCTTCCATAACGGAAGCGCCGCCGTGCTCCTTGAAGCCGCTCTGCCAGCTCCCCAATGCCTTCGGGCAGGGAGATAGATGGCCACAAGGCCTGGCCGACGCCTTTCATCACCTGCCGAACTCGTTCGTGCAGTTGACGCAGTTCGGGAAGAAGATCACCCGAAGAACTGGGCATCTCCTCTTCAGGACGACCTGTGAGCAAACCTACATACATGTTTATGTTAGTCGCCTTCCTCGCCGAACTCTTTCAAAGTTCGCTCAAGAACTTACTGAAAATGCCGTGACGAAGCCGTCGATTCTCCTTTACGGAGTCAGACAACTGGGCACGAACATCCTTTAGTTCCTCACCCAGTTGGGTGTTGGCATCTTGGAGGTTATTTTCCTCCTGCTGCACCCTCGTAAGCACGCTCTCGCCGGCCTTTAGCTAGCGCAGGAGCTGTTGCTTGTCCAGATCTGGTCCGGCGCCATCTGCAATATTATTGTCAGATTTACACACACGCCGCACTTCATAACCTATTTATCTTTTGAAGCATATATTACCAGAGGGGGTCTCTGTGGCTCCCCCTGTAGTGGCTAGTGCGGCCTCAAGTTGGGCCTTGCATTCTTCAAGCTCCTGGGACAGTCGGGCATTCTTTTCGGTAAGACCTGCATTCCAAATGATCCTTAAATCAGTTATCCTAACTATTTTAAGTCTCGGGCTCTTGGCATATATAATCACAAATTTCCTCACCAGTATGTCCTTTACATACTGCTCCGTGGCTCTGTCTAGACCATCTTGAGCGGCACAGTGCGCGATCTCCAATTGAAGGCATTCAAGGCCTCTTGGGAGAAACATGCGTCACGAAGAACTGTCGTGGCGCCTGTGATTAATGGCGCCTCACCTCGAGTTGGTGGCGGACAGCCTGTCGGCATCCTCTCGCTTGGAGGAGCATCCGACGACGCCTCGTGCTCGCCTCGCTCGACCCGGCTTTGGAGCCTGGCTCATGGAGGTTCGATTATAACTTCTCGGACTCGAGTCCGGCGAGCGCTTTTTCCTGAAAAGAGCACCAGCGTTAATACGCCTTCCGAGGAATCAATCCGGGAATATGGTGACACGCCATACCGTTGGGCGGAGTTTCGATCCGGACCGCACTTCTTTTTAACTGCGGGGCAGTTGCCTTCTTGTTGGCTAGTCACGCTGCTCGGCCTCCTGCCTCGAAGGCACCCCCCTGCGAAACACCATTGGTATATGGTGATCAAAAAATAAGCACGGATGGGTCATTATCAGAGTATTGGGACCTCGGTCTTAGTTACCTGTGAGGCTGGGAGTATTCCGGGGTAATCGGCCGTAATGGCAACCAAAGCATTGTCGATGCTAAGTTGGTGGAACACCCCGTCGATCAACTCCACCTTTATATCCGGATCCTCTTCATAGGCCGGATCGAGGGACCGTTCCGGATCCTCGGATTGTGGGGCCGGGCTGTGTATCTTCTCCATGGCCCGGCGCAGTTCCTGCGTAGAAACCATGAAATGAGATGTTTAACCACGGGAACATGGATCGGACAGGCCACAAAGATATTTGCTTACCCAACTTCGAGGATTATTCAAGAAAACCCGCCGATGGACTAACGCGAGAAAATCCTCCTCTTCCCTTTGTACATGGCGACAAGGTCTTCACCAGTTCGGTGACCGATCCCGGCCCTTTGCGGCCATGGTGGGTGGCATCGTCCTCCCCGTTGAAATCCCACATGGGGTGGCCCCTATATTGGAGCGGCTGCACTCCCCTCATAATGCAGATTGCCAACACTCCAATCATGGTCAATCCGGCATGAGCCAGTAATCTTATTCGGCTCATCAAGTAAAGGACGTCCCTGTCATTTTCCCTCTGGGGGCTCCGCGGGCGCCAGCTTAGGCGCTTCTTCAGAGGAGCATTGCTAAACTCCGGAAGGCCAATTCGAACAGGGTCCGGCAGCGGGACGTCCTCCATGTAAAACCATTCCGAAGGCCAGTCTTCAGACGCCTTCTTCGGGGTTCCGGATAGATATCCGGTCCCAGCGATGCGCCATAGTTCGGCTCCGCCCACTTGATATATTGACCCCTCATGAGAACGGGGTACTAGGCAGAATAATCTCTTCCACAGCGCAAAATGAGCCTCAATGCCCAAGAATAGTTCGCAAAGGGCCACGAAGCCCGCGATGTGCAAAATGGAGGCAAGCGAAGGTGGTGCAACTGAGGCCATAGAACTCCAAGAGCCCCGGAGAAACGGATGGATTGGAAATCCGAGTCCTCTTACTAGATAAGAGATGAAGCATACCCGCTCTCCTTTAGAGGATCGGGACACTCTCCGCTTGCTTTCCACCCTTGTAGGTGGCAAGTCCGCTCAAACCGAACCATGAAGGCCGGGGAAGAAATCCTTGGTTTGGAGTATAGCTAGCTCGCTATCTTGGGTGAGCATCTCTCCCAATTTCAGGCTGAGGGCTGGGAGCGAGAGGAGGAGCCGCGTCACTGTCCATGATGGAATGGGCTGTGGTCAGAGGCGCTCCGATGAAAGCTCGCGAAGGGGGGATAGTGTGACTCAGATCTAGATCCTCGCCCCTTTTATAGGCGGCTCATTTGCGCAGCTAAGGGGGTAAGTGTAAAATACCCTGGCTTTTCGCATTCATTCAAACACATGGAAGATGGCCATTATTGGGCGTAGAAGCCAAGGAACGCATCATTTATCAGAAGCCGGACACAATTCGACAAGTATATGGAATTTGGAGAAGAACCCGCCTCGCAATGCCGAAGACAAACTACGCACCGGACTCACCATCATTGAAGCCTGGTTCGGGGGCTACTGAGGGAGTCCCGGATTAGGGGGTGTCCGGATAGCCGAACTATCACCGTTGGCCGGACTCCTGGACTATGAAGATACAAGATTGAAGACTTCGTCCCATGTCCGGATGGGACTTTCCTTGGCGTGGAAGGCAAGCTTGGCAATACGGATATGTAGATCTCCTACCATTGTAACCGACTGTAACCCTAACCTATCCGTGTCTATATAAACTGGAGGGTTTTAGTCCATAGGACGAACAACAATCATACCATAGGCTAGCTTCTAGGGTTTAGCCTCTCTGATCTCGTGGTAGATATACTCTTGTACTACGCATATCATCAATATTAATCAAGCAGGAGTAGGGTATTACCTCCATCGAGAGGGCCCGAACCTGGGTAAAAACATTGTGTCCCTTGTCTCCTGTTACCATCCACCTAGACGCACAGTTCGGGACCCCCTACCCGAGATCCGCCGGTTTTGACACCGACAGAAGTGTTATGATATCCTCGAAGTATTTTCGTATGTCAATAGTATGCTTTGGGTTATTTGTTGGATATTGCTTTGACTTGGAATACATGCTGATAGATGATATTGGAGTATCAGCCATTACTTTTATATTTTGGGATAAATTACGTCATTAAGTTGGTCAGGTGCCACTGAAATGGACTTTTTCTAGTGCAACCACATTTGCCTTTATTGGAAGGCCCTAATGCGGTCTATTGTCATGTCTCTCGCCGGTGCCTCCAACGAGGGAAGGTTATGGGCATGCGGTACCCTGGCCCGGTAAGCACACATAGCCTTGTGTGCCCGTAATTGTTGTCTTTGGTCCCCGTTCGGGACCGTTTTTGTTTTGCCACGATGCTGGCCGTTGATGCCTTTGGTAGGCATGGGGCCACCCAGGACCGAACCCAGAAGGGGTGTTGGTCGGAGTGGCCGGGAGAGTGTCATGGCAGTAGATCGTTTTTGTCTGAATGCTGTTGGTCCACCCGAATGGGAGTGCAAGGCCATGGCTTCCGTGGTGTGGGTAAAGTGCGCTACCTCTGCAGAGTGTGTGTGTGTGTGTGTGTGTGTGTGTTGAATCTATCGATAGCTGCGTCCTCGGTCATGGGCACAAGTTCGTACTAGGTCACACCGTTCGATCAACATTCACATGACGAAATGACTTATAGGTGATTTATATGATGATATATTGTGAGCAGTAACAGTTTGGCAGGATGTTGATGGTGATGTTGGTATGATCTTGAGGATGATCATTCAGTTCATGATGTTGTCACGAGGTGATCATGTGGATGTTCTGTTTTTGATCTGTGAATGATCACTGTTTGGTTCCGAGGTAACTCGTTGAACCCAGTGTGGTTCCATTTGTGATCCGTGAACGATCACCATTTGGTTTTGATCACAAGATGATCGAGATGGTATGTTGATTGGCCGGTTAGCCAAGAGTGAGATTGTTGTTGGGATGGAGATATTGGCTTATCTGTATTATAGTAGTTTCATACCATGCTTAGTAGTTGCTTCATCCTAGTAGTTGTAAATTTTATTAACTTATTTAATGTTATGTGATTGTCTTGCTGAGGGAGTCCTGGATTAGGGGGTATCTGGACGGCCGGACTATATCCTTTGGCTGGATTGTTGGACTATGAAGATACAAGATTGAAGATTTCGTCCCGTGTCCGGATGGGACTCTCCTTGGCGTGGAAGGCAAGCTTGGCAATACGGATATGTAGATGTCCTTCCTTGTAACCGACTCTGTGTAACCCTAGCCCCTCCGTGTCTATATAAATTGGAGGGTTTAGTCCAGAGGGACAACAACAATCATACCATAGGCTAGCTTCTAGGGTTTAGCCTCTACGATCTCGTGGTAGATCAACTCTTGTAATACTCATATCATCAAGATCAACCAAGCAGGAAGTAGGGTATTACCTCCATCGAGAGGGCCCAACACAGGTAAACATCGTGTCCCCGCCTCCCCGCTACCATCCGCCTTAGACACACAGTTCGGGACCCCCTACCCGAGATCCCCCGGTTTTGACACCGACGTTGGTGCTTTCATTGAGAGTTCCACTGTGCCATCACCGTAAGGCTTGATGGCTCCTTCGATCATCGGTAACGATGCGGTCCAGGGCGAGGTCTTCCTCCCCGGACAGATCTTTGTATTCGGCGGCTTCGCACTGCGGGCCAACTCGCTTGGCCATCTGGAGCAGATCGAGAGCTACGCCCCTGGCCACCAGGCCAGGTTCGGAAACTTGAACTACACCACCGACATCCGGGGATACTTGATCTTCGACGGATTCGAGCCCATGTCAGGTGCGCCGCACAATCACGACGAGCATGATTTTGCTCTGTCGTCGGACAGTGTTCGGGAGGTCACACCTGCGACCACTCCGATCCTCGATCCGGAGCAAATTGCGCCATCCGAGGACGTGTGGATAGACCCGCCTTGGAGGCCGCACACTCAGTGGTGATAGAGCCGAATACTGACTTTACCCCTCGTGAGAGCCGTGCTGCCGAACCATTGGATTCGTCCCCGGCCACAGGCTTCGAAACGCCTGCGTCCGTGCCTATCGTATCCGATTGGGCACCGATCATGGAGTTTACCTCCGCGGATATCTTTCAGCACTCACCCTTCGGAGATGTGCTAAATTCGTTAAGGTCCCTTTCCTTGTCAGGAGAAACTTGGCCAAACTATGTCCGGCTAGAATGGGATGCGGACGACGAAGAAATTCGCTGCCCACCCACCACCCACTTAGTTGCCACTGTCGATGATTTAAATGACATGCTCGACTTCGACTCCGAAGACATCGATGGTGTGGATGACGATGCAGGAAACGAACAGGAACCACCGACTACGGTATTGGACCGCCACCTCATCATATGATATATATATATATATATATATATATATATATATATATATATATATATATATATATATATATATATATATATATATATATATATATATATATATATGGATACCCCAAAGAAGGCAATGGCGACAAGACAGTGGAGGATGACCCTCCAAGAAGCAACCCAGGCACCAACGTTAGTGGCGCCGCTCTAAGTCCCGCCATGGCAAAAGCAATGATACCGGCACAAGAGACAATAACACTCCAGATAGTGCCGAAGACGATGACAATCCCCTCCAGCCATATTTAGAGCAGGAGGATGAACAAGCTAGCCCTCCAGAAGAGGCAGCAGATGGAGAAGCAGAGGATGACAATTACATGCCTCTCTCCGAAGACGAGGTGAGCCTTGGCGACGAAGAATTTATCGTGCCTGAGGATCCTGTCGAGCAGGAGCGCTTCAAGCGCCGGCTTATAGCCACAACAAATAGCCTGAAGAAAAAGCAACAATAGCTTCGAGCTGATCAGGTTTTGCTAGCAGACATATGGACTGAAGTCCATGCGGCCAAGGAATATGAACTTGAACGCCCCCCAAGGGTTACCCAAAGCGCAGGTTGCTACCCCGACTCAATGAGGAAGCATTGAAACCTACATCACCAGTGTACGATGCGGCTGATCGGCCACCTCGTGGCCGGGACAGAGAGGCATTTCAGCCTGAAACTCAGCTTGCACCCCGTCGCCACTCAAACAAAAATACCAAGGCCCGGGGCAACACGCGGGACCTGCGAGACGTATTGGAAAATAGGGCAAAACACGCAAGATCGATCTACAGATCACGGGGGTTCGCATCTACGCGGGATGATGACCGTCACGCCGGACACACTAAAAGTAAATCCGGCCGGGCCGAACACAGCAGACAAGGCTCATATGAACTGCGTCGTGATATAGCCCAGCACAGAGGCGCCGCACACCCCCTATGCTTCACAGACGAAGTAATGGATCATGAATTCCCAGAGGGTTTTAAACCCGTAAATATCGAATCATATGACGGTACAACAGATCCCGCGGTATGGATCGAGGATTTCCTCCTCCACATCCACATGGCCCGCGGTGATGATCTACATACCATCAAGTACCTCCCACTAAAACTCAAAGGACCAGCTCGGCATTGGCTGAATAGCTTGCCAGCAGACTCCATTGGCTGTTGGGAGGATCTGGAAGATACATTCCTTGACAACTTCCAGGGCACTTATGTGTGACCACCGGTTCCGATGACTTGAGCCATATAACTCAGCAGCCGGGGGAATCGGCCAGGCAATTCTGGACATGATTCCTAAAAAGAAGAACCAAATAGTCGACTGTCCGGATGTAGAGGCCTTAGCGGCATTTAAGCATAATATCCGTGACGAATGGCTCGCCAGGCACCTCGGCCAAGAGAAGCCAAAATCCATGGCAGCCCTCACGACACTTATGACCCACTTTTGTGCGGGTGAAGATAGCTGGTTGGCTCGTAGTACCAATACAACAAGCAAATTTGGCATATCAGAAGCCAGGGATAGCAACGGCAAACCGTGACACAACAAACACAAGCGCCGCAAATATGGTGAAAACGCCGAAAATATGGCAGTTAATGCCGGGTTCAGGGGCTCAAAGTCCGGTCAGCGGAAAGGGCCACCCAAAAATAAAAATCCGGGTCCATCCAGTCTGGACCGCATACTCGATCGCCAATGCCAAATTCATGGCACCCCAGAAACGCCAGCCGCCCATACAAACAGAGAATGCTGGGTCTTCAAACAAGCCGGCAGGGCAGGCGCTAAAGACGAAAGGGGGTCTCAAAGCGACGATAGCGACAAAGAGCCTAGACCACCGAACACAGGAGGGCAAAAGAAATTTCCCCTGCATATTCAATCGGTGAATGTGGTAAATACCCCCCAAATTACCAACTCGGATCGGATATACATCCTTAGGGATAGCGACTCAACGGAACTAGTCATCCCACAATATAAACTGGGGCCGGTCACTTTCAACCGCACGGATCGTCCGGTTAACGCCAGTCAGGGCAAACTGGCCGCATTAGTCCTCGACCCAATAATAGACGGGTTCCACCTCACTAAAGTCCTTATGGACGGCGACAGCAGTCTAAATCTGCTTTACCAGGACATAGTACGCATGATGGGCATCGATCATTCGGCGATCAAATCGACTAAAGCCACTTTCAGAGGCATTATATCAGGTGAGGAGGCACATTGTACAGGCTCCATTACCCTTGAGGTAGTCTTCGGATCACCAGAAAATTACCGTATCAAAGAGTTGAACTTTGAAATCGTCCCTTTCCGTAGTGATTATCAAGCACTGCTCGGACGAACCGCATTCACTCGATTCAACGCGGTGCCACATTATGCCTACCGTAAGCTCAAGATGCCCGGTCCACGCGGCGTCATCACGGTTAATAGCAAGGCCGAACCTTCCCTCGGCACCAGCATATACACCACTGCCTTAGCAGCAGAAACAATGAGCAGCACCTTGCAACCGAACCTCGAGCAGACGTCCAGGCCTCCAGATACCGTCAAGGGACTCCGAACTACTTCACGGAAGGATAGCCCAGCCCGTCCAGGGCTCAACTAAAACACTCCAGCGAAGGCCAGGACAGGCTGTACACAGCGGCTCAACCGCCCTCCGGCACATAAATATTTCTTACATTTCCTTCGCAGGTTCACCTTTGCGTCGACCAGGACGGGCTACACAGACGCAGCTTGAACGCGTAAGGGAATCCTTAGGCATCTCCTGCAGTGACCGTCCAGCTATATTGCGGATCCGCACTCAGCCTCTTCCCCCTGGTCTCTGCAGGTTCTGCAATCGTATTCCTTTTTTATCACATTACTTGTACCCATACGCATAGCCGTACTATTCAAATACAACATGTGGATTTATATGATGCTTACCTTCTGTTATTTATTATTGAAATTATTCTGTCAAGTGGCATCCGTACAAAGCAATATGCCTTAAAATATGCCAGGGGCTTCATTTTACCCGTAACACGACAGTAAAGTCCGAACACCTTCATCGAAGTTCGGCACCCCGAACTTATAGCATTATATGCATCAGCTCTGAATCATGTCTTGGGTCAATAGTTGGGTTTGCCCGGATCCCATGTTTTGGTACCTTACGCCCGCTATATCGCTAAGGTAGAACTGGGAGAACTACTGCGATTGTGTCCCGGTTCTTCCGGACGAGCACCTCAGTAGAGAAAACCGAAAACTAACTGTCATGATAAGGGGCGAGAGCTGGTCAGCTATTCGAGAGGTCATAAAATCTTTAAGGATTTCTCCCGCATAATGCCATAACCAATGCAGCGTGCGATGAATCAGTTTTTCTCCGATCAGTTGCTTATAGAGCCCCTAGTACGGTATTCCGGAAACCAGGGGCTGCGCCGACCATACTAAAGCTCCTATGGCTAAGTGAGAGTGATAAAGCCCTATAGTCCGATTGCCTGGTTCGTTGTGCTGAGCACCTCCTTCGAAGGACCCAAAACTGGGATAAAGAGTGCTTAGGTTTATCCCGAACACCCCCGTACTTCATACGTGGGGGCAGAAGCCGACGACTAGCCAACTCTTAGATTTAACATATAAATCGGCCGCACAGGAGGGTAAACTTTCATATAACAGGCAGTAACTGATATAATTGACCTTGTTTAAAACATTAAAAAGGACAGCATGATTTGCATTCATGGAAATATAAAGTCCTTGGTGCATAGCTCTGCGGCTAGGTAGGATCCTTTCCGGACATTCTCATAATATAATTCGGGCTTGTGGTGCTCCTTCACCTCCGGCGGTCCTTCGGTCATCAGCTTTTCAGCATCCATCTTCCCCTAGTGCAGCTTTGCGCGGGCGAAGGCCATTCGTGCACCCTCTATAAAGACCGGCCGCTTGATGACGTCAAGTCGAGGACAGGCACCCACAAGCCGCTTCACGAGCCCGAAGTAGCTAGTTGGGATCGGCTCAAGCAGGCCATAGCCGGATAATTAAATCCTTCATGGCTAGTTTCGCCGCCTTCTGTAGTTCGATCAGTTGTTTCAGTTGATCGGCAAAAGGCACGGGATAATTCGGTGCCAAATACTGCGACCAGAAGAGCTTATCCATTGTATTCCTTTCTTTGGCTCGGTAGAATTGAGCGGCATATGATATGCTGCGAGGTAGCTCGGCGAATACCCCTGAGAAATCCGGATTCAAAATTAGAAACATAAGTCTTCCCCCCAAATACTTACTCCACAGGGAAAAAGCCTTACTAGCCGCAATCTTTATCGCCTCTTGGATGTCCTGCAGGGCGCTTCGGGTTTCCCCCTGGGCATCGCTTGTGGCCTGATGAGCCATGGCGAGTTTGGATTCTTTCTCCATTAAACTCTGCTCCAGGGTCTCGCATTTCCTTATGGCCTCTTGTAGCTCCTGCTCAGCTTTCATAACCCTGGCCTCGTGCCTCTCACGAAGAGCCTGCTCAATGGCTGCCCTTCTCTCGGCTTTGGCCACAGCCTTCTTGAGGGCTTCGACTTCGGTCACAATTCCTAGTGCAATGTCATAAAGCTCAGTTCATACTGAAAATTCATTCGCAATAAACGCGAACAAGACTTGTGTATACCCTGTTTATCCCTCAACTGCATTTTCAGCTGGCCAAGTTCTTCCTTGGCCCGCCTGCACTTTGATTCAGTCCGAGATTTCTGCAAGATGGAGGCAGCAGCTTCCATGACGCCTCGCTTATAACGTAAGAGAAATAATTGTCATTCAATGAGTCTTCCTGCGAATATATATTTGATCCTCTCTCCGGTTTCTTCACCGAACAGTGTATCGGGGGCTATTGTCCATACTATCACACTCTTCGAAAAACATACCTCAAAACCTTTTACAAGGCTGATACAGGCTCCATTCAGTCCACTTTCAGTAGACTGAATCTTCTCAATCACCGCACCCATAAGGGCACGATGTTCATCAACGATGGAGGTGTCTTTCAGCGCCACCAACAAAGCATCCGACACTTCTGGATAGACAGAGGTCGCCGATGGAACAGGCACGCCCCCTCCAGCCGAAGGAGGCTGCCTGTTTGATTCTGGAGCTATATAGGTCTCTGGAACCGCATCTGGCTGGGAGCCAAACCCAGAATCGCCCTCGCCGTCCGCCCCCATGGGAATCTTTTCCCCTACGTGTCCGTCCCCAGAGGTTTGACCTCCAGGCGCCGCCTTCACAGTTTTTCCCTTTCCTCCTTGGCCGGTGTCCTTCTGGGATTAAGCCTTGGTTTTATGCACCTGTTTGGAGGAAGAGGCCTTTGGGGGCGTCCCGCTCTCCATAGCATTTGAGCTCAGCAAGTCCTCTGATGAGGATTGTTTGGTACAGGACCTCACTGGACTACGAAAAATATGGCTTAGGTTAAAAATACTAAGCCGCGATGAGTCCGGACGCCTAAAACATACTCGGATTTATACACTTACGAGTTCACCAGGCTGGGCCTCGGGATCCTGTGTCGGGCACTGTCGGGGGCGGCAAAGTGGACTCCTTCGGAAGAAGAGCCTTTCCCCTTTTGGGCGGGTCGGCCTCCAAGTGTACGGAGGCCGTCCTCTTCTTTGTTCCCCCCACAGGGGATTCACCTTCCTCCTCCTCGTTCTCTTCGGAGGTGAGATGGGCATTGGAGCCTTCGAATATTGTGTCCGAAGTGCCGTGGCGACGAAGGCCGCCCCGGGTCTTTTTTGCTTCCTTCTCGGCCGTCTTCTTCGGCACCTGGTAAGGCACCGGGACCAACATCTTCATCAGAAGTGGGATGGCCGGTTCTTCGGGGAGCGGGGCCGGACAATGGATCCGCTCCGCCTTCTTCGTCCAGCCCTAAGAGAGTTGTATAAAACATGTTAAGCGTTTCTTTTGGGGTACGCGGATAGAAAAGTTTGATAACTCACCGAACTTTCCGGGCGGGACAGTTGGTACCCACAGTCTTCGGCAGAGTCCGGCCATGATTTGCTGGACTTGAAAAGCACCTTCCAGATGTCCTTGTGCGAGCAGCCGAAAATCTCCCGCAAGGTTTGGTGTAGGGCCGGATCGAATCCCCACAAATTGCAAGTCCGGTGCTGACAAGGCAGGATCCGGCGAATCAACATCACCTGGACCACATTGACAAGCTCGATGTTCTTGTCTCCCATATCTTCAACGCGCGTCTGGAGTGCCGATAGTTCGTTGGACGAGGACCAGTCCAGGCCTTTCTTGACCCAGGATGTAAGCCGCAGGGGGGCGCCGGACCGGAACTCGGGAAAGGCGGCCCACTCTGTGTCGCGCGGCTCAGTGATATAAAACCACTGCTGTTGCCACTCCTTGACAGAATCATTGAAGGTTCCCGTTGGCCATATGACATTGGGCATCTTGCTCAACATGGCGCCCCCACATTCGGCGTGCTCTCCGCCCACCACCTTGGGCTTCACATTAAAAATCTTCAGCCATAAACCAAGTGCGGTGAAATGCGGATAAAGTTTCGCATACCTACAATGAATGTCGAGATGTTGAGGAAGGAATTAGGGACAGATCATGAAGATCGATCCCATAATAATACATGATGCCGCGAACGAACGGGTGCAGGAGAAACCCTAGCCCGCGGACAAAATGAGGGAGGAATACAACCCTCTCGTGGGGTTCCGGAGTAGGGACGGTCTGTCCTGCTGTCGAGAGATGGTGGCCGATTTTCTTGGCCAGGTACCGGGCCTTCCGAAGCTTTTTAATATCCTTCTCTCAGACGGTAGAGGCCATCCATTTGCCTCCCGCTCCGGATCCGGACATCTTCGGAGGACCTTTTGTGGGCGGAGAAGAGGAACGCTTGGGCGTTGGAGCTTGAGCAGAAGGGAATGAATCGGGAAGAAGGCGTGGATGAGAAGAATAAATCCTTGTCCCTTTCTAAGGTCGGAAGAGGTGATGCGCCTCCCCACTCACCTAGTGAAACCTCTTATTCCCCGACCGCAGTAATAGATGGCGCGGTTAGGTTACCCACACCCGTATTGATGAGAATCCCAAGATAAGGGGACACGATCTCTGCTTCGACAAGACGTGCCAAGGAAACCACCTCGTGATAGGTGCAGTGGCTGGTTGCGAAAAAAGGTTCGAGACCGGGTCGTGGTGTGCCGCCAAACGTGTCAGCAGATTATATTTCTGGAAATATTATTCTCTCTACGATGGTATGTGGAACTTGTTTTGCAGAGCCGGACACTATCCTTGTCCAAAATCTTCTATGGAGCATTCAGAGGAGGAACCAGCCTTGCAATGCCGAAGACAAATCTGCGTGCTGGACTCATCGCCATTGAAGCCTGGTTCAGGGGCTACTGAGGGAGTCCTGGATTAGGGGGTATCCGGACGGCCGGACTATATCCTTTGGCCGGACTGTTGGACTATGAAGATACAAGATTGAAGACTTCGTCCCGTGTCCGGATGGGACTCTCCTTGGCGTGGAAGGCAAGCTTGGCAATACGGATATGTAGATTACCTTCCTTGTAATGACTCGTGTAACCCTAGCCCCTCCAAAGGTCTATATAAACCGGAGGGTTTAGTCCGTGGGACAACAACAATCATACCATAGGCTAGCTTCTAGGGTTTAGCCTCTACGATCTCGTGGTAGATCAACTCTTGTAATACTCATATCATCAAGATCAATCAAGCAGGAAGTAGGGTATTACCTCCATCGAGAGGGCCCGAACCTGGGTAAACATCGTGTCCCCTGCCTCATGTTACCATCTGCCTTAGATGCACAGTTCGGGACCCCCTACCCGAGATCCGCCGGTTTTGACACTGACACTTGCCTCGATGTTTATGGTTGTTGTGAGCTTGCAAGTACATTCAATGTACTGACCTGGCATGTCATGCCAGATTGCAGGTGATGCCATGATTGTTTTATTGCTTGTCAAGGTTGTCGTGCGCGTGACCTAGATCGTGTCCCAGCCAGAGTCCCTGCGGAGTGGAGTTCACCACCTTCGTTGTTGTTTCGCTACTAGAAGTATTCCGCTGCTACGAGTTGTTCCGCTGCTAGCATAGAGCAAGTGTAGTATCGCAGGCGTAGTGTCACCGTGCTGATGTTCTTCTTTGTAACATCAGGCCCTTGTATTATTATTCTTGTAATAAGAGCTGATTTGTTCTATGTCAAGCAATGCCGTATTCCAGACACTTCTCCTCGATCCCTGGGCTGGAATACGGGGCGTTCCGGTTTCTCTGAGCCGGGGTGCCATAGTACGTGATGAGGAGTGATGCCCGTAGTCCCCGCTGTGGATGTCGGCCAGCAGCTCGCACCCCTGATCCTTGAGATGCATCACAAAGAGACGTCGTTGGGCGACTTCGGTAGAGCTTGTCATCCTGGATGCAGTACGCGGTGGCCTGGCGGGCCACGCGTTATGCGACTTCCTCCTTCTCTAGCAAGGCACTTCGGAGCAGGTACACCTTGAATTCCTCGGTCCAACACCCCTCCTAAGGTTCGAGCGCTAGGAGCAGGCGGGCCCCCCGAGGTCGGGCCGCAGGATGGAGCCCCCGAGGAGGGTGCCATGGGCGGCTCCTCCCGAAGCAGCGCTGGCCCTGCAGTGGGGGGCGACGCCTTGAAGTGCCGCTCCTCAAAGACACCAGGCTTCTGGGGGTCACACCAGGACGCCCTCTTGGCGATGTCGTCCGCCTCCTTGTTCGTGCCACGCGGTACATGCTGCAATTCCAAGCCCAAGAATCATTCATCAATTTTGCGTACCTCTTCAAGGTATGCTTCCATGTGCTTGTCCTTTAGCTTGTAAGCCTTGTTGGAGAAGTTGACGAGGAGCTGGGAGTCGTCCTTGATGGTGAGGCGCCTGACCCCCAGAGCCGCCGTTGCCCTGAGGCCAGCGATCAGACCCTCATACTCAGCGATGTTGTTGGACACGTTTTCGCCATGCTGAAAGCAGAGTTCCACGGTGTAGTAGAGCTTGTCCTTGGTAGCTGAGATGAGCACGGCTCCAACCCCTGCGCCTTGACGTGCGAACGCGCCCTCGAAGTACATGACCGAACCATCTGGTGCTTCATCTCCAGGCGTGAGGGAACGGTCCTCGCCCGACCCTGGGTCAGGGGCGTCGGTCCATTCTACCACAAAGTCAGCAAGGGTCGCTCCTTTGATAACTCTGGTGGTGCTGAACTCTAGCTGGAATGCCTGCAGCTCGATGTTCCACTCAGCAACCCTTCCTATGGTGTTGGGGCTCCGGAGGACCTTCTCCAGGGGGTATGTGGAGACAACCTTAATAGGGTGGCCTTGAAAGTAGTGGCGCAGCTTTCTGGAGGCGACGAGGAGCACGAGTAGGAGCTTCTGTGGAATGGGGCAGTGTGCACGCTTATCACGCAGCACTGTTCTGACAAAGTACATGGGATGCTCGATGAGGGAGGGAGCATCGACAGCATCCTACCCCTCTTGAGGCGAGGGAGCCTCGGGAGCCCTGTCGTTCGGTGGGGCAGCCGAGGCCTCAGGAGCGCCGTCCTGAGGCTGCAGTGTCGTGGTCCGGAGTGGGGCGCTGCGCCACTCACCCGCATCTGCGCGCTCTTCCGGACCGCCAGGAGTGCCGCGCTGGCCGAGTGGAGCGTGGCTGCAGGTAAAGCACTAGGGGCTCAAGAGGACGAGGTGCTACCATCACCGGCGGGCTGTTGAGGTACCTCTTGAGGTCTTGGAAAGCCACCTCGGCCTCCGGAGTCCATTCGAACGGGCCCTTTTTCTTCATCAGCGTGAAGAACGGGAGGGAGCACTCGCCTAGCTTCGAGATGAAGCGCCCCAGCGAAGTTATGCAGCCCGCAAGCTTCTGCATCACCTTGAGGGTCTGCGGCGGGCTCATCTTTTCTATCGCCTTGACCTTCTCTGGGTTAGCCTCGATCCCTCTGTGCGGCACCAGGAAGCCCAGCAGCTTGCTGGACGGGACACCGAACACGCACTTCTCCGGATTGAGCGGCAAGTTTACCTTGTGCAGGTTGGCGAACGTTTCTTCCAGATCTTCAACAAGAGTTCTCGCGTCCCAAGATTTGACCACTATGTCATCGATGTACACCTCGGCGTTCCTCCCGAGCTGCCGGCCCAGGGCGATGTGCATCAATTGTTGGAAGGTTGCGCCGGCATTGCGCAGCCCGAACGGCATGCAGGTGTAGCAGTACACCCCACGCGGGGTCAGGAAAGTCGTCTTCTCGACATCCTGCACCGCCATCTTGACTTGGTGATAGCTTGAGAAGGTTTCCAGGAAGCACAACAAGTCACACTCGGCAGTGGAGTCACCGATCTGATCGATGTGCGGAAGAGGGAAGGGGTCCTGAGGGCAAGCCTTGTTGAGGCTCGTGAAGTCGACGCACATGTGCTCCTTTCTTGGGGACAATGACCAGATTAGCCACCCAATCTGGATGCCGCACTTCTCGGATGACGCCGGCCTCTTGCAGCTTGTGAACCTCCTGAACGATGAATGATTGCTTTTTCGGGGCTTGCCGTCGCGCCTTTTTCTTCACCAGGCAGGCACCGGGGCACACCATCAAGTGGTGCTCCATCACTTCTCGCGGAACGCCGACCAAGTCCGTTGCCTCCCATGCAAACGCGTCCTTGTTTGCACGGAGGAAGCTAACCAGCGCCTCTTCCTGGTCCAAGGGAAGGCCGGTGCCTATGGTGAAGGTTGGCCTGGTCCCCCGTCATCATTGACTGGCACCTACTTCATCTCTGCCCGGTCTTGGGAGAACAACTTCTTCTTCTTTGCCGGCGCGGCCTCCGGGATCTCCGGAGTGCCCTCCGCGTCCGGTCGCGCGGCCGCCGCGGCCTTGAAAGCGAGCTTGAGGGCCATGAGTGTGTCCTTGGTGTCCCCCACCACGGTGAGGACACCGCTGCTCCACGACATCTTCATGACGTTTTAGCCAGGGTGAGTCGCCGCCAAGAACTTGGCGAGGGCCGGATACCTGAGAATGACATTATACGGCAGGCCAATGCTGGCGATGTCGAAGTCGATGAGCTCGGTGCGGTAGTTTTTGCACGTACCAAAGGTAACGGGGAGGCAGATCTGCCCCAGAGGAAAGGTGGAGCCATCAGCCACTCCCGAGAAAGGCTTGGTGGGGAGGAGCCGGTCGTAAGGCACGAGAAGCAGACTGAAGGCTTCCACAGAGAGGACGTTGAGACCAGCGCCACCATCGATGAGGGTCCTAGTGTCTGCAACGTTGCAGATGGTGGGTGTGCAGAGCATGGGAAGCGCACCAGCGCCGACCGTGGTCTTGGGGTGGTCCCTGGAGTCGAAGACGAGGTCGGCCTCGGGCGCTGCCCATCCTGGAGGAGCCCCCCGCCGCGACTGGGCGGCCCCCACCTGCCGGAAGAGCTGCTTGACATGGCGGCTTGAAACAGGCGCCTGCGCCCCACCGAGGATGGCTGTGACGGGGTGGGGTGCATGAGCCGCGAAGCGCGCGACAAACAAATCACGCAGCTCCTCCCAGGAGGCCACCGAAGACTCTGGCAGTTGAGCAGCCAGGAGCGAGACACCCCTATGAGAGCCATAGGGAGCCAGTTTTCCATGACCTTGTCGTCGCCGCCCGCTGCCCAGACGGCCTCCGCGTACAACCGAAGGAGCTCAACCTCTCCAGCCAACCAGTTCGTCACCCCCATGTCCTAGCTCGATGAGGAAGAAAGAAGAGGGACACAACAGTTTACCCAGGTTTGGGCCACCTTGCGGTGTAAGACCCTACTCTTTCTTTGTGGTGGATTAGCCTCGCGGGGGGCTGAGTATGAACTAGTACAAGGGAAGAACAACCTCACGAGGTCTGTTCTAGTGTGGGTGTGAGCTAGTGACGTCTCTCCCTCTTCCATGGTGGTGGCTAATCTATATTTATAGTGCCCTCGGTCCTCTTCCTCCAAAACGAAGGCGGGAAGGGTTCCCATAGTCGCCAAATTTGAAGGGGGACAAGTGGTACATCCTATCCTGACGAAAGGTGGTCTTCGCCTGCGAAGCTTCAAGTCGTGACGCTGTGGTGAGCTCGGCAATGACATCCGTCCTACCGTCCTGGCGGTCTTGGTCCCATTGCACGGGAATGGAAACCTTTGGCTGATTCCTCGGGACCCGGCGCCTACGCTTGCCTCCTTAGCACCAAATAGGAAACCTGCTATTCTGCGCCCGCTCGCACCCACCTGACATTGGTCATCATGGCTTGCGTCACCTCAACCTCATGTGGTGGGAGCCTACATAGAAATCTCCGCTCCTCGGGATCCAGCCTGGGGAGGCCGCTCCTCCAGAGGTCTTGATGTAGCCCGCTTTGCGAGGCTTGGCCCCTCGCGAGGGTCTTGTCTTGAAGGTGCCGAAGATGGGCCGTGCCAGGCCGTCGATGGGGCCACGCCGTGGGCCATAGGCAGGCAAGTCTGGGTACCCTGGTTCTCAGAATGCCGACACACTGTCTGGTAGGAAGTGACCGAGACACTTTCATGGTCTGAGGAACTAAAACACATACTAACACTCCATGTTATTATAAGTGATTTCAGACGATATAATCACAAATTATAACAGACAAGTTTTGGTCGATTCAATATGATCATTCTTCTAATGTCATACCCTCAATGTTGTTTTAGGACTACTATTATACTTAACTATATCCTAAGATCCAAAAAACATTATCACCAACAACACTTGAGCTAGTCTTAGAGGCCAGACCGGGAACCTATTGTTTACTGTGCATATGAGTTTTCCACTAAATCGCATATTCCAGGAACATAGCAGTTATATCATGAAATATAAACTCTTAATTATGAATAATGTAAATATAATAATACAATATTATTGCCTCCAAGGGATATTCCCAACAGATAGTACTATGATAAAGGATCAGATTATTAATTTATGGAAGTTCATTGGTGTGCAAGTAGACCGACCTTAAGATCTACATGACCAGGAAACATGGACAAGGGATGCAAACAAACTAGGAATCCATAAGTTGATGACACGCACCTTCAAAAATTCTTGCACATGTACAACACTCGAGAACTCCAGAAAATTTGGCATGTCTTTAGCCTTTAGATAACCGTTGCTCCCCCCGGCATACGGTTGCAGCCATAGAATATGACCCGCGCCTTAATACAAATCTATTGAGAAAAATCAGTGTGATGATCACCTTCCCGAGATGTCCATAACCTACTATAATTCTCCACCTTATGTTCCAGGGGATCCATCTACAGACCAAGGTTTTCTGTTATGCCTGTGTTAAGCAATGCATGTGAGTGAACAAAATTGTGGTCTCCTGATGCATATTGTGTTATGGTTACACTATAAGATAAGATGTTCCAAGTAGTGTAAGTTACCTTCCAATCGGTCCCTCTATCTAAAGATCAAGCACAATTTTGTACTCCCTCCATCCGGAAATACTTGTCGGAGGAATGGATGTACCTAGATGTGTTTTAGTTCTAGATACACCCATTTTTATGTATTTCTCCGACAAGTATTTCGGGATGGAGGGAGTATTTGTTAAATAAACATTAAGTTGATCTGTACCTATGTGATGCCCCCGACTCAATCGTGCGCTAATCATACACACAAATGCACATGATCAAGATCAGAGACTCATGGGAAGACGTCACAACACAACTTCTAGACGCAAGTTAAAATAATACAATCTTTATACTTGAGACGCCCCGACTCAAATGTGCACTAATCATACACGCAAATGCACACGATCAAGCCTAGAGACTCACGGGAAGATATCACAAAACAACTCTAGACACAAAATTAAATAATGCAAGCCTTATATTGCAAGCCTCGGCCTCGAGGGCTCAGATACATAAGCTCGAATACACAAGAGTTAGCGGAAGCAACAATATCTGAGTACAGACATAAATAGACAATTCTACCTTCAGAAGGCTAGCAAAACAACGGCATACGAATTGAAAAGGCGCAAGCCTCCTGCCTGGGATCCTCCTAACTACTCCTGGTACACGGCGGTCTTCACGTAGTAGTAGGCTCCGTCGGGGTAGTGGTAGTCGTTGGCGGGTGATACGTCTCCATCGTATCTATTTTTCCAAACTCTTTTTCCTTTGCTTTGGACTCTAATTTGCATGATTTTAATGGAACTAACCTGGACTGACGTTGTTTTCAGCAGAATTGCCATGGTGTTATTTTTGAGAAGAAATAAAAGTTCTCGGATTGACCTAAAAATTTACGGAGAATATTTTTGGAACATATAAAAAATACTGGCACAAGAATCAACCAGAGGGGGGGGGCACCCAAAGGCCACAAGCCCTGGGGGCGCGCCCACCCCCTGGGGCACGCCCTGTAGGCTTATGGGCCCCCTGGAGCTCCTCCGACCCTAATTCTAACTCTATAAGTACCTATTCACGGAGAAAAAAATCAGAGAGAAGGATTCATCGCGTTTTACGATATGGACCTGCCACCACCTCCTGTTCTTCATCGGGAGGGCTGATCTGGAGTCCGTTTGGGGCTCCGAAGAGGGAATCCATCGCCATCATCATCACCAACCTTCCTCCATCACCAATTTCATGATGCTCACAGCTTTGCATGAGTAATTCCATTGTAGGCTTGCTGGACGGTGATGGGTTGGATGAGATTTATCATGTAATCGAGTTAGTTTTGTTAGGGTTTGATCCCTAGTATACACTATGTTCTAAGATTGATGTTGCTATGACTTTGCTATGCTTAATGCTTGTCACTAGGGCTTGAGTGCCATGATTTTAGATCTGAACCTATTATGTTTTCATGAATATATTTGTGTTCTTGATCCCATCTTGCAAGTTATAGTCACCTACTACGCGTTATGATCCGCATACCCCAAGGTGACACTAATTGGGATTCTTTCCGGTGATTACCGTAGTTTGAGGAGTTCATGTATTCACTAAGTGCTAATGCTTTGGTCCAGTTCTCTATTGAAAGGAGGCCTTAATATCCCTTAGTTTCCATTAGGACCCCGCTGCCATGGGAGGGTAGGACAAAAGATGTCATGCAAGTTCTTTTCCATCAGCATGTATGACTATATACGGAATACATGCCTACATTATATTGATGAATCGGAGCTAGTTCTGTGTCACCCTAGGTTATGACTGCTACATGATGAATATCATCCAACACAATTATCATTGTCGATCCATTGCCTATGAGCTTTTCACATCTTGATCTTTGCTAAGTTAATTTTGTTGGTACTGTTGTTACAATCACTATAAAACTACAACTGTTACCTTTGTCACCATTACCGTTACTTCCATATTACTTTGCTACTAAATACTTTGCTGCAGATATTAAGTCTTTCAGGTGTGGTTGAATTGACAACGCAGTTGCTAATACTTGAGAATATTCTTTGGCTCCCCTTGTGCCGAATCAATAAATTTGGGTTTAATGCTCTAGCCTCGAAAACTGTTGCGATCCCCTATACTTGTGGGTTATCAAGACATTTTTCTGGCGCCGTTGCTGGGGAGCATAGCTCTATTCTCTGAGTCACTTGGGATTTATATCTGTTGATCACTATGAGGAATCTGAAAGACACCAGAACCAAGATTTTTTCCTCTACTACGAGGGGAGGTAAGGAACTGCCATCTAGCTCTGCACTTGATTCACCTTCTGTTTTGAGTAAGCTTGCAACACCTACACATGCTATTGATTCTGATATGTTGCATGTTATTGATGATGCTACTTCTACTATGAATGATGCTTATGATGCTACTACTTTGCGTGATAATACTGTGCCATTGGGTGAACTTCTTGGTGAACAGCTTGCTAGAGTTAGAACTATTGAATATGCTGAAGATGATGATATTTCTGAAACTGATGAAATTATTGAAACTGAACACTTTAAAACACCTATTAGACCTAGCTCCCCTAGATATGAATTGCCTGCTATGCCTGAGGACTATGTTATGGATGGAGAGATAGCTAGGGACTTTCTTGCTTGTAAGGATAGAGATGATCTTAAGAAATTATAATGCAAGTGGAAAGAAAAATCTTTGAATGCTAGAATGCAATATGATCCTAAGTTTACTACTTCACCTATTTTTGTTACCGATAAGGATTACGAATTCTATGTCTACTTTAGTTGAATTTGATCCTTTCCATGGCTATGAATCTGAAACTATTATGGCACAACTTATTAAACTGAATGATATAACCACCCTATTTTGCTTATGAGGAGAAAATCCGCTACTACTATATTCTTAAGTTGTTTCCTTTTTTATGAAAGGGTGATGCTAAGTTATGTTTTAAATCTCTTGCTCCTGGTTGTGTGCATAGTCCCCAGGATATGATTTACTACTTCTTTGAAAAATATTCTCCTACTCATAAGAGACTAGCTGCTTTACATGAAATATTTAACTGTGTGCAAATTGAAGAAGAGAGTCTCCCACAAGCTTGGGGGAGGCTTCGCCCATTACTTAATGCTTTGCCTAATCATCCTCTCGAGAAAAATGAAATACTTGATATCTTTTATAATGGACTAACCGATGCTTCTAGGGACCACCTACATAGTTGTGCTGGTTGTGTTTTCAGGGAACGAATTGTTGAACAAGCTGAGGTGCTATTGAATAATATACTGAGTAATGATAATGATTGGACGCTTCCCAAACCACCTCCTAAGCCAACTCCGAAGAAAAGAGGTATTCTATTTCTCAGTCCTGAAGATATGGAAGAGGCAAATAAATCTATGAAGGAAAAAGGCATTAAAGCTGAAGATGTTAAGAATTTACCACCTATTGAAGAAATACATGGTCTTGGTAACCCGACATAGGTAGTAGAGGTAAATTATCTTTATAGATTGATGAAGGTGATATCCCTCATAATAAGTTTGCTACTCAATGCTTGCATGAATTTTATAACTTTATTGTTAAGCAAGAAAACTTCAATGCATATGTTATTAGACAATTGAAACGTAATGCCTATATGCTTGACTGCTTGGGTGACTATATGTGTAGAACTATTAATGATCTTAAGATTATTAGTAAACATGCTTCCATGGTAAACATTCAAGTAGAACAAGTTCTCAAGGCACAAAACACTACTGGAAACAGAGAATTTGCCATCAATCAGATCTTTGCCGTCTGCTAGCGGACAGCAAAGAAGGCCTTTGCCATCTGCTTCTAAAAAACCGAAGGCAAAGAGCTGGCTGATGTCAAAGACCTTCTTTGCCGTCCGCTGGCGGACGACAAAGATTCTTTGCCACCAACTAGCGGACGACAAAGTGGTGGGCGCGGTCCAGTAGAGGCCCAAACCCTAACGGCCCAGCAGACTCGCCTCTTTGCCGTCCGCCAGTGGTCCGCTGGTTGACGGTAAACCAAACGTTACCTAACGGCGCCCCCCACCCCACCTCCAACTCTCGCCCTCTCACTCCACCTCGCCCCCACCCCAACCACCGCTGCCCCGGACCCCCACCGCCATCGTCGCCCCACCGCGCCGCCCCACCACCCACCCAGCGGCCTCGCCGCCCCACGGCCCCGCCGCCCCGCCACACTCGCGGCCTCGCTGCCTCGCCGTCCCACCCACCGCCTCGTGGCCTTGCTGCCCGCCACCCCGCCGCCCAGTGCCCCACCTTGACCTTGCCGCCTCGCCATGTTGCCGCCCTTTCCATAAGTTCGGTCTCGCCACCCGCCGCCCCACTCCGGTGAACCTCTCCCCTCTGTTTGTTCTACTGTTAGTTAGGTTAGTTACTAGTGTTAGTTAGGTTAGTTAGTAGTGTGTTAGTTAGGTTAGTTCTAGGTTAGTTGTAGAAAAAATTATTAGGAGAAGAAAATAAGAAGAAGAAGAAGAAGAAGAAGGGGAGAACAAGAAAAGGGGTTGAGGTTAGACAAAAAGAAGAAAATAAGAAGAAAAAAATAAGAGAAGAAAAAAGTAGAAGAAGATGATGAAAAAAAGTAGAAAAAAGTGACAATGCTTTATGTGATGTAATGTCCTAATTTTTCTTGACTCGATTGGTAAACATTTGCAGGCTTTGTGCTATTGCATCTCCTTGGGGTCATCATTGGTCAAAGTTTTTTGTCCGTGATCCCGCCGTTGTTTGACTACTTCCTATATAGCCGAGGGTGAGCTACGAATTCACCTGCACCTTCTACGCTCTTTTAATCATGTCAGTAGATTTCATTTTCATGCTAAGTCATGTAACCAGTATGCGTCTCCCGTCCGAAAGGGTTGCATCAATAAATATGCATTCAGTTGCATATTTATCACCGTAACTCATTCGGATTGTCCAGCGATTTCCATGGACAACCCGAGTATGTGTAGATTGGGTACATTCTCCGTGCTCTACCCCATTCTGAGAAAAAATTCCATCAGCGCCTCCCTGTTGTTCTCCGGATGCACATTCTCCTGGCTTTTGCCGAGACGTGTATCAGGAGAACAGCGGGGAGGTGTGAGGGAGTCCTGGATTAAGGGGTCCTCGGGCATCCGGACTATGGCACGTGGGCCGGACTGATGGGTTGTGAAGATATAAAACCGAAGACTCTCTCCTGTGTCCGGATAGGACTCTCCTTGGCGTGGAAGGTAAGCTTGGCGTCCTGATATGAAGATTCCTTTCTCTATAACCAACTTTGTACAACCCTAGTCCCCTCCGGTGTCAATATAAACCGGATGTCTTAGTCCGTAGAGGCCAGAACCATAATCATAGTCATACGTGCTAGACCTTTAGGGTTTTAGCCATTACTATCTCGTGGTAGATCTACTCTTGTAATACTCATATTCATCAAGATCAATCAAGGAGGAAGTAGGGTATTACCTCTATAGAGAGGGCCCGAACCTGGGTAAACATCGTGTCCCCCGTCTCCTGTTACCATCGACCTTAGACACACAGTTCAGGACCCCCTACCCGAGATCCACCAGTTTCGACACCGACATTGGTGCTTTCATTGAGAGTTCCGATGCGTCATCATCAAGAGGTTCGATGGCCCCGTCAATCATCTACAACAATGTTGTCCAGGGAGAAACCTTCCTCCCCGGACAAATCTTCATATTCGGTGGCTTCGCACTACGGGCCAACTCGCTTGGCCATCTAGAGCAGATCGATAGCTACGCCCCCGATCGTCAGGTTAGATTTGGAAACTTGAACTACATCACAGATATCCGCGAAGACTTGATCTTTGACGGATTTGAGACCACGGCGGCCGCCCCCTATCACCACAATGAACATGACTTAAATCTGTCATCGTACCACGCCCAAGAGATAGCGCATGTAACTGCTCTGGCCCTAGATCCGGAGAAGATTGCGCCATCCGAGGACGGGAGGCTCAACCCCGCCACGGAAGCCGCAGACTCAGCAGCATCGGAGCCGCACATAGACCCTACCTCGAGTGGGATCTGTGTCACCGGAACCTCAGACCTGTTTCCGGCTACAAGTTCCAAACCATGCGCGTCTGCGCACGTCAAGCTTGATTAGGCATCGATCGTCGAATTCAGCTCCGCGGACATCTTTCGGCACTCGCCTTTAGGCGACGTGCTAACTACATTAAAAACACTCTCCTTAGCGGGGGACTCATAGCCGAATTATATCCGGTTCGAACTAGAGGCTGATGACGGAGAATTTCGCTTCCCACCCCCTCCCCACTTAATAGCCACTGTCGAAGACTTAACCGACATGCTCGATTACGGCTCCAAAGACATCAACGGTACGGACGACGATGCTGGAGAGGAGCAGGCTGAAAACCCGCCGTTCACCGAATGATAGACAGCCACCTCCTCAGACGACGTATACATGATGGATGCACCAAAAGAGAATAGCGGCAATGACAAGGAAGATCCAGTTGAGGGTGAATCTCCTAAGATACAACCAAAGCGCTGGCGTCAGCGGCGCCGCTCTAAATCATGCCACAGCAAAGACAGAAACATCGGAATAGGATACCATAACACTCCGGACGGTGTCGAAGACAAAGAAGACCCCGACGAGCAAACTGCCGAACAGGACGATCGGGAAGATGGGCAAGTTAGCCCTGACGAACAGGCCACACACGAAGACTCGGAGGACAGTAATTATCTTCCACTCTCCGAGGATGAGGTGAGCCTCGGCAACGAGGATTTTATCGTGGCTGAGGAACCTCTCGAGCAGGAGCGCTTTAAGCGCCGGCTAATAGCCACTGCAAGGAGCCTGAAAAAGAAGCAGCAACAGCTTCAAGCTGATTAAGATCTGCTCAACGATAGATGGACTGATGTCCTGGCAGCCGAGGAATACGGCCTCAAGCGCCCAGCCAGAAGTTACCTCAAGCGGAAATTGATACCTCAGTTCGATGATGAGGCGTTGGAGCCCATACCATCATCGTGCAATGCGGCTGACCGACCACCACGTGGTCAGGATAAGGCGGCAACTCAAGCCGAACACCAGCCTGCCCCACCTCACCGTGAGGGCAGAGATAAAACAGCTCGGGGACATACATATGACCTACGGCGGGACTTGGACAGTAGAGCAGGTCAGAACAGATCGATCTATGGATCACGGGGACATGCCCCGACACGCGACAACGGCTACCTAGCCGGACACAACAATCATACTCATGCCTGGGCCAAGAAACGCAGACGGACTCCATCCGAGCTACGTCATGACGTGGCCCGATATAGAGGTGCCGCACACCCCCTTTGCTTTACGGACGAAGTAATGGAGCACAAATTCCCAGAAGGTTTTAAGTCCATGAATATAGAATCATACGATGGAACAACAGATCCCGCGGTATGGATCGAGGACCTTCTTCTCATTATCCACATGGCCCGCGGTGATGATCTCCATGCCATCAAATACCTCCCATTAAAACTAAAGGGACCAGCGCGACACTGGCTAAACAGCCTTCCAGGGAACTCCGTTGGCAGCTGGGAAGACCTGGAAGACGCCTTTCACGACAACTTCCAAGGTACATATGTCCGGCCACCAGATGCCGATGAGTTAAGTCACATCATCCAGCAGCCCGGAGAGTCAGCCAGGAAGCTCTGGACTAGGTTCTTAATTAAAAAAAACAAATTGTCGATTGTCCGGATGCTGAAGCCCTCACGGCCTTCCAACACAGCGTCCGAGATGAGTGGCTCGCCCGCCACCTCACTCAAGAAAAACCAAAATCCATGGTAGCCCTTACCGCTCTAATGACCCGCTTTTGCACGGGAGAAGACAGCTGGCTCGCTCGTAGGAGCAACAGCGCCAGCGAACGGGGCACTTCCGAAGTCCAAGACGGCAACGGCAAGCCACGACGCAATAAACACAAGTGTCACAATAATAATGAAATAATGCAAGACACTGCAGTTAACGCCGAATTCAGCGGCTCCAAACCCGGTCAATGGAAAAAGACATTCAAGGCAAATAGAGATTGACCATCCAATCTCGACAGGATACTGGATCGGCCCTTCCAGATTCATGGCACCACCGATAAACCAGCTACTCACACTAACAGAAGCTGCTGGGTCTTCAAACAAGCCAACAAGCTTAATGCCGAACACAAGGGGAAGCGGCCGCCCGGTGACAGCGATGACCGGGGTTTAGAAGCAATTTCGCCCCGAAGTGAAAGCCGTAAACATGGTATATGTGATGCACACCCCTACAGGGGAGCGCACACGCGCACCACAGGATGCATACGCCATAGAGCCGGTTCCCCCAAAATTTAGTCATATCCGTCCCGAAGCTTTGGCAGCTCTGATCATCGATCCAATTATCGAGGGGTTCCATCTCACGAAAGTCCATATGGACGGTGGCAGTAGCCTTAATCTCCTCTACCAAGACACTATCCGCAAAAATGGGAATTGATCCTTCAAGAATCAAGCCCACCACAACTATCCTCAAGGGAGCAGTACCCGGTGTAGAAGCTCACTGCACGGGCTCCATCACACTGGAAGTCATTTTCGGTTCGCCGAACAACTTCCGAAGCGAGGGCTTGACCTTTGATATTGCCCCGTTCCATAGTAGCTACCATGCACTTCTGGGGCATGATACGTCTCCAACGTATCTATAATTTTTTATTGCTCCATGCTATATTATCTATTGTTTTGGACATTATTGGGCTTTATTAATTACTTTTATATTATTTTTGGGACTAGCCTATTAACCGGAGGCCCAGCCCAGAATTGATGTTTTTTGCCTATTTCAGAGTTTCGCAGAAAAGGAATATCAAACGGAGTCCAAACGGAATGAAACCTTCGGGAACGTGATATTTAGGAAGATTATGATCCAGGAGACTTGGAACCTACGTCAAGAAACAAAAGCGGAAGCCACGAGGTAGAGGGCGCCCCCCCCAGGGCGCTCGCTCCACCCTCGTGGGCCCCCTTTTGCTCCACGGACGTACTCCTTCCTCCTATATATACCTACGTACCCCCAAACGATCAGATATGGAGCCAAAAACCTAATTCCACCGCCGCAACCTTTTGTACCCACGAGATCCCATCTTGGGGCCTGTTCCGGAGCTCCGCCGGAGGGGGCATCCATCACGGAGGGCTTCTACATCATCACCATAGCCTCTCTGATGAAGTGTGAGTAGTTTACTTCAGACCTTCGGGTCCATAGTTAGTAGCTATATGGCTTCTTCTCTCTTTTTGGATCTCAATACAATGTTCTCCCCCTCTCTCGTGAAGATCTATTCGATGTAATCTTCTTTTTGCGGTGTGTTTGTTGAGACCGATGAATTGTGGGTTTATGATCAAGATTATCTATGAACAATATTTGAATCTTCTCTGAATTCTTTTATGTATGATTGGTTATCTTTGCAAGTCTCTTTGAATTATCAGTTTGGTTTGGCCTACTAGATTGGTTTTTCTTGCAATGGGAGAAGTGCTTAGGTTTGGGTTCAATCTTGCGGTGTCCTTTTCCAGTGACAGTAGGGGCAGCAAGGCACGTATTGTATTGTTGCCATCGAGGATAACAAGATGGGGCTTTTATCATGTTGCATGAATCTATCTCTCTACATCATGTCATCTTGCTTAAGGCGTTACTCTGTTTTCATTAACTTAATACTCTAGATGCATGCTGGATAGCGGTCGATGAGTGGAGCAATAGTAGTAGATGTAGGCAGGAGTCGGTCTACTTGTCTCGGACGTGATGCCTATATACATGAGCATACCTAGATACTCTCATAACTATGCTCAATTCTTTCAATTGCCCAACAGTAATTCTTTCACCCACCATAAAATACTGATGCTAATGAGAGAAGCCACTAGTGAAACCTATGGCCCCCGGGTCTATCTTCATCATATTAATCTTCCAACACTTTGTTATTTCCTTTGCTTTTTACTTTGCTTTTATTTTACTTTGCATCCTTATCACAAAAATACCAAAAATATTATCCTATCATATCTATCAGATCTCACTCTCGTAAGTGACCGTAAAGGGATTGACAACCCCTTATCACGTTGGTTGCGAGGATTTATTAGTTTTGTGCGGGTACGAGGGACTCACGCGTAGCCTCCTACTGGATTGATACCTTGGTTCTCAAAAACTGAGGGAAATACTTACGCTACTTTGCTGCATCATCCTTTCCTCTTCAAGGAAATCCAATGAAGTGCTCAAGAGGTAGCAGGGCATACCGCTTTTCCTCATTTTAATGTGGTCCCACTCCACGCCTGTGCAAAAATTAAAATGCCCGGTCCACGCGGCGTCATAACAATAAATGGAAATATGGAACACTCCCTCCATACAGAGAATCATACTACGGCTATTATAGCCGAAGTACAAAGCGGCCTCATCAAACCGCATAACTCACCGGCCATTAAGCCATCGGTCTCTATTTGATGGAAAAGCTCAATCTCAGAGCTGGATTAGCAGTTCGGCCTCCGTCCTTCGCCTTACACACACGCGAGGTTTATACCGCGCATGCATAATTATCTACTCAAAATACTCTGGTCATCGGCGGAGGCACAATACGGACAAGCTTACAAGCACTCCCATTCAATCCTTTTCTTTTCTAACCATTTTTTATCTCTTATCACAGGTAGCTCAAACACTGGTCATCTCACGGACTCTCTTGGAGTTTGGCTTCATACACACACCCAAAGGTTATTCCTGTTAAGGAATCTTTTCACCGAGGTAAGGCGACGCAGACGTGCGGCAGGAGGTCCAAATAATTTTGTGTAGGCCGCACTCTCTATTTCGAGCCTGTAAAGTGCCTTCTCCCTCAGCCTTCGACCACAGGCATGTCAACTAGCCTGGGTCGTGGCGTTATTATTTGTAAAATGGCAATTGACATATCAATCAGGTTCCAGTGAACATAATCTGTATCCAGTATTCGCTTTTTCTAAAGAGCTAAATTTTTCCGGTTGTTTCACACTCGCACCTCGGCACAGATTGCCAGGGGCTCGATATGGGAACAAATGAGCTGCCGACAAAGTTTGAACAACTTTATAGCACACTTCGGCGTCACGAGTTTGGCCTTATATGCACCAGCTCCGAATCATGTCTTCGGTCAATAGTTGGGTTCTCCGGCTCCTGTGCTTACTGCCTTACGTTCTGCTACATCAGCTAGGGTAGTAAAGGGAGAACTACTGCGCTTGTGTCCCGGTTTATCCGGATGAGCACCTCAATAGAGAAAGCCGAAAAATGAATGTCATGATGCGGCGAGAGCTGGTCAACCACTCGATGACTTACTAGAATCTTTCGCGATTCTTTTCGTATTACACGAAGGGCCATTCTTAAGGTCACCCATGTAACACATCGTATTCGGATAACTGCATACATACCAGGGGCTATATCGTAGACCCACCGTCAAACTCCTATGGCTAAGTGAAAGTGTTAAAGCCCTATATTCCGATTGCCTAGTTCGCCACATTGACACCTCCTTCACGGACCAAGACGTTGGGTCAAGAGTGATCAAGTGCTTTTCCAAACACCCTCGTATTTTATGCGAGGGGGCTGAAGCCAACGACTGGAAAACTTTTAGATTATACAAAAAACGGCCGCACAGGAGGAGCCAAAACTTCTAGGCATAGCCTTAAAATATCATAATATTGTTTTTACAATTTCAATACATTTCACTCGAGTATCATATCTTTCGAGCACTGACCCTCTATCAAGCGGGCACCCTCTAAGACATCCTCGAAATAATGCTTTGGCATGTGATGCTCCTTGCCCTTGGGTGGACTTTTCGCTGCAATATCGGTGGCCTTCATCTTCGCCCAGCACGTCTTGACGTGGGCAAAGGCCATCCGTGCACCTTCAATGCACGTTGACCGCTTAACAGCGTCGATACGCGGCATCGCATCGACAAGTCGTTGCACCAAACCAAAATAACAATTCAGAATTGGATCAGTCGGCCACAGTCGGACCACGACGTCCTTCACGGCAGAACCGGATATCTTGTGGAGCTCGGCCCACTGGGCAATCTATTCATTCAGCAACAGCGGGCGCTTTGGCGTGCCGAATTGTGACCAGAAAAGCTTCTCAGTTGCATATCCTTCTTGCGCTTCATAAAACTACGCCACATCGGAGGCGCTCTTCGGCAAGTCCAAGAATGCGTCTGGAGAGCTCCACATTTGATTAAGAGGGGAATGCTTCGGATAGCCGAATTTAGTCTGTAATAAGAAAGGTTTACCGGCGCTATCTCCCCAGCTTGCCGGATCTCTTCCCGAGCCACTCTAGACTCAGATTGTGCTCCTCGCGCCTCTTACAAGGCCTTGTCGAGATCGGCCGCTTTGGTTTTGTTATCCCTCTTGAGGAATTCGCACCGGACAGTGGCTTCTTTCAGCTCGCGCGCCATGGTAGACATTTTCTCCTCACATTGGCGCTGAGCAGCCTGTCCGGCTTTTAGCTCATCAGCTGCCTTCTTGGTAGCCACATTACTCATCCGCTTGCTCCTTGGTTCGGGCAAGTTCAGCCCGAAGGGTCTCCACCGTAGCGGCACTATCTCCAGATATGCATGTCTCAGAATATAATTCTAGCTTCGTGCTCATGTTATTATACATACATACACTGACCGCCCCAAAACATCACTACAAAAAAAAGACACATCCGTGACATTTTGGGCCGAACGAATTTTTTTTCTGTCATACATATGACACTTCTATGAAGATAATTGTGACAAAACCCGGTATTATAATAGATGTGGTGGGCTCCTACTTCTATGACAGAAAATGGGCTTTTCATCCTGGGTGGGCCGGAGATGCAGCTGCATGACATTCTTTGGGCCGTCCATGACGGAAAAAACCATGGTAGAAGCGAGGGGGAGGAAAATTTTGGGGAGTTCCCAGTTACGGTGGGAGGTCAGCGGCCGAGCGATGCGTGTTTCTCTCGTACACATCTGGCGTGTGTGTGCAAAGGCGTTAGCTCTAAGCGAACCCGGCGGGCGTTGGGCTCTAATCGAACTCGGCGATTGCACTACAGGCTCGCGTTCTTGAACCCGAGCGATCGATCGATGGCTGTTAATGAACCCATCGGCGATTCGCCGCTCTGCTGCTAATCAAGGTGATCGATTGGATGAGCAGTGAGTGTTGCGGGGGTGGATGAGCGAGTGGCGGTGGTGTTGCCTCGGATGAGCAGGATCCCGTGGTGTGGAGGGCTGGATGAGCAGTGAGGCGATGGAGGGGTGCCCGTGGAGGGTGGTTGAACAGGACCCGTGGTGTGGAGGGCTGGATGAGCGATACATGGTGGAGGGTGGTTGAGCGATGGCCGGTGGAGTAGCGGCGGTGGAGGCTGGATGAGCAGGGAGCCCGTGGAGGTGGAGGAGGTCGGCGGTAGCCGTGGAGGCTGGAGGAGGTCTTCAATGGAGATGAAAAGTATCTGTGGAGTCCGTTTTGCGATCGCCACACCCCTCCGATGAACGGGACCCTGTTTGATCGTAGGAGGTCCGTTTAAATCCGTTTTTGCTGTCGCCACACCCTCCCGATCAACAGGACCCCGTTTGATCGTGGGAGGCCCGTTCATCCGTTTTGCGATGCGCCACACCCTCCCGATCAACAGGACCCCGTTTCGACCGTAGGAGGTCCGTTTCCTCCGTTTTGCGATGCGCCACCCTCCCGATCAACAGGACCCGTTCGAGCGTGGGAGGTCCATTTCCTCCATTTTGCGGTACGCGAGGCCTCGTTTCCATCGTCTGTTCCGTCAAAGCCCTCCCGATGAACACGACCACGCATTCTGTTCCGACACAGCCGGTTGGCTCCCACGCGTTCCGTTGCCTCCCGATGAACACAGCGCATTCCGTTGCCTCCCCATGAACACGACGCATTCTGTTGCCTCCCCATGAACACGACGCATTCCATTGCCTCCCCATGAACACGGCAGCGGCGTCGTTTCTCCGTTCGACCCAGCCATGTACGAGCCCTGGCTGTAGGTATGCGCGAGTGAGCGTTCGAGACCCGCCCATATGTACACATACGTGGCGTATTTTCTTTCTTGCACCACGGCGCTGTGCGTGCGTGTACATGCTACGTGCGCCTCTACTATGACGCGTCGGCGCCTCTACTACGACGCGTCGGCGCCTCTACATCCACCGGTATATATGCGTACATTCGCGACCAGAATGACAATGCTACGTCGCTTCGACCATGTGGGTCGGTATCGAGCACTTCCTTGCGTGCGAAGATGTAGCCGGTGGGTCCCGGCGGTCGGGCGAATCATTTTTTTGCCGAGCGCACTTCCTTGCGTGCGAAGATGTAGCCGTGGGTCCGGCGGTCGGCGAATCTTTTTTTGCGGGCGCACTTCCTTGCGTGCGAAGATGTAGCTGGTGGGTCCCAGCGGTCGAGAGCGAATCGTTCTTTTGCCGGACGCACTTCCTTGCGTGCGAAGATGTAGCTGGTGGGTCCCAGCAATCAGGGGGAAACGTTTTTTTCGCAAAATACGGTGGCCCGTCAGGTGGGTCCCCGCTGTCAGGTGGAGGAATCATTATTTTGTATGTAATAAAGAGGCACTTCCCTGCTGCGGCCGTGGACCAGTATCGGCCTCTCCACGTCTGATCCACGTCCGATGAAAGTCGTTCCTTGACCACGTTGACCACGCCGTGCCGAGAGCACCACGGCGGTGGGCGACGATGAGGACTAGGAAGGGGCGACTGGGCGGGGAAGATGTAGCGATGGATGCCTCTGCGAAGAGGAGTCGAGGTTCCTTTGGTTCGGCTGCGGTGTGAGGCTGTTGTCGCCCGCAGAATAACGGGGGTGTGGGTGAGTAGAGGGATGGCGGCCAGCGGTGGGAGTAGTAGGGGCGGTGAGGCCTCATGGCAACACAACCCGACCACGGGAGCGAGGAGCAGCAGCACGACCGGCGCTGGTTTGGGCGGCCGGAGCAAGAAGACCAGAGGTTGAAGAAGCACTCTGGCCGTTGGATGAACATCGTGCACGTCCACGGGAGCTAGAATCATTCATATTGACTAAGTTGACAAAGCCCTCCGTCCCGTCAACTTGGTAGGCCCTAAGTCAGCCTCCCACTAAAATGGGTTCCAGTGGCGGGGAATATTCATTTTTTTGTGCGTAATAAGGAGGCACTTCCTTGCGTGCGAAGATAGTTGGTGGGTCCGACATGTCAGCGGGGGGCATGTTATTTTCACGAAATATAGAGGCCCTTCCGGTGGGTCCCAGATGTCAGGTGGAGGAATCATTATTTTGCGCGTAATAAGGAGGCATTTCCTTGTGTGCGGCTGTGGACTCAGCTGTCAGCCTCTCCACACACAATCTACTTCCGATGGTGTCGTTCGTTGACCACGCCCGCGCGGCGCATCCAAGGTGGTGGGCGGCGGCGAGGCCCGGACAACAACGAGCGGAGATGGGAAGACGGGAGTAGAGTCATAGATGGAGAGGTGTCGAGGTTAACTGGTTCTAGTGCGGTGTGGTTCGGCGATCGGTGGAGAACAGGAGGTGTGGAGGGTGGAGGGATGGCCTGGCCAACTATGGAGTGGCGCTTCATAGCGAGCGTGCTAAGCGAGCTGCTAGCAGGAGGCGGGAGGTGGTCCGGCGGCTGGAGGAAGAAGGCGAGATTGAAGATGGATGCGGTCGTTGGATGTAAATCCAGCGGCTAACATGTCGAGAATCATTTGTTGACTAAATTGACAACGACTTGCGTTAACCGACCTATTGGCCCACATTTCAGCCTCCAAAATGTGGCACGTATTCAACCCATTTTTCAGAATTTACAGTCTTTTTTTTGGCGGTAGAATTTACTGATCAACTTGATCTTTTTTTAATTCGCCCATTAGATGGGCTGGGTGAACAAATAATGTAGCGTCCATGCGGCCCATTTATTTTATTTCCTAAAAATTACAGGCCATTTGCACTTTCTCGAAATACGATTTTCTTTGGGTTGATTCTAATTATAATGTTGGGTTGGGCCAGCAATGTTATCAAAAAATAAAAAGGGGTTGAGCATTTTGTTATAAATATATTTAAATAATAAGTGATATTATTACATTCGTCCTTAAATCTTACCAAGATTTTGTACACAATCACTAGGATTATCGTGCCAAAACAATCCAGGATTTTATTTGTTTAGAAATTATTTTATAAGTTAATAAGATGTGGGATATTGTTTTCTTACATATGTAAGTATCAGTTAAATATAAGATGACAATAAAAATAATATACAATAACATATAAAATAATTTAAATATATATAATATAGTTAGAAGGGAAAATAAGTTGGACCTGGCGTTCCTATTCTTATATAGAAAAATAGAACAGACCTCTGCGTTTTCTTCAAAAAATACATAAATTGGGCTGCCAAAAATAAAACCTCATATGGGAGGTCCATAGGCCGGTCGATACATGACGGCCCTAAGAAAATACAAACAGGCCTATGGACCTCCCATCCAAGGTCGTGGGTTGCGCATGTAAAAAAATGAAAGCCTAGACGGGGCAGCCCAAAACCACGTCCAACACTTGCCAAAACTTCGTCCCTCGTTTTCTCTGTGTTTACTTTTCGACATTGTGTGGGCATTTTGGTTGTGCATCATATGAAGATGTGCTATGCATGAATGTTGATCAGCATGATGTTAACTGGCTGGTAGTTCCATTTTTGACCATGAATAAACTTCCAACATGATGTTAACCCTGTTTGAAAAGGCCGTGTTAATATAAATTCTCTGCCTCTGAAAGTTGCAGTTTCTTATCTGAAACCGAACTTGCAGTTTCTTATCTGGAACTGAAACTTGAAGTTTCTTCTCTGAGAATCACATTGTCTGCACTTTTATACTCCTATGAAACTACATTTTTTTAAGTGCTAAAAATAGATTTCTAGAATTCATAAAATACTTCATATGCTCAATACTGCAAATCTGAAATTCAAAAGACATTCATATCTGAAATTGCTCTCAAAATACACAACACAGAACACAATTCACAACCTGCAAATACTGACAACCCTAAGCTCCTCCTGACAATTCACAACCTGCCCGACTATTAGGCTGGGGGGGGGGGGGCAGCCCCCTCCTATTCCTCGGCGGTAGACAGCCGCCGCGTGAGACGATGTGAACAGCGAGGGAGACGATGGAGGGGAAGCGTCGTCGGGCCAACTGCTTTTCTCCTCTTGCAGTTGGGTTCGGTCGACGAAGACTCCACCGGCTCGCTCTGGCAGGACAACCTCACAAACGGCACCCTATAGATGCTTGATCCTTCAATCTCTGGTGGATGCTCCATCTGGGATCAATACTCCCACCACCGCTCCCTCACGATCGGATTCAGTGAATCTGTTTGCTCCATGGCCGGAGGAGCAGCTCTATGTACTCGGCGCGACTCCTCAGGAATATCGCCGCCTTTTCTCTGTTGCAGATATTTGGCCATGGATGTCACCGTCGCCGCTAGTTGGTCCTTGTTGTCAAACCAAGGCGGTATCACCAACATCCTAGATAGCTTCGCAGGTCGCCGTCTGCGATCCTCACGTGTCGGTTGTACTCCTCCATCGATCTACTTCTCCACAGCACGTTCACTGCTTGGCGGTGGTTTTGAATGGAAGAGGAGAGGAGCAGCGCTGGTTTTGGATTAGAGCGGGAGAGGGCGGCGCTGGTTTTGGACTGGAACATGAGAGGAGGCGGTGGTTTTGAAATGGAAGAGGAGAGGGCGGCGCTGCATTTAGATTGGAATAGGAGAGGAGGCGGTGGTTTAAGAGCGATGAAGCGGAAGAAGCGGCGCTGGTCTTGGAAGTTATTTTGTTGTTTTGCGTATTTTGGGTCAAAGTTTGACCACGTATTGTATTTGACAAGCAAAATGTGAATGCATGTCACCAAAAATTGTATCGTTTGGTTCGTATCTGAATGTACTTTCAAATTATATTATTTTTGCAACGTATAACATATATTTTATGTGCGAAAATCATGGTCAATTATGACCCAGAATAAAAGGGAGACTAGTTAATGTGGGGTCGCTTTTGTTAATTAAAGGGTAAATTGATTTTGATTTTGATCCAGTCACAACGCGCCAGCCCTCTCATCCAATCCTAAATCGCTGCCACACGCTCCTCTCCCTCTTCTCCATTGCAAAACCACCTCCTCTCCTCTCCATCATCTCCATTCCAAAACCACCGTCTCGCCTCTCCCTCTTCTAATCTTCTCCATTGCAAAACCACCTCCTCTCCTCTCCATCATCTCCATTCTAAAACCAACATCTCGCCTCTCCCTCTTGATCTTCTCCATTGCAAAACCACCTCCTCTCCTCTCCATCATCTCCATTCCAAAATCACCGTCTCGCCTCTCCTCTTCTCTATTGCAAGACCACCGTCTCTCCTCCCATCTTCCAAAGCTACCACGGACCACTCGGAAGGACATCTATGGAGAGGATGCAGCGACCAAATCGAGCGAGATCGCCCGGTGACCGAGAGCAAAGTTAGTCGAGTTGAAGGAGATCCTTAGTTGGTTTGACAATGAGTGGGAGATTTCGAGGGCAGTGCGGGCCATGTGGCAATGTATGCGAAAAGAAGCGAGGCAATGGCGATGAGGTGGCGATGTACATGTACTCCTTGGCGGCGATCACGCGCGATCCTCGAGTTCATCAGTATCTCCTCTGGCGATGGAAGCGAGACAGATTCGCCCGGCGGCAGATCGGCGGAGGTGGCGGGCGTACAGGTCAAGGTCGAGCACCCGGAGGATAACGAATCGATCGAGTATGATGTGCCGTTCGTGAGGTGCAGATCCAGCCGAACCACAGGAGTATTCGTTCTCCCACCGCAAGAGGAGGCGGATGGCGCGACGCCGCTTCCCGCCGTTCTCCACGGTTCCCTCGGCCTTCGCCTCGTTTCAGCGGCGGCAGTAGGGTTTAAGGTAAGCTTCACACTAACCTAATCTTCCACCTGCTCATGCTTACAATCAGTGTGACAGCTAATGAAAATCATGCTTACAATCAGTCTCCGAGTACTACGCCAATCACCCTAAAATAGCTCGGGACTTTTGGGTCAAAGTTGTGACACAGTGTACAAATAAAGAAAAATAGATTGGTGCTTCTTTCAGAAAAGAGTACTCCCTAGAAAACTGCCAATATAAGCTACTAGTATTTGGTTTGATGATTTGCTGCCGAGAAAGATCCGTCCACAGAGAGCGCCACTTATCCCACTAGTGGTGGTGGATGCCAATGCGTGCATGCAGCATGGTTGGTGTCGGTAATTTTTTACTTGGCACACCTCGCACTCTGCATATATGCCGGTTCCATACGTACATTTGTGCAGTTCCACCAAAATGCAGCTGAATAACCCTATTTGCACAGATAATGAAAAAGCGTGATTACATTATAGTGGCACTAGTTGATGAAACACACAAAATAAATAGAATAAAATATTGCGATAGTATCATAGTATGCCATGTTGCGAGGGCAAGATGGGCCTACTGACGCCTCATACAGTGCGCCTCATCTTGGACATCGTCCCAAGTCTCCCAGATACACCTTACGCGGTGATGAACATCGGTGTACAGCGGTAGTACAAGGCGCGCTTGAGACATTCAAATCTCTATTTTGTACATATCAACTAAAATTAAGCACCCTAGTTTTCGAAGCGGCAAACATTAACGATGGGACTAGTTGATGAAACATACATTAACAAAGAAAGCACTTTCTTTATCTACATTGGAAATGAAATGATAGAGATGACACTCGCTCTATTTTAAGCGTATTATTACTTCATTTTATCGGTGACACTAGGGTTGAGCAGGTGGCAAGCGAGGTGTACCGTGCGTCGCAGGATGGAGGCCAGCGGTGCTTAGGCGGGATCTTTGAAGCTGGCTCTTTCGATCACCAACATGGATGATTCAATTCATGGGACCTTTTGGTGCATTTCACCTAAAATGAAGCAATGTCCCGTGAGCTAGCGCTTCTTCTTCAAAAATTTTAAGAAAAGGGCTCCAGCCCGGTCCATTCCATCGAGCAGAAACCCACAGAGCTTCTTCTTCATTAGTTGCAATAAAATTGAGCAACATCAAGGTTGGTTGTGAAGCTCCTGGAATGCTCAACTATAATTTGGATATCATTTGTGCAGGTCAACTAAGATCGAGCGTGAAATGTATATCTCTATTTGCACAAAAAAGGTGGAAAGGAGGGTGACTAACAAGTGATGAAACATGCATCAAATGAAAAGAAGCATGTTCCTTATCTGAATGGCAATCCTACAAGGATAGTAGCAATTTCTGGGTTGGTCCCATTTTTGTTCGGTATAGCCACCTTATACTGTGTGAGGCTAGCAAATCTAGTGCTGGACTTACTCATTGACTTGTCCCCAGTCCCCACTTTCTTTCCTTTTCCAACCAATAGATCGGGTTTATATTGAGTTTGTCTGCGTTTCCCTTTATTTCCCTATTAGACCTAGAGACCAGGTTGGATAACCAGTCTCTGCTACTTTTCGCCCCATTATTTCCTCTTTCGACCAAGTCCTAGATTCAGGTAACAAATCCTCCCCACCCCACCCCTTTCTTCCTTGTTTGAACCAAGTAGTACTAGATTGAGTGCATGAACTAGTTTTACCTCTTAAACATAAAAAAATTAGGTGGTTTTCAAACAGCGATCGATCCTATCTACAAGGGCACGAGAAATAGTAAAAGATACAAATGCAGCGGCGTCGGGAGCTCGGGAAATAGAAACAAGGTCGGTTTGAAGGAAGTTATACGATGGTGCGAGATGTCGCTAGGTGGGCGGCGGGAGGCGGATCTGCCCACACTACAGCAGCGAGAAGAAGGGGTGGAGGCCCTCCCTCACCAGTGGTGCTTGGGAGAAAACGGCAAAGCGGGCTGATCGGGGCCGCCCCGATGGGTAGAGCCGTCGCTGTTGCACCTTCTCACCTTCCCGGCGGAGTCGATCCGGCTGAATCTGTGACCAGCGGTGGCGAGAGAGAGAGTGTGTGCCACCGCTGTCGTTTTAGATTTGGAGAGGCCGAGGCAGTGTGAAGAGCAACACTAGCAAGCAAGCGGAGGCTCCTGCCTATATAGTGGAGTAGTACTAGTTTTCTTTTGTCTACGGAGCGGCTTGAACTCGTCAATGACTGTCGAGAAGTCTTCATGCACGTGGCCGGAGGCGTGGTTGTCGTCATTTTGATCTGAAGCGCTGGATTATAACATATAACACGAAAAAATGCCACATGACAAGAAATCATAACCTCAATGCCCAAAGGAACAACATGAATCCCGGCGGACAAACTAGGCGAGGAACAAAGCTCAAATTAAAGATAAACTTCGTAGAAAAGGGGTCCGTCGATAGATGTCCTAATTAACATAGCCGCCTTGACCTAGATGGCAACCGAGTAGTCCTTTGTTAGTGCATGTGCCCCAATGACTAGCCTAACTCGGTTGTATTTGTTTAACCCTCATGATGATCCAAAGCACATGACACCTAATTTTGCGAGATGACAAGAAACCTTTTTAGATTTCTCACCACAACTACAGCCATGTACAACATAGCCTGCACGATATGTAGCGATAGCCAATCCAGGCGTGTCTGCTGGAGTCTGGTCACATGCATGGACGAACTGATCTTCCGTGTCTTGCGAGGGATCGTCCGAGCACCAACGTAGTACAACACTTCTCTAGTACTATCGCTCGTCTCCCTCTTCTATTTAGTCACCCGACTTGCGGGGCGAAGTGTGCCTATGGTGGGTTCTCAATTGTCGTCCCACATGTGTGCAAAGCGCAATATGGCGCGCGTTCCATTAGGAGAGCAGCATGCGGACCGACCGACCGTGCAGGGTGCGACACGAGCAGCGTCGGGCGTGTTGTATACTCCGTACATGTGTACCACCGTTTTCTAGGCGCTTTGCTCCATGGCGCGGCGCAATCCATGGATACAAAATTAGTATACTATATACTATTTAAAAGTCGGGGCGGGCTTTTCTGCTGTGATGGCGGCGGGGCAGTTCCGCCTAGTCGGTTCAACGAGCGAGAAGGCGAGGGAGTAGGCTGCTGCAAACATAGGGCTGTGTGATTTGACAATGAGTTCTTGCTGGACAGGTGGGGCCCCTTGATTTGACTTGCCATTATCATTTTAACTGCAGCTCTCGACCGGCGTGAGTCTCCTAATTCTGACCACCTCCATCAGGTGCCTCTCCCAATGCTTCACCATGTAGTAGAGGCTGGCTCTTGCATGAGCCCACTTCTCCACTTTTCCTTGCCTCTCTTTCCTCCACATATGCAAAAATGCCATGTAAAGCGCACTATTGTACTTACTTTTACTTGCTCCTACAGGTGTAAGCTTGCCACATAGGCATAAAGTCGATGTGGCAAGTTAATCAAGAAGAGAGAGACTAGTTTGGTGACCCAAGGAAGAAATGGTGCTAGCTAGCGTGTACCTAGGTGAAAAGACAATTTTGAGTCTATAGCTAATTAAATGAAGCAAACTTAGCAACACCATTTCATTGGAAGAGGTCACTCCTTGGCAAATGCAATAAATACTAGTACTCACATGTCCCATAATATAAGAGCGTTTTGGCACTACACTAGTGTCAAAAGCGTTCTTATAATATGAGACGGAAAATCTGAAAAAGATAGAGAGGAGTAAAAATTACACTTATAGCCAACCTTATAGCCAACCTTGTTCTAGTATGAGTGACTAAGTGATGACTATGTATGACATGCCAACATAAGATAGCCCTAACATACCGTGTTAAATCTCCAAAGTAGCGACCGCTGAAACAGCATAGCGATCGTGGTAGGCGCAACCATGCTATGGGCTGCTGGTAGCCCTTGGATCTGAGATCAAACGGTCGCATGCTAAGTTGCTAAAAATTTGCAGAATAACCCTCCAGGATAGGATATTCACCCATAGGTCTAGAATCACGCCATGCAACCGTTCGATCTCAGATCCAAGGGCTCTCGGAAGCCCGTATCATGGGAGAATGGAAAGCCACTACCCTGTCGTTCGCACGCTGGCAATTCGCTCCTACTCGTCCACACACGTCCTTCAAAACTATGGCGGTTCGCTCCTAGTCGTCCCGTCGATTCACATTACGGCAGTTCCACTAATCCTAACCCTCCTCCCAAATCCATGGCATCCCAAATCTCCACGATCAGCGGTGAGTACTGTCAGGAACGGTTTTCGAATAAAATACTTATTGAAAAATCGACCATTTTATCAGACCAGTATAGAAAAATCCTCCTTACTGGTAGACAAATCCTTGATACAGAAATCCAGAAGTACTAAATAGTATACAAGGTTGAGCTGAGGCTGCTCAACAATTTATTACAAGCATGCCGATATTATACATAAAGGCGGATATGACACAAAGAGTATGGTGGCATAACTACTGACTCATAAAAAAAGTGGTGGCGGATATGTCACAGTGAAGTGGGTGACATGACTCCAAAATCTTACAGCTCATCAAGCGCCGGAGTGAGGCTCGATGATTTTATTAGGGTAGCGGAAGCGTATATAATACAAGTGACCAACTCCAGGATCGCACGGGACTTACTGGGACTCCTCTAGGCGTCGGACTCGCTATCATACTCTTCATTCATAAGATCACCTTCGTCAACATCTGGCCAAATCAACAAGCCAGGTGAGTACTTTGAATGTACTCGCAAGACAGTTTGGACATAAGATATAACAAATGCAAACATGATGCACATGAGCGAGACTAGTGTCGCTTTTCGGATAATAAATTTACCTTTGCATGTTAAATAAAAAGGAAGTCGGTAGTCCTCCGAAATCCCAATAAAATAGCGAAGACCGATCGGATTATGCAGGCGGCGCCTCGAAAGGTAAAAATAAATTAACATGCATGATCGAGGCGTCGAGGCGACACCACATAAAGGGCTTATATTAAAAGCGTAAATGACGATCGTGTCACGATCGGGCGTCTAGCGAAATCTCGAAAAGGGCTTATAATGAAAGTAAATAACAAGGATGCCACGGTAGGGCGTCGGCGACATCACATAAAGGGCTTATATCAAAAGTAAATAACAAGAATGCCACGATCGAGCGTCGGCGACATCACATAAAGGGCTTATATCAAAAGTAAATAACAAGAATGCCACAGTCGGACGTCTGAGCGACATCACATAAAGGGCTTATATCAAAAGTAAATAACAAGAATGCCACAGTTGGACGTCTGAGTGACATCACATAAAGGGCTTATATCTCATCATTCGAATTCAAGTAGCTCATGAAGGTAACATCATTCCACGAAAATACTCGGTACATGACAATAAACTAGTTAGTCCATCCACATGAATAACTTTCAGCCGGGTTTACCACTCTCAGTTTCATGCTTATTCTCCGGAGGCATCCTTTGGGGCTAACACTTGAGATTGACCTTGAGGCCGACAACGACATTTGAGATGTTGTTCAAGTCCTTAACCATGGACATGGTTACTCGAATGGTTTTGACTCTCTGAGTTTGTGCTCTTTACCCACAGCCAGCAGTTTGATAGTCACAAAGGACTAGTTCCGTTTACGGTATTTTAGAGAAACACATCTAACGATACACACCGTTCCACATCCGCTGCCGGGAATCACCCTAGGCAGCGTTCAAGAAAAACTCTAAGGCAGGGAGGCCACAACCTCGAATAGCATGGGATCAAATTTATATGCAGCGCTCTAAGGGTGCCCCCTCTCGGTCCCAACCGGAAACACCCATGCCCCCTGACCGGATGAAGGGCTTTAATCCAGGGCCATGGAACCCTCATCACGGCCCCTCTATTTGGTGTGTACGAGGAAAGAGGTTTGCAACTGACTAAACCGCATTCTTTGCAGAAGAAATGTAGCGGCACGAAAAGGGGACGAACGGGAACAAGACTTGGTCCACGTTATTACTGGAGTTAAAGGGTTGACATAAAACTGGCATGCTTCAACAATACCAGCTTGCAACCTATCATGCCACCACATGATTAGGTTATCTCACCATCATATGAAAACATCAAATTTCGAAGCTCACTTGCAGCTTGCTTTGCACGAAATATAACATTCACAAACTCTTATATAAACATGTCATGAGAAAACCATTCAAGAAATCATGAAAAACACTCATCATATCAAAGGTTCAAACATGCTTGCCTGGTTCAGAGTAGTCGGAGTCTAGCTCGGCGAAGTTTGCGGCTCCGTCACTTCCTTCGGTATCTATGTTATAAAAGAAATCGGATACTAACGTAAATACCGTGCGCGCATAAAAATTGTTCCAAATATTTCTCAAATAAATATGATAAAAAACTAGATATAAAAATAAAGATGATAGAAAAAGAATCAGATAATTTGTTTAAAAGTTATAAAGGTTTTAGTCCAGGGACTAATCTATGATGAAACAGAAACTTTCCAGGGACTAGTTTAGAAAAAGCGAGCGCTTGGTTAGAAATCGCCGACCAAAGGAAAATGTACTTCTCGAAGCGCTTTGAAAACATTCGAATAAAGAGGAGAGGCGACGAGGGTCCCGCATGTCAGGTTTAAAATCTCACCGTCGGCCGAAGCAAGCGATGATCGCGGCTGACGATCGGCAGCGATCCAGAGGAGGGCAAGGGTATGGTTGCACTCACGGGACAATTCCGCATCGGTGGGTGGTGGACTTGGTCATCGGCGAGCACCACGTCGACGGTGGTCTCCACTCCGTGAGACGGTGGTTGATCGAGATGATTCTTTCGAAGGGCTGCAAACTCAAATTGAAGCGGGGTCGAGACAGCGGGTGCACTAGGATGCTCTTGGCATAGTTTGGGGCGGGGTGCACTCACTAGAGAGAATCTTGTCGGAACCCGAAGCGGATCGAGGCGGCGGTCGGGAAGAAGGCCTCCTCGAGGTCCTCCTAGCGGTGGCGCGCAGTTACAGTGAGTGGAGGTGGTCTTTGGGTCGAAGCGAGCTCGAGCCTCCATTTATAGCCGGCCGGGCGGTTGCCGAAGCAGGATTTCTCGGCGAGTAATTACGGCGAGGTGGTGGTCGAGCTGATGGCTTAGGGGACTGGGCAGCTCTGATTGGTCCTTGGCTCCATTCAACAGCTAAGCTTGATCGGTTTGGCCTGCTCCGTGGCCCGATGGAGCAGGGCTCACGGGCTCGTCGGCGGCGAAGCGCGCTATGTGCCTCTCGAGCCACGGCAGCAGTTCTGGCGTGCCTGAGAGAAAGAGCGGCCCGCGGAGGCTCACAGTGGTGTGGGCGGTCTTTGGGCGGCGCCGTCTTGCGAGGCTGGCCCTGGCTGGCCGCCACCAGGCGATTACGCCCTTGTGGGGCGCCGGAGTTGACGCGACACGTCGCCACCGATGCTTGCAACTGGCCAAACAACCGTGCGGCGCACTAGATAAGAAGGGGGAGCAGTGAGCAAGGTGCCAACACATGCCTTTGGCGAGATCGGCCTTGAGGTTACGAAAAAAGCGACACGCCATGGCTGAAACACTGAATTTACGAAACATGGCAGGGAATAGTCTGGCCACTGTTCGATGAAATGATTTGAGCATGTGGAAAACTTTTCTTGAGCTGAATCTTGGTGAGGTGATCTCTTGATGCATCTGGAGACTGTCTGAATTATCTCAGAATTTTTGGAAAAGAAAAATAATGAAATTCACCAAAAATGGCAAATCAGGTCCAAACATGCAGCATGCAAATTTTGAAAATTGAACTGTGGACTAGTAGATCTTGATGGATCTAGGTTGAGGTCACTAAGGACTAGCCAGAGGAATTTATTTGGAACCAAAACTCAAAGGAAATCTAGTAGTTCCTTTGTAAATCACTAAGGTCCAAATAAATGGCAGAAAAAGATTTTGAGGTTAAAACAAATAGAAATAAAAATCCAGGAGAAGTTGAACCTTGCTGGACTTGATGCTTGACTTGACCCAAAGTAGGGAGGTGGGTTTTGGAAGAAAGTTTTCAACATAGGTCATGGAAAGAGAGGAATTTTTGAATGGGGAAGAATAAATCCATAAAGTTTTAGGAATCCTTTTTAATAAAAAGGAATTGTAAAAACCTTCCAAAATTATTTGTGTTGAGCCAACACAAGATGAAAAATCTTCAAGACCAAAATCAAGGTTGGGAAGGACCCATAAAAATACTTGTCATATAAGAAATTTTTTGAGAAGGAGAGTCTTTTAGAAAAAATTAATAACCTCCTTCCAATTAATTAAAGAATTTGATAAAAACGAAATAAAAAATTTTGGAGTGTTACAACACCTACCCCCTTAGGAAAAATATCGTCCCCGAGATTTCAGCTGATCCTCAAATAGGTGTGGGTACACAGTCCAAAGAAAATCCTCTCTTTCCCATGTTGCCTCGTCCTCGGTGTGATTGCTCTACTGAACCTTGAAAAACTTAATTGTTTTCTGACGGGTCCACCTTTCGGACTCCTCCAATATTTTTATTGGACGTTCCGTGTAGGTGAGGTCTGGTTGTACGTCAATGCTCTCATGAGATACATGCTTCTCTGGTTTGCTTACACATTTCCTCAACTGTGAGACGTGGAACACGTCGTGGACGTCTGACAGTTCTTCGGGTAGGTCTAGCTGGTAGGCCGCTGTGCCTCTTCGTACAATCACACAGAAGGGTCCAATAAACCGTGATGCTAGCTTTCCTTTAACTTTGAATCCTTGTGGGCCCCTCGTAGGGGATACTCGTAGATACACATACTCACCATTTCAAAGCTGGCATCACGATGTTTTCGATCGTAATAACTCTTTTGTCGGCTTTGGGCTGTCTTGAGTCGATCCCTGATTAGTCTAACTTTCTCCTCAGCTTCCTTGAGCATGGCGGGGCCGAAGATACGACTGTCTCCTACTTCTGACCAATTTAATGGGGTACGACATCTTCGCCCGTACAAGGCTTCAAAAGGTGCCATTTGTAGGCGGCTTGGTAACTTTTGTTGTATCTGAACTTCGGCATCTGACAAGCTTTCTTCCCAACTGGTTCCATAGGTGAGCACACATGCTCTCGGCATGTCCTCTAGAATTTAGTTCACGTTCGGTTTGTCCTCCGATCAGGGGTGGTATCTTTATCTTGAATACTAGTTGAGTTCCCAGAGCTTGTTGTAAATGATCCCAAAATCTAGAGGCAATTGAGTGCCTCATCGGATATTATAGTCTTTGGAATTCCATGCATACAAACTATCTGGGAGAGATAAAGTTTGGCAAGCTTGAGTGGTGTGGGTTGTCTTTCTTTGGGATGAAATATGCCACCTTAGTTAATCTATCTGTGATGACCCATATGGCATCATTTCCGTGTCGTGACCGAGGTAGTCCGATAATAAAATCCATTCCAATTTCGTCCCATTTCCACTCAGGTATCCTGTTTGGCTGTAATAGTCCTGCTGGTTTTTGGTGCTTGGCTTTAATGCGCTGACATGAATCACAACATGCAATGAATGTGGCTATATCCCTCTTCATACCGTGCCACCAATTTTTTTCCTGAATGTCCTTGTACATTTTGGTTCCTCCAGGGAGGATTGAATATGGAGCGGTGTGGCCTTCGGCTAGAATTTGTTGTTTGAGGTCCTCTATATTTGGTACGCAAAGTTTGTCTCCGTACCATAATATTCCCTATATCGTCTCTGACGAATTAAAACCTTGCCAGGACTCACTTTTCTTTTTATGACTTTGATGCTAGGGTGTCCATCTTTGAGCCTTCTTAATCTGTTCCATTAGGGTGGGCTGTATTTCCAAATTTGACACATTGCCTTGGTGACCATCACCAAGTTGAGTTTGGCGAACTCTGCTGAAATTCAGGTCTCACGTTACGTAGTTGTCATTGCCGAGCTGGGGTTTCGACTAAGAGCATCTTCCACTACATTAGCCTTTCTGGATGGTAGTGAATGCCAACATCACAATCTTTCACTAATTCCAACCAAGCGCCGTTGTAAATAAATTGAGTTCTGGTTGTGTGAAAATATATTTGAGGCTTTTATGGTCCGTATATATTTCACAATGATTTCCAAGCAAAAGTGCCTCCACTCTTTGAGTGCATGAATGGTATCGCCAATTCAAGTCATGAGTAGGATAATTTTCTTCATGCTTTAGTAGTTGCACAGGCGTGTCGACTACTTTGCCTTCTTGCATTAAATGCGCATCCGAGGCCCTTAGGGATCGTCACAATATACTTCAAAACTTTTGTGTATATGCGGTACAACCAATCTTGGTGATGTTGTTAATTTCCTTTTGAGTTCTTGGAAACTTTTCTATAAGCTTGATCCATACAAATTTCTTATCCTTCTTGAGTAAGCTGTGTCATTGATTTTGCTATGGTGGAGAACCCTCAATAAACCTTGGTAATATCCAGCCATTCGAAACTTCATTACATCATTATGTTGGCTGGTGGTTTCCGATAAATCTGACCTTGACTTTTACGGGTCCCGGCAACACCTTCTTGGGTCAATCGTGGCCTAGAAAACCAACTTATCTTAACCAAAATTAACATTTGCTGAATTTGGTGTATAATTGATGTTTCCTTAATTCTCCCGTACAACTCGAGATGTTCGGCATGTTCTTACGGTGTCTTAGAGTATACGAGAATATCATCAATGAACACCACAACAAATTTGTCCATAAATTTCATAAACACTTTGTTCATGAGGTGGACAAAATATGCGAGGCGTTTATCGGTCAAAGCGGCATTCTTGTAAATTCATATAATCCGTGTCTGGAGGTGAATGTTGTCTTAGGGATATCTTACATCCGTACCTTTAATTGATGATACCCGACCTTAAATCAATTTTTGAGAAAACCTTGCCTTGTGCGAGCTGGTCAAATAAATCATTTATCCGTGGCATCGGATATTTGTTTTTGATGGTGACCATGTTGACTGCTCAATAGTCTATACATAATCTCAGTGTCCCATCCTTTTTCTTGGCAAATAATACCGGTGAACCCCAAGGTGAAGAGCTGGCCCGTATAAATCCTTTGTCCGATAATTCTTTTATTTGCTTCTTTAATTCTACCAACTCGGAGGTGCCATTCTATAGGCTTTCTTGTAAATGGGGTGGTTCGGTGCTAGTTCAATGATGAACTCTATTTCCCGGTCAGGTGGCATGCACAGTAGTTCTTGGGAAATCGTCGGGAACTCACACACCACTGGAACTTTTCTTAACTCGAAATGTCCACCTTGTTCAACCTTGGTTGCCATGATATTGGTCTTTCTTGAGCTGCAATTTTATCATCTTCCGTGATGATGAGTAAAATTACAATCAATTGAAGCGATCGATAAATCCTTGTTGGTGGTTAACGGTCCATTCCTAGGATAACATCAATCCTTATTTTCCAATACAATGAGGTTTGCACTGAAACTTTAGTCCCTCAATCTCAATAACCACACCTTGGCGGTAACTACGGTGATTTTCTTAATCCGGGGACTTGATGGTCATGGATTTTTCAAGGGAAGCATCGAAATATCATGTTGCAAAGCAAATTTCTTTGAAATGAGCAGTGAAAGCTCGAGAATCAAACAAAACCGTGGAAGGTATTGTGTTGACGAGGAACGTACCGAGTACGATATCCGGGGCATTCTATGCTTCCTCCTTGGTCACATGGTTCAACTGACCGTTCTTGTGATTGTTATTGGGGTTGAAGTTGTTACGCTTGGGTGTTGAATTATTTCCCTTGTTGTTCGGCTTGGGGCGAGTTTCTTAGCTTTGGGCCTTTGTTTGGCATGGTGTCCTTCCTTTCCTAGCGTAGCAAGTAACACCTGGGTGATATGTAAAATCCTTGTCTCTTGCATGAAATTTTTTGTTTGGGCGTGGAACAATGGTTGTGGATTTGTTCGCTCCAATTTTCTGAAAATCAGTCTTGTTCCAGTTGTTGCGAGCAAGAGTAGTCTTGTCCCTTTTGCGCTTGCGAAAATCCTCCAAGCTGCGGCGCTCATTTTCCAATGTAATAGCTTTGTCAAGTGTTTTGAAATCCGGAAAGGTGTGTACGACCAGCTGGCATTTAAGTGCTGGTGCCAGACCATCCAGAATTTTTCCATCTTTTTTTCCAGTCATATGCTCTTCGTTGGCATAACGAGATAATTGAGTAAACTGACTATTGTACTCAGTCACTGTCATGCTTCTCTGCTTGAGGTCATCAAACTCCCTTTTCTTGATCCTCACAATGCTTCTGGGAATGTGCGCCCCACGAAAACCTTCTTTAAATTCTTCCCAGGTGATGTTATTTTCATTGGGGTGCGTGTGTAGGATCCCACCATGATGCAGCTACTCCAGTGAGGTAGTGAGGTGCATAAAGTACCTTCTCATGGTCTGAACATTGTGCAATAATTAACTTCCTTTCAATGTCTCAAAGCCAATCATCGGCCTCAAGGGGTCTATCAGTGTGAGAGAACATTGGGGGACGTGTCTTTTGTAGTTCAGACAATTTGGAATGCTGCTGATATGGTTCACGGTGATTTCCCATATTGATAACATGGTTCATCATTTCTTGATGCTGATCTGGCTTTGCTCATAAAGGCGGCATACTTGAAAAATCTGCTTCACCTTGCCTTGACTTGGCCTTGTGTGAAATTGTTACTTATGCAGGTACCATAATTTTCTTCATGGACTTGGCATGGAGCGAGTCGAGGGGCGAGGCATTTTCCACTCTGGGGCATTTTGCAGAATTCATGAGAAAAACTGAGTGGCAAAATAAATAATTTTGCAAAGGCGAATTTTTTAAACTCAAGATTTTTCAAGAAAATACTTGATTGCGCATGGAGAAGGACCGCTCGGTACATATCTTCCATAAGCCGTAATTATACAATACATCACTCGGGATGTGCGTACACATTCTGACATGTTATTAGGCTAGTGCACTTCTCCGAGTACCTACATGATCGCACACAAACGACTTCTCACCAAACCTATATACATATAAACATATCATACAAGCTGGTACATCGCTTACGGCTGCTAGGCGCACTCGATCGGAGATGGTAAAAACTTCCTCGGCTTGCGAGGTAAGACAAGTGATCTTTGTAGACTCAACCTCCTCCTCACTAATAGGCTCGGTAGCAATCTTTGGGTTGAGGAGCTGGTCTTGAGCTAGGTGGTGCAACCTTGGCTGGAGTAGGAGCAATGACTTGGTCAAACTCCTCAGTGGTAGGCCGGCAGCGAGCGGTGGCTAAGATGGCAGGTGTATAGGATGATGAGGATGAGACGTAAGTCAGTGGTGGTGCTATATGGAGGAGCTCCCTCCTGTTGGCGGAACAACCCTGAACTAAGTCCATACGAGCAGCCACAAAGTCGTACACGAGGTTATCAAAGGCTGCCTCAAGAGCTTTGAGATACTCAACCAACATTTCAATAGCCTCATCTATCTCCCCCCTAGCGCAAGCGAACGCATAGTGACATGTGTAATGCATGTGGCATGGGAGGTAGCGGTAGCGTCGAGCCTTCATCGAAGGGAGGGCATCCAGGAGACGAGCTATCGCCTCACAGGCAGCCATCTGCATGGCATGCCTCTCCGTAGGCATGGCCCTTCCCACAAATCGGAAGCAGCATGACTCAGAACGTCCTCCCTTGAATTGCACCGCAGCCTGGTGCATAGACACGCTGTCGCTGATCTTGTGCTGGTAGAGTGTGAATTCCGGACGAGCCGATGGCCCGATCGCGACCTTGGTGATGGAGTCGAGAAGCTTGATAAACCCCTCAGGTACATTGGCGAACACCTGTGACTCACAGTCGCTGCCAGCCATCAAATCATAAATTTATGATGACTAACAGAAAATTGCTACATTTGCAAAATGTTAAAATAGCACTTATTACGCTAATAACCGATTAGCGATCGCACCTAGTGGCTTCCTACAGTCAGCCTGGCTCTGATACCAAGGTTGCCAGGACCAGTTTCCAATAAAATACTTATATCAGACAAGTATAGAAAAATCCTCCTTACTGGTAGACAAATCCTTGATACAGAAATCTAGAAGTACTAAATATTATACAAGGTTCAGCTGAGGTTGCTCAACAATTTATTACAAGCATGTCGATATCATTCATAAAGGCGAATATGACAAAAAGAGTATGGTGGCATAACTACTGACTCGTAAAAAATGTGGTAGTGGATATGTCACAGTGAAGTGGGTGACATGACTCCAAAATCTTACTGCTCATCAAGCGCCGGAGTGAGGCTCGATGATTTTATTAGGGTAGCAGAAGCGTATATAATACAAGTGACCAACTCCAGGATCGCGCAGGGACTGGTTGGGACTCCTCTAGGCGTCGGACTCGCTATCGTACTCTTCATCCATAAGATCGCCTTCGTCAACATCTGGCCAAGTCAACAAGCCAGGTGAGTACTTTGAATGTACTACAAGACAGTTTGGACATAAGATATAACAAATGCAAACATGATGCGCATGAAGCGAGTAGTAAATCGCACTCGGATAATAAATTTGCATTGCATGTTAAATAAAAAGGAAGCGGCGGTAGTCCTCGAAATCCCAATAAAATAGCGAAGACCGATCGGATTATGCAGGCGACACCTCGAAAGGTAAAAATAAATTAACATGCCGCAGTCGGGCGTCAGGGCGACACCGCATAAAGGGCTTATATTAAAACGTAAATGACAGTACGTGCCAAAGTCGAACGTCTAAGCGACATCTCGAAAAGGGCTTATAATGAAAGTAAATAACAAGGATGCCACAGTCGGACGTCTGAGCGACATCACATAAAGGGCTTATATCAAAAGTAAATAACAAGAATGCCATAGTCGGACATCTGAGCTACATCACATAAAGGGCTTATATCAAAAGTAAATAACAAGAATGCCACAGTTGGACATCTGAGCGACATGACATAAAGGGCTTATATCTCATCATTCGAATTCAAGTATCTCATGAAGGTAACATCATTCCACGGAAATACTCGGTACATGACAATAAACTGGTTAGTCCATCCACAGGAATAACATTCAGCCGGGTTTACCACTCTCAGTTTCATGCTTATTCTCCGGAGACTGTCACTGGGGCTGACACTAAGATTGACACTGACACTGACACTAACACTGAGATGTTGTTCAAGTCCTTGACCATGGACATGGTTACTCGAATGGTTTTGACTCTGCAGAGTTTGTGTTTTTACCCACTGCCAATGGATTTCAGTAGTCACAAAGGACTAGTTCCATTTACGGTATTTTAGAAGAAACACATCTAACCAGTACACACCCATTCCACATCCCGCTGCCAGGAATCACCCTAGGCAACGTTCAAGAAAAACTCTAAGGCAGGAGGCCACAACCTCGAATAACATGGGATCAAATTTATATCACGCGCTCTAAGGGTGCTCCCTCTCGGTCCCAACGGAAACACCCATGCCCTTGACGGATGGCGGGCTTTAATCCGGGGCCATGGAACCCTCATCACGGCCCCTCTATTTTGTGTGTACAAGGAAAGAGGTTTGCAAGCTGACTAAACCGCATTCTTTGCGAGAAGACATGTGGCGGCACGAAAAGGGATGAGCAGGAACAAGACTTGGTCACGTTATTCTGGAGTTAAAGGGTTGACATAAAACTGGCATGCTTCAACAATACCAGCTTGCAACCTATCATGCCACCACATGATTAGGTTATCTCACCATCATATGAAAACATCAAATTTAGAAGCTCACTTGCAGCTTGCTTTGCATGAAATATAACATTCACAAATGCTTATATAAACATGTCATGAGAAAACCACTCAATCAATAATGAAAACACTCATCATATCAAAGGTTCGAACATGCTTGCCTAGTTCGGAGTAGTCGGAGTCTAGCTCGGCGAAGTTTGCGGCTCCGTCACTTCCTTCGGTATCTACGTTATAAACGAAATCGGATACTAACATAAATACCGTGCGCGCATAAATTGTTCCAAATATTTTTCAAATAAATATTATAAAAAACTAGATAGAAAAATAAAGATGACAGAAAAAGAATCAGCTCAAAATCATATTTCGTTTAAAAGTTATAAAGGTTTTAGTCCAGGGACTAATCTATGATGAAACTGAAACTTTCCAGGGGCTAGTTTAGAAAAACAGAAAACGCTTCGGTTAGAAATACGCCGACTCAAAGGGAAAACGTACTTTGCCCGAAGGCGCTTTCAGAAAATGTTTGAATAAAGAGGAGAGGCGACGAGGGGTCCGCATGTCAGGTTTAAAATCTCACCGTCGACTGAAGCAAACAATGATCGCCGGCGACGATCGACCGCGATCCAGAGGAGGGCAAGGGTATGGTTGCACTCATGGGACAATTCCGCGTCGGTGGGTGGTGGACTTGGTCGTCGGCGAGCACCACGTCGACGGCGGCCTCCACTCCGGCGGACGGTGGTTCGGTCCAGGATGATTCTCTCGAAGGGCTGCAAACTCAAATTGAAGCCTTGGTCGAGCAGCGGGTGCACTAGGATGCTCTTGGCATAGTTTGGGGGCGGGGTGCACTCACTAGAGAATCTTGCGGAGCCCGAAGCGGATCGAGGCGGCCGTGGTCGGGAAGAAGGCCTCCTCGAGGTCCTCCTAGCGGTGGCGCGGTTACAGTGAGTGGAGGAGTGGTGATGGGTCGAGGCGAGCTCGGAGCCTCCATTTATAGCCGCCCCAGGCGGTTGCGAAGCAGGATTTCTCCGGGAGTAATTACTGGCGAGGTGGTGGTCGAGTGACGGATTAGGGGCCGGCAGCTGCGGATTGGTCTCTGGCTCCATTCAACAGCTAAGCTTGATCGGTTTTGTCTGTGCCCGTGGCCCCGATGGAGCAGGGCTCACGGGCTCGTCGGCGGCAGAGCGCTCTGTGCCTCTCGAACCACGTCGGCAGTTCTGCAGCGCGCATAGAAAGAGGGCGGCCACGCGGAGGCTCCTGGTGGTGTGGGCGGTCTTTGGGCCAGCGCCCGTCTTGCGGGGCTGCCTTTGGCCGCCACGGGCGGTTCTACCACCATGGGGCGCGGAGTTGACGCGACACGCCGCCACCGGCGCTTGCAACGGCCAAACAACAGTCGGCGCCTTTGGATAAGAAGGGGAGTAGTGAGCAAAGGCGCCAACGTGCCTTTGGCGAGATCGGCCGAGGTTCTGAAGAAAGCGACACTTTGCAAATCAAACACTGAATTTACGAAACTTGGCGAGGAGCAGTCTTAGGCCACTGTTCGATGAAATGATTTGAGCATGTGGAAAAATTTTCTTGAGCTGAATCTTGGTGAGGTGATCTCTTGATGCATCTGGGGACTGTCTGAATTATCTCAGAATTTTTGGAAAAGAAAAAGAATGAAATTCACCAAAAATGGCAAATCTGGTCCAAACTTGCAGCAAGCAAATTCTGAAAAATTTGAACTGTGGACTAGCAGATCTTGATGGATCTAGGTTGAGGGCACTAAGGACTAGCCAAAGGAATTTATTTGGAACCAAAACTCAAAGGAAATCTAGTAGTTCCTTTGTAAATCACTAAGGTCCAAATAAATGGCAGAAAAAGATTTTGAGGTTAAAACAAATAGAAATAAAAATCCAGGAGAAGTTGAACCTTGCTGGACTTGATGCTTGACTTGACCCAAAGTAGGGAGGTGGGTTTTGGAAGAAAGTTTTCAACATAGGTCATGGCAAGAGAGTAATTTTTTAATGGGGAAGAATAAATCAATAAATTTTTAGGAATCCTTTTTAACAAAAAGGAATTGTAAAAACCTTCCAAAATTATTTGTGTTGAGCCAACACAAGATGAAAAATCTTCAAGACCAAAATCAAGGTTGGGAAGGACCAATAAAAATACTTGTCATAAAAGAAAATTTTTGAGAAGGAGAGTCTTTTTAGAAAAAAAATTAAATAACCTCCTTCCAATTAATTAAAGAATTTGATAAAAACCAAATCAAAAATTTTGGAGTGTTACAAGTACAAGGTTAGAACCATCACCGGCGATGAGTTCAACGTCATCTACACCCGTTCTTCCGCGACGGTGAAAGGATGCCTTTCTCACTTCACACGCATGTTCGAAGACTCAGATGATGAGTGGGTTGCTGGGCTAGATGTTGAGTACACCACAGTCCTGGGACGAGAGAACGATCTAAAGGACAAAGAGAGGAAGAAGCCCGCCATGATCCAGGTTTGCGTGCATGACTTATGCTTGGTCTACCACATATGCCATGCCGACGTTGAGTGCCAGGATTTTTAGGACTTCCTCGAGAGCAACCTAGTCAAATTCATTACTGTAGACTTTGGTAACGACAAAGAAGTCCTGCGTCGGATAGGCCTCGTTGTAGGCAACACCTTCGACCTCTAGAAGAATCAAGCTGGTGTCCTCTCGTCGAGCCTTCAATGCGACCCTCGCGAAACCATGGTATATCCTTAAATGCGAAACCGGAGAAACCTCCATACCGTTTCATAGTCATGCATGGCAGCGGAATGTACTAGATATAGACCACATCCACTATGCTGCAATGGATGGCTACCTTTGCTTCAATATCTACAAGGGTTGGATGAAGAGCAACAGCCAAGTGTGCGGTTCAATCAAAGAAGTATCGGCCAAGAGGAAGAGGGACAAGGACGAAGTCGAGGACGTGGACAAGGACTCCGAGTAAGGTGGCAGTGTCGTTGCTCATGGTGGTTCTAATGCAGTGTCTACGGAAATAGTTGCAAAGTTTAATTTCAGGTGTGCTTAATTTAATTTGAGGGGTGTGTTGTGCTGAGCCCCCGGCAAAACTATGTTATGTTTCTTCTCTTCACTTTAACTCTTCAGTACGTACATACTAGTATTTCTTACATTTCGTCTTTTAGTTGGTATAGTACTACCACTCGTTTCTTCACATTATATACGTACAATATATATGCCAACATCATATAGCCAGCAGTTTAGTTGTCAAAGAATTTCAGGGTGCTTAGTTTTGTCAAAGAATTCCAGGATGCTTAGAGGTGCTTGGATCCAAGGGACTTATTTTAGTCGACTAAAATAGTCTCTTTAAGAGGCTAAAGTTCCAAGCACCCTGACTAAGAGGGGCTAAAACTAGTCTTGAGACTAAATTTTTTTAGTCGAGGTACCCCTACTAAAATGTGGATTAGTCCTCTCTCTACTCATTTAACTCCTCTCCTTTAACACAGAGTTCGGATTGGAGGGTTTGGAGGATAATAAATGCTCATTAACTTGATTTTAGCCTTTTAGTATTTGGATCCAAGCATGGGTGAGGCTAGCATGTTTTAGTCCCACTACTTTTAGTCATGGGACTAAAATTATCCAACACCCTCTTAGTTTTATTTGAGGGTGGGTTCTGCTGGACACCATTATTGTGACTAGCCTTTTTAGTAGTACTATATGCATAATTTGGCGTCGAGCACTCTCTATATGTACCACCTTTTTTTTAGTTTCAAGTTTTGCTCCATGGCGCAATCCGTCGATACTCTTCTGTACAAAAGTATACATTTTTAAAAGGCTAGAGGCGGGGCAGTCTAGCTTGGTCGGTTTCACGAGGCGAGGGCCTTTATGATTTGTGACTCATTACTGCTGGAAGGCGGGGCCTTGTGATTTGACTGCTTTCGTATAAATGCGCCCGACGACCTGATCGAGGAGGAGCAAAGAACCGTGCGGTAAACTCAAGTTTTCCTTTGGAGTAGTCTTTGCTGACGGAGGACCTGGCTCACGGCAGCCCGATGCCATATGGCGATAAAAATGATCTAATTTGCTAGTCATCTCATTGTTAGCAATGTTCTATTCATTCCTCAAAAATCCTTGTTCTATTCATGCCCCGAGAGAAGCGTGACACGTCTTGTGAAACACCCAAAGCAAAAGATGAAACACAGGAGCAAAAGAAGAAGGAAGATTATCACCCCAAATGATCTAATTCTCCGCGAGTCGTGCTTCGCTTCTTCATCGCCTCCACGACCTCCATCTCCTTGCGCGTCTCCTCCGCCATCTTCTTCATTCTGTCCATGGCGGGATTTCTCGGCGAGCCTTCATCATCTGTTCCACGGCTGCACTCGTACCTTGACAGCAACCGGGTGCTCGATCGGAGCTTCGCCAACTCCTCCTTCATTCCATGGCGAGGGCCTGCAGCATCTTCATCGAGGAACTACTATTCTCATGCAGCTTCTTCCAGCCGGCATTCTTCTCCTTCAACAGTCGATCTCGTGGCGAGCTTCGCCTTGTCCTCCTGAAGTCGCAGGATTTCGCGGTCGCCTTCTTCTCGAGGCAATGCTCTTCTTCAACAGCATCACCAAGCGGTGGTCAACTCCCCTGCTGATTGAGCTCAGCGGGCATGTCGTTGAGGCTCTCCTTCAGCAACTCCATCAAGCCTTGGATGAACTCCTTACGCTTATTGAGGTGCTTATTGAGCTGATCGGGCATGCGATCGAGGATAACGACTCCAGCTCCGCCCGGCTCGGCATGTTAGCCTCAGCGGCTAGGCGCTCAGGAGCCATCGCCTGCCCGTGAGAGATCTTTCGAGGTCTCTGCGTGGCGGCGAGCCCTCTCTTTTTTTCCGCAACCTTGGTTGCCGCTCCCTTCTTACGAGTAGTTCTCGACCTAGAGCTCTGCTCAGCGGCCATGGCAACAACGGACGAAGAAGAAGCACTTATTAGGAGGAAAGGTAGAGTAATTTTCAGTTAGGTAGTTCCCCTTTTTATAACCTAAGTACTAGCACTATTACTAATACCTACATAGTGGGAACACGTTCAGGTTTGGTACGTACTAGTAGGTGTGAGCAGGCTTTCGAATGTGATGGGAACAAGGTAAAGATTAATTGATGGTTTTGGTTTCGAGGCCCGAAACGGCTCCCGATGAGTTTAGCGGAACATAAATTTCAAGTACTACACTACTCAAATGCGTAAATATTACGTTACTGTCAAAAATTGGCACAAAATACGAAGGAGACCAATGGAAGTACTACTAGCAACCCATGATTTAACTACTGCATGCAGCATGATGGAGTAATAATGTCTTTCTTCCGCCCTCCGTCCACTCAATTTGCATCGCTGTATTAATTGACCATCAATGCGTGAAACGACTTTACAGCGTCAAATTATCACATGGGGTGGATCTTGGTACAAAATTAAATCCGCCCGTGTACCAGCGTGTGTGTGCGAGGAATGAGTGCATGTGTGGCGTGCGTGCACATCTTAACCGTGAATGTACCGCCCGGTATGGCTCGGGGAGGGCAGTACATTCTTCTGGAACCAGCAGCACATCACTGTGATCAATCCACGCAAGGAGCTCGCGACAACGCCTCCACATGTGTCATGTGGCTTCATGAACTGTAAGAGATACACTGTGTAGCGTGCCATTGGTATTCTATTTTACGTGTTTTGCACATACTCGAAGTACTAGTAAGGTACACGTGCATTGCACGCATCAGATTTTGCAACCAAATTATGAATAAATACCACACTATAGCATGTAAGCTCTGAGTCATATATGCCTGATATAGCCCTTCGTTTAATTCTAATAGTTCATCTCATTCAAAATCAATTAGTTTTTATAAAAAAGCTAAGAACGCGGGAATAGGAAAAACATGGGATTATAGTAGAATGTCGTCTTGAATCCTATAGGGTTGTACGAGTGTTTGATTGTGCATAGAAAAAACGCAGAATTCTTTCGAAGAGGTTTGAGTGGATGGGATGTTTCCTATGAAATCTAGTGCAAATGAATCATATGGAAAAAATCCTATGGTTAACAATCCTACGAATCAAACAACCAAGATAGGAAAAATTCCTAATGATTAGAATCCTCCAAAATTCCTTTGAGAATCCTTTGAATCAAAGAAGCCCTTAATCTATTTTATGATTCATGGAATTGTGCGTTGTAAAGCATAAAGTAAAAACAAATAATGGCAATTCAACTAGAAAAAAAGTTTGGGCAGTTATGATACGGAATATTCTAGAACAAAAGAGAACCACTATTGTTTTGAAGTTTGTGCATTATGCTTAAGTTCAACCATGGAGTCTGCTAGATTGTACATGTAGCAAAACCTGGTGGGGGGCTAGAAGATGGTGCGAGGGGCCGAGTGGAGGGAGACTATGAAGGAATGCACAAGTGCGAGATCGATATTTAGAGAGAGGCGAACACGTGCGCTATTGCGCCGTGATGGCGAGCCATGAAAAATAAATGAGCTAGGGGCCAAGCATTGCTAATCCTTCTGAGGAGGTCAATTCATGAACTTAAACCATTTTTAGCAGCAATTGTCTAATGATCACATTCATATTATCCTCGATATATAGTGATGTTAGGGGGAGGGGCAGGGCCCTTACGCCTTGTCTTCGCCATTGTGCACGCTGTCCGAGAGATGAAGCGGAAGGCATGGATGATGAGAGGGGCGTTGGATATATAATTAATGTGGGTGTATTAGCTATATATGTTAATCCTATATAGAGAGGTATAGATTGATCGATGTGGGCGTGGGAAAGAGGTGAGACCTCCTTTGGATATATCGATTGATCGGTTTGTGTGAAAACTATGAAAGACCTAGCTATATACACACATACATAGAGGAACATCGGTCGTTAGCATGCGTGTGTGAGTGATAAAGAATGCACGATATGATTGAGAGGGGATGTGTGTGGGTGTGTGCCTTCATGGGAAACCGGCGTGAAGAAAAAGATTGCATCGTGCGATGGATAATGCTGATTGGTAGTGTGTGTGCATGCATGCACGAGAGAAAGTTAGTGGTACAATTATAAAGAAGACTACTGTGTGGGTGTAAAAGAATAGGTGAGGTCATAATCAATGTAAAGTTGAATTCAAATATTTGAATAAGAGATCCTGATGTTTGAAACCCATGCATGCATGAATATAACGGAGATCTGCGGTGCGGTTTGAAAGCGAGCATGTTGTAATGTATACACATTGAACAAGGTCGGTGATTTGAATTTGAGATACCGATGGCGGACATCATTTGGCCACGTCGCATCCGTGCATGGACACACTATTCTAATTGGAGATGATGGGCGGATTTCGCATCATATATCTATATCTATACCCTATATATATTATATTTTATATTTTTATATTGTGTGCGGGTAACTTTAACTTTGAAAGATGGTCGTTGGATGAGGCGAATCCGATGGTCCAAAGATGGCAAATTTGAGCACTCTTGGCGTTGGATATCATCTAGATTCCACAGATTTCGCCACATGTATAATCTAGAAGACTCCATGGTTGAAATTAAGCATAATGCACAAACATCAAAACACAAGCACTTCTTATTTGTTCTAGAATCTTTTGTATCAGAATTGCCCAAATGTTTTTCTACATGATTTGCCATTATTTGTTTTTACTTTATGTCTTACGGTGCACAATTCCATGAATCTTAAAATAGATTAGCTTTCTTATAAAAACTAGATGATTTTGAATGAATTGAACTATAAGAATTAAACAAACATCTACATCATGCATATATGACTTAAAGCTTGCATGCTATAATGTGGTATTTATTCATAATTTGGTTGCCAAATCTCATGCGTGCAATGCACGTGTACCTTACTCTAGTCTAAATGGTGTTTGTGTGTGTGTTGTGCGTGGTGAGGTGCAAATTGTCTTTTTTTTGGGTACACGTTAAGCTTGTTCTTCCGAAATTTCAAGCCGCGCCTTGTTATGCCGAAAATTCAAGCTAGCGTCTCTGTCTATCGTGGTGCGAAACTCCCGCCTCTTCAACCCGCGCCTTGTTAGCCCGAAATATTTAAGATATATCTTTGTCTCGTTGTGCTCCGACAACTCCCTCCATCTCAACCCGCGCCTTGCTATTCCAAAATTACAACGTCTTGTGAAAACTCCCACCTCTGTGAAATCCCGACCGTGAAATGCCCGTGGTACCCTGAACCGAAGAACCGCCTCAAATCGGTGGGGTACTTTCGTAACTTACCCACATTTCGGACAAGCGCGTCTCTAAGCCATGGTTCCCCACTGCCATCCCATCCGCCCACCCATTCATACACCGAGGCCACGAAAACCCGCGACGAAACCCCACATCCTGCTCCGTCCGCCACCGAGTCGGAGCCTCTTCCCCGACGACTTCGTCCACAGCAACACCTCGACGTCCCTCATCCACAATACCGGATGAGGATCTGTCGTCGACCTCATCGTCCCACCGGTTCAGCCACCCCGTCCTCCACCACCAAGGAGTTGCCCCGACGTTCCCCTCGTCTTTCGCGCCACCTCCATTCCCACACCGCCGTCTTCACCTCCACCACCAGAAGAGCACCATCATCACCGTTTCCTCGGATGAAGCTGCGGCCTAATCGGCGCCACCAAAGAGGTTGTACACTAATCGCCGCATTTTCTTCTTGATTCGATCTCACGGTGCTGCCGGCGCTCGGTCCCGAGCCGACACGACGCGGTTCCATCCACGGCGACGTCGCCGGCCACTTCCTCCACGGCGTCGCTCCCTCGGCGACGACGTACACATCAGCAGGAGCTGCTGCTACTTTAGCTCTCGCTCGCGCCGCTGCTCTGCTCTTGCTCTCGGTCCCCTGCCTGGTCTGCTCTTGCTCGCGCTGCTGCTCTTGCTATTGCTTGCGATGCTGCTCGATTAGCTACACTTGATCGTTGAATCGACTTTTGGGTCGATCGATTATCGAGGGTGGGGGGCTCGCGGGGTGAAGGAAGAACCAGCCGCAGCGGGGAGGGGGCTCACGGAGAGGTACCCACTATCTATCTTAGGGTTCGGGATGGGGCGGTGGTGCGCCGGCGGTGGCGGGGTGTTGGCGGGCGATGGCGTGGGGATCGCCGGAGAAAAAGCTTCGGCACGGGGCTAGAGGATGGCAGGCGGCGGACCGCGGATCGGGAGTGTTTTCGGGCGGGCGGCGGGGGCAGCTGTTTGGCGGTGGTGGTGGCGGCTCGGTGGGTGGAGGTTGAAGATGAACCGCAGCCCTTGATTTCGTATCCAACGGCTGCAAAATCGGTGACCAGAGATGAAAAAAGTCGGTCGACCGACGTGTAGCCTCACCTTGCTAGTGCGTTCAGTTTCGATAGCAAAATTCAGTTTACAAAAAATTCAGTTTTGACAGCAAAATTCAGTTTAACGGTTAAGTTCAGTTTTGTGATTAAATTCAGTTTGACAGTTAAGTTAGAGAGATGAGCGGCTGATGTATTTTACATCTAGCACTTTGTGGTTATGTATTTTACGTCATGTATTGGAGATGCTATTATAATTCCACTCAGGTTAACGTTGTTTGTTGTCTCTCTTGTCTGCTTCAGCCTCGGCGTCGTACAACTCACGGAGCTGCTCCAACGATTTAAACCCTCCATCACAACGGAGCGATTGCTACGTCTTGAGCTTCGTTGGTTTTCCACAAGAGGAGAGGATGATGCAGCGAGTAGCGTAAGTATTTCCCTCAGTTTTTGAGAACCAAGGTATCAATCCGGTAGGAGGCCATGCACAAGTCCCTCGTACCTACACAAAAAATAGCTCCTCGCAACCAACGTGAATAGGGGTTGTCAATCCTTCACGGTCACTTACGAGTGAGATCGATAGAGATGATAGATAATATTTTTGGTATTTTGGTATAAAGATGCAAAGTAAAATAAAAAGCAAAGTAAAGAGCAAAGCAATAATAAAGCATAGGAAGATTAATATGATGAAAATAGACCGGGGGCCATAGATTTCACTAGTGGCTTGTCTCAAGAGCATAGGTATTTTACGGTGGGTGAGCAATTACTGTTGAGCAATTGATGAATTGAGCATAGTTATGAGAGTATCTAGGTATGATCATGTATATAGGCATCACGTCCGAGACAAGTAGACCGACTCACCTGCATCTACTACTATTACTCCACTCATCGACCGCTATCCGGCATGCATCTAGAGTATTAAGATAATGAAAACAGAGTAACGCCTTAAGCAAGATGACATGATGTAGAGGAATAAGTTCATGCAATATGATAAATACCCCATCTTGTTATCCTCAATGGCAACAATACAATACGTGCCTTGCAACCCTTTACATCCTTTGGGTAAGGACACATAAGATTGAACCCAAAGCTAAGCACTTCTCCCATTGCAAGAACTACCAATCTAGTTGGCCAAAGCAAACGGATAATTCGAAGAGACTTGCAAAGATAACTCAGTTATACATAAAAGAATTCAGGAAAGATTCAAATATTGCTCATAGATAATCTTGATCATAAACCCACAATTCATCAATCTCAACAAACACACCGCAAAAAGAAGATTACATTGAATAGATCTCCACGAGAGAGGGGGAGAACATTGTATTGAGATCCAAAAATAAAGAAGAAGCCATCTAGCTACTAACTATGGACCCGAAGGTCTGAGGTAAACTACTCACACTTCATCGGAGAGGCTATGATGTTGATGTAGAAGCCCTCCATGGTGGAATCCTTTCCGCGGAGCTCGAGACAGGCCCCAAGATGGGATCTCGTGGATATAGAAAGTTGCGGCGGTGGAATTAGGTTTTGGCTCAGATCGATCGACGAGGTGCGTGAGGTATATATAGGAGGAAGAAGTACGTCGGTAAAGCCTCGAGGGGCCCACGAGGTAGGGGGCGCGCCCTAGGGGGGGCGCGCCCTCCACCCTCGTGGCCGCCTCGGAGCTTTCTTGACGGAGGGTCCAAGTCTCTTGGGTCTTATCCGATGAGAAAATAACTTTCCTAAAGGTTTCATTCTATTTGGACTCCGTTTGATATTCCGGTTAAAACAACAATTCTGGGCTGGTCCTCCGGTTAATAGGTTAGTCCCAAAAGTAATATAAAACTGGAAAATAAAGCCCAATATAGTCCAAAACAATAGATAATACAACATGGAGCAATCAAAAATTATAGATACATTGGAGACGTATCAGGCATCCCCAAGCTTAATTCCTGCTCGTCCTCGAGTAGGTAAATGATAAAAAGAGAAATTTTGATGCGGTATGCTACTTGGCATAATTTCAATGTAACTCTTCTTTATTGTGGTATGAATATTCAGATCCGAAAGATTCAAGACAAAAGTTCATATTGACATGAAAATAATAATACTTCAAGCATACTAACAAAGCAATTATGTCTTCTCAAAATAACATGGCCAAAGAAAGTTATCCCTACAAAATCATATAGTCTGGCTATGCTCTATCTTCACCACACAAAATAATTAAATCATGCACAACCCCGATGACAAGCCAAGCAATTGTTTCATACTTTTGACATTTTCAAAACTTTTTCAATCTTCACACAATACATGAGCATGAGCCATGGATATAGCACTATATGTGGAATAGAATGGTGGTTGTGGAGAAGACAAAAAGGGAGAAGATAGTCTCACATCAACTAGGCATATCAACGGGCTATGGATATGCCCATCAATAGATATCGATGTGAGTGAGTAGGGATTTCCATGCAACGGATGCACTAGAGCTATAAGCATATGAAAGCTCAACAAATGAAATTAAGTGGGTGTGCATCCAACTCGCTTGCTCACGAAGACCTAGGGCAATTTGAGGAAGCCCATCATTGGTATATACAAGCCAAGTTCTATAATGAAAAATTCCCACTAGTATATGAAAGTGACAAAACGAGAGACTCTCTAATTATGAAGATCATGGCGCTACTTTGAAGCACAAGTGTGGTAAAAGGATAGTAACATTGTCCCTTCTCTCTTTTTCTCTCATTTTTTTAATTGGGCCTTTTCTTTTTTTTATGGCCTCTTTTCTTTTTTTATATATTTTTCGTCCGGAGTCTCATCCCGACTTATGGGGGAATCATAGTCTACATCATCCTTTCCTCACTTGGGACAATGCTCTAAAAATGATGATCATCACACTTTTATTTTTCTTACAACTCAACAATTACAACTCGATACTTAGGACAAAATATGACATTATATGTGTGCCTCCGGCGGTGTACCGGGATATGCAATGATTCACCGGTGACATGTATGAAAGAAATATGAACGGTGGCTTTGCCACAAATACTATGTCAACTGCATGATCATGCTAAGCAATATGACAATGATGAAGCGTGTCATAATAAACGGAACGGTGGAAAGTTGCATGGCAATATATCTCGGAATGGCTATGGAAATGCCATGATAGGTAGGTATGGTGGCTGTTTTGAGGAAGGTTTTATGGTGGGTGTATGATACCGGCAAAAAGTGCGCGATATTAGAAACGCTAGCAATGGTGGAAGGGTGAGAAAAGTGTGTATAATCCATGGACTCAACATTAGTCATAAAGAACTCATATACTTATTGAAAAAATCTACAAGTTATCAAAGCAAAGTATTATGCGCATGCTCCTAGGGGGATAGATTGGTAGGAAAAGACCATCGCTCGTCCCCGACCGCCACTCGTAAGGAAGACAATCAATAAATAAATCATGCTCCGACTTCATCACATAACGGTTCACCATACGTGCATGCTACGGGAATCACAAACTTTAACACAAGTATTCCTCAAATTCACAACTACTCAAATAGCATGACTCTAATATTACTACCTCCATATCTCAAAACAATTATCAAGCATCAAACTTTTCTTAGTATTCAACGCACTCAAAATAAAGTTTTACAAATCTTGAATACCAAGCATATTATTATTAAGCAAATTACCATGCTATTTAAGACTCTCAAAATAATCTAAGTGAAGCATGAGAGATCAATAGTTTCTTTAAAACAAATCCACCACCATGCTCTGAAAGATATAAGTGAAGTACTAGAGCAAAACTATCAAGCTCAAACGATATAAGTGAAGCATATAGAGCAAAACTATCAAGCTCAAAAAATATAAGTGAAGCACATAGAGCAAAACTATCAAGCTCAAAAGATATAAGTGAAGCACATAGAGTATTCCAACAAATTCCAATTCATGTGTGGCTCTCTCAAAAGGTGTGTACAGCAAGGATGATTGTGGTAAACTAACAAGAAAATACAAAAATAATACAAGACGCTCCAAGCAAAACACATATCATGTGGTGAATAAAAATATAGCTCCAAGTAAAGTTACCGATGGAAGTGGACGAAAGAGGGGATGCCTTCCGGGGCATCCCCAAGCTTCGACTTTTTGGCGTCCTTGGATTATCTTGGGGGTGCCATGGGCATCCCCAAGCTTAGGCTCTTGCCACTCCTTGTTCCATAATCCATCAAAAAAATTCACCCAAAACTTGAAAACTTCACAACACAAAACTCAACAGAAATCTCGTGAGCTCCGTTAGCGAAAGAAAACAAAAGACCACTTCAAGGTACTGTAATGAACTCATTCTTTATTTATATTGGTGTTAAACCTACTGTATTCCAACTTCTCTATGGATCATAAACTATTTTACTAGCCATAGATTCATCAAAATAAGCAAACAACACACGAAAAACAGAATCTGTCAAAAACAGAACAGTCTGTAGTAATCTGTAACTAACGCAAACTTCTGGAACTCCAAAAATTCAGCCAAAATATGAAGATCTAGGATTTTTTTTTATTGATCATAAGCAATTGGAATCACTATTTTATCACGTTCTGGTGATTTTTAACAATTGTTTTCGTGAACCGAAAGTTTCTGGAAATTACAGCAAGATCAAATAACTATTATCCAAGAAGATCCTATAGGTTTAACTTGGCACAAACACTAATTAAAACATAAAACCACATCTAAACAGAAGTTATATGGATTATTTATTACTAAGCAGCAAGTAAAAATATTGGGTTGTCTCCCAACAAGCGCTTTTCTTTAAAGCCTTTTTAGCTAGGCATTGAGATTTCAATGATGCTCGCAAGGAAGACAAGAATTGAAGCACAAAGAGAGCATCATAAAACATGTGACAACCACATCTAAGTCTACCATACTTCCTATGCATAGGCATCTTATAGGCAAAGAAATCAAGGCAAGCAAAAACTAGCATATGCAAGGAAGCGGAAAGAGACAATAGCAATCTCACCATAACGAGAGGTAATTTACTAACACGAAAATTTCTACAACCATATTTTCCTCTCTCGTAATAATTATATGTAGGTTCATAAGCAAATTCAATAATATATCTATCACATAAAATTTTCACTACATGATCCACATGCATGCAAAGTTGACACTCTTCCGAAATAGTGGGATTATCATAAAATAAAGTCATGACCTCTCCAAAGCCACTTTTCTCAAAAATTTCATAAGATTGAACATGCTCCAAATATGTGGGATTTAAAGTTGACACTCTTCCAAACCCGCTTTCAATAAAATTTCAAACACTATTATCAATCTCATATTCATCATGGGGCTTAAATAAATTTTCAAGATCATAAGAAGTATCACCCCAATCACGATCATTGCAACAAGTAGTAGACATAGCAAAACTAGCATCCCCAAGCTTAGGGTTTTGCATATTATTAGCACAATTGACATCATCATTCCAATCATGCTTTTTATTCAAAGATCTATCGTGAATCACTTTATAAAGCACTTCATCACAATTTTTAGATTCACGAATTTCAGGCAAAACCTCATAAAGATAGTCTAGTGCACTCAACTCAATAGCAATAGGTTCATCATAATTGGATCTCTTAAAGAGATTAGCAAGTGGATGAGGATCCATAAACTTTTAGCAAGCGAAGATGCGAGCAAAAAGAAGACACATGGCAACACAAGCAAACGAACAGAAGAGGGCGAATAAAACGGTGAGGGTGAAGTGGGGGAGAGGAAAACGAGAGGCAAATGGCAAATAATGTAATGCGAGAGATAAGGGATTGGGATGGGTACTTGGTATGTTGACTTTTGCGTAGACTCCCGACAGCGGCGCCAAAATCCTTCTTGCTATGTCTTGAGCTTGCGTTGGTTTTCCCGAAGAGGAGAGGATGATGCAGCGAGTAGCGTAAGTATTTCCCTCAGTTTTTGAGAACCAAGGTATCAATCCAGTAGGAGGCCATGCACAAGTCCCTCGTACCTACACAAAACAAATAGCTCCTCGCAACCAACGCGAATAGGGGTTGTCAATCCCTTCACGGTCACTTACGAGAGTGAGATCTGATAGAGATGATAGATAATATTTTTGGTATTTTTGGTATAAAGATGCAAAGTAAAATAAAAAGCAAAGTAAAGAGCAAAGCAATAATAAAGCGTAGGAAGATTAATATGATGAAAATAGACCCGGGGGCCATAGATTTCACTAGTGGCTTGTCTCAAGAGCATAGGTATTTTACGGTGGGTGAACGAATTACTGTTGAGCAATTGAAAGAATTGATCATAGGTATGAGAGTATCTAGGTATGATCATGTATATAGGCATCACGTCCGAGACAAGTAGACCGACTCCTGCCTGCATCTACTACTGTTACTCCACTCATCAACCGCTATCCAACATCCATCTAGAGTATTAAGTTAATGAAAATAGAGTAACGCCTTCAGCAAGATGACATGATGTAGAGGAATAAATTCATGCAATATGATAAATACCCCATATTGTTATCCTCAATGGCAACAATACAATACGTTCCTTGCAACCCTTTCTGTCACTGGGTAAGGACACCGCAAGATTGAACCCCCAAAGCTAAGCACTTCTCCCATTGCAAGAACTACCAATCTATTTGGCCAAACCAAACGGATAATTCGAAGAGACTTGCAATGATAACTCAATCATACATAAAAGAATTCAGGAAAGATTCAAATATTGCTCATAGATAATCTTGATCATAAACCCATAATTCATCGGTCTCAACAAACACACCGCAAAAAGAAGATTACATCGAATAGATCTCCACGAGAGAGGGGGAGAACATTGTATTGAGATCCAAAAAGAGAGAAGAAGCCATCTAGCTACTAACTATGGACCCGAAGGTCTGAGGTAAACTACTCACACTTCATCGGAGAGGCTATGATGTTGATGTAGAAGCCCTCCATGGTGGAATCCCCTTCCGGCGGAGCTTCGGAACAGGCCCCAAGATGGGGTCTCGTGGATATAGAAAGTTGCGGCGGTGGAATTAGGTTTTTGGCTCCGTATCTGATCTGACGGGGGTACGTAGGTATATATAGGAGGAAGAAGTACGTCGGTGGAGCCTCGAGGGGCCCACGAGGTAGGGGGGCGCGCCCTCCACCCTCGTGGCCGCCTCGGAGCTTTCTTAACGGAGGTTCCAAGTCTCCTGGGTCTTATCCGATGAGAAAATCACGTTCCCGAAGATTTCATTCCGTTCGGACTCCGTTTGACATTCCGTTTCTTCGAAACACTGAAATAGGCAAAAAAACAGCAATTTTGGGCTGGGCCTCCGGTTAATAGGTTAGTCCCAAAAGTAATATAAAAGTGGAAAATAAAGCCCAATATAGTCCAAAACAATAGATAATATAGCATGGAGAACTCAAAAATTATAGATACGTTGGAGACGTATCAAGCAGTACCTCGGGCTCCATCTCCAGACACCTAAGATCTTCTTCCCCTCCTCTGACAGCCAAGTCAGCCGGAGCATCCTCACCGGCCAACCCAATCACGCTGAGATCAACATGGCTTTGCCAAAGAGGTTGTACACTTGTTGCATCTCTTTTTTGCTCTACATGTTATATATATTGTCCACTGAGCACTCGTAGTAACGGGAAATACGATTATTTTATCCTACTATATGACAAGCAGTGAGGTACCAGGAAACTTAGCTACCCATGATGGACTCTCTTGAACGCCATCATTATTTATCTCTGCGCGTTTGAGTTGTGCATTTGTCGATGGGCCTGGGAGTTGAGCTAGTATGGCACTGGCCTGGGTCCAAAGTAATAGAAGTAGCACAAAAACATTTTTGTGTGTAGGATTTTCCTTGCTCAAGCCTGCCTACTAGAATCACCAGTGCTTGAAAGGAAAAGTGAATGAAAAAAATCAGAATTGGAAAGTTTCCTATGGTACTACTTTTCATGAATTTGGTGCAAAGGAATGAAGCAAAGGAAAACTGTAGGATTTATTCCTTTAGTGTCTCCTTGAAAGAAAACCCGTAGGAATTCTAATTTCCACTTCCCCTCCTTTTCATATTCCTATTCATCAAGCACAAGACTAAGAGATAGTAGCATAATAGCATTATAACCGTACATTTTCTTGTGGTTTGACTTAATCTCACCATGCTTTTTGCATCCTGTGATCTTCAATTGTTGTGAATCAAACACCCAGTTAGCGAAATCATGTGTTTTTAAATTCTTTGTTTTGCACGTGCATTCCTATCCTATTCTGTCTATTTCCTATCCTGCATTGTTAGAATCCTCAAATTCAAACAAGCCCTTACTCAATTACTTATGTTACAGATATGTGCCAAAAGAAACCTTGTGTGGTTTGTCCTGCTCTGTGGCTGTGTTCCACCCCAGCTCAATTGCTCCAACGACGGAAGGTTCACCACAGCAGGATCCGCTCTCGGATGTCTTCGCCGCCTCAGATCTTCTTCCCGCCGCCCGGCAGCCACGGCAATCATTACCATCATCAACTAAGCAGATGACCTTGAGGACTACACGGGTCCGCAAGAGAAGTCGCACTCTTCCGTGTCTGCTTACGTTATGCGTCGCTTAATATGATGACATGCTACATTATCGTCGTGTTCACCTATTAGACTCCGAGTCAGGTCCAAACTAATTCTGAAACTTGAGTTTTTAAATGGTTGTGGGGTACATATTGGGGCAGCAATCCGTACTATATGTCTACTATCTGGTTAATCTCCAGTGTCTACTATGAGTTTCATGTTGGGTGCAAACAAACATTAAAGGAGCCATTATCTGTATTTTTTAACTAAAGCTATTATGTGCCTGCTATCATTGGTTTTGGGTCTATCCACAGTTTGCTACCATCACTCTAGATTTGTGCATGCACTCCTTACATAATCTCACTATGTTTTATTCCTATGCATGCCAGTTATTGTACACAATGGAACTGATCATGTAGAGCAAAAGAGACGAGCCTTGCGTGGCAATAAATTTCATGCAGACGTCGTTCCATGGTGGGCGCAAAGGCAGCCCCCCCTCCACCCATTTCAGATCGTAATCAAGAGGAAGATAACAGTTCTGAGGGGGATTCAGAAGGAGAAGACCACTCCTATTTACCCCATGAGGTCTTCTCTCTAACTTGGCATGCTGATGTTGGTAATATCATGCATATGGTGTGAGGGAGTCCTGGACTAGGGGGTGTCCGGATAGCCGAACTATCATCTTTGGCCGGACTCCTGGACTATGAAGATACAAGATTGAAGACTTCGTCCCTTGTCCGGGTAGGACTTCCCTTGGCGTGGAAGGCAAGCTTGGCGATACGGATATGTAGATTTCCTACCATTGTAACCGACTCAGGTAACCCTAACCCTATTCGGTGTCTATATAAACCGAAGGGTTTTAGTCCGTGGGGCGAACAACAATCATACCATAGGCTAGCTTCTAGGGTTTAGCCTCTCGATCTCGTGGTAGATCTACTCTTCTACTACCCATATCATCAATATTAATCAAGCAGGAGTAGGGTATTACCTCCATCGAGAGGGCCCGAACACAGGTAAAAACATCGTGTCCCTTGTCTCCTGTTACCATCCGTCTAGACGCACATTCGGGACCCCCTACCGAGATCCGCGGTTTGACACCGACATTGGTGCTTTCATTAAGAGTTCCTCTCGTGTGCGTCACCTATAGGCCCGATGGCTCCTTCAATCATCAAGAACGACGCAGTCCGGGTGAGACTTTTCTCCCGGACAGATCTTCGTATTCGGCGTCTTTGCTGCCGCGGGCCAATTCGCTAGGCCATCTGGAGCAGATCGAAGCTTCGCCCCTGGCCATCGTGTCAGATTTGGAAAGCTTGAACTATCGGCCGATGTCGCGGAGACTTGATCTTGACGGATTCGAGCCACACCTGGCGTGCCACCTTGTCTCGATGGGTGCGATCTAGCTCTACCGCCGAACGATGCCACGGAGGCCGCACGATCCCGCTCCGGCCCTTAATCCGGGCGGTTTAGCCGATCGAGGACGGTTGGTTGGACACCGCCTCGGGGCTGAAATCTCTGGCGATTGAGCGAACACCATCCTGTCCTTTGCAAAGCTCATGACTCCCGGTGCGAACTCCTTTTGGACTCCGAACCTCCAGCGCCCGCCGGTCGAATCCGGTCAAGTCGATTATGGAGTTCACCGCCGCGGACATCTTTCAGGCACTCGCCCTTTGGCGATATCCTGAACTCATTAAAGTCTCTCTCTTTGTCGAGGAGCCCTGGCGAACTACGATCGGGAAGGTTGGGATTTGGACGACGAAGAAATTCAACGCCCACCCACCACCCACTTTGTAGCCACTTCGATGACTTAATGAGACATGCTCGACTTCGACTCGAGGACATCGACGATATGGACGACGACGCCAGAGATGACCAAGAACCAGCGCCCACAGGGCACTGGATGGCCACCTCAACTTACGATATATATACAGTGGACACACCTAAGGGAAGCGATAACAAGGAACGACGAGACGCTGCAAAAGAAAATTCCCTCGGGAAGCAGTCAAAGCGGCGGCGTAAGCGCCGCTCAAAACCCCACCTCGACAAAGATAGCGCCCACACAGACCCAGCCATAGAGCAGGGTGAGCCGGCCGACGACGAACATGCCATTGAGCAACCATCCGAACAGGCCAACTTGGACAAACAACCCGTCCCCGGCAAGGACAACAGTCCGGACGATCTCACGCCGGACACGTCATTGGATCAGAAGAACCTCCACAAAGAGCTCCTCGCTACTGCGCGTAGCTTGAAAAAGCAGAAACAGAGGCTCAGAACAGCGGAAGACGCACTCCGAATGAGATGGAGTAAATTACTCAACACTGCAGACAAATATGGCGACAGCCGCCAAGCAAAGAGCTACACAAAGCGCAAACTACTGCCCGAATTCGATGAGGAGGTCGTAGAGCCCCCACGATCAAAAAACAAAGAGGCCGCCGGGTCGGATAGACGACCACATGGCAAGCATAGAGCGGCAAGCGGCGCCGCACACAAGCCGGCACGCGATCCGCATAAGGATTCGCACCAAAAGGATGGCCCAGTTAGATCTATCTACGGGCCAAGGAAACAAGTTCTGGCGAGCAATACAACACGTCAAATATCCGAACATCACGGCACACCCAAATACAGGGGCGCCGTGCACCCTCTATGTTTCACCGATGAGGTGCTGGATCATGAATTTCCAGCGGGATTCAAGCCCGTAAACATAGAGGCATACGACGGAACGACAGACCCTGGAGTCTAGATTGAGGATTATATCTCCACATACACATGGCCATAGGAGATGATCTCCACGCCATAAAATACCTACCCCTCAAGCTCAAAGGGCCAGCCCGGCATTGGTTTAAAAGCCTCCCCGAAAACACCATTGGTAGTTGGGAAGAGCTTGAGGATGCTTTTCGGGCCAATTTCTAGGGAACCTATGCCCGACCTCAGGACCCAGATGATCTAAGTCACATAACCCAACAGCCCGGAGAGTCAGCTCAAAAATTCTGGAACAGGTTCCTCACCAAAAAGAACCAAATAGTCGACTGTCCGGACACCGAAGCCTTAGCAGCTTTTAAACACAACGTCCGAGATGAATGGCTCGCTTGAACACCTTGGCCAGGAAAAGCCAAGAACAATGGCCGCACTAACAAGCCTCATGACCCGCTTTTGCGCGGAGAGGATAGCTGGCTAGCAAGATCACGATACCGATGACCCAAGTACATCCGAAGTCGAGGGATGGGAATGGGAAACCATGGCGCAGCAAGGACCAGCGCGGATTAAGGGAGCGGTCCAAAGAGCATGACAATCACGCCGGATTCAAAAGCTCACGGCAGAACAATAAAAACTGCCCTTAAGGACAATAGCGTTGAGCTATCCAACAAAACAAAATCTTGGACAAGATATGCCAAATCCACAGTACTCGGGAAGCACGCAAACCATACCCACAGAGATTGTTGGGTCTTCAAGCGATCCGGCAGACTCAACGCCGAACACAAGGGGCTCGACACACCAAGTGAGGATGATGGCGAGCACCACAAGCGAGCCCGGAAAACAAAAGAATTTCCCACAAGAGGTCAAAACATTAAACTTACTTCACGTAACAAAAGGGGAAAGCAGGCGGCACCCATTGAATTCGCGCGCACAATCTACCCAGTGAGTCCCAACACTGGTTGTCAAAACCAATTACCTTTGACCATCAAGACTACTCCGAAAGTATCCGGAACGCAGGATGGACTGCCTTGATACTAGAACCTATAATCGACGGTCTTCAATTTACGCTAGTCCTAATGGACAGCGGCAGTGATTTAAACCTGCTATGTCAGGACACAATCCGCAACATGGGGATAAACCCAAACAGGATTAGCCATAGCAACACTTCCTTCCAAGGAATAATGCCAGGCACATATGCCCATCGTACGGGCTCCCTACTATTGGAAGTTATGTTCGGCTCACCCGACAACTTCCGTCAGGAAAAGTTGGTCTTCCACATCGCCCCATTTAAAAGTAGCCATCAAGCACTCTTGGGGCCAAGCTTTCACCGCTTTAACGCAATACCGCATTATGCATCTCTTAAACTTAAAATGCCTGGTCCACGAGGCATCATTTCATTAAAGGGAAGCTGCGCGTGTCCCTCAAGGAAAGAATGTGAGACTGCCTTAACAGCCTCACACTAATACGACCTTGCTGGCCAAAAGCTTCTAAAGCAGGTCGTTCAGACCCCGGACACGGTTAGGCGAGTCCGGCATAAATAAACATGATGCTTACTAGCCGTACCCCCTTACAAGGGCTCCGCGCATGTACAACAAAAGACAATAAAGCTCAATTTTACTCATTTTTTAATCATACTCTATTTTATTTCCAATTACATTTTAAGCGATCTTTTCAAACTAAGTTCCACTCTTTTACGATGAGCGCCGTGCTATACCCGTCGAGGATATGGCACAACGGAGACACAAAGCGTAGACGTAGCGAGGACCCGTTGCAAGGATTCTTTTCAGATTAAGACCTGCGTAAACCTTTTTCACTGTCTCTTGTTGTTACTCATCCCCGGTCTCTTATTATAACCGAGGAGGAGGTGGCGTTTTGGCATCGGCCGCATCGAAGTTTGCGTGCACGGACACGAGGGGCTTGTTACCAAGGGCATTGTTCGACCCGCTTTATAAAAGACCGAATACCTTAGGGAGTGTTCGGCGTCTCGAGTTAGGCCTTATATGCATCAGCTCCGAATCATGTCTTTGGTCAAATGTTGGGTTTGCCGGCTCCTGTGTTTTGCTGCCTTATGTTCCGTTCTATCGGCTAGCGCACCGGAGAACTCTGCGATTGTGCCCGGTTCGTCGGCGAGCACCTCGATGAAAGCCGAAAACTGACTGTCATGATATAGCGAGAGACTGGTCAACCACTCGATGACTCACCGGAATGTTTAGAATTCCTCTGCATTAACGAAGGACCATTTTCCGGCCATGCACATACGCACCCCGAATTCGGGAGAGTGCTGTGCCCCCAGGGGCTATATAGTAGCCCCACCATCGAACTCCTATGGCTAAGTGAAAGTGATAAAGCATTATAGTCCGGTTGCCTAGTTTGCTACGCTACCACCTCCTTTATAGGACCAAGACGTTGGATTAAGTGTGAAAGTGCGACTTCTTTGCAAACACCCCGCACTATGTGCGTGGGGGCTAAAGTCAAGACTGCCATCTTTCGGGTTATATACATATATACATCAACGGCCGCACGAGAGGTAGTTTGCTACTTGAAGGCACAAGTATAAAAGCTCTTACATTAAATTGAAGCGTTGTTTCATAAAATTATACATGTCATTCAAACATAACATCCTTGAGCACTTCGTCTCTATTAAGCAGCGCCGGAAGAACTTCCTCAAAATAGCGCTTCGATTGGTACTTGGCTGCCGTCCGAATCGGGGATGCAATATCGGTGGCCTTCATCTCAGCCCAGTATGCCTTGACACGGCGAGAGCCATCTCGCCCCCCTCAATACCGTCGACCGCTTCATTGCGTCGATCTTCACATCCAGTTAGACCATGCATTAGGGTGTGCATCATGTTTAAATTTCATTTGAATTTGAAATGGGGAAGGCAGAAACCCCGAACACCCCCTTAATTCAACTAGGGTTTACTAAAATTATTTCAATGAACCTGAAATGCCCTTCAAAATGCTCATCATCTTTGCTTTGGTTGAGCCTATGTCAAAAGTGGTGCATCATTTTCTAGGTCATCAAAAGGTCCTTGGATTAATTCATAAGTTTTGAACTTGAGCATTTCAAATTATATAAAATATTTTAAATGTCCAAAAATTGCCAAACCAAAATGTTTCATGTTGGAAATATTCCAACAATGGACCAGGAGCATTTTGGTGAATTTTAAAACTGTTTTGGTATTTTAGAAAACTCCACAAAGTTGCAGAAAATTAGAAAAGATAAAAGCAGGAAAAGACTTACAGGCGCCTCCCTACCCGCCCACCTGCCGCCCAGCCAACAGAATGCCAATAGCTGCTTGGCTCGGCCAGCAGCAGCCAGTGCTTTCGGCGGCGGGCACCGCATGGGTGCCACGCACTGGTCGCCGCCTCGCCGCTCCTCTCGCCACCGCCGCCGAGGATCGCCTCCTCTCTCCCCGAACCCCTGGACACCTCCTCTCCTCCCGGTTCCTCTCCCTCGTGCTCCCCGCCTTGGCCGACGCCTTGCCACCAAGCACCATCACCATAACCGTGCTCCCCGCCATCCGTGCTCCTCCTCACCTTGTCCAGGAGCTCCACCGCACTCCACTACCCCAAACCAGCCGAGCCTCGCCTGCTCTAGTGCCCCGAGTCCACCCCACCGACCTCGGCCGAGTTCGCCGTCGCGGAGATCCCTTTCAACGCCGCCGTCGCTCCGGTTCGTCCCGACCTCGGCGAGAGCTTCTGGCGTCGCCCGTGAGCCCATCTACCTCCCTTCCCTCTCTCGCGCCCTCGAGCAGCGTAGCAACCAACCACGCTCACCCGCACCCGCCGCCCGTGGGCTCGTCGCCGACGTGCTCCCGATCACTCTCCGCCACCCCATGATGTCCATCACACTCACCGCACCCCATGGGGTCTACCCATGCACTCCCGCACCTCACCGACCCTCTAACCCCAAGCTCATCGTTGGCGAACCCCGGCCGCCGCTAGCTCGTCGCCGGCGCCAACTCCGCCACCCGACCCCAACCGGCTCCACCAACAGCCATGGCTTGCTCCCAGCTATCCGTAGCCACCCTCCGCGACTCATTTGGTCACGGAATCACCAAAGCACTTCCTCCGCCGCGTCGGGCTCGCCGGCGACTAGTCGCCGGTGCAGCCGATGTGGACCTTGACCACGTGGGCCCTCGTTGACCCGACGAGTCAGCGATGAGATGGGGCCCACCACGCTAACTAAATAGGTTTAGTTTTAATTAAACATTAGTTAAGTTAATTACCACGACACGCTGACCCACTGTCAGGTTTGACCTGGACGTCTCTGTTGACCACGACGTCATCTTGACGCATGGCTGACGCATTAATCTAATTTCTGGATTTATTGTAATACAGTAAATTCCAGAATATAGTTCAAATTTCAAATGCTTATAACTTTTAATCTGTAACTCCAAATGCAAAGATTTATATATGAAAAATGATCAGAAAAATCCATTCTATCCATTGGTACAGGTTTCATGCATGTTAAAACAAGTTAACCTTGCTGTTTAACAAAAATAAGATAATGCACCTTTAGGGCTATTTCAAATGAGCTATCATTCGAATCTTTGATTCAAATGAGTTCATCCCCTATTATTTCAGATTGCATTAGGCCAACACACATCCATATTGCCATGTCATAGCATGCATCATATTGTTGCATATTGTCATGTGTGTTTACTTTCGGTATGCTTTTAAGTGATAGGTTACGCCTGAGGATAACCTCGACTATCCATCCAAAGGCGATACTCTACCCCGTTCCATCGGGCAAGCAACTCATTGATCATTCGATACAAACCCATGTTCTCGCTTCGCTCTCGTTTCTGCATTAAGACAACGCGATTCAAACTGTTGTGTGCTGCGGTAGTTGAACCCACTTCCTTTGCATGACTGTCATTGCCACGAGAACTAGATGAAACCCACTAGTATGTGTAGGAGTTGATTGAGCCATGTTTGTGATTCCTACCATGCTATGCTTGCTATGCTTAGAGTTGTGTCAGTCGGCTCATCGGGATGATGAACTGGAGTGAAAGGTTGTGTTGGTTCGAGAGTGAAAGTGTTGAACACGATTTGGTAAAGGTATCGATGAGAGGCCATGTAGGAGTACATGGTGGGTTGTTTCATTGAAGCCGATCCTAAGAACTGAGATCTGTGTTTGTGATCCATGAAATAGTTACTACCACGCATTGGGATCCTTAATTGACCCTCTCGGCTTCTTAACCACCCTTGTTCTTAGTCCGGAGTTGCAAGTAGTTTACGGTGTTTGTAGCATCTTTGGGGCCGCATAGCGCTGACCTTAGGGGTGGGTTGTGTTGCGGTAGGCACGTGGCCGGTGTCTGAAAGTGCCTGTTTGGTATCTCGGGAACCCTGCACACATCGTTCGGGGCTGTATGGGAAACCTCGGCGGACTCCTGCGGATGGAACCGAATAGGCGATAAACCTGGACTAGGGTCTTGAGTGTTTAGGTAGGCTGTGGCCGACACCCACGTTGGGCTTCCGCTTGAAGGTTGCAGTACATGTCGTAAACGGCGGTAAGTGGTGAGCGTGTGTGAAGAAGTACACCCTGCAGGGTTTAATATGATCTATTCGAATAGCCGTGTCCACGGAGAAGGACTTCTGGGTTACCTATATCAGTTCATAGACAAGTAAATGGATACTACTAAAAGCCTCAAGATAAGTGTGAGTATCGTGGATGGCCTCTCGTGGGATGACGAGAGAGGATCCACGGTGGAGTATTGTGATGGTGATTAGTGGACTCGTAACGACAAATGCTTTACAAAGTGGTGTCACGTGGGATAGCTTAGCCAAGAGTCAAAGCTGGCTTGTGCAAATAACTCCACCACCTTCTTGAGAATGTGCATGTATGATAGGATTACGTGGTAAGACTTCTTGAGTACCTCGTACTCATGTTTGTAATTAATGTTTTTCAGAGGACAACACTACCCTCCGATGGATTCTATGTAGATCTCGACTTGACAGTGAACTAGCCACCGGTGGCGATCTAAGACTTGTGAAGGGCCATTGTAGATAGAAAGGCTCCAACAAGCTTTCTTTCTTTCTAGAGTCTCGTACTCGAGACTAGTTTGCTTCGCATGTGCTTGTATGATTGTATGACTTGTGTGTTGGGCCATGTGACCCCTACCTGTATGAATATGTTATGTATGGCTCCTCGGGCCTCTTATATAAAGTACTTGAGTTGTAGAGTTTTGTTGTGATGCCTTGTTGTATTTACTCATATCGGGCATATTATGTGTATGATTGAAATGCTTGGTATGAGTGGGATCCGACAAACTAGTCCTTGGCAGCCTCTCATATGGGGAAATGTAGTCTCGTGCTTCGGCGATAGTAGTCCGCTTCTGCCCGGTTCACGGAGTCCTGCTAGCCCAAACTCTACCGCTTGGACACTTGACTGGCGGCATGTGTTTCACTTCGTTCCTATATCCATCCCTTCGGAAAATGTCACGCGGTGGTATTCGAGTCCTGCCTAGCTCTGCTACAGCCGGGATACGGAGTCCTGTTAGCCCAGTGCTACAGCCCGAATATATACGTTGATGACCGACATGCTCGATGTGATTCATGTATGCCTGTCCCCATAGGTTAGCGCCGCTTTGGGTTCACGACTAGCCATGTCGGCCCGGGTTCTTTGTCATGTGGATGCTAGCGACACTATCATATACGTGAGCCAAAAGACGCAAACGGTCCCGGGCCATGGTAAGGCGACACCCGTGGGAATACCGTGCGTGAGGCCACAAAGTGATATGAGGTGTTACCGGCTAGGTAGATGTGACTTGGAATCGGGGTCCTGACAGCGTTGGCATCAGAGCAGGGCTGCCTGTAGGTTCGCTAAGCCAAACTGGTCGAAGTTGAGTCTAGAAATGCTTTAGTTATATGTAGGGGAATTGATTGTGGGAGGGAACGTAAGGCTCTTTTTACTCCTTTACCTTATGCCCTCTGATCTGAGTCATCCTCTTCTCATTCGACGTGGGTATAGGACTAGGCTTTCTTCTCTCTATCAGGTTCACGTGTTACTAATCCGTAGTAACTTATAGGATTGTTGGTTACATCCTCAGTTCAGTGCTACTAAATTTTTAGTATGCTATCGGTTGAACCAGAACCTTGATATGATGTTGTTGAGTGGTTTTGCAATCTGTTTTTGAATGTCTCAAATCTGATTTTGAGCATTTACAGATGTTATGCTGCCCGAATTTCCCTAGAAATTCTAATGTCTTTGCATTGTGGCTGTGCTTTCAGATGGCCACCCGTGCCCGTAACCAAGTGGTTCGTCGACCCGTTAATATTGATGTGTGTGGTCACACGGCAATGCTGGTTCGGTGATGATTGAGACTGGTTCTCGATGGTATCCTGAATATACCGTCGAGGAGCAGTTTAGGATTTCAACCAAAGCCAATATCTATGCACGGTCGGATTTATCCATCTTATCCAGAGCTCTTGAGCCACTTCACTTTGCTCCTATGGGCTCGGAATCACTATTGGAATGTCCGTGCAAGATGCAGCCTATTCTATGATGACTATTATTCGAGCGAACTGCCTTCTTGGCAACACCGATTTCCGCTACATGCCAAGATCCCTCCACAGGCGCATGGCTACCTTCGTGGTTTGTACAGCGATGCATCCCATGAGGACTCACTCCTTCGCACTACTCTTGAGATCTTTGGAAGACAAGGACCGTGAGAACCGGGCCTGCGTATGGAGCTTTTAATGCCCGTTCGATCATTGGGCTACTCGACTAGGTTTGCACCTGCCGTACAAGCCGGATATATGGACATGAGGGACTTGTACCCTGTGCGGGCGAGTCTGCCAGACTTTATGGAGTGGCGTGAGGTTGGAGGCATCACTCCTCCTCGTGGGCCTCGTCTGCCACCGTTTGTTGGACCACGGCCACATCCGAGTCCTTATGGTCCACAGGCCCCACAGGATTGTCTGTTTCCGGATGACCATGTTCCACTTCCAGGCTTGGGTGGTGACTTCTATGAGGACTACTATGGAGCTGCCTGAGTTAGTAGTAGTATTCCTAGTGTGGTAATAGTGGTATCTCCACCGTCCTGCGAGACTTGTGGAATATGACTTAGTGTGTATCGTTCCGGAAGTGTAGAAAAATAATGTATAGGAGTTGGAATGCTTCCGATGAGATGTAACGCCTTTCCTTATGGTTGTACTCCGTCAGGCTTGTACTAAACTATGAATGGTGTGTATGACCGTTGGTACATATATGGCAGTTTTATATTACCATGTCATACGGATGAACATCTTTGCATTCCATGTTATCCATTACCCTCCGCACTTCCTTGCTAAATTCTGCCATCCTGGTTTAAACCTTTGCTTTGTTTCCTAGGATGGTCAACACCCGCAACACCCCTGCTGCTCCGGAGCAGGGAGAAGCTAGTGCAGCCAGGAATGTGAATCTGCCGCAACCGCCATTTTTGGCGAGGTTATCTTTGGAAGCGAGCGTAATAAGCGTGAAACCAATCGCCATTCTGGGCGGATTGAACAAAACACCGCGCCAGCCAAGAAATGATGTGGTTTCACTCAATGACTTCGTCAAGCTGTATCCCCAAAGTTCAAATATTCCGTCGAGCCTCTCGACGGATGATTGGCCGCAACATCCACCACAAGCTGCGTTCCGCCAACGTGGCTGAGGCTGACAAGGTTACCTTTGCGCTTATCATCTTGAAGGCCCCGCTAGTCTCGGTGGGAGAATTATGAGGCTATCGTCCGGTTGGACAAGTTACAACTTGGGCTGAATTCATGCCGCCTTAGTGAGCATCATATCCCGGAAGGTCTTATGGACCGCAAAGGAGGAATTCTGCAGTTTCACCCAAGGTAGGCTGACGGTGGATGCCTACACCGTGAATTTGGGAGGTAAGCACGTTATGCTCGAAGAAGTTTCTACCGATGCCAAGAAGCGGCAAGGTTCCGCAAGGGACTTAGCCACGAGCTACGCCGAGACCTTCGTGCGCATGAGTGCACCTCTTTTCGAAGCTAGTCAATAAGGCTATCGGCGCGGCTGGGCGATCTGATTTTGAGGCTTCACGCAAGCACATCCGTGACTCGGATCTTCATCCGCTCTGGATCCCGAAGCGCGGGTTTGGATTCCAAATCTGCTCTACCACCGGTGTTCACCCGAGGCCATCCTTTGAGGCGCCTCGCCCCAACCAGCGATATGTTCCGCCTAAGACTTATGGAGGCCCCATCGCTAATGCTGCTCCACGCCCAAATGTGATAACTTGCTTCAAGTGTGGAGAGACGGGCCACTATATCCGTGAGTGTCCCCAAACAACCCCACAAGTTGGAAAGTCATTGGCCGTGGCAAGCCAGCGAGAAAGGTGCCCTATGCTAAACCAGTTGCCACCGCTGTGGCCATGTCAACTATGTTTCTGCTGAAGAAACCTATGAGGATCTAACGTCGTTCTCGATGCGCTCCTTGTTAATTGCCATCCGGCAACTGTTCTTTTATCTTGGAGCATCTCATTCATTTATTTACGAGAGCTATGCTCGTCACACAACACCACATTCATGACATGCATACCTCCATGGAAATTCAAACTCCTGGTTCTAGATGGCAAACCTCTAGAATAAGTCATGGGAATGAAATTCTTGTCGACAGATTAGTCTTTCTTGCTTCTCTAATAGCTCTTAAGTCCTCGGACATAAACATCATCTTGGGTATGGACTGGATGTCAGCCCATTATGCTAAGATTGATTGCTCTACTAGAACTGTTCAACTCACCCATCCTTCGGGCAAGACAGTGAATGTTCTAACCCGAGTGTCTAAGCGCCAGCTTTACTCCTTAAATGCCAACCCCCTTCCAGACCTCGAAGACATTCCGATAGTCCGTGATTTTCCGGATGTATTTCCAGAGGAACTGCCAGGTGTTCCACCTGACAGGGATGTCGAGTTCGTGATAGATCTTGTTCCCGGAACCGTCCCAATCTCTAGAAGACCTTATAAGATGGCACCCCTAGAACTAGCTGAACTTAAGAAACAACTCGATGAGTCCTTGCAAAAGGTTTCATCCGTCCTAGTTCATCTCCATGGGCTTGCCCGTCCTCTTCGTCAATAAGAAGGATGGTACGGATCGGATGGTTGTAGATTACCGACTGTCAATTTGGTCACCATCAAAAACAAGTATCCGCTCCCGGGATCAACGATCTATATGATCAGCTCGCTGGATCCTCGATCTTCTCAAGATGGATTTGAGGTTGGGCTACCATCAAATCAAAATCAAGAACGGGACATTCCTAAAAGCGGCCTTTGTTACTCGTTATGGCCATCTGAGTACACCGTCATGTCCTTCGGATTAACCAATGCTCCAGCCACCTTCTCTCGGTTAATGAACTCAATCTTCATGGAGTATTTGGATAAATTAGTCGTGGTATACCTCGACGATATACTCATCTACTCGAAGAATGAAGAAGAGCATGCGAACATCTACGGCTAGTATTGATGAAACTTGAGAGCACCGCCTTTATGCCAAATTCTCTAAGTGTGAATTCTGGTTACCAGAAGTGACCTATCTAGGCCATGTAATCTCGGTAAGGGCATTGCTGTCAATCCCGAGCGAGTTCAAGCCGTCCTTGATGGACCCACCTGAATCGGTTAAGCAAGTTCGAAGTTTCCTCGGTTTAGCGAGCTATTGCCGCTTCGTCGAGAATTTCTCTAAAGTTGCTAAACCTCTAACCGAACTCCTCAAGAAAGATAAAAGTTTGAATGGGCGTCACGGTCGAGTTCAGCTTTCAGAACTGAAAAGACGCGACATCTGCTCCGTACTTGTTCCACTAGATTTTTCTAAGGACTTTTTATCTATTACGGCGCCTCGCGACAAGGACTAGGTTGCATACTCATGCAAGATCGTCATGTGATTGCCTCGCTTCTCGACGATTCGTCCACATGAGGATAACTATCCCACACACAATCTAGAGCTTGCAGTAGTGGTTCATGCACTCAAAACCTGGCGACATTACCTTCTTGGTAATCGTTGCGAAATCTACTGATCACCAAAGTCTGAAATATATCTTCACCCAACGGATTTGAATCTCGGGCAAAGGCGTTGGGTCGAGTTGATTACAGATTACGACTTAGGAATATCTTACACCCTGCAAAGCCAATGTCATGGCTGACGACTAAGTCGCAAATCTTATTGTAACAATCTGATGTTACAACAAAGTCAACCATTTCTCCACGAGGAATTTTGTAAGCTTAATCTCCACATTGTTCCTCGAGGATTCCTTTCCACCCTGGTGGCGAAACCTGACCTTACGGATCGAATCATAGCTGCTCAGCGGTATGATAGAGGATATCTCGGATCAAGGAGAACATTACTAAGCGGAGCTGCTAAGTGTTTCTCCATAGATGAGCAGTGTTGTCTTCTTTGAAAACCGCTGGTGGTTCCCAAGAAACAACAGCTCGGCAATTGATCCTTAAGGAAGCTCATGACTCTCCTCTCACCATTCATCCCGGTAGTACTAAAATGTATCAAGACCTCGCCAGAGGTTTTGGTGGACTAGGATGAAGAGGAAATCGCTCAATACATTGCTAATTGCGGCGTCATCGCCGAGTTAAAGCAGAGCATCAACGGCCTGCTGGTACCCTTCAACCTTTGGAAATTCCTGAATGGAAATGGAATAAAATCGGTATGGATTTCATTACCGGGTTTCCCAGGACCAAGAGAGGGAATAATGCTATCTTCGTTATCGTTGATCGTCTTTCCAAAGTAGCCCACTTTCTACCCGTTCGTGAGAGTATAACCGCTAGCCAGCTAGCTGATCTGTACATCTCTCGAATAGTATCTCTTCATGGTGTTCCATTAGAGATTAACTCAGACCGTGGAAGTCTCTTCACCTCCCGATTTTGGGAAAGTTTCCAAAACGCTATGGGAACTCGTCTCTCCTTTAGCACTGCTTTCCATCCTCAATCAAGTGGTCAAGTAGAGCGAGTCAACCAAATCCTAGAGGATATGCTTGAGCTTCATCATCTCTTTCGGCATGAATTGGGAGAAATGCCTTCCATTCGCCGAGTTAAACTTATAACAATAGTTATCAAGCCAGCTTGGGCAAAGCCCTTTCAAGTTCTCTATGGGCGGAAATGTCGAACGCCTCTTAACTGGTCGAAACCGGGAGAGACAACTCTTTGGCCCGGATATGATTCAGAAGCGAAGAAGAGCAGGTTCGCGTTATTCGTGAGAAATTGAAAACAGCCCAATCTCGTCAAAAGAGCCAATATGACCGCAAGCATAAGCCTATGACTTATGAAATTGGCGAGAAGGCTTACCTTGGGTTACTCCTTTGAAGGAACCCATCGATTCGGTATCAAAGGCAAGTTGGCTCCTCGTTACATTGGACCCTTTCGCATTCTTGCCAAGCGAGGAGAAGTTGCCTACCAATTGGAACTACCCCGCATCTTTCGAGTCCATGATGTCTTCCACATTTCCCAACTCGGCGTTGCTTCTCGGATCCTATCCGTGGAGTGGACCACAAACGCTTGATCTCCAAGATAACCTCACCTATCGAGAATATCCCATTCAGATTCTCGATCAAGCCGAGCGTACCACTCGGCGTCGGAATATCAAGTTTCTAAAGGTTCAATGGTCAAACCATTCCGAGCAAGAAGCAACTTGGGAAAGGGAGGATCGTCTTGACTTGAGTATCCCACCTTTTACGAACAGATCCTAAATCTCGGGACGAGATTCTTTTGAGTGGGGTGAGTTGTCACATCCCGTTAGACCATGCATTAGGGTGTGCATCATGTTTAAATTTCATTTGAATTTGAAATGGGGAAGGCGAAACCCCCGAACACCCCCTTAATTCAACTAGGGTTTACTAAAATTATTTCAATGAACCTGAAATGCCCTTCAAAATGCTCATCATCTTTGCTTTGGTTGAGCCTATGTCAAAAGTGGTGCATCATTTTCTAGGTCATCAAAGGTCCTTGGATTAATTCATAAGTTTTTGAACTTGAGCATTTCAAATTATATAAAATATTTTAAATGTCCAAAATTGCCAACAAAATGTTTCATGTTGGAAATATTCCAACAATGGACCAGGAGCATTTTGGTGAATTTTAAAACTGTTTTGGTATTTTAGAAAACTCCACAAAGTTGCAGAAAATTAGAAAAGATAAAAGCAGAAAGACTTACAGGCGCCTCCCTACCGCCCACTGCCGGCCCAGCCCAACAGCCACGCCAATGAGCTGCTTGGCTCGGCCAGCAGCAGCCAGTGCTCGGCGCGGGGCACCGCATGGGTGCCACGCACCTGGTCGCCGCCTCGCCGCTCCTCTCGCCAGCTGCCGCTGAGGATCGCCTCCTCTCTCTCCCCCGAACCCCCTGGACACCTCCTCTCCTCCCCGGTTCCTCTCCCTCGTGCTCCCCCGCCTTGGCCGACGCCGCCGCCGCCGCACCATCACCATAACCGTGCTCCCCGCCATCCGTGCTCCTCCTCACCTTGTCCAGGAGCTCCGCCGCACTCCACTACCCCAAACCAGCCGAGCCTCGCCTGCTCTAGTGCCCCGAGTCCACCCCACCGACCTCGACCGAGTTCGCCGTCGCCGGAGATCCCTTTCAACGCCGCCATCGCTCCGGTTCGTCCCCGACCTCGACGAGAGCTTCTACGCGTCGCCCGTGAGCCCATCTACCTCCCCTTCCCTCTCTCTCGTGCCCTCGAGCAGCGTAGCAACCGAACCACGCTCACCCGCACCCGCCGCCGTGGAGCTCGTCGCCGACGTGCTCCCGGTCACTCTCCGGCCACCCCATGATGTCCATCACACTCACCGCACCCCATGGGGTCTACCCATGCACTCCCCGCACCTCACCGACCCCTCTAACCCCAAGTTCATCGTTGGCCGAACCCCGGCGGCCGCCTAGCTCGTCGCCGGCGCCAACTCCGGCCACCCCGACCCCAACCGGCTCCACCAACAGCCGCGGCTTGCTCCCAGCTATCCGTAGCCACCCTCCGCGACTCATTTGGTCACCGGAATCACCAAAAGCACTTCCTCTGCCGCGTCGGGCTCGCCGGCGGCTAGTCGCCGCCAGTGCGCCGGCGTGGACCTTGACCACGTGGGCCCTCGTTGACCCCGACGAGTCACTGACAGATGGGGCCCAGCCCTGCTAACTAAATAGGTTTAGTTTTAATTAAACATTAGTTACCCTGACACGCGGGACCCACTGTCAGGTTTGACCTGGACGTCTCTGTTGACCCTGACGTCATGCTGACGCATGGCTGACGCATTAATCTAATTTCTGGATTTATTCTAATACAGTAAATTCCAGAATATAGTTCAAATTTCAAATGCTTATAACTTTTAATCTGTAACTCCAAATGCAAAGATTTATATATGAAAAATGATCAGAAAAATCCATTCTATCCATTGGTACAGGTTTCATGCATCTTAAAACAAGTTAACCTTGCTGTTTAACCAAAATAAGATAATGCACCTTTAGGGCTATTTCAAATGAGCTATCATTCGAATCTTTGATTCAAATGAGTTCATCCCCTATTATTTCAGCTTGCATTAGGCCAACACACATCCATATTTCCATGTCATAGCATGCATCATATTGTTGCATATTGTCATGTGTGTTTACTTCGGTATTCTTTTAAGTGATAGGTTACGCCCCGAGGATAACCTCGACTATCCATCTGAAGGCGTTACTCTACCCCGTTCCATCGGGCAAGCAACTCATTGATCATTCGATACAAACCCATGTTCTCGCTTCGCTCTCGTTTACTGCATTAAGACAACGCGATTCAAACTGTTGTGTGCTGCGGTAGTTGAACCCACTTCCTTTGCATGACTGTCATTGCCACGATAACTAGATGAAACCCACTAGTATGTGTAGGAGTTGATTGAGCCATGTTTGTGATTCCTACCATGCTATGCTTGCTATGCTTAGAGTTGTGTCAGTCGGCTCATCGGGATGATGAACTGGAGTGAAAGGTTGTGTTGGTTCGAGAGTGAAAGTGTTGAACACGATTTGGTAAAGGTATCGATGAGAGGCCATGTAGGAGTACATGGTGGGTTGTTTCATTGAAGCCGATCCTAAGAACTGAGATCTGTGTTTGTGATCCATGAAACAGTTACTACCACGCATTGGGATCCTTAATTGACCCTCTCGGCTTCTTAACCACCCTTGTTCTTAGTCAAGGAGTTGCAAGTAGTTTACGGTGTTTGTAGCATCTTTGGGGCCGCATAGCGCTGACCTTAGGGGTGGGTTGTGTTGCGGTAGGCACGTGGCCCGTGTCCGAAAGTGCCGTTTGGTATCTCGGGAACCCTGCACACATCGTTCGGGGCTGTATGGGAAACCTCGGCGGACTCCTGCGGATGGAACCCGAATAGGCGATAAACCCGGACTAGGGACTTGAGTGTTTAGGTAGGCTGTGGCCGACACCCACGTTGGGCTTCCGCTTGAAGGTTGCAGTACATGTCGTGTAAACGGCGGTAAGTGGTGAGCGTGTGTGAAGAAGTACACCCTGCAGGGTTTAATATGATCTATTCGAATAGCCGTGTCCACGGAGAAGGACTTCTGGGTTACCTATATCAGTTCATAGACAAGTAAATGGATACTACTAAAAGCCTCAAGATAAGTGTGAGTATCGTGGATGGCCTCTCGTGGGATGACGAGAGAGGATCCACGGTGGAGTATTGTGTTGGTGATTAGTGGACTCGTGTACGACAAATGCTTTACAAAGTGGTGTCACGTAGGATAGCTTAGCCAAGAGTCAAAGCTGGCTTGCTGCAAATAACTCCACCACCTTCTTGAGAATGTGCATGTATGATAGGATTACGTGGTAAGACTTCTTTGAGTACCTCCGTACTCATGTTTGTAATTAATGTTTTTGAGAGGACAACACTACCCCTCCGATGGATTCTATGTAGATCTCGACTTGACGAGTGAACTAGCCACCCGGTGGCGATCTAAGACTTGTGAAGGGCCATTGTAGATAGAAAGGCTCCAACAAGCTTTCTTTCTTTCTAGAGTCGTACTCGAGACTAGTTTGCTTCCGCATGTGCTTGTATGATTGTATGACTTGAGTGTTGGGTCATGTGACCCTACCTGTATGAATATGTTATGTATGGCTCCTCGGGCCTCTTAAATAAAGTACTTGAGTTGTAGAGTTTTGTTGTGATGCCTTGTTGTATTTACTCATATCGGGCATATTATGTGTATGATTGAAATGCTTGGTATGAGTGGGATCCGACAAACTAGTTGTTTATCCTTGGCAGCCTCTCATATGGGGAAATGTAGTCTCGTGCTTCGGCGATAGTAGTCCGCTTCTGCCCGGTTCACGAGTCCTGCTAGCCCAGCACTACCGCTTGGACACTTGACTGGCGGCATGTGTTTCACTTCGTTCCTATGTCATCCCTTCGGGAAATGTCACGCGGTGGTATTCGATGTCCTGCCTAGCTCGCTACAGCCGGGATACGGAGTCCTGTTAGCCAGTGCTACAGCCCAAATATATCGTTGATGACCGACATGCTCGATGTGATTCATGTATGCCTGTCCCCATAGGTTAGCGCCACTTTGGGTTCACGACTAGCCATGTAGGCCCGGGTTCTTTGTCATGTGGATGCTAGCGACACTATCATATACGTGAGCCAAAAGAAGCAAACGGTCCCGGGCCATGGTAAGGCGACACCCGTGGGAATACCATGCGTGAGGCCACAAAGTGATATGAGGTGTTACCGGCTAGGTCGATGTGACTTGGAATCGGGGTCCTGACAGATACGCGGTACCGCACCAAGGAACTGCTGCACTAAGCCAAAATAACTCTTCGGCTGGGGTCCGCCTGGCCACAAATGAGTCATGACATGCTTCATGGCAAGTCCAGATAATCGATTCAGCTCGGATGTAAGTGCATCTAGTGCCCCTTAGTGATTTTGGTGTATTGAAGACTTATAGGTTAAGTTCTTCTATTATTTGAGAATTTGTTACTGTCGAGGAGTTAGGAATTAGCCAAAGGCGGATTACCTACGATGAGGAACATGATAGCCCCGAGGAATTTGAGAGTCAAATTTCCGACCGTTCTTTAAGCTTCTTGCGCCACCTGTCCCAAAATATCTTATCCACCTAACGGTCATATCATTGAAGGGCATTTATGTCTTATCATGTCGGGCTGCTCCTAGGCTATAAATAGCCTCCCCTACAACCACTAGCTGGTTGGCTGCTCCGAGAGAAACTTGACACTTGTCATTTGAGAGCAACCCATCCTCCGAGGACTTTGGCGAAAATCATCGAGTGAGGAAAACCCAAAACCAAACCCTACAAACCCAAAGTGATTGAGCATCATGAAAAGATTGATCCTGCGTGGATCCGGCGCTTGTTACCTTTGAAGACTGTGCTTCTTCCAGACGGTTAGCCGTCATGGTCTAGAACATCCAAGAGGAATTGTGGATCGCCGAGTGACCAAGTCTGTGAAGGTTTGGAAGTCGCTGAAGACTTACCACGAGTGATTGGGCGAGGTCTGTGTGACCTTAGTTCAAGGAGAATACGTTGAGGACTTGGTGTCTGAGCTGCGTGCTCAGCGATTGGGTGTCCGGACTGTGTGTCCTCGAGTTTAAATACTCAGCCGCTCAACCAGACGTACAAGCGAGGGCAGCAGTTGGAACTGGTCTGCCAAATCATTGTCTTCACCAACCTAACTGGTTCTATTTCCTCAACTCTTTCATTTCCTCATTCTTGTGTTGAGTGTTCATTCATATCTGTGTTTGAAGACTTTGGTGAAGACTTTCTCAATTTCCTCAGTTCAATTTCTTGATCTGTTTGTCTTCATCTTGTGCTATCTTGTGTTTACGCTTTATGTACTCTTTGATTGTCTTCATTTCATCATGATGACCATGCCCGCATTCTCTTATGCTTACTTCTGAGTACTTATTCTGCTGCAAGTAGTTCTTCGCTAAAGAATTTCCTCACCGGCAAATTCCTCAGTGAAGAATTCATAAAAATCGCCTATTCACCCCCCCTCTAGTCGATATAACGCACTTTCAATTGGTATCAAAGCAAGGTACTCCCTTGTTCTGTGTGATTTTGGTTTAACCACCTGGAGTTTTAGTTATGTCGACCGCAGGTATGAAGAAAGTGACATGTCCTATCTTTGACGGTCTTGATTATCCCAAGTGGAAGTCCATGATGAGGAAGCGCCTCATGGCAATGGACAGGGAGCTGTGGACCGTCACTGAAATCGGTCTTACTGATCTGTGCAAGACAGCGAACGCAGATGATGTTCGCAAGTACACTCGACTTGACATCATGGCGAAGGATATCATCTGTTCCTGCCTATCTAGAGATGAATTCAAGCGCATTATGCATCTTTGCAATGCGAAGCTTATCTGGTACCGAATCTCCGACGTCTATGAAGGTCATCGAACCCGTCATGATCCCTGGTTTGAGGACTTCAAGGAATCTCTCAAAACGATGACTTTCGAACCAGAATCATCATCTTCTGCATCATGTCTAATGGCAAAGGGTGTCGAGGTAACCGAATGTTCCTCATCAGAATTTAGTGACTATGAATCTGATGATGATGGATCTGATGATGATATTGAACCTAGCTATACCAAACTTGTTTGCATTGCCACCAAACAACAACATGCCTTGGAAAAGGTTCAAAACATGCTAGATAAAAGTGATGATATGTTAGGTGAAGAAATGGATCGCACTAAAGCCACGATTGAAAATCTTGAGACTTGAGTCTAGGTTTGACAACCTTGAAGGTCATCATAACACTCTCTTGTCGATCATGAGAAACTTTCTTATGAATTTCTTCAAAGAAAGCAAGATCTTGAGAAGCTAAGAGTGAGTTATGAAGATCTTCAGAAGGAGCGCGATTCATTACTTGCTCAACAAATCAGCGCTTCTCAGGAAGAATTTGTTCCTCCATGCTTAAAGTGCATTGAACGTGAATCTGCTAATTCTTCACCTGAATGTTCAAATGCTTCAACTGTTACAAATTCTTCACCTTCCTCTGTTATCACTAATTCCTCATGTGAGGACATTGCTAGTATCACTGACGATGCAGGGCTGAAGGAATTGTACATGACAGGCATGTACAAAAGCCTCAAAGGGCATCAGACTCTTTGTGATGTGCTTAAAAAGCAGATCCTCAACAGAAACCATAGGAAAGAGGGTATTTCCTTTGAGAGGAAAGTCAATGCTGATGGAACATATTGGAAGCCTGAGCAGTACCCCAAAACCTCTTGGGTTGCTGCAAAGGGACCTCTAGTTGATCCATCTAACTTATCTGGCTTTACATGCGAATCTCCTCATTCTTCTGATGAGTCATTTGACTCCAACTATAAACTGTTCAAAAATCAGAATGGTTGAAGTATTTGCTAGATATGTTGCACTAACTGCAGGAACGGTTCCCCTATGAAGAAAATCTGGGTTCCCAAGAAGTGCCTTGAAAGTCTTCAGGTGAATGTCCTCATGACACCACCTGTGAAGAATAGGAACTCCAGATCAAACTCTTCATATGGACCAAATTCTTCATATGGATCCAAGTCCTCATACGGACCAAATTCATCACATGGATCAAATTCCTCAAAAGGATCAAAGTCCTCATATGATTATCATCGTGCTAACAACTCTGTTTCGCGGGGTAGAGCTAAGGGCTATGAATATGTGCATTATTCTTCAAACCAATATGTTCATAAGTCCTCGAAGAATTTCTCTGCTTATTCATATGCTTACCCTAACCCCTCTTATGTGAAACGAAATGGATTGGCCTCTATGCCACCATTCTCATATGGTGCTTTCATGAGTGATGAACTCTTTGCCACCCCTTGAGATGTGGATGGTGAAGAAAAGAACAAACCTCTTCTGCAGAGGTCAGGTCTCCAGCGTGCTTTAAACATCTGAAGAATTTCTTTGGGGTGACAAAATGCTCGAAAGGACCTTGAGCTAATCATGAAGAAATGAACTTTCATTTCACACGTCCTCATACTACTTATACATTATCTTTGCTGATGAAATTCATCGATGAACTTGATATCATATTCTTCATCGATGAAGTATATGAGATCGTAAGTTGCACTAATTCATCTGCAGGATGATCAACCCAAAGCCAATGGTGGGTCCTCGATAGTGGATGTACAAATCACATGACCGGTGACAAGAATCTATTGATGGATACTCCCTTATCACCGTCACATCTGAAGCATATCATCTTTCTTGACAAAGGCAAAAGTCGGTATTGGGTCTTGGTAAGGTTGCGATCTCTAAGGACATACACATGGACAAAGTCATGCTTGTTGAGTCCTTAGGATACAACCTCATGTCGATCTCAATGCTTTGTGATCTTGATATGGTTGTTATATTTGGCAAGTATCGTTGTGTTGTGATTATGGAAGCTGACAATTCCAAAGTCTTCGAAGGCTTTAGGAGAGGAGACTTGTATATTGTTGATTTCTCTACAGGACCACAACCAGCCGTGTGTCTACTTGCAAAAGCTTCAGAAGGCTGGCTATGGCATCGGCGACTTGGTCACGCAGGCATGAGGAATTTGCACACGCTTGCAAAGAAGAAGCATGTCATTGGCATTGAGAATGTCAAATTCCTCAAGGATCACTTGTGTTGAGCCTGTGAAGCTGGAAAAATGACCAAGGCCAAGCATCCAGCGAAGACTATCATGACCACTACTCGTCCCTTCGAATTGCTTCACATGGACCTCTTTGGTCCTAATCATTACTCAGCGATCACTAATGATGCATCTCTATATGGCTTTGTTATTGTTGATGATTACTCTCGTTACACATGGGTACACATTGTTACTTACAAAAATGAAGTGCAGGAAGTCTTCAAGCGATTTTCCTCGAGGGCTTCAACTAACTTTGGTGTGAAGATCGGACACATCGGGAGTGACAATGGAACTGAGTTCAAGAATTCGGTCTTGATGCCTATCTTGATGAACTTGGTATTACTCATGAGTTATCTGCTCCCTATACTCCTCGGCAAAATGGCGTCGTGGGCGCAAGAACAGAACTCTTGTTGAGATGGCTCGCACTATGCTTGATGAATACAAAACGCCTAGTCGTTTTGGATTGATGCAATTGATACCGCGTGCCACATCATCAACAGTGTATCTTCACAAATTCTTCAAGAAGACTGCCTATGAACTCCTCAACGACAAGAAACCCAATGTGAGTTATTTCAAAGTCTTGATGCTAAATGCTGGATTAGAGATCCTCATCACAATTCTAAATTTGCACCAAAGCACATGAAGGTTTTATGCTTGGTTACGGAAGGACTCGCACACCTCTGAGTCTTCAACATCGTTCTTCACAAGATTGTTGATCTTGTAGATGTGCGGTTTGATGAAACTAATGGCTGCAAAGAGAGCACCTACCTTCATGTTAGATGAACCAGCTCTTGAGGAATCTATCAAGTTCAAGGCAACCGAGGATGTCATTCCTCTTGAAGAATCTGCTGAAGAATTCATTCTTGTCTGTGAAGAACGTCGAGTGATGCACTGAAGATAATCTCAAGACAATGGTCTTTGAGGAAAATGATCAAATTCCTCGGCGACAACCAGCTCATCCTCGCGTTGCAAAAGAAGTGCAAGTTGACAAGATCATCGATGACATTGAAGCGCCAGTCCTCTCACACGCTCAAAAGCTTCACATTTATCTAACTTTTGTGGGCACTATGCTTTTGTCTCTATCACAGAGCCCACTAAGGTAGATGAAGCATTTCGGAGCTGAGTGGATTCAGGACCATGCAAGAAGAATTACATCAGTTCGAGCTCAACAATGTGCAGGAACTGGTCAAACGTCCAGATCCTCGCAAGCATAATATCATTGGCACAAAGTGGATCTACCGCAACAAGCAAGATGAAAATGGCCTTGTGGTGAGGAATAAGGCACGACTTGTAGCTCAAGGCTACACACAGGTTGAAGGAATTGATTTGATGAAACTTTTGCACTGTTGCTAGACTTGAGGCTATTCATATATTACTTGCTTATGCTAACCATCATAATATCACTTTATATCAAATGGATGTAAAAGTGCATTCCTCAATGGTAAGCTTGAGGAAGAAGTATATGTTGCTCAACCCCAGGTTTTGAAGATCCAAAGAATCGACAAAGTCTTGAGACTCAACAAGGCCCTCTATGGTCTCAAGCAGGCCCACAGGCGTGGTATGATACATTGAAGGAATTCTTCGTGAAGAATGGCTTCACACCAGTTCACTCGACCCTACTCTCTTTACTAAATCATATGATGGTGAACTGTTTGTGTGCCAAATATATGTTGATGATATTATCTTTGGCTGTACTAACCAACGTTATAGTGATGAATTTGCCTATATGATGAGTGAAGAATATCAAATGTCTATGATGGGGAGTTGAAATTCTTCTTAGGTCTTCAAATTCATCAACAACACAATGGCATATTCATATCTCAGAGAAATACCTCAAAGATGTCTGAAGAAATTCGGCATGCAAGATTGCAAAGGTGTCAAAATTCCTATGCCCACAAATGGCCATCTATGCAATTGATGAAAATGGTATTGACTTGATCACAAGGTATACCGCTCCATGATTGGTTCTCTATTGTACTATGTGCATCTAGGCCAGATATAATGCTTAGTGTTTGCATGTGTGCCCGATTTCAAGCTACACCAAGGAATCACACCATAAGGCTGTGAAGCATATTCTTGATATCTAGCTCACACACCAACACTAGGATTATGGTACCCCAAGGGCTCTACTTTTGATCTCATTGGATATTCGACTCGACTATCTTTGGTGATCATGTGGACCACAAGTCAACATCTGGTACTTGTCATTTCCTCGGACGATCTTTGGTGCATTGGTCCTCGAAGAAAGCAGAACTGCGTATCACTTTGTCTCTGCGGAAGCTGAATACATTGCTGCTGGCTCTTGTTGTGCTCAATTGTTGTGGATGAAGCAAACTCTCAAGGACTACGGCATCAATGTGAAGAATGTGCCTCTCTCTGTGACAATGAGAGTGCCATCAAGATTGCTCACAACCCAGTTCAGCACTTTCGAAGACAAAGCACATTCAAATTCGTCATCATTTTCTTCGTGATCATGTGTTGAAGGCGACATCTCCATCGAGCATGTGAAGACGAAGAACAACTAGCCGATATCTTCACAAAGCCCTTGGATGAGAAGAGATTTAGAAAGTTGCGGTGTGAGCTAAATATCTTAGAATCTTGAATGTTCTTTGAAAAGGACACACATCCCGACACTTATGCAAAATTGATGACTTAGATGTGCAACACATGAAGAAACGTTTTCTTCAATCAATGAAGAATAACACTCTAAGTGTGAAGAAATTAATGAAGAATTTGATTCTCGAACCCCTCGACAATTGTGCGCGTGTCTGAAATCATCATTCTTATCTGATGGGTCACGCCACCACCAAAGTTGAAAATCTTCAATTTGAGTTTTTCCTCAGTTTTTGAAATTCTTCAGTTTTGCAAATTCTTCAACTTTTCAAAATCTTCATTGTTTCCGTCATTTTTCTTCATTGGCTATATATATATATGGGTTTATGTCCTCTACAGCATTCACTTATGGCTATTTCTTCAAGTCGCTTTTTCTGCTAAGTGAATGTGATCGGACCCTTCCCCCTCTATGCTATACTCAACCCAATCTATTCACAAATTCTTCATGTGCGTTCTATTTGAAACTCATTCAAAATCTTCACTGTGTCCTTATCAGCTGAAGAAATTGCGAACGGAACTTTAAAACTGATCTTATCCAAACTTTTGTTTTTTTTCTGCTCAAACCGTTCCGCAGTCCACGATAGATTTATCTATTCACCCACGATCTAACACAATCTCCACTTCTCAGTACGTGGGTGAAACATGTCAAGCGAATGAGAAGGGTCAGAGCACGTTAAGTCCCAAATCTTGAGCGAACAGTTTTTCACCGTGGCTATATATACCCTCTCCCTTCCTCACTTCCTTTACTCCGCTCGACCGCTCTCTCTCGCTCGAGCTTCTCAAACCTAAGCGCCGCCGCTTCTCCATCGTCGCGGTGAGGAAAAGCTTCATTGCCTCGACCTCGTCGCCCGACGTACTCGCGCCGACATGAAATCTTCACTCCGCCGCCGCCGTAGCTGTCTTCCTCCGCCAAGTTAGGGCGTGGAAGATCTAACTGACGAACTTCCCATCTGTTCTTCTCGGTTAATCGTCTTCTTCACTTCGGGTAATTAAAAGTTACTTTTATTACTCGCTTTGATTCTCAAACCTTCTGAAAATCTTCAAAGGTGTTTATTCTTCAAATCTTCACACATATGAACACCTCAAACAAAATATGCTCTTGATTCGTTTCTCTAAGCAATGATTTTCTTCAAGATTCCTCAATTGTGTGGATCCTCGATCTATACAACTCTAGAACCTAAGACAAAGATAAGCTTAGTGAAATTCTTCAAAACTCATCTGGTCAAATTCCTCAAACTAGTTCTTTTTGAAAAACCTTACGAGAACGCATATGACCTCTCCAAATTCCTCGCAACTATACTCTGTTCACGGTACTCATGTCCGCTTTGAATCACTAGGTTCTCATCAACTTAACTCATTTGCAGCGTTCCTCGAAGAAAAGTTGCATACTTCTTCAGAGAATTCGATTGTTCAAATTCCTCAGCTGAAGAATGTGGCAGAAGGAAAGAAGCCACATAAAGGAGGAAAGAGGCCTGAGGTGATGACTGCATTTGAGATCCCTGAGGAAATATATGCTGATTATTGCACACCTGATGAAGCCGAGTTCGGCAAAGAAAACAAAAATCAGCGCAAGGTGCGCATTCAAAGGATTGAAAGGAGATGGGCAAGGGAATGGAGGGAGTACAGATATGTAACTCCAAAGTACATGAAGAAATTCGCTCTCAATCCCCCATGCCCAAGAGCTCCATTGGCACCTGGTCAAGAAGCTGACCCCACCAGCATCGAGCGTGGTGAGGAATTTCCTGAAGAATGGGCCAAGCGCCAAGCCAAATTGGCAAGACAAGCCAATGAGGCAGTGAGGAAATTCAATGAGGACTGCTGCTGCCACTGAGGCCTCTGTCAAGCCAAGAATATCTATGGCAAAGAAGCCCGCACACAAGCCAAGTGCTTCACCAACAGTGCCCTCACGGCCAAGTTCCTCAGCTGTGCCCTCACGGCCAATTCCTCATGCTGCTCCTGCTCCTCCCAAGTCCTCAGCTGCTCCTACAATGTCCTCAGCAGTTCCGACAAAGTCCTCAGCACCTGTGCATCTGGCCACGTGCCAAAGGACTGCAGTCTTCTCCATTGCCTCTGGTGTTTCAGCAAGTTCCTCAGCTGCACCAAATTCTTCATCTGGCCCGACTCTGCTGAAGACTAAGGCCACAGATGGACGAGGTCCTCGGCCAAGTCCCAAGAAGAAACATGTCGCCTTCCAAGTGACACCTGAAGATGATGAGGCTGATGATGATGAACTTGCGGAAATCATCAGAGACCGCCAAGAAAGGGCCGCTAGAGCCAAAGGCACACCTGTGCCACTGCTGCTGGATCCAAGAGCGATCCTAGACTACATTGATCTACGCACAAGGACCCAAACACTCCTATGCGACTTCAAGTTGACACCTGGCCAAAGTCACATCTTGACTCATTTCATCCAAGAGGAGAAATGGAAATTTGATCTGACGGAGAGATCAAGAAATCGCAGACACGAAAAAGAAAACTGCTGAAGAAAAATGTTGTCAAGATGACAACTGAAGAACTTATCAAGATGCAAGCTGACATCAAAGCCCTCAGCGACAAACTTAACTCATACTATGCCGATTGGCAAGGAGCCAAAGTCAGATTCGTCAACCTGACGAAGAAATTCACCAATGTTGCAGCCCCAACGCAAAAAAAAATTCCTCAGGCTGGAGCATCAGCTCAGCCGACTAAGAACATGCCAGCACCGCTAATGAAGTTCAGGCTGCTGAAGACAATGCTAGTTCCAGGGCTGATGACTCCATTCCAGCCGCTAAAGAAATTGCCAGGGCATCCACTACTGGTGCGCCTGAAGAAACTGAATAAGTCAGGGCAACTGCATCAGTTGCGCCTGAGGAAAATCAACCAGATTCCTCAGCTCCTCCTGCGCCAACACCAACTCCAATTCTTCCATCTACCTCTGATGTGAAGAAGACCAAGGCTGCAGAACGAGCTGCAGTGAAGAAACGGAAAGCATCAGCTGCGTCAAATTCTTCAGCTGCGAAGAAAATGAAGCCAATGACCGGCTCCTTTGAAAATCCTATTGACGCTGTTCCAATTTCCTCAATTCCATCAAAGGACCTTGTTCCTTTTGGTGAAGATTATGAGATCCCAAGCGGATCTGATGAAGAAGATCATTCTGCTTTGCCCGTCGAGCAGATTGATGAAGAAATTGAAGTGGAAGCAATCCCTTCAACCCCAATCATTTCCTCGCCTATGCCTCGGTTCACAGTGAAGAGGCGGTGTTGAGAAATTGAAAAAGATGTGGATATTGGAAGCACAACGCCGGTGATGAGCGATGACTTTTGGGAAAGTCAGCATCCAAATTCTCCACTCTTCACCCCAATCCAACAGATTCCTCGGTCCCCGCTCCAACAGTTCAAATGGGCTCTGAAGAAACTCATCCCACTTCATCATCCATGAAGAAATTCCAGCCACTAGCGCCGATGAACCTTCTGCTGCTGATCCTCGGTACACTGTAGAGGAACAAGAAATTCCTCACTGAAGAACCTGAGATTGCGATTCGAGAGGTCGTGATGCAACTCATCGACACTCCTTTGCCAAAGCCAAAGAATCCCTTCTCAACAAAGCAAAAGTTCAAGGCTGAAGATTTCTTCGGCGAGCACGTATTCTTCACTGATTAAAATCCATATGATTCTGCTAGCATAAGGAAGAGGCGTTTCTGGACAGCCAGTCAAGCCAATTTCTATTCCTTAATGCTTTTCAACAAAGACAAAGTCTTCGATCATGCACATATTCCTCATGTGGACATGGAGTCTCTGCCAAGCTTCGAGCCAGTCCTCAGTGTTCTTCACGATGCAGGATTGCTGAATTTCTGCACTGACATCTGTGATTGGAATGAAGAACTCATTCTTCAATTCTATGCAACGCTGCACATCACCGGAGACGCTGAAGATGTGAACTCATGGGTGTTAGACTGGATGTCTGAAAATACTCACTACAAGGCACCAGCAGCTGAATTGCTTCGTGCTCTACCACTCAGTCCTCCCCTTGATGGTGCTCGTAGTATCTACAACGAACCTGAGCTTTCAAATCACTATATGCAAGTGCTGATGAAGCCTTTGAAGCCAGGGCAGGCCCCAAGAACCAAATTCCTCGTCAAGGAATTATTGTATGTGCCTCGGACTGTCTATCAGATTCTGACAAAGACAATGGGTCCTATCAAAGGCCACGACTCAAATGATGAAAAGTCGTTGGCATCATGAAGAATATGCTTTTCAATATCATTCATGGCATTCCCGTCAACTTCCATGATTTCTTCATGAGGACTCTGGCAAACATTGCTATGTCACCATTTGAGCTGAAGCCTTATGCGCCTTGGATAATGAGATTCATCAGGACAAGGTCTTCACTCAATTACAAGGCTGATACTACGAACCACTGCAGCTACTTGCCCCAATTGAAGTCCTCAAACGGACATTTTCCTCAGCTGATGACTAGGGCAAGGCAACTGCTGTGATCGATGAAGGCACTCGTCCATTGGATGGTCGGTTTAAAAGCTGCATCCTACTCCACCAATGATGACTCGCCACACATGACTCTGCCAAAATACCTCGGCCAAGCAAAGTCCTCAAGCCCACGGCACCGGGGTGATGGTGATCGTGAGTTACTCCTCGGTCTTCATCGGAAGGTTGATCTCAATCATAAATGGGTCAAGCGTCAGTTTGGTTCAATTCTTCACAACATGACCTCTACACACAATGCAGTGAAGAAAAACCACTGCTACCTCCATGAAACCTTCAAACGCACCTGGGCTGTTCTTTCAAATGTCTACAACACGGAAGAACTGAAGACAATGGGTCTCAAGGAAGAATTTGACTGGTCTGCACCTCCTCCGAAGAAATACAAGAAGGTCAAAGTTCCTTCCTTGGTGGCCAACTCCTATTCTTCATCATGAGACACTGATGAAAATGAAGACTTGGACGACACTGCGGCAGGCCCTACTACGACAACCGACCCCAACAACGCTGGCGCTCCTTCATCAACTTGAAATTCTTCAGGGGCGTTAGTCCTCAGTTTCGATCCTTTTGGTCATTCGATGACAAAGGGGGAGAAATTTGAGTTAGTCTTCAAGCGGGTCTATTATATGGGCATTTTTTTGTTAAGTTACAACTCTCGTTCTTCTGAAACTTTTATTGGATCAAGTTGTAATCTTAAACCCGATGGTGCTTTTGATACATTTGATGCCTGTGCTCTGATACTCTTGATGTGTTATTTTGCATGCTTGTTCCTCATTAATGTTATCGCACGCATGCTGAATTTCATCAAGCACCATATTTCATCATGCATTTCAAATTCTTCATATTATATGTCAAATGCGTGTATGAATTACAAGATATAGGGGGAGATCTCCATGATTCAACTCTTCAAATGTGCACTGCCTCAAAAGAAAATTCTTCACTATGCACATCTTTAGAGGGAGTTCTTCTATATCTTGCAATCAAATTCCTCAATATCAGTAGTTACACTTCATATGTTTATCCCCATTGGAAACTTAACCTATATTGTCATCAATCACCAAAAAGGGGGAGATTGTAAGTGCATCTAGTGCCCCTTAGTGATTTTGGTGTATTGAAGACTTATAGCTTAAGGGACTAATGTGTTTATGAGTGTACACAGGTCTATAAGTCTATGAGGAGTTTGATATTTACAGTGAAACTCGACCCCTAAAATTGAAGTTCTTGATGAAGACTTTGATATTACGAAGACTTTACAAGACTTGAAAGTGAAGAAATTGGTGTGACCTTGAAGACTTGGTATTCATTTGAGGAACATGAAGCGTGAAGACTTTTGTTTTCGTAGTTTCGTTTATCTCTTTCTTGAGTCATAGGATACACCGTCTTTGTTAAAGGGGTCGAGGAAATACTAAGGAAAAATTTCCATGTGATTCTCAACTCAAAATCCTACACCTACCAATCCCTTGAGTGAAGCCTTTGGAAATCTCATACAGTTCAGTCAATTTCTTGATGGATGAGACAAAGTTCTTACATTATTGAGAATTTATTCGGACCGAGGAGTTAGGAATTCGCCAGTCTGGATTACCTACGATGAGGAACATGATAGCCACGAGGAATTTGAGAGTCAAATTTCCGACCTCTTCTTGTCTTCTTGCCACCTGTCCAAAATATCTTATCCACCTAACGGTCATATCATTGAAGGGCATTTATGTCTTATCATGTCGGGCTGCTCCCTAGGCTATAAATAGCCACCCCTACAACCACTAGCTGGTTGGCTGCTCCGAGAGAAACTTGACACTTGTCATTTGAGAGCAACCCATCCTCCGAGGACTTTGGCGGAAATCATCGAGTGAGGAAAACCCAAAACCAAACCCCTACAAACCCAAAGTGATTGAGCATCATGAAGAGATTGATCCTGCGTGGATCCGGCGCTTGTTACCTTTGAAGACTGTTCTTCTTCCAGAAGGTTAGGCGTCATGGTCTAGAGCATCCAAGAGGAATTGTGGATCGCCGAGTGACCAAGTCTGTGAAGGTTTGGAAGTCGCCTGAAGACTTACCATGAGTGATTGGACGAGGTCATGTGACCTTAGTTCAAGGAGAATCGGTGAGGACTTGGTGTCTGAGCTGCGTGCTCAGCGATCGGGTGTCCGGGACTGTGTGTCCTCGAGTTTAAATACTCAGCCGCTCCAACAGACGTACAAGCGAGACAGCAGTTGGAACTAGTCTACCAAATCATTGTCTTCACCAACCTAACTGGTTTTATTTCCTCAACTCTTTCATTTCCTCATTACTGTGTTGAGTGTTCATTCATATCTGTGTTTGAAGACTTTGACTGAAGACTTTCTCAATTTCCTCACTTCAATTTCTTCAGTCTGTTTGTCTTCATCTTGTGCTATCCTGTGTTTACGCTTTCTGTACTCTTTAATTGTCTTCATTTCATCATGATGACCATGCCCGCATTCTCTTATGTTTACTTCTGAGTACTTATTCCGCTGCAAGTAGTTCTTTGCTAAGGAATTTCCTCACCGGCAAATTCCTCAGTGAAGAATTCATAAAAAACGCCTATTCACCCCCCCTCTAGTCGATATAACGCACTTTCGTCGGCCCATTCGGCCAACCGATCGGTCAAAGGAAGAGGACGCTCCGGACTATGGAATTGCGACCAAAATAGCTCTTCCCTTCTGTGCCCCTTCTGGCCTCGGAAGTGCTCAATCGCGTCCATGGCGCTTCGCCTCTAAGTCGAGATAAGCATCCTCCGAACTCCACAGGCTTGTCCAACGAGCATACTTCGGATCCGTATATTTCCTCCATGCGCGAAAGCGGTTTTCCAGCATAAATATCCCGGCCTGACTCAGCACCTCCTTGGCAGCTCTCATAGCGGAGCAGGCATCCTTGGATTGGCGGTGGCCTTTTTCAGTCCTCTTGTTCCGCTTGACGTTCTTTTTCAAGAACCTCGCAGCGGTTGGTAGTATTTGTCACGACCGGTTTTTCAATAAAAATATTTATTGAACAACCGACCTATGAAGTCCAATATGAGGAAAATCCTTCATACCGGTAGACAAAACTTTGATACAATAAGCGGTAGCATTACAATATTACGAGGGTCGGATGAAGATGCCCAACCAATTATTACAAACACGCCGATAATTATACATAGTGGCGGATATGACTCAAAGGTGTGGGATGGAAATACTCTGACTCGAGATATGAGTGGTTGGTGGAATAACACAGCGGGTGGTTAATAAGTCTCTTCAGCCTTTGGCGGCTCATCGGCGTCGAGGTGAGGCTCGATGAATTTATTTGGGTAGCGAGCGGATATATCACAATGACTAATCTAGGGTCGACGAGACTGACTGGGATTCCTCTAGGCATCGGACTCGCTATCAATTCTTCATCCATGAGATCGCCTTTCACGACATCGGCCAAATCAACAAGCCAGGTGAGTACTTTGAAAGTACTCGCAAGACAGTTCGGACAAAAGATATAACAAATGAATGCATGAATGAGTCATGATTAATTTTAACAATGCTCAGATAAATCAGTATAGCAAAAATAAAATAAGAAGGGAATCGGCGGTAGTCCGCTCGAAAACCCAAAGAAGGATAAACTCAAAACCGATCGAGTGTCTGAAGTGACGCCTCGAAGGGTGAAAATAAGTAAAACATGCCACAGTCGGGCGTCTGGGCGACACCTCATAAAGGGCTTATATTGAAATAAAAATACATGCGTGCATGATCGGACGTCGGGCGACATCACGAAAGGGCTTATAATAAAAGTAAATAATAACGATGCATGATCGGACGTCTGGCGACATCGCAGAAAGAACTTATAATGAAAATAAATAACAACAATGCCGCATTCGGACGTCGGCGACATCGCGAAAAGGGCTTATAATGAAAATAAATAACAACAATGCAGCGATCGGACGTCGGCGACATTGCGAAAAGAACTTATAATGAAAATAAATAACAACAATGCCGCGATCGGGCGTCGGCGACATCGCGAAAGGGCTTATAATGAAAATAAATAACAACAATGCATGATCGGACGTCGGCGACATCGCGAAAGGGCTTATAATAAAATAAATAACAACATTGCATGATCGGATGTCGGCGACATCGCGGAAAGGGCTTATAATTCATTATTCATAACGACAAGATATAGTGCTCACGGAAAATATTCATCACAAGACAATAAGCGGGTTAGTCCGTTCACGAGCAAGTAAACATTTAATACTCAAATGGTTCTCGGGAGTTTACATCCTTTGAGGCCGACACTTGACAAGATGAGATGATCACGGTACTTGGACATGAATAAGATGAATTCAAAATTTTGACTCTGCGAGTTTGTACCAAAATTATCCACAGCCAGCGGTTTCCATAGTCACGAAGGACTAGTTCCGTTCTGATATTTCAGAGGAAACACAACTAGCTAGTACACACCCATCATACCTCACGTTGCGGGAATCACCCTAGACAGCGTTTAAGAAAAACTTTGAGGCGGGAGATCACAATCTCGAATAGCATGGGATCAAATTTATATCTGCGCTCTAAGGGTGCCCCTCTCGGTCCCAACGGAAACACCCATGCCCCTGACGGATGAAAGGCTTTAATCCAGGGCCATGGAACCTTCATCTCGGCCTCTCGATTTGGTGTGTACCAGAAGTGGTTTGCAACCTACTAGGCCGTATCCCTTGCGGAAGCAGGTGGTAGTACGGAAAGGAAGGCGGACGGAAGCGACCGATTTATGTTGACACTGGGTCAGCGATATGGCATAAGCCTGGCATGCTACAACACTGCCATCTTACCCATACTCATGCCAACTCATGGCCATGCAACAAGTTTCCAAAGAACTCACGGATTTACCGAGCTCATTTGCCTCAATGCTCACGAGATAAACTATCATCGAAAATGCTCATGAACGTGCCATGATACAAAAAAAATGCAAACATGCCCAGACACTCATCATATCAAAAGTTCAAACTTTGCTTGCCTGGTTCGGAGTAGTTGGGGTCTAGCTCGGCGAAGTTCGCGGTTCCGTCACCTCCTTCGATATCTACGGTACACAAAATACACGCGCTAACATAAATACCGTTGATCCAAATATTTTTCAAATAAATATGATAAAAAACTAGACCAAAATTTGAAGAGGACAGAAAAAGAATCACTCAAAAATTCCTTTCTGTTAAAAAGTTATAAGGGTTTTAGCCCAAGGACTCATCTGTAATGAAACGAGAAAACTCCCGGGGCTTGGCGAAAAATCCAGAAAAGCGGTTCAGAGTGGGCGTATTTGCCAAAGTACGCTTTCAGAAAACGATTCTAAAAAAACAAAAGAGAGGCTGACGTGCGGGTCCCACCCGTCAGGTATGAAATTTCAAACGAGGGAGTCGGGGCTCGTCGGCGCCCGAGAGCCACGGTGGTCGCCGGCGGCGATCCACGGCGAGGCAGGGAGATCGGAGAGTACCTTCGTGTTCAGGGTGCCATTCCGCGTCTGTGGGTGGTGGCAGAGGTCGTCGGCGAGCACCACGTCGACGGCGGCCCTTGCTCCGGCGGACGGCGGTTCGAGACGATCGTGGATCTCGCGGAGAGAGCTGCGGGCCAAAATTGAGATGGGGTTATCCTACTAGAGGTGATGCGAGGCTACAGGCGAAGGTAGGGCGGCGGAGGAGTTCTCACCGGACAGAACGATGCCGGAGCCCGAGGCGGACGGAGGTGGCCGGAGTCGAGGAAGAAAGGCCCCTCGAGGCTCCTCCAGTGGCTAGGCGGGGTCTGGTGAGGTGGTGGAGTCGTGCGGGGGCGAGAGCAGGCTATATAGCCGGCCCGAGTCGGTTGCCGTGAACGGATAAGTCCGGCGAGTTGATTACGGCGGCGCTGTGGCTGGACGGTCGGCTTAGGAGCTTGAGCTTCGCCTAGGTGGAGTAGTGGTGCCATTTTAGGGTCCAGCTCAGCACGGGAGGAAGGTTTACGGCTTGCCCTCGGCGGAGCAACCGCCGCGGCCCGTCGGCGGCGAGCGCTCTGCGCGTGCCAAGCCACGCAGCGGCGTGCCGCATGCATCTTGCTGGCAAGGAGGTGGCCACGCGGAGCCACCAGGGCGCTTAGGCGGCGCCCGAGCGGCGTTGCGCCGCAGATTTTGCCCCTGTCGCCCGTTACGGTGTTTGGCCGCCGCAAAAGCACGCCGCCTTGAAGCGGGCGGCGCCACCGGCGCCGGGAAGGCGCCAAGCGCGTGTGGAGCTCCGGACAAGCAGGCCAGGCTGCAAGCATCGAGCCAAACGCACGGTGGGCACGTGGTGAAGTTACAGCCGGAGAAACGACACTGAACTTTCTGAATTTACTGAATATGAACAAAGCGATGCATGCGGTGTTCGACAAAATGATTCTGGTATCCAGGGATTTTTCCTTGAGCTGATTTTTGGTGGAGTGGTCTCTCATTGCAACTAGAGGTTGCCTGAATTTTTGTGGAATTTTTGGAGAAGTGTAGATATGAATTTCACCAAATTTGGCAAATCTGGTCCAAACTTGCAGTGAGTGAAATTTGAAATATTTGAAAAGAAGAAGAGTGGATCAAGATGGTTCTGGGTTGTGGATACCAAGAACTATCCAGGGGTGTGGAGTTGAGGTCAAAAATCAAAAGCATTAGGGTACTTGCTTTGCAAATCACCTAGGCTCAAAAGAAAAGACAGAATTATTTTGGGAGGAGAAATAATTGGAATAAAATCCAAAAATGGATTTTACTAGTTTGGACAGAATGTTTGAGTTGTACCAAAGTGGAAGGAGAGATTTTTAGGAAGGTTTTACCATGTGGTGCATGGAAGAATCATGAATGGTTTCAAATATGGGAGAGGATGAAAAACTCCTAGAGTTTCCTTTTGAAAGAAAATAAACTCCAAATATTTTTCTTGAAATTCTGAGAAGAGGGCAATCAGAAGAAAATTTAACACCAAACACTAGAGTTGAAGAAGATGCAAAAAAAATTTGCTAAAGGGAAAAAGCTTTTGATAGAGATTTTTGGAAGGGTTTTGGTGACCTCCTTCAAATCCAACAAAATTTGAAGAAAACCAAAGGAAAAATTTTGAGTGTCACAACACCTACCCCTTAGGAAAAATCTAGTCCCGAGATTCCAATTGATCCTCAAATAATTGTGGGTGCTCTGCTCAAGGAAATCCTCTCTTTCCCAAGTGGCTTCACTTTCGTGTGGTTGCTCCTTGAACTTTGAAGAACTTGGTGGTTTTCTGTCGGGTTCTCCTTTCGACTCTTCCAAGATTTTTATCGGATGCTCCCGATATGTAAGGTCTGGTTGCCGTCAATGTTTTTATGGGGTACTTGTTTCTCGGGTTGCTTATGCACTTCCTCAATTGGGAGGCGTGGAATACGTCGTGGATGTCGGATAATTCTTGGTAAGTCTAGCTGGTAGGCCACCGTGCCTCTTCGTGCTACTATGCGAGAAAGGTCAGATGAATCTTGGTGCTAGTTTCCTTTAATCTTGAATCGGTGCAGGCCTCTCATGGGTGATACTCGTAGGTACACAAATTCACGGGTTCAAAATGGACTCCACGATGCTTCGATCATAATAACTCTTTTGTCGACTTTGGGCTGTCTTGAGTCGGTCCTTAATTACCTTGACTTTATCTTGGCCTCTTTGAGCAGGTCTGGGCGAAGATATGGTATCTCGGTTTCCGACCAGTTTAGCGAGTACGACATCTTCGTCCGTCTGAGCTTCAAATGGTGCCATTTGCAGGCTGGATGATAGCTGTTGTTATATCTGAATTCTGCGTATGGTAAGCTCTCCTCCCAACTGGTCCCATAGGTGAGGACACATGCTCTCAAAGATATCTTCTAGAATCTGGTTTACTCGCTCGATCGCCCATCTATCAGGGGATGGTATGCGGTCTTGAATGCCAGCTGAGTTCGAGCTTGTTGTAAGTGATCCCAAAACCGGGAGGCAATTGAGTGCCTCTGTCCGAGATTATTTTCTTTGGGACTCCATGTAGGCAAACAATACGGGAGAGGTAGAGCCTAGCAAGCTTCGAGTGGTGTGTGTTGTCTTCACGGGGATGAAGTGAGCTACTTTAGTCGATCTATCTGTGATTACCCATATGGCATCATGTCCGTGTTGCGACGAGGTAGTCCAACAATAAAATCCATTCCAATCTCGTCCCATTTCCACTCGGGTATCTTATTCGGTTGCAATAGCCCGGCGGTTTACGGTGCTCGGCCTTGATGCGTTGACAAGAGTCACAACATGCAATAAGCGTGGCTATGTCTCTTTTTATACCATGCCACCAAAATGTTTCTGAAGATCTTTGTACATTTTGTTCCTCCGGGATGGATTGAATATGGGCGGTGTGGCCTTCAGCCAGGATTTGCTGTTTAAGGTCATGGATATTTGGTACATAAAGCCTATTCCGTACCACAATATTCCTTGCTCATCAATAATGAATTCGAGGCCTTGCCCAACTTCATCTTCCGTTTTATGCCTTCAATCTGGGGTGTCCACGTTGAGCCTCTTTAACCTTCTCTATCGGGGTAGGCTGTACTTCTAAGTTTGACACACTGCCTTGGTGACCACCATCGGGTTGAGCTTTGCGAATTCCTGCTGGAATTCAGGTCTTAAGTCGGCATGCCGTCGTTGTCGGACTGGGGTTCCACTCGAGCATCTGCTACAACATTTGCCTTGCCGGGTGGTAGTGGATCCCAACATCATAATCCTTTACTAATTCCAACCAGCGTCGCTGCCATAAATTTAGTTCTGGTTGTGTGAAAATATACTTGAGGCTTTTGTGGTCCGTGTATATTTCTAACGATTACCAAGTAAAAGTGTCTCCATTCCTTGAGTGCATGAATAACTGCTGCTAATTCCAGGTCATGGGTAGGGTAATTTTCCTCATGCTTGCGAAGTTGTGCGGAAACATATCGACAACCTTGCCTTCTTGCATCAATCGCACCGAGGCCCTTTCGAGATCGTCACAAAATACCTCAAATTTTTGTGTATATCGGCACAATTAATCTGGTCTTGTCGTCTTTCCTCTTTAGTTCTTGGAAACTTTTCTCGCAGGCTTCCGTCCATTCAAACTTCTGTCTTTCTTGAGTAGTTCGTCATTGGCTTTGCTATGGTGGAGAATCCTTCAATAAATCTCGGTAGTATCCTGCCATTCCCAAGAAACTTCAGACATCCGTCCGCTGGCTGGTGGCTTCCAGCCAATCTGGCCTTGACCTTTCGGGTCTCTGGCGATACCTTCTTGAGTCGATCGTGGCCCGGAAAACCTACTTGCTTTAGCCAAAATTCACACTTGCTGAATTTAGCGTACAACCGATGTTTCTGAGTTCTCCTAGTACAATCCGGAGATGTTCAGCGTGCTCTTACGGTGTTTTGGAGTATACCAGAATATCATCGATAAATACCACAACAAACTTATCCATAAACTTCATGAATACTTTGTTCATGAGGTGAACAAAATATCTTGAGGCGTTTGTTAGTCCGAATGGCATTACGGTGAACTCATACAATCCGTATCTGGAGGTGAAAGCGGTCTTGGGAATATCTTGGTTCGCACTTTCGGTTGATGGTATCCCGATCTCAAGTCAATCTTTGAGAACACCTTGGCCTTAGCGAGTTGATCGAATAAATCATTTATTAAGTGGCATCGGATATTTGTTCTTGATTGTGACCATGTTTAGCGCTCGATAGTCTATGCACAATCTCGAGTGTTCCATCCTTCTTTTGGCAAACAAAATTGGTGAACCCCAAGGTGAGGAACTGGCTCGTATGTACCCTTTTCCAATAATTCCTTTATTTGCTTCTTCAGTTCTACCAATTCGGATGGTGCCATTCTGTACGGTTTCTTGTATATGGGAGCGGTTCCGGGTGCTAGCTCAATGCTGAATTCTATCTCTCAATCTGGTGGCATGCACAGTAGTTCTTGAAACACATCTGAAATTCACACACCATGGAACCTTGCTCAATTCAGAAATATCCACCTTATTCAATCTCGGTTGCCGGGATATTTTTCTTTCCTTGGCTGAGACCTTTATGGTCTTCCCGTGGTGATGGGTGAGAATTACGGTCCTGTTGAAGCAGTCAATAAAACCTTTGTTGGTAGTTAACCAATCCATCCCTAAGATGACATCCAGTCCTTTATTTTCCAACACGATAAGATTTGCGTGAAACTTCAACCCTTCAAACTCGATAACCACACCACGGCAATAATTCGGGTAACTTGCTTAATTCGAGGGACTTGACGATCATAGATTTTCCCAAGGGAAGCATCGAAAATTATTTTGCAAAGCAAAACTTTTGAAACGAATGAGTGAAGCTCGAATCAAACAAAACCATGGCAGGTATTGTGTTGACAGGAAACGTGCGAGTACGATATATGGGGCATTTTGTGCTTCCTCTTTGGTCACGTGGTTTAGATGACCCTTCCGTGGTTGTTATTTGGGTTGAAATTGTTGCGCTTTGGCGCGAATTATTGCTTCCGTTGTTCGGCTTTGGGGTCGAGTTTCTTGGCTTGGGACACTGCTTGGCATAGTGCCCTTCTTCTCCTAAGCGTAACAGTAACGCTTTGGGCGATATGTGAACTCCTTGTCCCTTGCGTGGAAATTCTTGATTGGGCGTGAGACGCTTGTCGTGGGTTTGGGTGTCCAGTTTTTCTGAACATCTGTCTTGCTGCGGTGGTTGCGGGTGTGTTTAGTCTGGTCCCTCTTCCGCTTGCGGAAATCTTCTAAGCTGCGTCTCTCATTTTCCAAGGTAATGGCCTTATCCACCAGCGTCTTAAAATCTGGAAATGTGTGTACGACCAATTGGCATTTAAGTGCGGGCATCAGACCGTCTAGGAATTTCTCCATCTTTTTGTTTTCTGACATACGCTCCTCGTTGGCGTAGCGAGGCAGCAGGGTAAACTGACTATTGTATTCTCACACTGTCATTGTCCTTTGCTTGAGGTCATCAAATTCTCTCTTTTTGATCTTCATAAGACTCTTAGGAATATGTGCCCCACAAAAACCTTCTTTAAATTCCTCCCATGATATATTATTTTCGTTGAGGTGCATGTGTAGGAAATTTTCCCACCACGATCGGGCTGCTCCAAAGAGATAGTGCGGGCGTAAAGCACTTTCTCAAGATCTGAACACTGGGCAATGATTAATTTTCTCTCCATGTCTCAAGCCAGTCCTCGGCTTCAAGAGGTTTGTCGGTGTGAGAAAATGTTTGGGGCGTGTCTTCAGTAGCTCAGATAATTTTGATTGCTGCTGATATCTGTCCACGGTGATTTCCCTATTGATGACTTGGTTCAGTATTTCCTGATGTTGCTGCTGACTTTGTTCATAAAGGCGGCACATTTGGGAAAGTGCCATTTCACCGTCCTGCTGACTTGTCATCCTTGTGTGAAATTGTTGCTGGGGTGTGCCATAATTTTCCTCTGTCGGAGTTGGCATGGAGCGCATCCAAGGACGAGACATAGTTCTCTCTGGGGATATATATTTTGAAACACTCATAAGAAAAGAAATTGAGCCGCAAGAATCAATAAATTCAAGAAGATGCAAAAAGTTGCAAATGCTCCAAGATTTTTAAGAAAACAAGTCGATTGCGCATGGAGAGGGACTGCTCATTACACATCTTACACGCAAGCAGTAATTATACAATACGTCACTCAGGATATGCGTACATAAATCCTGACATGTTATTTAGTCTAGTGCACTTCTCCAGATCCTACATGATGCGCAAACAAACTACTTCTCACAGCCTATTTACATATAAACATATCAAACAAGCCGGTACATCGCAAGGCGGCTAAGCGTACTTAGTCGGAGATGGTAAGAATTTCCCTTGGCCTGCCAAGGGTGAGGCGTAGAGAGGTTGGGGACTCAACCTCCTCTTCAGAGATAGGCTCCAGACGCGAGGCGCTGCGCGGAGTTGGTGGAGCAGGTGCCTGTGTGGGACAACTCGAATCTGGCGGGCACGAGGGTGGTGCGAACGAACCGGAGTAGGTGCAATGACGTGGTTGAACTCCTCCGTGGTAGGCAGGCGACGAGTAGCGGTGCGAGCAGCAGGAGCAAACATGCTGACGACGAGACGAAAGTCAGTGGCGGTGCGGCGCGCAGGAACTCCCTCCTGTTGGCGGCACAGCCATGGACTGAGTCCATGCGGGCAGCTACAAAGTCGTCCACCAGGTTGTCGAAGGCTTCCTCCAAAGCCCAAAGATACTCGATGAGCATCTCAAAAGCTTCATCCCGTTCTCCTCTTGGGCAAGAGAACGCGTAGTGGCGGGTGTATGGCACGTGACATGGCAGGTAGCGGTAGCGACGAGTCTTCATCGAAGGAAGGATATCCCTGAGACGAGCTATCGCCTCACGGGCTGCCATCTGCAGTGCATGCTTCTCTGTGGGCATGGTTAGACGGTCGTTGACCTTGTGCTGAGAGAGAGACAAGACTGGGCGCACATCTGGCCCCATCGCGACTTGGACGATGAAGGAGAGAAGCTTGACGAACCCATCGGGCATGTTGGCGAACATCTGCGACTTGCAGTCGTTGCCAGCCATCTACAAAAGTAGGCAAAAGTCTGAGTAGTCAAATCATAAATTTATCTTGACTATCGTAAATTGTCTACATTTGTGAAAAAATAAAATAGCTCTATTATGCTAATAACCGATTAGCGATCGCACCTAGTGGCTTCCCTACAGTCAGCTGGCTCGTACCAAGCTTGTCACGACCGGTTTTCAATAAAAATATTTATTGAACAACCGACCTATGAAGTCAATATGAGGAAAATCCTTCATACCGGTAGACAAAACTTTGATACAATAAGCGGTAGCATTACAATATTACGAAGGTCGGATGAAGATGCCCAACCAATTATTACAAACACGCCGATAATTATACATAGTGGCGGATATGACTCAAAGGTGTGGGATGGAAATACTCTGACTCGAGATATGAGTGGTTGGTGGAATAACACAGCGGGTGGTTAATAAGTCTCTCAGATGGCGGCTCATCGGCGTCGAGGTGAGGCTCGATGAATTTATTTGGGTAGCGAGCGGATATATCACAATGACTAATCCAGGGTGCGACGAGACTGACTGGGATTCCTCTAGGCGTCGGACTCGCTATCGAATTCTTCATCCATGAGATCGCCTTCGTCGACATCTGGCCAAATCAACAAGCGGTGAGTACTTTGAAAGTACTACAAGATAGTTCGGACAAAAGATATAACAAATGAATGCATGAATGAGTCATGATTAATTTTAACAATGCTCAATAAATCAGTATAGCAAAAATAAAATAAGAAGGGAATCGGCGGTAGTCCGCTCGAAAACCAAAGAAGGATAAACTCAAAACCGATCGAATTATGCGAAGTGGCGCCTCGAAGGGTGAAAATAAGTAAAACATGCCACGATCGAGGCGTCTGGCGACACCTCATAAAGGGCTTATATTGAAATAAAAATACATGCATGCCGTGGTCGGACGTCGGGCGACATCACGAAAGGGCTTATAATAAAACTAAATAATAACGAAGCATGATCGGACGTCGGCGACATCGCGAAAGGGCTTATAATGAAAATAAATAACAACAATGCATGATCGACGTCGGCGACATCGCAGAAAGGGCTTATAATGAAAATAAATAACAACAATGCATGCGATCGGACGTCGGCGACATCGCGAAAGGGCTTATAATGAAAATAAATAACAACAATGCCGCATCGGACGTCCGGCGACATCGCGAAAGGGCTTATAATGAAAATAAATAACAACAATGCATGCATCGGACGTCTGGCGACATCGCGAAAGGGCTTATAATAAAATAAATAACAACATTGCCGCGATCGGATGTCGGCGACATCGCGGAAAGGGCTTATAATTCATTATTCATAACGACAAGATATAGTGCTCACGGAAAATATTCATCACAAGACAATAAGCGGGTTAGTCCGTTCACGGGCAAGTAAACATTTAATACTCAAATGGTTCTCGGGAGTTTACATCCTTTGAGACCGACACTTGACAAGATGAGATGATCACGGTACTTGGACATGAATAAGATGAATTCAAGAATTTTGACTCTGCGAGTTTGTACCAAAATTATCCACAGCCAGCGGTTTCGTAGTCACGAAGGACTAGTTCCGTTCTGGTATTTCAAAGGAAACACAACTAGCTAGTACACACCCATCTTACCTCACGTTGCGGGAATCACCCTAGACAGCGTTTAAGAAAAACTTTGAGGCGGGAGATCACAATCTCGAATAGCATGGGATCAAATTTATATCTGCAGCGCTCTAAGGGTGCCCCCTCTCGGTCCCAACCGAAACACCCATGCCCCTGACCGGATGAAAGGCTTTAATCCAGGCCATGGAACCTTCATCCCGCCTCTCGATTTGGTGTGTACCAGGAAGTGGTTTGCAACCTACTAGGCCGTATCCCTTGCGGGAAACAGGTGGTAATACGGAAAGGAAGGCGGACGGAAATCGACCGATTTATGTTGACACTGGTCAGCGATATGGCATAAGCCTGGCATGCTACAACACTGCCATCTTACCCATACTCATGCCAACTCATGGCCATGCAACAAGTTTCCAGCAACTCACGGATTTACCGAGCTCATTTGCCTCAATGCTCACGAGATAAACTATCATCGAAAATGCTCATGAACGTGCCATGATACAAAAAAAATGCAAACATGCCCAGACACTATCATATCAAAAGTTCAAACTTTGCTTGCCTGGTTCGCAGTAGTTGGGGTCTAGCTCGGCGAAGTTCGCGGTTCCGTCACCTCCTTCGGTATCTACGGTACACAAAATACACGCGCTAACGTAAATACCGTGGGGTACAGAAAGTTGATCCAAATATTTTTCAAATAAATTTGATAAAAAACTAGACCAAACTTTGAAGAGGACAGAAAAAGAATCACTCAAAAATTCCTTTCTGTTAAAAAGTTATAAGGGTTTTAGCCCAAGGACTCATCTGTAATGAAACAGAAAACTCCCAGGGGGCTTGGCAGAAAAATCCAGAAAAACGGTTCAGAGTGGAAGCGTATTTGCCAAAGTACGCTTTCAGAAAATGATTCAAGAAAAACAAAAGAGAGGCTGACGGGCGGGTCCCACCCGTCAGGTTTGAAATTTCAAACGAGGGAGTCGGGGCTCGTCGGCGCCCGAGAGCCGCAGTGGTCACCGGCTGCGATCCACGGCGAGGCAGGGAGATCGGAGAGTACCTCCGTGTTCAGGGTGCCATTCCGCACCTGTGGGTGGTGGCAGAGGTCATCGGCGAGCACCACGTCGACGGCGGCCCTTGCTCCGGCGGACGGCGGTTCGGACGGTCGTGGATCTCGCCGGAGAGAGCTGCGGGGCCAAAATTGAGATGGGGGTTATCCTACTAGAGGTGGTACGAGACTACGGGCGAAGGTAGGGCGGCGGAGGAGTTCTCACCGGATAGAATGATGCCGGAGCCCGAGGCGGACGGAGGTGGCCGGAGTCGAGGAAGAAAGGCCCCTCGAGGCTCCTCCAGTGGCTAGGCGGGGTCTGGTGAGGTGGTGGAGTCGTGCGGGGGCGAGAGCAGGCTCGGGGGTGCTATATATAGCCGGCCCGAGTCGGTTGCCGTGAACGGATAAGTCCGGCGAGTTGATTACGGCGGCGCTGTGGCTGGACGGTCGGCTTAGGAGCTTGAGCATCGGCTAGGTGGAGTAGTGGTGCCATTTTAGGGTCCAGCTCAGCACGGGAGGAAGGTTTACGGCTTGCCCTCGGCGGAACGGCCGCCGCCCCGGCGGCGGCGAGCGCGCGCTCTGCGCGTGCCAAGCCACGGCGACGGTGCCGCATCGTCTTGCTGGCAAGGAGGTAGCCACGCGAGCCATCAGGGCGCTTAGGCGGCGCCGAACGGCGTTGCGCCGCAGTTTTGCCCCATCGCCGTTACGGTGTTTGACGCCGCAAAAAGCACCCGCGCAGCGGGCGGGCGCCACCGACGCCGGGAAAGGCGCCAAGCGCGTGTGGAGCTCGGACAAGCAGGCCAGGCTGCCAGCATCGAGCCAAATGCACTGTGGGCACGTGGTGAAGTTCAGCGGAGAAACGACATCGAACTTTCTGAATTTACTGAATATGAATAAAGCGATTGCATGCGGTGTTCGACAAAATGATTCGGTATCCAGGATTTTTCCTTGAGCTGATTTTTGGTGGAGTGGTCTCTCATTGCAACTAGAGGTTGCCTTAATTTTGGTAGAATTTTGGAGAAGTGTAGATATGAATTTCACCAAATTTGGCAAATCTGGTCCAAACTTGCATGAGTGAAATTTGAAATATTTGAAAAGAAGAAGAGTGGATCAAGATGGTTACGGGTTGTGGATACCAAGGACTATCCAGGGGTGTGGAGTTGAGGCCAAAATCAAAAGCATTAGGGTACTTGCTTTGCAAATCACCTAGGCTCAAAAGAAAAGACAGAATTATTTTGGGAGGAGAAATAATTGGAATAAAATCCAAAAATGGATTTTACTAGTTTGGACAGAATGTTTGAGTTGTACCAAAGTGGAAGGAGAGATTTTTGGGAAGATTTTACCATGTGGTGCATGGAAGAATCATGAATGGTTTCAAATATGGGAGAGGATGAAAAACTCCTAGAGTTTCCTTTTGAAAGAAAATAAACTCCAAAAAATTTTCTTGAAATTTTGAGAAGAGGGAAATCAGAAGAAAATTTAAAACCAAACACTAGAGTTGAAGGAGATGCAAAAAAAATATTTGCTAAAGGGAAAAAGCTTTTGATAGAGATTTCTGGAAGGGTTTTGGTGACCTCCTTCAAATCCAACAAAATTTTGAAGAAAACCAAAGGAAAAATTTTGGAGTGTCACAGTATTCTTCAGTTTCAGGGCCAAATCGGCCATTTCCTCTTTGCTTCGGCAGTGAGCAGCCCGTTCGGCTTTCAGCTCTTCGGCCGCCTTTAAAGAACCGCATTACTCTTCGGGCTTGCTCTTTAGCTCGGGCAAGTTCCGCCGCAGCCTCTCCACAACAGCGGCACCGTCGCATCAAAGCATACAAGTAGTATGGCATGGGCGTCAAGCTCCCTTACCAGGTGTCCGCGGAAAAGTTGCATACCTTGTGACTCGTCAAACCGTTTATTGACCAGCGCGATGTCGCATCCGCCTCGTCAAGTTGCCGCTTTAGTTCGGCAAATTCATCGATCCGCTAGCCACGGACGCCCGCCACCTACATAGGAATGACGACATGTTAGTCTCGAGATTATGATCCTCAACCTGCTGTCGGTTGTGACGACATACCGAGTCTCGAGGGCTACTATCTATCTGAGGTGCATTCTATATGCATAACGTAGAAGGTACATCATTTTTTCGTACCTCAAACCCGTCGATAAACTTACGGCGGCTTCATGCAATCCGCTCTCGGCGGATGCAATTCTTTCAATTACCATAGACATTAGCGCACGGTGATCTTACGAGATATCGCTTCGCCCGAGCAGGTCCTTCAGCTCCTCCGACCGCCGCCCGATTGGCGCCGGACCATCGGCCCGCGGACTCGAAACTCTGCATGGCGACACTTCAGAGTCGCCGCCTCGCCTGCGAAGGTGCGATAGGTGGGCGTTCGCTCTCTATCATCTCGGATGAAGATCCCCGAAGATGAGCTCTGCTGAGAAGGGCTGAGATCCGTACTACAAGGTACAATTTCGGTTATCTTGAAATAAATACAGGATGTTCTTTATTCACAGGACCCTTCTTTTTACTTACGGCTCATTGGAGGCTGATCCCCTTGGGAAATAGTGCGGCTGGGGTACTTCCGGCGCGGACTTTCTGCGAAGACTTCTTTCCCGTTTTGAGGCCTTGGCTTTGGGTCTTGAGTGGTCCTCTTCTCCCCTTGGAGGGGAGGATCCCTGATCCCCTCTTCCTTGAAAGCCTCCTTCGCGGAGGCAGTAGCTTCCCTGCTCCCCCCTTCGCCTTCTTTAAAAGGCGCGGCCTTCAACATCTTGGTCAGCATGGGATCCGGCGTGGTCTCTGGGAGGGGAGCCGGACACCTTATCAACTTTGCCTTGGCTATCCACTCCTTTTCAAGAAACGGCTCCCTTAAAGGGCATATATATGATAAATGAATGAACAGCCTGTCCGGTTATAGGGCTACTTACTTGAGAATCTGGGTGATTGCAGCTAAGACCTGCGTCCTCGGTCAAGTCCGGACACTTCTCTTGTGATCCGAAGAACAGTTTGTACATCTCCTTGGGCGTCGCGCCCATAAAATGTTGGAGAGCTCGTGGTCCCTTCGGATTAAACTCCCACAGCGGAGGCGGCGTTTGCAGGCGTAAGCGCCGAATCAGCATAACATGCGCCGCCACGACCAGATTGATCTCTCTTTCTTGGAGGTCTCAAATCGGCCCTGCAATGAGGAACGTCCTTGGGCGGCCCCAGTCGAGCCCCGGTTGACCCATGATGCCAGCCGCTGTGGTGGACTGGCGGAAGGCGGGTGGCGCCACCCATTTGGTGCCCCAGGGCGGTGATATAAAACCACTCCGTTGCAACAAACCAAGCTCCTCTTGAAAAGAGCCCTCGGCCCCACGGAGCATCAGCACACTTGCTTATGACCGCCCCTCCGCATTCTGCTTGTTGCCCCTCGATCATCTTCGGCTCCACCTTGAAGGTCTTGAGCCACAATCCAAAGTGAGGGGTAATATGGAGGAAGGCTTCACATACGACAATGAATGACGAGATATGGAGGATGGACTCCGGATTCAAGTCATGGAAATCCAGCCCATAATAAAACATGAGCCCCCGCACAAAGGGATCCGTCGGGAAGCCTAAACCCCGAAGGAAGTGAGACACGAACACCACGCTCTCGCCGGGCTCGGGAGTGGGAATGACCTGCCGTGGAGCAGGCAGCCTATCGAAATCTCGCCGGTTAGATACTGGCGTCTCGCAGCTTTAGCACATCTTCTTACGTGGCGGAAGAAGACATCCATCGGCCGAGCTGGTCGGAGCGGACATCGTCGAAGGTCCGAGCGCCTAAAATCTGAAGCTTTGGGTGTTAGAACTTCGAGCCGAGGCGAATTCGATGGAGGTGGAAAAAGAAGAGGGCCTTGGTCTCATTATAAAGAGGTTGAATACCAAGAGCCCTCCCGTGGTCGATTGGGACTCGCCGATAGAGGAGGCGTGCCAGCGAACGCGGTTGGATTACTACGTCCGTATTGATGAGAATCCGGAATAAGGGGGCACGATCTACGCTTTGATAAGACGTGCCAAGGAAACCGCCTCGCTAAACGTGCTGAGGTGGGCCAATAAAAAAATGATTCAAATAAAGGCTTGGTCGTGGTGTGATGTCACGCCGCGGAATACGTCAGCAGATATGTGCAAAAATTATTCTCTCTATGGTGGTATGTGGAACTTGTTTTGCAGAGCCGGACACTATCCTTGTGTTCAAAACCTTCTAAGTATTCAGAGGAGGAACCCGCCTTGCAATGCGAAGACAATATCTTGCGCGGACTCGTCGTCATTGAAGCCTGGTTCAGGGAGACTCTTGAGGAGTCTGGACTAGGGGTGTCCGGATAGCGAACTATCATCTTTGGCGGACTCTGGACTATGAAGATACAAGATTGAAGACTTCGTCCCTTGTCCGGATAGGACTTTCCTTGGCGTGGAAGGCAAGCTTGGCGTCTGGATATGTAGATTTCCTACCATTGTAACCGACTTTGTGTAACTCTAACCCTATTCGGTGTCTATATAAACCGAAGGGTTTTAGTCCGTAGGACGAACAACAATCATACCATAGGCTAGCTTCTAGGGTTTAGCCTCTCTGATCTCGTGGTAGATCTACTCTTGTACTACCAATATCATCAATATTAATCAAGCAGGAGTAGGGTATTACCTCCATCGAGAGGGCCCGAACCTGGGTAAAAATATCGTGTCCCTTGTCTCCTGTTACCATCCGCCTAGACGCACAGTTCGGGACCCCCTACCCGAGATCCGCCGGTTTTGACACCGACATGGTGCCTTGCATTGCTTACTGTATACATTAAAGATGTCATCTGCTTAGTTTAGACATGCTTTGAGTCAATGCCATCTGTTTAGTTTCTTTATCGTATATGTGAATCATGCAATGCCATCTTGTCTAGCCAGGCATCATATATGTGAATTTTGCAATGCCACCGTGGTTAGCCAGTCATCTTATATGTGAATTATATCATGGCATCATTTTTTTATTACGTGTTAAATTTGTCAACAATTTTAGTACATTCAGTTACTCTTTCTGTGCATCAGCCATTCGGCACGGTCATGGAAAAATCTGGAGTGGAAACAAGGTCTTTAGAGCAGACAATGCTATCTGACGAAGCGCATGTCTTGCTGGTTACCGATAGCTCCTCAGAGGAGGATTCAGAGACAGATGACCAGTCATATCCCCCCCCCCCGAGGTGCATGCCCTAACTTGGCAGGGTTATGTTGCTCATATCATGCGTATGGTATCTTGCATTGCTATGTCATTTGCTTAGTTTATACATGCTTTGTGTGAATGCCACATGTTTAGTGTCTAATTACCATATATGTGAATTATGCAATGCCATCTTGTTGCAAGACATTATATATGTGAATTATGCAATGTTATCTTGTTGCAAGGCATTATGTATGTGAATTATGCAATGCCATGCTGTTTAAGCAAGCGTCATATATGTGAATTATATCATGCCGTCCTTTTTTTGTATTTCTCATTGCTTTTGTCGACAATGTTTGTATATTCAACTGCTCTTCCTGTGCATCAGCCATTTGAATTGGTGATGGAGAAATCGGAGTGAAAACAAGGTCTTGAGTAGACAATGCTACTCTGCTGAAGCAGATATCTTGCTGATTCTGAGATAGCTCTTGGAGGAGGATTGAGGCGATGACCAGTCCTATTATCCCCCACGAGGTGTATGCTCAAACTTGGCAGGGTTATATTACTCATATAATGCATATGTTGTATTGCAATGCTTAGTTTTTACATCATATACACAATATTGAATGCCATCTCCTTAGTTGACACATCATATATCGATTGCCCTCTGCTCACTTCCTTAGTATATAAATCATATATTTGAATTATGTCATGCCATGATGTTTACATATACAGCATGTATCTGAATTATGGCATGCCAACCCATTTTCTAAGGACATAATATAGTTATATCATCTCATCATGTTTACATAGTCATCATATTTTAAATTATGTCATTCTATCTGTGAATTATATCATGCCATCATGCTTTCATCGACGGCATGTTTGTGATTTATGGCATGCCAACCACTTTAATAGACACATCGTATAGTTATATCATGTCATCCTGTTTACATAGTCATCATATTTTGAAGTATGTCATTCTATCCTGTTTAGTTAGCCATCATACATGTGAAATTGTGTCATGCTATCCTGTTTAATTAGCCATCATATATGTGAAATTATGTCCTGCTATTCATTTTGCTTAGACAACATAAATGTGAATTATTTCATGCCTTGTTTTCTTCCCTACTATCCATTGCACTGTCTATCTTACAATGTCGTACATTCAATTACTTTTCTTGTTTATCAGCCATTTCAATTGGAGGGAGTGATGGCGATATCTGTGGGAGTAAAACACGGTCTTGAAAAAGATCGTGCTACACGTCGATGCAGATAGAACCACGGTTGTACTTGCCCAAGAACCAGCCCCACCACACATAACCCACACTCATGCAGATTGTACCCCTACCCAGTTGGACAGAGAACCAGCTACACCCCTTCTAACCCCAACCCCAGCAAATAGACACCCAGTTCCCGTTGACACAGCACCGTCTCCACCATAGAGCACCCAAACACGAGCAGTTAGTAAGGCAACTGCAGTGCCCAAATCACGAGGACCACCACTCCGAACCCGAAGTCAACGCTTAAAGCAGAATAAGAATTGTTCTCGGGCCAGGTTCCGTAGCTATGGTTCATACTACTTTGCTCTTGCATCACTGTATTTACTGATACCAACTAATTTCAAATTTGAAGGATGCAATTGAAACTCCAATGGCGCAACAGGTATGTTTTAAACCTGTTTCTTCAACGTGTTTGGCTGTTTGCTGTTGTAGCTTGCTCTATGTTGATTTCAGTTTCAATTGAATAAACAGTTATGTTCTCATGCCATGCACATTACAAGTCTTGTTATTGCTATGTAGTTTCCCACACTTATATTCTGTCTATGCTGCTTTGTCTTAAATAGACATGATTCGAACTGTATCTATCTTGATTTGGCAACATAAACTAGAATGATATAGACCATACAGTGACCATACTACATAGATATATGTTTGTTTCATGCTGTTATCCTATCCACCTTACTACTGAACTGGTTTACCAAAATGAGTTTCATATACTACATTGTAAACCTGAGATGTGTTTGTTTGTTTCTCTTTTAGAACGCGGATAAAATATTGGAGAAGAGTGCCCTGTTATGCAATGGTAAAGGAAGTAATGCAGATAAGGTTCAAGATAGTGAGACATCCCTGTTGGTCTCCAAGAAAGCTGATAAAAACTATATTGAAGACACCGAGACAACCCGAAGTCTGTCTTGATGTAGTGTTAGATTCTTGGCTACCACTTCTTGGCACTAGCTCTTGAACTCGTTGCACTGAATCAGTTCGGCTTCTTGAGTCTCAACTTCAAGTTGAAAGACGTCGATCAGATGTTATCTGACGAGGAAGCGAAGGACCGAGGAAGTCCTGCAGAATTCAGATGCATACTTTCTGGTGCAACAGCAAGCGCTGGAGGACTTAAGCGCCAAACAAGAGAAAGTTAATAAGCTTGCTAAGCATCTTGCCAGCATTATGGGTACCCAAGATATTGTTTCTTGAGCTCTTCTGAAGTGGTTTTAGTTCTGGACTTGTTTTGCTGGGCGTTTATATGCTGATGTGTTCCCTATATTTGCACTGGTGGCGAACTTTGATGCCAGTGGATGTAATATGTGTAATAGCCGTGATAGCCTAGTGTAAGTTGCTTGCTTATTTATTTCCTTGTTGTCTTGTTTATTTGTTTGCTTGTAGTCAGTGCAGTTCTTTTTCTGCGGTTTGCTAGTGGCTGCAATAACCTATTTTTTAAAACTAGGCCACAATAACCATGGGCTAATATTCTTTGTAGTGACCTTTGGGCCTCCTACGGGCCGTAGAAAGCGATGGGCCTTCTACGGTCGTATAAGCGATGGGCCTTCTACGGGTCGTAAAGCGATGGGCCTTCTACGGGCCGTAAAGCGATGGGCCTTCTACGGGCCGTAGAAACAATGGGCCTTCTACGGTCGTATCATCAATGGGCCTTATACGGGCCGTATGATCGATTGGCCAAACATGGGCCAAACAGACCGCATTCTGGCCGTAAACGGGCTAGAGTTGGAATCTTCCGTTCATGGGCTGACCATAACGGGCCATCGTTAATAGGCCATATTTGATGACTCTATGAAAACGGCCCAACGTATTAACGGACCACAAACGGGCCGACTGTAACCACGGGCTGAATTTGGCCCTAAGCGAAAAATAGCGATGCGGGCCGTAAGTAAACAAATGCTGGAAAATAGCCCAAGAATAAATGGGCTCTGAGAAGGCCGAAAGATAACGTGGGCTGGAAACGGCCCAACCGAATAACAGGCCATTAATGAGTATAAAGTGATACACTATTCTTTACGGGCGGTTTCACCACGAATTAGTTAATGGGTGTAAAGTGATACCTGTTCATTACGGGCCAGTTTCACCACGGGTCGTTAATAGGCCAATAGTTACATAGGGCCTCATATGGGCCGAAAGACGTCATGGGCCATACATGGGCCAGAAGTGAAAACGGGCTGGAATCATATTGGATGGCCCAGATGACGCTACTAGGCCTAATTCGAATAGGGTGTAACAAGACTTGGGTTAGCGGGCTGTAAATGGGCTATATGCGAACAGGCCGTTAACAGGCTTTCCATGGGCCGGCCCGCCACCTTTTGACCAAGTCAAACGGGCCGGACTTTTCACAGGAATGGGCCTCTGTTGGGCCGTGCCACATGTCAACGTATCATAGGCGCCTTCTGTCCAATGAGTGGATGACATCTGTCCCAGCGATGAGCCGACACGTGTTTCCTCCAGCCAATGATGATTTTACACGTGGAAAATCCCCATTGGTCGGGGCTGTTAACGGGTTATCGGATCCAAAACCCGACCCAATAGCTTAACAGCGTTCCGTTACGGTGGATGCCACGTGTCGGTCACCCTTGACGAAAGCACTTCTGTGACGCGCGATTTATCGTCATGGAAGTGGACACTTCCGTGATGATAATTTTGGTAATGTCGTGGAACACTTCTATGACAGCACATGTATGACTATCTTGATTTTGTAATAAAATCGTCATGGATGTACATGCATGACAGAAAACGCGACCTACTATGACAAACATGTATCATCACGGAAGTGTATTTTTTTGTAGTGCATACCTTGAACCTCGTCGAGCCGCTTGTTAATAAGCGTGATGTTGTCATCCGCCACATCAAGTTTTTGCTTCAGACCTGCAACCTCTGTAGCATGGGCAGTCGTCATGGAGGTAACAACTTGTGTTCCAATTAATTAGATTATTTCTTGGACACATTTTGTTTGATCCTCTGATTGCCTCCCTTTGGACGCCAATCAGAGTCTCAGGGGCTACTATCTATACACAGGTGCATTTTACGTGTAGAGCACAACCGAAAATATAACATTACGTACCTTGAAGCCTCTTAGAAGGCTCATGAAAGCTTCATTCAATCCGCTTTTCACGGACAGAATCCTCTCAACCACCGTACCCATCAAGGTACGATGTTCCTCTGAGATAGACGAATATCACAACATGTCCATCAATGTATCCGGCGCCTCCGGACTCCTGGAAACCGCTATGGGAGTACGGACTCCCTTTGATAGGATGTGCTTGCTCGACCCTAGAGTCGTCTCCGGCTGTAAACCAGATAATCTGGGGCCTTTATTGTTGGTCCCCGCAAGGATTGCACACCCCGGACCCTGGGCGGCCGAGGTCTCACCTTGGGGCATTGTCTTTGCTATCCTCTGTTGATCGGGAGAGATCCTCCGGGACGTCACCTCGGAGTTGTCCGCCCTATTGGGCGAGGAAGCTTGTGGAGGTGTCTCGCTTTCCATCATCTCCAGAAGAAGATCCCCCGAGGAAGAGGAGGATTGTTGAGGAAGACTGTGTGCCAGACTGCAAAACATGTATTCTAGATGTCACCCTTGTAACAGGAAAAGGAACGGGATATGTTTAAAACACCGTTGTTCATTTATGATTCGGATGAAGGCTTGCCCTTATGGAGGAACTGTGCGACAACGTCGCCGTCCGAGCCCGAACCGCCTGACAGGGGCGTCTTGCCTCGCTTAGGAGCCTTTACCTCCCAATCTTCGGAGGCAGCCCTTTTCTTTCCATCGGGAGAAATGATGTCAGCTTCTCCTTCTCTTTTGTCTTAGCAAGACGGAGCCTTAATCTCCCCGGACACAATGTTTGGTGTACCTTCGAGGCTACCTTTGGCTCCCCCGCTCTCCTTATTGTCCTCTTTCACCGGCACCTGGTATGGCGCCGGGACCAGCATCCTTGTTAGCACGGGACTAGCTGAGTCTTCAGGGAGGGGGCCGAACACCTGATTCGCTCCGCCTTGTTTATCCAGCCCTGGAAGAAGGTGCTTTTCTCAGTATCTTATTATGAGATGTTTAACTAAGCTGTGTTCGGGAGTCGAAGACTTACCGAAGTATCTGGATGGTTGCAGTCAAGGCCGATGTCCTCTGTAGTATCCAGCCACTGTTTTTATGTCCCGAAAAATAACTTCCACATTCCTCTATGCGTCGCGCCGAAGAAGTGCTGAAGGGTTCGTGGTCCTTACGGATTGAACTCCCACATACGGAGTGGTCGTCGTTGTCACAGGAGGACCCGACGGACTAACATTACTTGAATCACGTCGATGAGTTTGGTGTTCTTCTCAAGGAGACTCTGTATGTGGCTCTGTAGAGTCTGCACTTCATCAATTGATCCCCAGTCCAACCCCTTATTGACCCATGATGCGAGCTGAATTGGAGGGCCAGATCAAAACGCAGGTGTAGCTGCCCACTTGGTACCACGGGGTTCAGTGATGTAAAACCACTCCCGCTGCCATAAGTCGGAAGATTCTGTGAAGGATCCTTTTAGCCAAGGAGCGTTGATGAGTTTGCTCACTGTAGCACCACCGCACTCCGCTTGTTTTCCATCAACTACCTTTGGCTTCACATTAAAGGTCTTAAGCCACAAGCCGAAGTGTGGGGGAATACAGAGGAAGGCCTCACACGTGATAATGAATGCCGATACGTGAAGGAAGGAGTCCAGAGTTAGATCGTGAAAATCTAGCCCGTAATAGAACATGAGCCCTCGAACAAAGGGGTGGAGAGCGAACCCTAGCCGTCGAAGGAAGTGGGAGATACACACGACCCTCTCGCTGGATCTGGGAGTAGTAATAACCTACCCTTGAGCAGGAAGCATGTGGGGGATTTCCGCGGTCAGGTATCTTGCCGCTCGGAGCTTCGCGATATCCTCCTCTGTGACAGAGGAAGCCACCCACCGGCCTTGAGAGCTGGGTCCGGACATGACTAGGAAGCTCGAAGCAACTAAATTGAACCTGGGGTGCTGGAGCTCGAGGTCGGAGAGGTCGAGGAAAGGTTGGCGTGAAGAAGAAAGACGGGTCTTAGCCCCTTTATAAAGGCAATGAATATCGAACGCCTCCTCCGAAGCCTTAAAACCTGCCTATTCTTGAGGAATCATGCCTACCGGACGGTTGGAATACCCACGCCTGTGTTGATAAGGATCCCGCAATAAGGGGACACGATCTCTGTTTCGACAAGACATGCCAATGAAACCGCGTCTCGGAACGTGGAACGACTGGCTATAAAAACGGTTCGATATAATAACCGGGTGATGACGTGGCATCACGTTACCAAAAGTTGTTAGCGGATTGGACTCATGAAATATTATACTCTCTGTGGTTGTGCGTGGTTCTCGTTTTGCAGAGCCAGACACGGTCATGGTGTCCGAAGACTATGTTGGAGTATTCGGAGGAGGAACCCGCCTTGCAATGCCAAAGACAATCTGTGCGCCGGACACATTGTCATTGAAGCCTGGTTCAGGGGCTACTGAGGGAGTCCTGGATTGAGGGGTCCTCGGGCATCCGGACTATGGTACATGGGCCGGACTGATGGGCTGTGAAGATATAAAAACGAAGACTCTCTCCCATATCCGGATAGGACTCTCCTTGGCGTGGAAGGCAAGCTTGGCGTCCTGATATGAAGATTCCTTTCTCTGTAACCGACTTTGTACAACCCTAGTCCCCTCCATGTCTATATAAACCGGAGGGCTTAGTCCGTAAAGGCCAGAATCATAATCATAGTCATACGTGCTAGACCTTTAGGGTTTTAGCCATTACGATCTCGTGGTAGATCTACTCTTGTAATACTCATATTCATCAAGATCAATCAAGCAGGAAGTAGGGTATTACCTCCATAGAGAGGGCCCGAACCTGGGTAAACATCGTGTCCCCCGTCTCCTGTTACCATCGACCTTAGACGCACAGTTCGGGACCCCCTACCCGAGATCCGCCGGTTTCGACACCGACAAGGTGCTACCGAAATTTTGCCTCGGAATGGGGTAGAGAATGGAGAGTACTCAATCTACACATACGCGGGTGGGATTTGGACCTATCTTTACCTATTAGAGTGTAGGTTGCATGGACGTAATAAAATTGACAAACTAAATGAACTAATGAATATACATGCTGAATTATATATATTTCTTGTTTGTCCAGTAGCTAGGCAAGATGAGTGATCGTGCGTGGATGTATACCAGTCGTACTAGTCAGAAAGAGATTACCAATGAATGGTTAACAAAAACCAAGGGGTTTGTGAGAGCCGCATTTGCAAATGGCCAGAGGAAAAACTGGTGCCCCTGTGTTCGGTGCAAGAATTGGGAAAAGAGGACATAGGATGAAATGGGCAAACACCTGCAGAAGAGTGGTTTTATGCCCGGTTATACGGTGTGGACATTTCATGGTAAGTATGCCCAACGTGCCAGAGCTGAGGTGGTTCGTCATCGCACCGACGAGCATGGTACTGGGATGGAAGACATGGTGCAAAAATTTGATGATGCTCGGGATTAGGAAGAAGAGATGGAAGAATCCGCAAAGGCCTTCAATGAAATGTTGGAGTCTTCAAAACGTCCTCTTCACGAGCACACTGAGCTTTGTCTGCTGGATGTCATCTCGCAAATAATGGCTTTGAAGGCTCAATTCAACTGGGCCAGAGAATGCTACGACACGATGATGACAATATTTGGATGCTTTCTACCCAAAGGCCATGTACTGCCTGCAAACCTGTACCAGTCAGACAAAATCCTCCATGCTCTTAAGATGCCCTAAGAGAAGATACATGCTTATGAGAAAGGATGTGCTTTATTTAGGCTTGAGTATGCGGACTTGAACTATTTTCCCATTTGCAAGTCTTCCAGGTATATTGTGGTAGACAACGGTATGGGTAAGAAGACGCGGACAAAAATTCCGGTTAATGTTCTTCGGTATATGCCAATCGTACCAAGACTTCAATGTCTTTTCATGGTCGAAGAGACGGCCAGACGGATGACATGGCACAAAACGGGCAAAAGAACCAAACTAGATGCAGATGGGAATCTGATGAGGGTACACACATCGGATGGTGAAGCGCGGAAGCGCTTCGATGCATTATATGCGGAAAAAGCGGCAGATCCAAGGCATCCTCAAGTCGGCATCAGCATGGATGGGTTCAGTGTGTTTGGTCTTACGGCAACCCAATACAGTTGTTGGCCCGTATTTGTCTTTCCACTCAATCTCCCCCCCCCCCCGGACAGATTATGCAAAGAAAGAACACTTTTTGACGTTGATAATTCTAGGGCAGAACTATCCGGGGAAGAATATGAATGTGTACATGCAGCCACTTAAGGATGAATTGCAAGAAGCTTGGGATAACGGCTTCAAGACATACAATGCCTTTAACAAACAAAACTTCATAATGAGTGTCTGGTACATGTACTCGACGCATGACTTGCCGGCGTATGCGCTATCCGTTGGCTGGTGTGTGCATGGAAGGTTCCCATGCCCCACATGCAAGGCAGCTCTTGATCAGTTTCGTTGGCTGCAGGTAGTCTGTCGGATTTCGGGTTCCGACAGACCCTTGAGGCTCAAACACTGGGGTGCGCGCGGAGATCCAACCTTCTACCATCTCACACTTCGCCGAATCGCTGGGACCTAAACTACTAAACAGAACAGCACAAGAGACACAAGATTTATGCTAGTTCGGGCCAGCGTTGTGGTGTAATACCCTACTCTAGTGTGTGGTGTGGTGGATTGCCTCTTGGGCTGATGAAGAACAGTACAAGGAAGAACAGCCACGCGAGGGTCTGTTCCTGGCGGGTGTGATGAACTGCTAGGTGGTGTGCAGTTGCTCTAGCTACTGGTTTCTTGATGAGGATTCCGGTCTCATCCCGGGGGTGGATCCTTCTGCCCTGGGGGTGGCTACTCCTATTTATAGGCGAAGGCCCTGGGCCTCTTCCCAAATATTGAGAGGGAAGGGCGCCAACAATTAGCCATTTTAAAGGGAACAGCGGGTACACTTATCCCGACTAAAGTTGGTCCTCGCCTTGCCAAAGGCTCGTGATGACGCCTGCTTGGGCTCCACTATGACTCCCTTCCACCGTTGGGCTGGTCTTGGTCTTGTTGCACGAAGCGGATGCCTTTGCTTGATGCTCTCGCTGCGCTTGCTCCCTTTGCACCAAAGAGGAAAGGAGGACATCTGCGGCTGGCGCCGGTTGGCGCCCTTGGTCGTCATGGCTTGCATCATGGGCACCTCGCGAGGTACCTTGCCTTGAACTCTCCGCCTCCTCATGAGCCAGCTGACGAGGCCGTGCTCGAGGAAGCTCCTTGTCGTCCGCCCATGAGGCTTGGCCCCTCGCGAGGTCTTGAGCTTGCGTTGATGAAGATGGGCTGTCTGGGCCTCCTTTGAGCCACGCCGCAGGCCGTGGCGAGCAAGTCTGGGGACCCCGTTCCCGAACGCCGACAGTAGCCCCGGCCCCACGACACGCCCGAACTTGGCCGAAAGCGAGGCGAAGGGCAAGTCTTGGCGTCACGGGCCCTAACAGCCTGCGGCCTTGGGCGCCAGCGTGGCGGTTGATTGACGCGCGTCGCCTGCTTCCCCACGATGCCTTGGTAACCACCCGGATTCGACAAGTCCTGCATGCGAGTTGGTCATGATTACCGGTGATCGTGGAGGCCGACGGTTGGCCTTCGCCGGCTATAAGTACGGAACGGCGCGCCCTTCCAGTCTATCCTTTCTTGTCTCTCCTTCTTCTCCATGGCTCCACCAAGGAAGTTCTCGGCCGCAGAGAAGGGGAAGGGCCGTCAGGTCAAGTCTTCCTCTCCTCCGCCTAAGCGTGGTCGAGGTCGCCCTCGCAAGCATCCGTGGCCTCCACGGCGGTCCCCAGCGCCGTGAGGAGGCTCTCAGCGTGGCGACGAGCGGCTGGCCACGGTCGGAGGGCGTGCCCCGGCCGCGCGTCCCCCGACGCCGCGCCTCCATGCTGCTGAAGTGCTGCCGGAGTTCATGGTGAGGGCGGAGGAGCCGTCCGGCGTCCGGCTTCAGCTCCTGCATTTTGTAACGCCCCGGATCTGATGCGCCAGGTGTCCGCCAGTTATTCGCCGTCATTGCCATGTCATTTGCTTGTGTGTCGCACTTTGCCATGTCATCATCTGCATTTCATATCATGTCGTCATGTGCATCTCATGTTGCATACGTGTTCGTCTCATGTATCCGAACTTTTTCCGCGTTGTCCGTTTTGCAATCCGGCACTCCTATGTTCCCCGGTGCCCCCTTTTGCCTCTTTTCGTGTGCGGGTGTTAAACTTTCTCGGAATGAACCGAGGTTTGCCAAGCGGCCTTGGTATACCACCGGTAGACCGCCTGTCAAGTTTCGTACCATTTGGAGGTCGTTTGGTACTCCAACGGTTAACCGGGTAACCGTAGAAGCCCCTTTCTCTTTGCAGCCCAACACCCCTTCAAACTGGCCCAAAATCCATCCAAACCCCCTCCATGCTCTCGGTCGTTCGATCACGATCGTGTGGGCGAAAACCGTGCTCCATTTGGACTCTCCTAGCTCCCTCTACCTATAAATATGTGCCTCCCCCCGAAATTTTCGGGTCCAAACCCTAGCCAACCTCCACCTCCGCGCGCCGGACATGTCCATCCCGCCGCCGGACATGTCCGCCGCCTCCCCGGACCAATCGCCAGCCTCCACGTCGCCTCCCGCACCGTCCCCACCAACGTCGGCCCGCGAGCCCGCGCTGGCCCGCCGCGCTACCGCCCGGCGTCGCCACGCCGCCCGCCTCCGCCCGTCCGCGCCGCATCCGCCGCCGGCCGCCCGACCGCTGGCGCTTCGCCGTGGCGCCTGCCGACCGAGCCGCCGCTCCGCCTCCCTTAGCGCCGCCCGCCCAGCGCCGCGCCCGCTCACCAGCGCCGGCCTGGCCTGCCGCCGCCTCCCTGAGCCGTGGCCGCGCTGGATCTCCGGCGGCGCCACACGCCGCCAAGCCCACCGGGCGCCTGCGCGTGCGCTCCTCCTCCTTTGGTGCCGCCGCACCTCGCCGACCTCGGATCCGGCGGATCCGCGCCTCCCCGGCCTCGCCGGCGTCCTCCCCGACCCTCCGGCCATCTTCTTCTCCATCTCCGGCGATGTCTCCGGCGAGATCCGCCGCCTCCCTCGCCCGTTGACTTTTACCCCGCGAGGTCAAAATATTTCTAAGTCCCTGTTTTTCCCTTATTTTGTTACCATATTCATCGCATCATAACTCTGCATCCGCTGCTCCGTTTCGTGCGTGTAGTATGTCAAATTGTTCATCATGAGATGATATTCATTTCATTCCATTGCATCATGTTCATTTGAGTTCATCTTGATGCCTGAATCATCGTTGTAAGAGGTCTATGTGATGATAGTTTCAGATCTGTTTCAGCAAATGCACTTTTGTCATTTTTTCCATGATTAATGTGTGCATACTATGTTTCTGAGCTCTACATGTGTTTTGAAGTATGCCATACCATATTTACAGGGGTGTATGCCATGTATTTTTGTGATCTATTTGGTGACTAGAACAAGCATGCAAACTAGGCTTCGTGATGTTGCTGATTTCAGTCCCTATTCTGCTGTTATTTTTATGCCATGTAAACTTGATGCTACAGAGAGATCCATGCATATTTTGAGATACTTCAGTAAGGATGTTTTGAACATATGATTATGCTCTATCCATCCATGCCCTTGTTTGCAATTATGGAGTAGTCTATCATGTCATTTTCGTGCTTTACTTTTGTCATAAAATGTTCCTGACAGATTGTTTACGTGTTATTCAATTTTGCCAAGGTTGTTGTAGTTGATCCGTGCATGCTATGTTGTTCTTCTTGCCATGTCTAGCTTCTATGCCATGCCTAGTTGCTGGGTGTATGCTTAGTTTGTCATGAAATTCCTCGTAATGAGTGCATCGAGCTCGTAAACATGCCTACTTGTTATCTGTTTATGACATGCTCCAGTTTTTCACCAAGTCTGAATCTGTTTATGTTTTGCAACTGTATTTTCTGATCCCTTTTGGCTTATGGTCACTAAGGGACTTTTGTTATATGTTTTGAGTAGATTCATGCCATGCTCTAGTTTGACTTGATATCCTGCTTTAACATGTTGCTTCATAGCTCTAAACATGTTAACCTGATGTTATTTCTGCCATGTCCTGAAATTCTGCTAAGTCTGTGAACCTGTTATTATTTGCAATATTGCCATGTCTTTTTGAGCATGTTCTAGTAGTTTCTGGAGATAGCTCAGTGTTCATGTTTTGTCATTATTTACCTGCACATCATGTCCATGCATTTTGTTATCATGTTATGGTGCTGTAGCATGTTGTTTTGATGCTTGCTAGATGCCTACTTGCTGTTTTGGACAGATTGTTGTTATGACTTGTATAGGGTGTATGTGTTGAACCGTTGCTCCGTTTTGGGTGTGCTTTATATGAAACTTGCTTAGAATTGCATGTAGCTTCATATTATCATGTTGCATCCTTGTTTTGAGGTGTTTGTTTGATGGTTCAATGCATTTTGCATCAATGCCATGTTTAACTTGTTTTGCTCATATCTTCTAGGCCGTAGCTCCGAATCTAATGAACTTTATATGTAACTTGACTAGAATTTCGTGTAGATCATCGTGGTGCATCTTAACTTGCTGTTTAACAACTTGAACATAAAGTTATTCAGATCTGGACCACTTTCGAAATTTGCATATGAGGACTTACCGGAATTGTTCTATGTTGTTCCCGGCCTCATTTAAACTTGCTTTGATGTGTTGGTCTTGTATGCATCATCTCTTGCCATGAGTAGCTTCATGTAGCTTTGTCATGCATCATTCTTGGTTGTGCATCATGTTTTGTCATGTGTGGTGTGTTTACCTATGTTGTGTGCTTCTTCTCGATAGTTCCCGTTTCGTTGCGATCGTGAGGATTCGTTCGTCTACGCTTGGTTCGTATTCTTGGATTCATCTTCTTCATGGACTCGTTCTTCTTCCTTGCGGGATTTCAGGCAAGATGACCGTCACCTTGGATCTCAACACTATCATTGCTATGCTAGTTGCTTCGTTCTATCGCTATGCTGCGCTACCTATCGCTTGCTCTTCAAGCCTCCCAAATTGCCATGAACCCCTAACCTTTGTCACCCTTCCTAGCAAACCGTTGTTTGGCTATGTTACTGCTTTGCTCAGCCCCTCTTATAGTGTTGCTAGTTGCAGGTGAAGATGAAGATTGCTCCATGTTGGATTATGTTTATTGTTGGGATATCACAATAACTCTTATATTATTAATGCATCTATATACTTGGTAAAGGGTGGAAGGCTCGGCCTTATGCCTGGTGTTTTGTTCCACTCTTGCCGCCCTAGTTTCCTTCATATCGGTATTATGTTCCCGGATTTTGCGTCCCTAACGCGGTTGGGTGATTTATGGGACCCCCTTGACAGTTCGCTTTGAATAAGACTCCTCCAGCAAGGCCCAACCTTGGTTTTACCATTTGCCTCACCACCACCTACCTTTCCCTTGGGTCGGCCAGCCCAAGGGTCATCTTTATTCAGCCCCCCGGGCCAATGCTTGTCTAAGTGTTGGTCCAAACTAGAGCACCGTGCGGGACCATCCCTTGGCAACTTGGGTTACGTCGGTACCAGTACGCTTAGCTTATTCGGTGTTGCCCTGAGAACGAGATATGTGCAGCTCCTATTGGGATTGTTGGCGCATCGGGCGGTCTTGCTGGTCTTGTTTTACCATTGTCGAAATGTCTTGTAGCCGGGATTCCGGGACTGATCGGGTCTTCCCGGGGAGAAGGAATATCCTTCGTTGATCGCGAGAGCTTATCATGGGCTAAGTTGGGACACCCCTACAGGGTTTGAACTTTCGAGAGCCGTGCCCGCGGTTATGTGGCAGATGGGAATTTGTTAATATCCGGTTGTAGTAAACTTGAAGTAAACTCTTCTAAAATACACCAACCGTGTGCGTAACCGTGAGTGTCTCTTTTCGGGGTTGATCGAGAGGAGAACACGGTTTCTGGGTTATGTTTGACGTAAGTAGGAGTTCAGGATCACTTCTTGATCATTACTAGTTGACGACCGTTCCTTTGTTTCTCTTCTCGCTCTCATTTGCATATGTTAGCCATCATATATGCTTAGTCGCTGCTGCAACCTCACCACTTTTCCCCTTCCTTTCCCATTAAGCTTTGCTAGTCTTGATACCCATGGTAATGGGATTGCTGAGTCCTCGTGGCTCACAGATTACTACACCACCAGTTGCAGGTACAGGTTTGTGATGATCATGCCGTGAGAGCGATGTTTACTTGTTTTGGAGTTCTTCTGCTTCTTCTTCGATCAGGGGATAGGCTCCAGGTCGGCAGCCTAGGCTAGCAGGGTGGATGTCGTGTGAGTTTCTGTTTATGTTTCATCCGTAGTCAGATGTTGATCTCTTGTATGATGTTGATGTATTCTTGGGGCATTTGTGCCTTATGTATGTATCCCCATCTATTATGTAATGTTGATGTCATGATATCCACCTTGCAAAAGCGTTTCAATATGCGGGTCTATCCTTGGTGGGACCTTCGAGTTCCTTTTGGATAGGGTCGCATATTGGGCGTGACAGTTTCCTCCTGGGTGAGCTCCCAGATGGCGCCTGGGCGGCCTCTGGCTCCAGGCGGATGGCTGCTGCAGCCGGGCTTCGTGGGCTTCTCTGGAGGTCTCTGCTACAGGGAACCTGTTCCCGGCCCGCGGCTGGCAGACGTTCGCTCGCGCGCGTGGTCTTCGCCGCCGGTGTTCCCTGCACTTCAAGTACGATTGCGGCGCCACCCTCTACGTGAGGGTGTTCGGGGAAGACGGTCGCCGCGTGGGTTGCTGCCCTGAAGACGATGACCGCGGCCGAGGACTCAGCCCCGGCGTGGATGGAGAGGGCAGCACACGGGCGGCTGGCGATGCTCGTGACTCCTCACGCTTCACCAGCTCTTCTTCGGGTGGTGATTCTTCCAGCAGCGGCCGCGCCAGCCCCCCCTTGCCGCTGCCTGCTTGGGGGTGGCAGCGGTCCGCTTGCCGTCGCGCCCCGGTGAAGCGCGAGAGGGAGTCCGCCTGAGCTCTGAAGACGGCTCGAGCCTTCCAAGAGGGCCGGCACGGGGCGTGCATCACCTGCTTTTGTCCTTTTTCTTTCTTTTCTCCTGCGCAAAAAGGCAACAATGTGTGGCCCCGTGGGGGCGTGTTTAGGTTAACGCTGTTAATTATTGTACTGCTTTTGTTATCCTGATACTGTTCCTTTACATTGTATCGCCCATTCGCAAGTGAACTCCAGCCGTGGCATGGGCGACCGATCCAGCCCGTGTTCGCGTTGTGCTTCTGTGAGGCATGGTCGGGAGGGTGCTCCAGTGTGGACCAGGCTGTGCAAACTTGAGCGATAGGGGCAGGAGCGCCACGGGGCTCTCGAGGCCTCTCGCCTCATGAGTCCCCTACGCAAGAGAAATCGAGGCAGGAGAGCGAAAAAGATCGAAGAACCACGGACCAAAAGAGGGCGATAGTTTCGATAAAAACTCCAAATGGGAATAACTAGTCAACTGCAGAAAGCAAATGAAAAAGCCGCGTCCGGCACCTAGTCTAGTCTTCGACGACTTCTCACCAGCAGCAGAGCTAAGTGCTGCCATCAGGCGTGGGAGGGAGCCCCAGGGCCTGAGGCCGGCACTCCTGAGACTCCGGGGCATGTACAGCCCCAACTCATTATTACGTGAGAGTGTCACGGGCGGCGAGCTTCACAGGCGTTGGCCCTCTTCACAGGCTCCGGGCCTTTCTTCTGGGAAGCAGGCTTCACGGGTGTTTGCCCTCTTCACAGGCTCCGGGCCTTTCTTCTGGGAAGCGAGCTTCACGGGCGTTTGCCCTCTTCACGGGCTCCAGGCCCTTTCCTGAACGCGACAGCTTCACAGGCGTTCGCCTTCTTCACAGGCTCTGGGCCTTTTCCCAAAAGATGAGCTTCACAGGCATTTGCCTTCTTCACAGGCTCTGGGCCTTTCCCAAAAAGATGAGCTTCACAGGCATTTGCCTTCTTCACAGGCTCTGGGCCTTTTTAGGGGTAAAACCTCCGGAGGTGCTGGATGTTCCACGCATTCTGTATAGGTACTCCCTCTTGAGTCTCCAAGCGCACGGAGCCAGGCCTGGAAGCATGAACAACCTTGAACGGGCCCTCCCACATGGGAGAGAGCTTATGCAATCCCTCCCTAGAGAGGACCCGGCGGAGCACGAGGTCCCCTACCTCGAGAGTTCTGGGGCGGATGATGCGGCAGTGGTATCGTCGGAGTGCCTGCTGGTACCTTGCTGCTCAGCGCTGCTTGACGGCGCTCCTCCCCGGCCGAGGGCCGTCCCCCGCATGGCGTCCTGCAGCGTTTCATCGAACGCCAGGACCCGCGCGGATCGACGCTTGACCTCGTGAGGGAGGACCGCTTCGGCTCCATAGACCAGGAAGAAGGGGGTCTCCCTAGTTGGCTTGGTTGCGGTTGTGCGGATGGACCACAACACGGACGGAAGCTCGTCATACCAGCCCCTGCCGCAGGCCTCCAGTTTCTTCTTGAACGTCCTGGTCTTGAGGCCTCTCAGGACCTCTGCGTTGGCCCGCTCGGCCTGGCCGTTGCTGCGGGGGTGCGCCACCGAAGCGTAGCATATCTGCGTCCCAAGGTTAGCGCAGTATGTTTTAAAAGGTTACTAGTGAACTGCGAACCGTTGTCGGTGATGATGCGGTTCGGCACTCCGAACCGGCTCACGATGCCCTTGATGAACTTTACCGCAGAACCAGCGGGGATGGCGCGGACGGCCTCGACTTCGGCCCACTTGGTGAATTTGTCCACGGCGACGTAGAGGTAGCGATAGCCCCCTGGCGCCCGAGGGAAAGGGCCCAGAATTTCCAGCCCCCAGACCGCGAACGGCCAAGTGAGGGGGATGGTTTGCAGACCTCCTGCTGGCTGGTGGATCTGCTTGGCATGGAATTGGCAAGCCTCGCAAGCCTTCACGAGTTCGATAGCGTCATTGAGCGCGGTGGGCCAATAGAAACCGCTGCGGAACGCCTTGCCGACGAGGGTCCGTGACGACGAATGGTGCCCACAATCTCCGCCATGTATATCTGCCAGCAGTTCCTTCCCCTGTTCCCTGGTGATGCAGCGCAGGGATACGTCGTTCGGTCGCTTCCGGTAGAGCTCTCCATCCATGATGTTGTATGCCGTGGCTTGCCGCGCCACACGCTCTGCCTCCTCCTCCTTCTCCGGCAAAGTCCCACGCGTTAAGTAACTCTTGAGCTCCGTGATCCAGCACTCCTCTTGAGGTTCCATCGTTAGGAGCAGGCGTGCTCCTGAGGCCGGGCCACAGGCTGGGGTTCCCGAGGCAGGTGGCTGAGGGAGCTCCTCCCGAGGCTGTACTGTGCTTGATAACGGCGGCAGGACTGAGGGCTTGAAGAGCCGTTACTCAAAGACGCCCGGCTCCTGGGGTAACCTCCTGGAGGCTCGTTTGGCGATGTCGTCGGCCTCTTGATTGGTGCCGCTGGGCACGTGCTGCAGCTCCAACCCCCGGAACTGTTTCTCCATCCTGCGGACCTCCGCAAGGTAGGCTTCCATGTGTTCATCTCTTGGCTCGTACACCTTGTTGGAGAAATTGACGAGGAGCTGCGAATCGCCCTTGATGGTAAGGCGCTTCACCCCAGGGCAGCGGCAGCCTTCAGACCCGCTATCAGCCCCTCGTATTCTGCTATATTGTTGGAGACCTTCTCGCCATGCTGGAAACAGAGCTGCACGGCATAGTAGAGCTTGTCCTGAGCGGGAGATATGAGCACTGCCCCAGCCCCAGCGCCCTGTCTGGAGAACGCTCCGTCGAAGTACATGACCCAACCTTCTGGCGCTTCGCTCCCTGGGGAGAGGGACCGATCCTCGCCGGCCCTGAGGCCCGGTGCTTCTGTCCATTCGGCCACGAAATCTGCCAGCGCGGCCCCCTTGATGACTCTGGTTGTGCTGAACTCGAGCTGGAATGCTTGCAGCTCAATGTTCCACTCGTGACCCTTCCGCCGAGTTAGGGCTCTGAGCACCCTCTCCGGGGGTATGCCGAGACAACCTAGATTGATGACCACGAAGTAGTGCGCGAGCTTGCGAAGCCACCAACAACGTGAGGAGGAGCTTCGGCATGGGGTACCGTGCCCTCTCATCCCATAACACGGTGCCGATGGTACACCGGTGCTCAACGAGGTTAGGGCGTCGGTGCTGGTGGCGCCTTCCGAAGCTGTGGTGCCTCCCGAGGCGACGCCTCCCGGCTGGGTGCTTGGATGGGGGCCTCTCCGCCTTTGGGGCGCTACTGCCACGGGCGGCTGATCTTCTTCCATTGCGGTGCTGGCTTCGCTAGTTCCTTCGATTCGGTCTTGCCTTAGCTCGGGTGGCCGCCGTGGTCTTAGCTCGACGCTCTTCCCTAATCGCCACCAGTAGCTGCGCTTAGCGGAGTAGGGAGTGGCGGCGAGGTAGAGTACCAAGGGCTCTGAGGGCGCGGGGCCACCATTCTTTGAGGGCTGGTCAGTACCTCTTGAGGTCTTGAACGCTTTGTCGGCCTCTTCACCCATTCAAGGGCCCTTCTTCTTCATCACCGGAAGAAAGGCAGCGCCCGCTCCCCAATCGGAGATGAACGGCCCAGCCGCTATGCTCTTGCCCGTGAGCTTCTGCATTTCCCTGAGGGTCTTTGGTGGGATCATGTCTTCAACTGCCTTGACCTTTTCTGGGTTGGCCTTGATGCCTCGGTGGGACACAAGGAAACCCAGGAGTTTGCCCGAGGGAACTCCAAACACACACTTCTCCGGGTTGAGCCGCAGGCTCACTGCGTTGAGGCTCGCGAAGGTTTCTTCCAGGTCTTGTATCAAGGTCTTGGCCTCGCAAGACTTCACCACGATGTCGTCGACGTAAGACTCCACATTCTTCCCGAGCTGCAGGCCCAGGGTGATGTGCATGAGCCACTGGAAGGTTGCCCCCGCGTTGCGCAGCCCGAATGGCATGCATGTATAGCAGTACACTCCACACGGGTTAAGAAGGCCGTCTTTTCCACGTCTTCCACCGCCATCTTGATCTGATGGTACCGGAAAAGGCGTCCAAGAAGCATAACAGGTCACACTCGGCGGTGGAATCGATGATCTGGTCGATGCGAGGGAGCGGGAACGGATCCTGCGGGCATGCTTTGTTGAGGTTGGTGAAGTCGACACACATGCGCTCCTTTCCTCCCTTCTTTGGCACCACCACGGGGTTGGCCAGCCAATCTGGGTATCGGACCTCGCGAATAACCCCCGCGGCTTCTAGCTTGCGGGTCTCTTGGACGATGAAGGCCTGCTTTTCAGTGGACTGCCTTCTCGCCTTCTGCTTCACAGGACGCACGTTGGGGCACACGTTGAGGTGGTGCTCGATTACGCCCCGTGGGATCCCCGCCAGCTGATCGGGCTCCCAGGTGAACACCTTCTTGTTCGCACACAGGAACTTGACCAGGGCTTCTTCCTGTTCGGGCTCGAGGTTGGCGCCTATGGTGAAGGTGGCGTTTGTGGACCCGTCCTCGTCGACAGGTATCTGCTTGGTCTCCGCCTTGTCTTGAGTGAACAACTGCTTCTTCTTGGTCGGCGCAGCCCCCTTGGGCTTGAGGGCTTCCGCATCGGCGGACTGCGTCGCGGCCGCCGTCTTGAGGGCGAGCCCGAGCGCTCGCAGCGCACCTTCGGTATCTCCAGGTACGGTGAGGACGCCGCTGCTCCCGGGCATCTTCATGAGGTTGTACCCCGGGTGGGTTGCGGCCATGAATGTGGCCAATGCTGGATAGCCAAGGATGGCATTGTAGGGGAGGCCGATGGGGGCAATGTCGAAGTCGACCAGTTCCGTGCGGAAGTTGTCGTAGGTGCCGAAGCTCACTAGAAGCCGGATTTGCCCCAAGGAGCTGGATGACTGTAACGCCCCGGATTTGATGCACCAGGTGTCTGCCAGTTATTTGTCGTCTTTGCCATGTCATGTGCTTGCGTGTTGCACTTTGCCATGTCATCATCTGCATTTCATATCATGTCATCATGTGTATTTCATTTTGCATACGTGTTCGTCTCATGCATCCGAGCATTTTCCCCGTTGTCCGTTTTGCAATCCGGCACCCCTATGTCTCCCGGCGCCCCCTTTTGCCTTTTTTCATGTGCGGGTGTTAAACGGTCTCGGAATGGACCGAGGTTTGTCAAGAGGCCTTGGTATACCACCGGTAGACCGCCTGTCAAGTTTCGTGCCATTTGTAGGTCGTTTGATACTCCAACGGTTAACCGGGTAACGTAAAGCCCCCATCTAACTCCCCTCCATGCTCTCGGTCGTTCGATCACGATCATGTGGGCGAAAACCGCTCCTCATTTGGACTCTCCTAGCTCCCTCCACCTATAAAAACGTCTTCCCCTCTCCATTTTCATATGATTTTCCCCCGAAACCCTAATTTCCCCTCCGCGCCGCGCCGGACATGTCCGGACCGGACCGGACAAGTCCAGCTGCCGCCCCGCGCCCAACCAGCTTCCGCCACGTGTCCTCCGCCGCCGTCCCGCGCCGCTGCCCATGGAGTTTATCCGAGCCAGCGCGGGCAGATCCGCGCCGCCCGCCTGCGTCCCGCCGCCTCGCGCCTGCCGCCCGGCCGCCGCCGCCGCGCTGCCGCGCCGCCGCGCCCGCCCGCCGCCGCCGTTGCGCCGTCGCCGCCGCCTCGCTCCTCCGAGCCCGGCCAGCGTCATCGCGCGCCGCCCCGCCCGCCCGCCGCCGCAACCGCCGCCGCCGGTTGCCCGGCACCGCCGTGCCTCTTCCATGGCCAAGCGCCGCCCGCCGCGAAGCGCCCGCCGCCACCTCGCCTCCGTCGCGCCTCACCCGGGCGGATCCGGCGAGATCCGCCCGGGAGAACCCCGTCCCCGCCTCCGGCGACCTTCTCCGGCGAGATCCGCGGCGGTTGACTTTTCCCCGAGGTCGAAATTCCCCTAAGTCCCTGTATTTTGTCATTATCATGCCATGTTCATCGTGCCATAAATCTGCATCCGTAGCTTCGTTTCGTGCATGTAATATGTCAAATTGTTCGCCTCGACGAGTACATCATTTTATTCCATTGCATCATGTTCATTTGAGTCCATCTTGATGCCTGAATCTAAGTTGCAAAAGTGTTATGTGATGTTAATCTGCTGAAACTGGTATAACTTGGTGATTTGTCATTTTTGCCATGATTGATATGTGCATCCTATGAACTTGAGTCCTACATGTGTTTGGTACTATGCCATGCCATCTTTACAGGGGTGTATGCCATGTATTTTTTTGATCTCTGTGGTGACTAGCACAAGCATGCAAACTAGGCTTCATGATGTTGCTGATTTCAGCCCCTGTTCTGCTGATATTTTTATGCCATGTAAACTTGATGCTACCGAGAGATCCATGCTTATTTTGAGATACTTCAGTAAGGATGTTTTTAACATATGGTTATTCTATATCCTTCCATGCCCTTGTTTGCAATTATGGAGTGCCATAGCTTGAGTCAATCGAGCTCTACTTTTGCTATAAAATGTTTCCTGGCAGGTTGTTTACATGTTATTCAATTTTGCCAAGGTTGTTGTAACTGATCCGTGTATGCTATGATGTTGTTCTTGCCATGTATAGCCTCTATGCCATGTCTTCTTACTGTGAGTTGCCTTTCCATGCCATGTATTGCTCTGTGGTGAGTGGTTCAAGCTCACCAACATGCCTACTTATTGTTGTTCCTGCCTTGTATGAATCTGTCATATAACATGCCATGTTTACATGGGTGCCATTATATCTTCTGATCCTTTTTGGCTCATGGTCAGTAAAGGACATTTGTTATATGCAATTAGTAGATTCATGCCATGCCTTTGTTTGCCATGTTAAGTTCCTGTAACATGTTTTTTGATAGCTCTAAACATTGCAACCTGATGTTATTTCTGCTAAAGTCTGAAACTGTTATTATTTGCAATATTGCCATGTCATTTTGAGCATGTTCTAGTGATTTCTGGAGTTAGCTCAGTGTTCATGTTTTGTAATTCTTTACCTGTAAATCATGCCCATGCCTTTTGTTTTCTTGTTGAGGTCCTGTAGCATGTTGTTTTGATGCTTGCAATATGCCTAGTTGCTGTTTTGGACAGATTGTTGCTATAACTTGTTTCATGTGTATGTGTTGAACCATTGCTCCGTTTTGAGTGTGCTCTATATGAAACTTGCTTGATTTTGCATGTAGTTTCATATTATCATGTTGCATCCTTGTTGTGAGGTGTTTGCTTGATGTTTGGGTACATTTTGCATCAATGCCATGTTTAACTTGTTTTGCTCATATCTTCTAGGCCGTAGCTCCGAATCTAATGAACTTTATATGTAACTTGACTAGAATTTTGTGTAGATCATCGTGGTGCATCTTAACTTGCTGTTTAACAACTTGAACATAAGGTTTATTCAGATCTGGACCAATTTCGAAATATGCATATGAGGACTTACCGGAATTGTCATATGTTGTTCCCGGCCTCATTTAAACTTGCTTTGATGTGTTGCTCTTGTTTGCATCATCTCTTGGCATGAGTAGTTTCATGTAGTCTTGTCATGCATCATGCTTGTTTGTGCATCATGCCTTGTTCATGTGTGGTGTGTTTACTATGTTCTGTGCTTCTTCTTGTTAGTTCCTGTTTCGTTGCGATCGTGAGGATTCGTTCGTCTACACTTGGTTCGGCTTCATCCGTTCGTCTTCTTCATGGACTCGTTCTTCTTCCTAGCTGGATTTCAGGCAACATGACCGTCACTTTGGATCTCATTACTATCATTGCTATGCTAGTTGCTTCGTTCTTTCGCTATGCTGCGCTACCTATCACTTGCTGCTCAAGCCTCCCAAATTGCCATGAACCTCTAATCGTTGTCACCTTCCCAGCAAACCGTTGTTTGGCTATGTTACCGCTTTGCTCAGCCCCTCTTATAGCGTTGCTAGTTGCAGGTGAAGTTGAAGATTGCTCCATGGCGGACAGGATTTTGGTTGGGATATCACAATATCTCTTATATTATTAATGCATCTATATACTTGGTAAAGGGTGGAAGGCTCGGCCTTATGCCTGTGTTTTGTTCCACTCTGCCGCCTAGTTTCCGTCATATCAGTATTATGTTCCCGGATTTTGTGTCCCTAACGCGGTCGGGTGATTTATGGGACCCCTTGACAGTTCGCTTTGAATAAGACTCCTCCAAAGAAGGCCCAACCTTGGTTTTACCATTTGCCTCACCACCACCTACTTTTCCCTTGGGAGTCGCTCTCTTGAGGGTCATCTTTATTTAGCCCCCGGGCCAGTGCTTCTCTAAGTGCTGGTTCGAAACGAGCAGACTGCGGGGCCACCTTGGGGAAACTTGAGGGTTGGTTTTACTCGTAGGATGTCTCATCCGGTGTTGCCCTGAGAACGAGATATGTGCAGCTCCTATCGGGATTGTCGGCGCATCGGGCGGCTTTGCTGGTCTTGTTTTATTGCTGTGGAAATGTCTTGTAGCTGGGATTCGAGACTGATCGGGTCTTCCGGGAGAAGGAATATCCTTCGTTGATCGCGAGAGCTTATCATGGGCTAAGTTGGGACACCCTGCAGGTATAAACTTTCGAGAGCCGTGCCCGCAGTTATGTGGCAGATGGGAATTTGTTAATATCCGGTTGTAGTAAACTCGAAGCAAACTCTTCTAAAATACACCAACCGTGAGTGTCTCTTTTCGGGGTTGATCGAGAGGAGAACACGGTTTCTGGGTTATGCCTGACGTAAGTAGGAGTTCAGGATCACTTCTTGATCATTACTAGTTGACGACCGTTCCTTTGTTTCTCTTCTTGCTCTCATTTGCATATGTTAGCCACCATATATGCTTAGTCGCTGCTGCAACCTCACCACTTTACCCCTTCCTTTCCCATTAAGCTTTGCTAGTCTTGATACCCATGGTAATGGGATTGCTGACTCCTCGTGGCTCACAGATTACTACACCACCAGTTGCAGGTACAGGTTTGCGATGATCATGACGTGAGAGCGATGTTTGCTTATTTGGAGTTCTTCTTCCGCTTCTTCTTGATCGGGGATAGGTTCCGTGTCGGCAGCCTGGGCTAGCAGGTGGTGGATATTGTTTGAGTTTCATTTATGTTTCATCCGTAGTCGGATGTTGATCTTGTATATGATGTTGATGTATTCTTGTGGCATTTGTGCCTTATGTATGTATCCCTACCTATTATGTAATGTTGATGTAATGATATCCACCTTGCAAAAGTGTTTCAATATGCGGGTCTATCCTTGGTGGGACCGTCGAGTTCCTTTTGGATAGGGTCGCATATTGGGTGTGAATATGACCCTCCTCCTACGCCCGAAAAAGGCCGGCTGGGCTGCAGCCGCTCCCTGGGTATGCAGAGGAGGTTGAAGGCCTCGACTGAGAGTACGTTGAGGCCGGCGCCGCCGTCGATGAGGGTCCTGGTGACGGCAACCTGGCATATGGTGGGTGTGCAGAGCATGGGGAGCGCACCCGAGCCGGCCGAGTTGGCGGGGTGGTCCCGAGAGTCGAAGGTCAGCCCGGCCGGCGGCTCCGTCCGGCCCGAGGGAGCCCCCTGCCGCGTGGAGGCGGCACCGACCCGGCGGACGAATGCCTTGACATGGCGGCTGGAAGGAGGCGCCTGCGAGCCGCCCAGGAGGGCCGCGACGACCGGAGGAACTGGCGTGACAGGGCGGGTGACGAGGGAGCTGCGCGGCTCCTCCCCTAGGGTCGCCGAGGAGTGTAGGGATGATGCTTGCTGCCCGTTCCCCGCCTGGCCGGTGGCGGTGTTGTCGGCAGGTGACGGGGAACGACGAGGGCGCCCGCTAACGGGAGTTGTCTGGGCGACACGGGAGGCGAGGGCGGCTCGGCGCTCGGCGCAGGCCCGACGGACGTCAGACATGGTTGCGGTGGTCGGGGAAGAACGAGGCGACGAAAGGCAGATTCCGGCACACCCCTACCTGGCGCGCCAAATGTCGGATTTCGGGTTCTGGCAGACCCTTGAGGTTCGAACACTGGGGTGCGCGCGGAGATCCAACCTTCTACCATCTCGCACCTCGCCGAATCGCTGGGACCTAAACTACTAAACAGAACAGCACAAGAGACACAAGATTTATACTAGTTCAGGCCACCGTTGTGGTGTAATACCCTACTCTAGTGTGTGGTGTGGTGGATTGCCTCTTGGGCTGATGAAGAACAGTACAAGGAAGAACATCCTCGCGAGGGTCTGTTCCTGGCGGGTGTGATGAACTGCTAGGTGGGGTGCAGTTGCTCTAGCTACTGGTTTCTTGATGAGGATTCCGGTCTCATCCCGGGGACGGATCCTTCTGCCCTGGGGGTGGCTACTCCTATTTATAGGCGAAGGCCTTGGGCCTCTTCCCAAATATTGAGCGGGAAGGGCGCCAACAATTGGCCATTTTGAAGGGGAACAGCGGGTACACTTATCCTGACTAAAGTTGGTCCTCGCCTGCCAAAGGCTCTGTGATGGCGCTTGCTTGGGCTCCACGATGACTCCCTTCCAGCCGTTGGGCTGGTCTTGGTCTTGTTGCACCAAACGGATGTCTTTGCTTGATGCTCTGCTGCGCTTGCTCCCTTTGCACCAAAGAGGAAAGGAGGACACTGCTGGGGCTGGCGCCTTGGTCGTCATGGCTTGCGCCATGGGCACCTCGCGAGGTACCCTGCCTTGAACTCTCCGCCTCCTCATGAGCCAGCTGACGAGGCCGTGCACGAGGAAGATCCTTGTCGTCCGCCCATGAGGCTTGGCCCCTCGCGGGTCTTGAGCTTGCGTTGATGAAGATGGGCTGTCCTGGGCCTCCTTTGAGCCACGCCGCAGGCCGCAGGCAGGCAAGTCTGGGGACCCCCGTTCCCAGAACGCCGACATAGTCGCAAGTTTTCTTGCTTCGACTTGCATAGACGGTTCCTGGATCCTCGCCATAAGTTCAGGAAAGACAAGAAGAACTTCATGAAAGGTAGAGTTGTCAAAAACTCTGCACCACCTCCGTTGACAAGGGAAGAGACCTTGGATCAGTTAAATGCTCTCGAGCCAGATCCAGAGCGTCCAGGTTATTTCAAAGGGTATAATTTGAAACACGCCTAGACTCACAAGACATGCTTGTGAGATCTGCCTTACTTTAAAGACCTCCTTTGCCCACACAACATCGACGTGATGCACACTGAAAAGAATATCGCCGAGGCACTTTTTGGTACATTGTTCGGCATAGACGGGAAGTCAAAGGATAATACTAAGGCTAGAGTCGATCAGGAGGCCCTATGTAATAGACCGTTACAAAACATGCAAGAACCGAAAGGAAAGCAGAACTGGACGAAGCCAAAGGCATGGTTCAATCTTGGAAGGCCCGCTATGAGGGAAATTATCTTGTGGGTGAAAATGCATTTGATGTTCCCCGATGGTTATGCAGTGAATCTAAAGAGGGGAGCAAGTCTTGAGAAATTGAAAATATTTGGTCTCAAGAGTCATGATTGGCACATATGGATTGAGCGGGTAATCCCGGTGATGTTGCGTGGATTCATCCCTGAGGATGAATGGCTAGTACTGGTAGAGTTGAGCTATTTTTTTAGTGTTCTTTGTGCGGAAGAACTATCACCTGTCGTGCTAAAATAAATGGAAGAGTTGGCGCTGAAGTTGATCTGCAAGTTAGAGAAGATCTTTCCTCTAGGCTTCTTTAATCCAATGCAACACTTGATTTTGCATCTCCCGATCGAGGTAAGATTGGGGGGGGCGTGCAAAATCGGTGGTGCTATGCAACTGAGAGGATGCAGAAGACGCTGTGAGCAAAATGTAAAAATAAATGTCAAATTGAATCATCGATGGTCGAGGCATTCATTACTGAGGTGGCGGTAAACTTTGTGACAACACACTACGAAGCCAAAAATCGCCATTTGCATAATACGAAGCCTCGGTACAATGCTGGCGACCATAAATCCAACCTCAGCCTATTCAAAGGGAATCACGCACCAGCCAGTGCTTCAAAACCAATATCGTTGGATGTCGAAGAAAGGCGGACCATTTTGTTGTATATGTTCACCAACCTAACAGAAGTGCGTACGTACATCAAGTAAGTTCTCACGTAAATTGTTTCACAACTTATAATTCCTTTGAGTTGCTCTTATTCCTGGATATTTTTTGATACAGTCGATACGTCGCCAAATTCTCAGATGGGGTGGTGATCCAAAAGGAATCCATCGAAGAGTATGATCTTCTGGCAAAGCAAGGAGGCAACTTTCCCGGTTTCATCTCTTGGTTCGAAAAAATAGTAATTTCCATTAGACCATTCTCATTTCTTCATCTAATTTGTGGCTATTGGAACAATCCTTTCGTATTAAACTTGTAGGATAATTCAGAGTTTGTGGACGCTGAATTGAGACAAGTCACTAATGGTTTTGACTTAAAGGTCCGTTCATTTGACAAATACGAAATTAACGGGTATAGCTTTCATACCTACGGCAAATATCTATCTATGGCCAACCGAAATTCTACAAATTGTTGTGTCTCTGCTATCAGCGATGCCGGTATCGAGTATTATGGGAGAGTTGAAGCAATTTATGAACTTCTATTCTATGGTAATAACGCACCGAATGTCGTAGTCTTCAGATGTTACTGGTTCTAGCCGAAGGAGACTAGAAGGACTCATGAACATATAGGGCTAGTCAAAATCAAACAAAGCTCCCTTTTAGATGTTCCCGATGTCTATATTACGGCTCAACAGGCGACCCAAGTTTTCTATCCACCGTGGGCCTGCCAAACTGATCCAAATCTGAATGGTTGGGATGTCGTTTATGAAGTGCCGCCACATGTTAGACCACCTCCCCCCAATGAAGAGGATTATGATCCTCACATTAACCCAGACACATATGAAGGTGAATTCTTCCAAGAAACACGTCTTTCCAAAAACACTTCAAGAAACACTCTACTTCACACCAGAACATTGAAGTGGATAGCGACAGTGAACCCGACTTCACCCCTGAGCCGGAACAAGAAGAGCCTGAACAAGAAGAGGTTACTGCTGCGGATGACTTGTCAATGCTTGACCGATTACGTAAAGGTGGCCTTCCACATGTTGATGCTGCTGAACCCGATGATCACTTCATTCATGATAGTGATGATGATGATGCATTTATTGATCCCAGAGCGTTTATTGAACCCAACGATCAAGATTATTATTAGGTACTCAATTTTTTATGTTGTACTTGATTTATATTGTTACTTGTATGATTGTATGATTTATATAGTTACTTGTATAATTTTCTTACTTTGTATGATTGTTTGTTATACATGGTGCCATGGTCTTGATATTCGTTCCTGTCGACCCTTGCTCGGTTTATGATTCGGATGTGGTATATTCTCTTTTATAACTATTTGTTGCATTTCGCATTTATGACAATTATGACCAACAAGTTGACATAGAGATATTTTTATCTAGGAGGGGTATGTGAACTAGAAATTGCAACCGACCCTCTTGTCGAGAAGTTAAATTTAGTTGAAAAAGAAAATGAGTATTTGAAAGAAAAAATTAAAAGAATTGAAGAAGAGAAGATGAAATTGGAGTTTTATGTTGCCGATGTCATCGATGATCACAAGATGAAGATGAATGCAATGCGCTTGAAGATTAAGAAGATTAGAAAATATGCCATTGATAATGAGGCTTGGTATCATTATGCCATTGGATCAATTGTTACCTTAGTTGCGATCTTCATCGCATTTGTTGTGATGATGGTATGTTTTCTCTAGTTGTTTGCTTAACAAATGCATACTTAGCTTATTTCCTCCTAAATGGCATAATTACCTAAGTTAGATAAAAATGAGCTATACTTACCTAACTTTGCTAAAAAATGGCATCATCACCTAGGTTAGCACAAAAATGACCTATACTTACCTTATTTTCCTCCAAACTGACATAATAATCTTAGTTGGCTAAAAATGCATAATTACCTATGTTAGCTCTAAAATGACACAAATAGGAATAACAAGAAGAAAAACAAGAAAGAGGAGAAAAAGAAAGAATAGAAGAAGAAAGAGAAGAAAAGGAAAGAATAAAAGAAGAACAATGAGAATGAGGAGGAAAGGGATAAAAAGATAGAAGAGAAGAAGAAAGATGAGGAAATAAGAAGAAGAAGCTTCTTCTTCTTCTAGCTAGTCTTCTTCTTCTTGTTCTAGTCTTCTTATTCTGGTCTTCTTCTTCTAGTCTTATTCTTCTAGTCTTCTTCTTCTTCTTCTTCTTCTTCTTCTTCTTCTTCTTCTTCTTCTATTCTTCTTATTCTTCTTGTTCTTCTCTTCTAACTTTCTTAGTCCCATTTTTGCAGGTTTGATTCACTTCATGGAAGCAGCATTGATTGAATGCTAGTGTTTAGTTCTTGTTTTCATTTGTATTGATGAACAATCTGAAGCTATGTATGTATAGATGGATGAACTCCGTGAAACTATGTATGTATTGGATCTTTTAATACCCTATGTGTTCTGTTGCATTGATGGACTGCTAGATGTTTGATACATGGGCTAGTTTGATGTTGAAACTTTATATATCATATATATATATATATATATTGAAAATGCAGGGACATAACAAAAAACCGAAAATCAAGAACAATACAGGCACTTTGCCATCCGCCACTGACAGCAAAGGGACCTTTGTCGTCTGCAACCGACGGCAAAGAAGCCACGTGACAGCAACCCGTGCAACCTGGGAGCAGACCGATTTGGTAAATTTGCCGTGAGTGGCCGACGGCAAAGAGCTGGGTCTACTGAAGTGTCTGCTGACGTCAGGGCTGGGCAGCTTTGCCATCTACTAGCGGGCGGCAAAGGTTGTCTTTAGCCACCTAACATGACTAACACATGTTTTTGCCATCCATGTTCTTTGCCATCCGCCGCCGACGGCAAAGGGCCTTTGTCGTCCGCTTTGAGGAAACATACAGCAAAGAACATGTTTACCGTCACTCTCTTTGCCGGGCAGTTTTGCCGTCCGTGGCGGACGGCAAAGAGCTTTACCGTACGCTTTTCGTGCCTTTGCCGTCTTCCATGGCGAACAGCAAATAAGTTGATTCTTGTAGTGAAATGATTTGTTGAATGAGTTGAATAATAAGAACAATGATCATGTTGTTAGAGTTATGACTAGAGGAGAAAAAATGACTCAGGAACCTTTGTATCATGTGGGCCATCCTAAGAGAGTAGAACAAGGCTCTCAAAGGATTAATACTGATGCACCTAGTCCTTCTAAAAGGAAAAAAGAAAGATGATAGGACTTTGCATGCTTCTAGTGAACCTGTTATTGACACACCTGAGAATCCAAATGATATTTCTATTTCTGATGCTGAAACGCAATCAGGTTATGAACATGAACCTAGTGATAATTTTAATGATGATGTTCATGTTGATGCTCAACCTAGTAATGATAATGATGTGGAGATAGAACCTGCTATTGATCTTGATAACCCACAACCTAAGAATAAAAGATATGATAAGAGAGACTTCATCGCTAGCAAACATGGTAAAGAAAGAGAACCATGGGTTCAGAAACCCATGCCCTTTCCTCCTAAACAATCCAAGAGAAAGGATGGTGAGGGTTTTGAGCACTTTGTTGAAATGCTTAGACCTGTCTTTTTGCGTATGCGTTTGACTGATATTCTGAAAATCTCTCCTTATGCTAAGTATATGAAAGATATTGTTACAAATAAAAGAAAGATACTGGAAGCTTAAATTTCCACCATGCTTGCTAATTACACTTTTAAGGGTGGAATACCAAAGAAACTAGGAGATCCAGGAATAACTATACCATGCTCAATTAAAAGAAACTATGTTAAAACTGCTTTATGTGACTTGGGAGCTGGTGTTAGTGTTATGCCTTTCTCTTTATACCGTATACTTGATTAGAATAAGTTGACACCAACTGAAATCTCTTTGCAAATGGCTGTTAAATCAACTGCTATACCCATTGGTATTTGTGAGGATGTAACTGTCGTAGTTGCAAACGTTACTATCTTAACGGACTTTGTTATTCTTGATATTCCCGAGGACGACAGTATGTCGATCATCCTTGGTAAACCCTTTTTGAATACTGCAGGGGATGCTATTGATTGCAACAAAGGCAATGTCACTTTTCATGTTAATGGTACTGAGAATACGGTACACTTTTTGAAAAAACAACCTCAAGTTAATTGCATCAATTCTATTGGAAGAATTTCAACTATCATTTTTGGAAGTTTTGAATTCCCTATTCCTACTGTCAAAAAGAAATATGATATTCTTATTGTTGGGGACATGCATATCCCCGTTGAGGTAACCTAGTGTTATACGAAGATTCTCCGGTTTCATGTCATTCGGAAGAAGTTTGTTAATAAGACTTGATCAACCTTGTTAATGGATTCCTTTTGATGGGCATGAGATGGATGAATTTAGTAAACTCAACTTTCCGTACCCACTTTTTACTCTCTGTTATTTAGAATAAATAAAGCAAAAATACTATTATTGGTCTGTTTTCTGAATTATCCGTGCAATAAAAAATGTACCAAAAATAAAAGTTCTCCAAATGCCCTGAAAATTTAGTATGATTTTTTCTAGAATATTTTAGAATTTTTGGCACTGAAAGCACACCAGGGGGCAGCACCAGTGGGCCACAAGCCCACAGGGCGCGCCCACCCCCTGGGCACGCCTAGAGGTCTTGTGGGTCCCACGTGGGTCCCACTCACTTATTCCAGCACCCATCCACTTCGTCTTCCTCCAGAAAAAGTCCCACCATTGCTCAAACCCGTGTTCTTGCTCATTTTGCTGCCATTTTCGATCTCCTTGCTCGGAACTCCGTTTTCAAAACTGTTTCGGGGATTTGTTCATCGGTATGTGGCTCCTCCAATGGTCCAATTAGTTTTTGCTCTAGTGTTTGTATATTGCAAATTTTAGCTGCTGTGGTGACCTTGTTCTTGAGCTTGCATGTCAAATTTATATGGTCCAAAGTAGTTTTATTGCATGATATAGCCTCTACTTGTGGGAGTAGTTGCTATCAATCTTTTTGAGTTTTGTTCACTTTTATTTCGAGTCACTAAAAATTTCAGAATTTTTTCAGAGAAAAGGAAAGAAATGATGAAGAGATGGCTAAGGGGCTCTTCAAGCCGAAAATCAAATGAAAATGAAAATGAGGAGAAGAATAAGCCCAAGTATAATCTTCTGCGTGCGGCGGAGGTTCAGCCATGTGAATGGCAAAGTGATGCATTCTTGAAGGCGGCTGAAATTTATGATGTTTTATATTATTTGGCGGAGAATCAGGCATCACCGACTTCCTCCAAGATAAGTGTGAACAATACCTTTTGCTCACTAACACCTTGGTGCAAAATTTCCATTTCTATTCTAGTAAGTCACCACCCATGGTAGAATTTTATTTATATGATGAGCATAAGGAGATGACGCATTATGACTTTTGCGAGGTTTGCAAATTACCTTATGAGGGTAGCGTTAGTGAACCACAACCTAGACACGTGGAAGAATTTATTGATGAAACTACTGTGGGGGAAGAGAGAGGGGTGTCGGAAGCAAGAGTGGCTAGCTTACATTTTCCAGTTTTACGCTATTATTCACTATTTGCTGGGAGATGTTTGATTGGTCGTGGGGAGAGAGGACGCCTTAGTGCCCCAGACCTTGCTATTTTGTGCCATGCTTTATATTGTGATATAACTTTTTTTAATATAGTTGTGATAGAACTTTTAGTTTGGGCGCTATTGTTGCTCGTCGGTTAAACACAAACCATACGAAGGGTCCCATCTTTGGAGGTGTCTATGCCTGCCGCCTTGCTAGACGCTTTGAGATGCCTATTAGGCATGATGATGAGGAGGAGATGCTGCTACCCACTAGATATTTGAACTATAATAGTATGGTAGTGCACGATTTTATTAAGAAAGGTAAGGATAAGAGACTCCTCTACAACCTAGTATTTAGCAAGGATACTTGTGAGACTATTATGCTGCCTGCTTCTTCTTTGTTCGATATTCGTTTACGCAGGTACACTATTATGCCCAACGACATCTACAAATTTTGGGGTCTTCCACAGCCCCCATTACCTAAGCGAGCACTAGTTCATGATCCGCATCAAGAGCCTGTTTATCAGTGGGAGCCACAGGAGCTCGCAAATCAGTGGAACCCTTAGGACCCTCCGGAGTATCGAGGATAGGGATATTTTGAGCGGTGGCCCTAGACCAACTTAGGCCAAAAACCTAAGCTTGGGAGTATGTATTTCTCACCGAAATTACCTTCATGTTCACACACTCATTTTAGTTGTCGATGTTCATACTTTTTCATGCTATTATCCATGCTAGTTTATTTTTATTCTTGTGTGTTTGAAAAAACTTTGAAAAAATCCAAAAAATAGTTCTAGCTTCTTTTTACTTTTCTTTCTAGTTTATTGAGTAGTAGTATTAAAAGAAAACCCAGACAAATTTCTCGTTCTTCTTTTGCTTGTTGGGAGCTTTCCCGTGTAAATAGTTTTTCTCGTTCTTGTTTTACTTTCTTCATAAAAAAAACTCAAATAGACATTTCAGTGTGTTTCTTTGAAATTCTTTTTCTTTCTTTGGGTCGTAAGGGGAAGACCACGATGAAAATGTTGAGTGGCTCCCATATGCATTATTATTGATCTAACAAAGAGCCCATATTACCTTGTCTTCTCCTTTGAATAAATGATTGCAGATTCTAGCTTAGTCCAATGCACGTGCACTCTTATTATTGTTCACATCGTTCGGTCGTGCAAGTGCAAGGCAATAATGACGATATATGATGAAAGGATTGAGATGGAGAAAAGCTGGTACGAACTCGGCCTATTTTGTTTTTGTAAATATGATTAGCTCATCGTTCTTGATTCATCCCATTATGGATGAAAAATATTTGCAATAACAATTAGAGATTATAGTTACTCTTGCCATGCTTAATAATCTAGGAGTTGATAATGGTTTACCTTGCGTGCCAACATACTTTTAAAATGGTTATGATGTAGTATGATAGGATGGTATCCTCCTTTGAATGATTTAAGTGGCTTGACTTGGCACATGTTCATGCATTTAGTTGAAACAAAATCAACATAGCCTCCATGATATTTATGTTCATGGTGATTTATATCCTACTCATGATTGCAATCAATGTTGGTTAATCTCAATGCATGTTTGTGACCGTTGTCGCTCTCTAGTTGGTCGCTCCTCAATCTTTTGCTAGCCTTCACTTGTACTAAGCGGGAATACTGCTTGTGCTTCCACTTCCATAAACCCAAAGTTTTTCCATATGAGTCCACCATACCTACCTATATGCGGTATTTACTTACCGTTCCAACTAAATTTGCAGGTGCTAAACTCTAAATCTTCAAATAATAATTTGTTTTGTATGCCTGATGTAGTGACTGGGGGCTGTCAGTATCTTCCATGCTAGGTGGGTTATTCTCACAATGAGTGTTTATTCACTTGTCACTCACGAGAAATTGGCTGGTAATCGGGATGCCTAGTTCCATGCTCAAAATTAAATCAAAATATAAATATCAAACAAAACTCCCCTACGACTGTTGTTGGTATGGACGGTACCCGTGGATTCGGCTAGTCGTGGAGTGTGATTGTTGGTGGAGGGGGAGTAAAAACTTTACCATTCTGTTTGAGAACCGCCTATAATGTATCTAGCAATGGAAGATAATGATATCTCTTGGTTGTTATGTTGACAATGAAAGCATACCGCTCAAAATTATATTCATCTATGTTTTAAAAGCTCTGAGCTCTGGCACCTCTGCAAATCCCTGCTTTCCTCTACGAAGGGCCTATCTATTTACTTTTATTGCTGAGTCATCATCCTCTTATAAAAAGCACCAGTTAGAGAGCACCACTGTCATTTATATGCTTTGTTATTTGTTGATGTTGAGTATGAGTGTGACTGGATCTCTTTTTTCCATGAATTATAGGTAAGTTGGCAGTGAGGGTTATGAGATAACCTGAGATGGTAAGTTGGTCCAAGGGACCATGATCTTTGCACCGCATGCACTTCATGGATATCTCATCATGTTCATGCATTAGAACTTGATAAATGTCTTATTATTGTTTGTCATATTTGCTTTGCTTGCTGTGAGCTTGCGAGTACATTCAAAGTACTCACCTGGCGTGTCATGCCAGTTTCAGAGAAGCCATACCATGAGTTGGAGACATTCCGTTCGTCATGATCTAGGTCGTGTCCCAAAAGTGTCCCTGTGAGATGGTGTTCTGCTACGTCTTATTTCCGCTGCCACATAGATGTTTTGTTATCATCGAGGCCCATGTTCTGTCTACTAAATAATGTACATAAGTGTAGTTGCACCGTGTGTGCCGCTTGGCCTCGTTTCAGCATGTATCCATCGAACCTATGTATCGGCAAGAGATCAATAAAGTGGTTGTTTTCTATACCAAGTTGTTGTGCATTGCTTGAAGACTTGATCTCTGGGCTGGCAATGCAAGGTAATCCGATTGCTCTGAGCCGGGGTGCCACAAGAAGTTTATGAAAAATGGTAGGAAACATACATCTTGCCTAGATCTAGAAAATCTTCATTAAAAATCTCGGTTCCTTCATATATTAATATGGAAGAGAATAACAAGGTCCACAACCATTAAAGATGAATCTATTAGTTAAACATGGAAACAACAACACATACCATTCAAACAATTATGGTCCTATTGTTTCACACCCTCACAACATATTCTCACTCTTATGTTACTCCTTGATACTTTTGTTTCCAAGAACAAATAAAATCTATTAAATTTTCTACACTTGAGCCAGAACCTCTCGGTCTTCAAACATTTTGGCGCTAGAAGAAATATTTGTCCCGAGAATGGTAATCATGGGATGTCCAAATGCATGGGAAGATCAACTTTGTAGGTGTTTCTTCCTTTCTTTGGCATGGGAACTCATGTGACCACCGTAGGCTTGAGATGTGATGAATTTGCGACCGCAAATCTTGCATGTGTAATTACCCAAGGGTGTAGAATCATGCCAAATAGCACTACCAAAAATGCCATTTGGACCAACTAGAGGGGTCTTATCTTCTCTTGGTACATGCGAGGTTGTCATGAATGGAGAAATAGGGGCAGGTACACCATAAGAAGCGTCATATAGTAGCCTTCCATTTTGTATGTTCTGTTGTTGCAATATAGTATTAGGTGTAAATGGGTCGATATTTTCAGGAGAACAACAAAATCCATATGGTAGTGAGTTTACCTCAGAGACATGCATGGTGGGCATACCAGAGATTGAACCATCCTCCATTGCTCCATTAGTGTTAAGGTGGGTATGAACAACAGAATTTGGATCTGTTTGGAGTAAGGATGTGAATGATGGAGACTCCATGGGCGAGGTATAGGTATGATGATAGGAGTCTGCGTAATTCCACAAAGGGTTTGAAAGGAAATCTTCATGCTTGAACATTTCATGTTCATCTTGATGGATTTCCTCATTGTTGGGCTGGGACACTATGGTATTAACCATGGATAAAGGATTAATAATTGTATCAGACAATTGTGGTGGTAGTGGTGCTAGGCCTACATTCTCTTGGTGTGGCATCATGGAACTATCATTGACTAACATCATGGTAGGTTCAGGTGGTGCATCGGGTGCAAGTGAGGAGTTCACCATGGAAGGTGAATCTGATGGTAGTGACTCAAAGGCCAAAATATCATTTAACACTGGCATGGCTGTTGTGCCTCTCAATGCTTCATGCAAGGGAGAAATGTAGGCATCACTTTCACTAGATCTAGCTATGTTAGGATAGGAGCCATTAGGATCCATGACTACTAGCAAGATCAACAATTTTCAGAAGAAGCTATGGAGAAGAGAGATGCTTATGCTATGATAGTGCTTGAAGCTTATGAGGATTATTGCATAGGTCGATGTATATATAAGGTTCTTACAAAACTATGACCATGCATGGCATCATGTAATATTGAATGATTGCATAATCTAGAATATCTGGATTTTAATCAGTGTTATTTATACAACGTCTTGGAGATATCAGATATAAATTTGTCTAATAATTAAGGAGATATTCTAGGCTCTCTGAATGAGGAATTCAATCTTGTCGCATGTTTTAATAGAACTTCACATTAATGGCCTCATCTAATATTAAATTATGACATTATCAAGAAGATCTGGAATTTATTCACTGATATACATACAATATCTATGAGATATGAGATAACAATTTGTCTAATAATTAAAGAGATCTTCTAGGATCTTTATTTCTAAATTTGATCTTGCATCAGATTTAATATTACTTTCCAACACACTTTCTTTTGTTGGACAAAAAAACATCATTAATGGTGATACAAGATAGCACGCGTCTTCCTAAACAAGTGATTAGTTTATGATCTCAACTTTGAAAGTTAGTATATTAACTTCCTTATGGTGCACCATGGGTCCAAACTACTATTGTTAATGAAATAGTAATGCCATCAAGAAATACCCTCGGAGAGGCTATCTATGTCGCCTATTTCTGCTTCATGATCTGTGCAATAATTACAAGCCACTTTTCCATTCCATTATTCCGTCAAATCTTCTCTCTATCTCCTCTTTGAACAAATTGCACGCCCTGTAGACTGTGCACACTTGTTTCAATGCGTACTCAAGTGTGGTAGATTTCCTTTTGAAGGGGAGCCATACAACTTGTGTGAATTCAAATCCAAATACTGGCATATTTAAAAGCTAATTAACTACTAGTTAGCGCATCAGTTATTAACAAAAACAATGGTTAATCAACTATTAGGAAATAACTAAAAGTTCCAATATGATATACAATGTTCCAATTCTATTAATAAGTGTCAAATATCTCAAATTTCAAAATGTCCAAATATGACAAAGAGACAGATAATTAATAAGTGCCAAAAATGTCATATTACAAAGTGCCAAAATATTCATATTGCAAATCTGACGAAGTGCCAAAATACGACCAAGTGACAAATTACCCCAACTCAAAAAAGTGCCAAAAAATACAGAAATTTGCTAAATTCAGACTAAAAGGATATTCGCAACTTCATAGGATCTGTGTATGAACAATTAAAATGCGCACTTTCATAAGCTCTGTGTATGAGAAATTCAAAAGTGCACACTTCCACAAGATCTGTGTATGAACAATGCAAAAGTGTGCACTTTAATAGGATATGTGTATTGAGCATTCAAAAATGCGCACTGTCACAGGATCGGTGTATGAAAAAAAATCAAAAGTGCGCACTTTCATAAGATATATGTGTCTATTTAAATAAAAAGTGCGCACTTTCAAAATCAAAAGTTTTATAAATTAACTAAGTTCCTAATAACAAAGTTCATCAGTAAAAGTGTGCACTTTGCAGCATGTAAATATGATCACAGTTATAGAGATCCCACGTAGTGCTCTACATAGGTTAAGTGCCAAATCTGAATTCATTCCAAGATGACTATGTGTCAGATCCATACGATCACATGAAAACATAAAAACAATCCTCCACAATCAAGGAGAGAGAGAGGGAGAGAGAGAGGATACCACAGGGCCGACACAGGACAGGGCGTACGGGTCAAGGTAGAGGAGGACAAGGTGGAGTTCATCCTCACTGCCAGGAGCACCAACAAGTAGGAGAACGAGGTGGTGGTCATCGAGGAAGAAGGCCGGTGATGGGACATGCGCGGCCGTGGAGGACGCCCTCGTTGACCACCACGTCCATCATGCATGACCATCGATGAGGAGGTGGTGCATGGCCATGGATCTGGCGATGGCGGCCATGGTGGTACACGGCATGGTCGACATGGAGCCCCCCCCCCCCTTGATATCGCATGGTTACCTGAGGTGGATCTATTTCGTGGTCGTGGAGGTGGATTAAACCACCGTCATGACTGAACAAAAAATGAGGGTCAACACCGGTGACCCACACGAGCAACACCAGCCATCATGTGTGGATCCTCTGGATCCCGCACAAGAGAGGAGCGCGGATCCGAGGAAGATGTCAGGTCATCGGCTTGGGAGGCCATGCCGGATTCGACTATTCTGGGGAAGGAGGTGGGAGGTTGTGGTCACCGTGGAGCCTGGTAGCATGCCGGTTGGGTAGCAAGAGGGGCAAGAGCTCGAAGGCGAGGAGAGGCGGGCATGGCGGGAGCAAGGGGTGGTGTATGGCGTCGGACGCCGGTGTGCGTGAGGCGGTAGCGGCGAGCTCCGATCTATATCTCGATTTAGATTCAGATCAGGGCTAGGAGGAGACAACGCGAGAGAGAGAGAGAGAGATAGAGACCAAGAGAGGGAGGGGGAGAGATAGCACGGTGGGTGGAGAGAATGGGATAGAGGGGTGGGTGGGTCGGTCTAGCTATATGGTCGCTGGGCGGCAGGGTGTGGAGCCCTCTCTTGCCATTGATATGACTATTTTATCCCTCTCTCTATTTGCTCTCACCTAGCACAGATCTCCAGACCGTCAGTGGGTGGTGGTGATATTTATGTCCTGGGTAGTGTTCAATATTAGAAGTTCTCTCTCTCTCTCTCTCTCTCTCTCTCTCTCTCTCTCTCTCTCTCTCTCTCTCTCTCTCTCTCTCTCTCTGGCAGAGTGAAATTTGTCGATATATCTCTTTATCTTCAAATTAGTTTTAAATATCCAATTCTACAACCTTTACCAAAAGATTGCCTTTATCATTGGAAAATATTATAAATTCTTGTAAATATACATTATACCAACATTATGTTCTTTGGTAGCTACATAAATGGCTTCTTCACTTCCTCTACATCTCAATTGTATTGTTCTTCAACATACATATCCATGGCTTCAGGGCACTCTCCATGACATGATTGGCCATGTAAATGATGAGTAGTTACTCAATTAGAAGTTCATTATTATAGCTAACAATACTTTCAGAGTTATATTTTCCTTTTTCTGACTAAATCTTTTCATGCGCTGGAAACATATGATTGGACTAAATATACTTGTGTGATGCATAGTGCATACCCATTCCAGGAAGATAAGCACATTCACCATTGCTTATATGGAAATATCATTCATGCAATTATGCCAAAAAGGAATCTTGGAATTTTTCATTATGTCATTTTGATATGTCCATTATTTATGACTTTGTTGTTGTAGGTACCTGAATGCAGGAATTTAGAAATCGATGACCTTTGAACCAAACATGTGATTCATGATTCTCTTGAGCCACCATGTTTGTTGTGATACTTTTATCATAATAATGTTTCTATAATGCATACTTTGATTATATGTTGACGGCATTATTATTTTACAAATCTATAAGCTTTTACATTGACAACAAGACTTGAGAGGCATTAAATTTCACCATTTCCCAACTGGGTCCACTGCTAGGGCTCAAATCTTAGGTCAATGCCTATGAGGTCTTATCTTTGATCAATCATGGGTTTAGATTCATTTATCCAAGAGTCTCTAAGGTAGACGACAAAGTGACATGTTAGATTCTACCAGCACTAAACATGATAACCCAAATCAACAGACTCCTAAACAAATGTGAGAGGAGGCCCTCACTTACACTATTTTCTATATTATTTTGCAATACAAGTACATGAAACATAGACTTATCCTATGATGTGAGACATCTTTGTTAACTTCCCTTGTTTTGTACCTAATAGATTCCCCTCATGTGGTACCGACTGTTGTCGCTCGAGGCAAAAGTTGATTCCTTATTGCATTCTATGCAATCCAACCGGCTTGTTTGTTGTAAAACTTACTATCTATATAAAGCATATGATTCCATGTTTATATTGTATTTAATCAAATGCATTCATCTAGATTGGAATGGAAATCAGATATTATCATTGTACATGTATGGAAAGCAATTACACAAAGTAAACGTCATTCTCATAAGATGTACACCCAACCACCTAGTTTCCACACCTAACACATGCAAATTTGGGTTCTTATTTTCCATAAAACAAAATTGTCTTAGGGGCTTTACTCTACCTCATTCTTGAAGAAAATGTCATTTTCATAAGAAACGCCATTTTCATGTAAATAAAATATAACAACTAATAGTAAATGAGTTCTAACTGCACAAAGTTATGATCCATATGAGTAATGGTACATAGTTCACATGGAGTTTATGCGAACAACATCTAGCCCTTTTTTTAAAATGTTATGTGTTATATGTTCTACTCAAGAAACTCATTGAAATACACCTTGATAATATTCTTAAATTTCTTTTACAAAATCTTAGTCAATGTCATTAGACTTGGACATTGACAAATGGACCAATCTTAAATGACAACATCAATTTATTATTGATTACAGGGGGGCTTCTAGGAATGAAATATTCACTACTACAGAAACACCCTCTCATGACTAGTCACTAGTGATGGCCACAATGCAACCCGTCACTAGAGGTAGGGTGTGATACGTCCATTTTGCATCATGTTTTCCTACTGTTATTTACAATGTTTTTATGCATAATAATGCTTTATGGAGTGATTCTAATGCCTTTTCTCTCATAATATGCAAGGTTTACAGAAAGAGGGAGAATACTGGTAGCTGGAATTCTGGACCTGAAAAAGCTATGCCAAGACACCTATTATGCACAACTCCAAATGAGCTAAAAATTACGAAGAATTATTTTGGAATATATGAAAAATACTGGAGCAAATAACTACCAGATGGGGGCCATCTGGTGACCACAAGACACCAGGGTGCCCCAGGCCCCCAGGCGCGCCCTGGTAGGTTGTGGCCAGCCCAGCCCACCTCCGGTGCCCATCTTCTGGTATATAGGTCACTTTTACCTAGAAAGAATAAAGAGAGGACTTTCGGGATGGCACGCCGCCATCTCTAGGCGGAACTTGGGTAGGAGCACTTTTACCCTCGGCGGAGCGATTCTGCTGGGGGAACTTCCCTCTTGGAGGGGGAAATCGAAGCCATCATCATCACCAACAACCCTCTCATATTTGGGAGGCCAATCTGCATCAACATCTTCACCAGCACCATCTCCTCTCAAACCCTAGTTCATCTCTTGTGTTCAATATTTGTACCAGAACCTCAGATTGGTACCTGTGGGTGACTAGTTGTGTTGATTATATCATGTAGTTGATTACTATATGGTTTATTTGGTGGAATATTATATGTTCAGATCCATTATGTTATTTAATACCCCTCTGATATTGAGCATGATTATCATTTGTGACTAGTTAATTTTGTTCTTGAGGTCACGGGAGAAGTCATGTTGCAAGTAATCATGTGAACTTGATATGTGTTCGATATTTTGATGATATGGATGTTGTGATTCCCTCAGTGGTGTCATGTGAATGTCGATGACATGGCACTTCACCATCTTGGGTCCTAAGGGAATGCATTGTGGAGTAGTTATTATATGATGGGTTGCTAGAGTGACAAAAGCTCAAATCCTAGTGGGACCGATTTGGATTCAAATGTTTAATGCTATGGTTACATTTTATCTTACTACTTTTCTCGTAGTTGCGGATGCTTGTGAGGGGGTTAATCATAAGTGGGAGGATTGTTCAAGTAAGAACATCACCCAAGCACCGGTCCACCCACATATGAAATTATCAAAGTAGCGAGCGCAAATCAAACCAACATGAAGAAAGTGACTAGATGAAATTCCCGTATGCCCTCAAGAACGCTTTGCTTATTATAAGGGACCATTTCAGACTATCCTTTGCCACAAAAGGATTGGGCTACCTTGCTGCACTTTATTTACTATTATCATCACTTGCTTGTTACAAATTATCTTGCTATCAAACTACCTGTTACCGACTATTTCAATGCTTGCAGAAATTACCTTGTTATAAAACCACTTGTCATTTCCTTCTGCTCCTTGTTGGGTTCGACACTCTTACTTATCGAAAGGACTACGATTGATCCCCTATACTTGTGGTTCATCAATACTCTTTTCTGCCGCTGTTACTGGCGAGTGAAGCGCTCTTGGTAAGTGGAAATTGTTAAGGAAAAATTATTACTACGTGCTGAAATTTATTGTCACTTGTCACTATGGAAAACCATCCTTTGAGCGGCTTGTTCGGGGTATATTCACCTCAATAAAAAAACATGAGGAGTTACCCCTCAACTTACTGCACCTACTGAAAATATTGGTTATGAAATTCCTTCCGGTATGATAGAACAACTGCTAGCTAAACCTTATGCAGGACATGGAACAGAACATCCTGATATGCACTTGATATATGTAGATGAAATTTGTGGATTATTTAAGCTTGCAGGTTTACCCGGAGATGAATCTAAGAAGAAGTTTTTCCCTTAATATATGAAGGGAAAAGCATTGGCATGGCATAGGCTATGCGATGATATTGGATCTTGGAACTAGAATCGATTGAAATTGGAATTTCACCAAAAAATTATTCTATGCATCTAGTTCATCGTGATCGGAATTATATATATAATTTTTGGCCTCATGAAGGAGAAAGTGTCACTCTAGCTTGGAGGAGGCTTAAGTGAATGTTATATTCATGCCCCAGTTATGAGCTCTCGAGAGAAATTATTTTTCAGAATTTTATGCTCGGCTTTCTCGTGATGATCAATCCATGCTCGATACTTCTTGTACTGGTTCTTTTATGAAGAAGACTATTGAATTTAGGTGGGATCTTTTAGAAAGACTTAAATGCAACATTGAAGAGTGGGAACTCGACGAAGGTAAAGAATCAGGTATTAAGCTTGAGTTTGATTGTGTTCAATCTTTTATGAACACCGATGCTTTTCACAAGTTTAGCACTAAATATGGACTTGACTCTGAGATAGTAGCCTCTTTCTGTGAATCATTTGCTACTCATGTTGATCTCCCTAAGGAGAAGTGGCTTAAATACCATCCCCCTATTAAAGAAGAAATTAAAGAACCGGTTAAAGTTAAAGATGAAACTATTATTTACAATGTTGATCCAGTTGTGCCTACTGCTTATATTGAAAAACCACCTTTCCCTCTTAGGATAAAGGAACATGCTAAGGTATCAACTATGGTTTGCAAAAGTAATATTAAAGCACCTAAACCCTCTGAGTATATTATAGTAGAAACTAGTGTTGCTATGGTTAAAGATCTGTTTGTAGAAGATATTTATGGGCATGTTATTTATTTCTGTGATGAAGCAGCTAGAATTGCCAAACCTGATGAAAACGATAAATGTAGACTTGTTGTTGGCATGCCTGTTGTCTCGGTTAAAATTGGAGATCATTGTTATCATGGTTTATGTGATGTGGGTGCTAGTGTGAGTGCTATTCCCTTTACTTTAGATCAAGAAATTATGAATGACATAGCACCCGCTGAAATAGAAGACATAGATGTTACTATTAAACTTGCTAATAGAGACACCATCAGACCATTTGGGATTGTTAGAGATGTTGAAGTCTGTGAGGGAAAATAAAATATCCTACTGATTTTCTAGTTCTTGGTTCCCCACAAGATGCCTTTTGTCCCATTATCTATGGTAGACCTTTTTTGAACACTGTCAATGCTACTATAGATTGCCATAAACAAATTGTCGTTGTTAGCTTTGGTGATGAGTCTCATGAGTTTAATTTCTATAAGTTTAGTAGACAACCTCATAAGAAAGAATTACCTAGTAAGTATGAAATAAATGGTCTTGCTTCTATTGTTATGCCTCCAACTGATCATTTAGAACAATATTTGCTAGACCATCAAAATGATATGCACTTGCATGAAATAAATGAAATAGATAAATTTTTCTTCGAACAACAACCTCTGCTTAAACACAATTTGCCTATTGAAACTCTAGGCAGTCCACCTCCACCTAAATGTGATCCTGAGCAATTGCCAGACACTTTGAAGTATGCTTATCTTAATGAGAAAAAAGATATATCCTGTTACTATTTCAGCTAACCCTTTAGAACATGAAGAAGAAAGATTATTGAAAATTTTGAAGAAGCACCGAGCTGCTATTGGACATACTCTTGATGATCTTAAGGGCATTAGGCCCACTCTATGTCAGCACAAGATTAATATGGAACCTGATGCTAAACCCGTTTTTGATCACCAACGACGTTTAAATCCTAAAATGTAAGAAGTGCTAAGAACTGGAATACTAAAGCTTCTGGAAGCAGGTATAATCTACACCATAGCCGAATTAAATGCAACTCTGAAGATTGGGAACTCGACGAAGGTAAAGAATCAGGTATTAAGCTTGAGTTTGAGTGTGTTCAATCTTTTATGAACACCGATGCTTTTCACAAGTTTAGCACTAAATATTGACTTGACTCTGAGATAGTAGCCTCTTTCTGTGAATCATTTGCTACTCATGTTGATCTCCCTAAGAAGAAGTGATTTAAATATCATCCCCCTATTAAATAAGAAATTAAAGAACATTTTAAAGTTGAAGATGAAACTATTATTTACAATATTGATCCAGTTGTGCCTACTGCTTATATTGAAAAACCACATTTCCCTCTTGGGATAAAGGAACATACTAAGGTATCAACTAATGGTTCACAAAAGTAACATTAAAGCACCTAAACCCTCTGAGCATATTAAAGTAGAACCTAGTGTTGCTATGGTTAAAGATCTCTTGGTAGAAAATATTTATGGGCATGTTATTTATTTCTGTGATGAAGCTGCTAGAATTGCCAAACCTGATGAAAACGATATATGTAGACTTGTTGTTGGCATGCCTGTTGTCTTGGTTAAAATTGGAGATCATTGTTATCATGGTTTATGTGATCTGGGTGCTAGTGTGAGTGCTATTCCCTTTACTTTAAATCAAGAAATTATGAATGACATAGCACCCGCTGAAATAGAAGACATAGATGTTACTATTAAACTTGCTAATAGAGACACCATCACACAACTTAGGATTGTTAGAGATGTTGAAGTCTTGTGTGGGAAAATAAAATATCCTACTGATTTTCTAGTTCTTGGTTCCCCACAAGATGACTTTTGTCCCATTATAGATTGCCATAAAGAAATTGTCAGTGTTAGCTTTGGTGATGAGTCTCGTGAGTTTAATTTCCATAAGTTTAGTAGCCAACCTCATAAGAAAGAATTACCTAGTAAGGATGAAATAAATGGTCTTGCTTCTATTGCTATGCGTCCAACTAATCATTTAGAACAATATTTGCTATACCATGAAAATGATATGCACTTGCGTGAAAGAAATGAAATAGATAAAAAAATTATTTGAACAACAACCTCTGCTTAAACACAATTTGCCTATTGAAACTCTAGGCGGTCTTCCTCCACCTAAATGTGATCCTGAAAAAAATTGCCAGACACTTTGAACTATGCTTATCTTGATGAGAAAAGATATATCTTGTTATTATTTGAGCTAACCCTTCAGAACATGAAGAAGAAAGATTATTGAAAATTCGGAAGAAGCACCGAGCTGCTATTGGATATACTCTTGATGATCTTAAGGGCATTAGTCCCACTCTATGTCAGCACAAGATTAATATGGAACCTGATACTAAACCCGTTTTTGATCACCAACAAAATTTAAATCCTAAAATGAAAGAAGTGGTAAGAACTGAAATACTAAAGCTCCTGGAAGTAGGTATAATCTACACCATAGCTGAATTAAATGCAACTCCAAAGATTGGGAACACAAGAAGGTAAAGAATCAGGTATTAAGCTTGAGTTTGATTGTGTTCAATCTTTTATGAACACCGATATTTTTCACAAGTTTAGCACTAAATATGGACTTGACTCTGAGATAGTAGCCTCTTTCTGTGAATCATTTGCTACTCATGTTGATCTCCCTAAGGAGAAGTGGTTTGAATATCATCCCCCTATTAAATAAGAAATTAAAGAACCTGTTAAAGTTGAAGATGAAACTATTATTTACAATGTTGATCCAGTTGTGCCTACTGCTTATTTTGAAAAACCACCTTTCCCTCTTAGGATAAAGGAACATGCTAAGGTATCAACTATGGTTCGCAAAACTAATATTAAAGCACCTAAACCCTCTAAGCTAAAGTAGAACCTAGTGTTGCTATTGTTAAATATCTCTTGGTAGAAAATATTTGTGGGCATGTTGTTTATTTCTGTGATGAAGCTGCTAGAATTGCCAAACCTGATGAAAACAATAAATGTAGACTTGCTGTTGGCATGCCTGTTGTCTCGGTTCAAATTGGAGATCATTGTTATCATGGTTTATGTGATGTGGGTGCTAGTGTGAGTGCTATTCCTTTTACCTTATATCAAGAAATTATGAGTGACATAGCACCCACTAAAATAGAAGACATAGATGTAACTATTAAACTTGCTAATAGAGAGGCCATCACACCACTTGGGATTGTTAGAGATGTTGAAGTCTTGTGTGGGAAAATAAAATAACCTACTGATTTTCTAGTTCTTGGTTCCCCACAAGATGACCTTTGTCCAATTATCCATGGTAGAACTTTCTTGAACACTGTCAATGTGTGGCACCCCGGCTCAGAGCAACCGGTTTACCTTGCATTGCCAACCCAGAGATCGAATCTTCTGGCAATACACAACAACCTGGTACAGAAACAACCGCTTTATTGATACTAGCGGAATACATAGGTCTGATTTTACATCGATATACGAGGCCAAGCGGCACACACTGTGCTGCTAGACAGTATGTACATTTTTTAATGAACATGGCTGGGGCCTCGATCACATGAACTACGCGGCAGCGGAAGGACGACGACGTGGAACTCCATAGCACAGGGACACCGACGTGGACACGGCCTAGACACGAGATGCGCTCCGATGCGAACCAACTTGCCTGAAAGCTGGCATAATACGCCAGGTCGGTACATGGAATGTACTTGCAAGCTCACAACAAACATAAGCACGATGACAGACAATATCATGATACTTAATCAGGTTAATTCAATGCAAGAAATACTATGGATGCAATGCAAATAAAATGAACATCGAGTCACACAGACTCGCTTACCAGACGGTTACCTCGTAACCAAACGGTGACCACATCGGGGTCACACCTCAAAGCAATTACTCATGAACACCTCGAGTGTTCACCACGAAACAACGCATCACAACAATCGCTTAGTTTGCAAGATGTATTATAAAAGTCGATCCATGGTGTGACTTACTCCCGAGTCTTGCCCATAACCGAGGGCGCGGCTATCGATAGATTAAATACACTCTGCAAAGGTGATGTCTAGTACACAACCTTCTTCTTGTAGACGTTGTTGGGCCTCCAAGTGCAGAGGTTTGTAGGACAGTAGCAAATTTCCCTCAAGTGGATGACCTAAGGTTTATCAATCTGTGTGAGGCGTAGGATGAAGATGATCTCTCTCAAACAACCATGCAACCAAATAACAATGAGTCTCTTGTGTCCCCAACACACCCAATACAATGGTAAATTGAATAGGTGCACTAGTTCAGCGAAGAGATGGTGATATAAGTGCAATATGGATGGTAGATATAGGTTTTTGTAATCTGAAAATATAAAAACAGCAAGGTAACAATTAATAAAAGTGAGCACAAACGGTATTGCAATGCTAGGAAACAAGGCCTAGGGTTCATATTCACTAGTGCAAGTTCTCTCAACAATAATAATATAATTGGATCACATAACTATCCCTCAACATGCAACAAAGAGTCGCTCCAAAGTCACTAATAGCGGAGAACAAACGAAGAGATTATGGTAGGGTATGAAACCACCTCAAAGTTATTCGTTCGGATCGATCTATTCAAGAGTTCTTACTAGAATAACACCTTAAGACACATATCAACCAAAACCCTAATGTCACCTAGATACTCCAATGTCACCTCAAGTATCCGTGGGCATGATTATATGATATGCATCACACAATCTCATATTCATCTATTCAAACCAACACAAAGTACTTCAAAGAGTGCCCCAAAGTTTCTACCGGAGAGTCAAGACGAAAACGTGTGCCAACCCCTATGCATAGGTTCATGGGCGGAACCCGCAAGTTGATCACCAAAACATACATCAAGTGGATCACGTGATATCCCATTGTCATCAAAGATACGCACGGCAAGACATACATCAAGTGTTCTCAAATCCTTAAAGACTCAATCCGATAAGATAACTTCGAAGGGAAAACTCAATCCATTACAAGAGAGTAGAGGGGGAGAAACATCATAAGATCCAACTACAATAGCAAAGCTCGCGATACATCAAGATCGTACCACCTCAAGAACACGAGAGAGAGAGACAGAGAGACAGAGAGAGAGAGAGAGAGAGAGAGAGAGAGAGATCAAACACATAGCTACTGGTACATACCCTCAGCCCCGAGGGTGAACTACTCCTCCTCGTCATGGAGAGCGCCGGGATGATGAAGATGGCCACCGATGAGGGTTTCCCCCTCCGGCAGGGTGCCGGAACAGGGTCCCGATTGGTTTTTGGTGGCTACAGAGGCTTGCGGTGGCGGAACTCCTGATCTATTCTACTCCCCGAAGGTTTTAGGGTATATGGAGATATATATAGGCGAAAGAAGTCGGTAAGGGGAGCCACGAGGGGCCCACAAGGGTGGAGGGCGCGCCCAGGGGGTGGGCGCGCCCCCCTGCCTCGTGCTCTCCTCGTTGATCTCCTGACGTGCACTCCAAGTCTCCTGTATTGCTTTCTTTCCAAAAATAACTTTTTCAAAGGTTTCATTCCGTTTGGACTCCGTTTGATATTCCTTTTCCGTGAAACACTAAAACAAGGGAAAAAACAGAAACTGGCACTGGGCTCTGGGTCAATAGGTTAGTCCCAAAAGTAATATAGAAGTGCATAGTAAAGCCCATTAAACACCTAAGACGGATAATATAATAGCATGAATACTTTATAAATTATAGATACGTTGGAGACGTATCAGCATCCCCAAGCTTAATTCCTACTTGTCCTCGAGTAGGTAAATGATAAAAGAAAGAATTTATGAAGTGTGAATGCTAGCAGGTGTATAAGTTTGATCAATGCTAATTTCAATCATCTTTTCTAGCATCATTATATGTCATAATAGTAGCTCGACTCATAGAACTTTGCATTATCAAGTAACAAACTATTCACATGTTAAAGTATAGATCATAAACTTTCTTGAAAACTAACAAACCGTGTTATCAGTCATCAAACAATTACAATTCATCTTGTTTTCAGGAAGAGTCTATGTCAGAGCTTTGATTTAGAAAACTCCACATACTCAACTATCATTTAGTCTTTCACAATTGCTAACACTCACGCGATATTTATGGGTTCAAAGTTTCAATCAGACACAGAGAAAGATAGGGCCTTATAGATTCGCATCCCAACCTTTTACCTCAAGGATAATGTCAACAATAATAGTTCATGATGCCTTACATCCAATCGGATATATATATCAGAATCTTTCCAACACGAGGTGCTTGCCAAAGGATAAAATGAAAAAAGTAAAGGTGAAGATCACCATGACTCTTGCATAAAAGTAAAAGATAGGCCCTTCGCAGAGGGAAGCAGAGGTTGCCATGCGCTTTTATAGTTGGATGCACAAAATCTTAATGCGAGGGAACGTCACTTTATGTTTCCACTTGTGATAGGGACCTTTATTATGCAGTTTGTCGCTTTTATTTCTTCCATATCACAAGATCGTATAAAGCTTATTTTCTCCACACTAAAAGATCATACATATTTAGAGAGCAATTTTTATTGCATGCACCGATGAAAACTTACTTGAAGGATCGTACTCAATCCATAGATAGGTATGGTGGACTCTCATGGCAATAATGGTTTAAGGGATGTTTGGAAGCACAAGTAGTATCTCTACTTGGTGCAAGGAATTTGGCTAGCATGAGGGGGAAAGGCAAGCTCAACGTGTTGGGCGATCCATGACAATATACTTTATTTCGGATATAAGAAAACATAACCCATTACGTTGTCTTCCTTGTCCAACGTCAACCTTTTATCATGTCATATTTTAATGAGTGCTCACAATTACAAAAGATGTCCAAGATAGTATATTTATATGTTAAATCTCTCTTCCTTCAATATTCTTTCATGAATTGTTCAAGTGACCAATACAATGTTTACCACCTCTACTTCCTATATGTAAAGTTATTACTCCCCATGGGATAAGCATATGAAACATATATAATTTCAGATTTATGACATTCAAATCATTCAACCATTTACTCATAGGATATAGGTGAAGCACACGAGTAAATGACAAACTACTCCAAAAAGATATAAGTGAAGATCAATGAGTAGTTAAATAATTATGTAGCTATGTGAAGCTCTCATTTAAGAATTCCAGATCTTGGGATATTATTCAAACAACAAGCAAAATAAAACGACATTTCAAGGATAGCACTCATCATGTGAAGAAGCAAAAACTTAGGCTCAACCGATACTAACCGATAATTGTTGAAGAAGAAAGGTGGGATGCCTACCGGAGCATCCCCAAGCTTAGATGCTTGAGACTTCTTGAAATATTATCTTGGGATGCCTTGGACATCCCCAAGCTTGAGTTTTTGTGGCTCCTTAATTCCTCTCATATCACGGTCTTCCTAAATCTCAAAAGCTTCATCCACACAAAACTCAACAAGGACTCGTGAGATAAGTTAGTATAAACCAATGCAAAAACCTTATCATACTATACTGTAGAAAATCACTAAAATTATTATTCAACATTGCATACTAAATTCCTATGCATATTTAATAGTCCTATCCTCAAATAGAATCATTAAAGAAGCAAACATATGCAAACAATGCAAACATAACAGCAATCTGCCAAAACAGTACAGTCTGTAAAGAATGCAAGATTCATCATAATTCCCTAACTCCAAAAATTATGAAAGAAAATTCCCACTGTAGTAAATTTATCAGATCTTATTATGCAAAAGGTTTCAACATTTTATCACATTCTGAATTTTCTAGGGAATTTTTGCAACAGCGGTAAACTTTCTGTTTTGAAACAGCAACATGTATACTTGCAAAACAAGCATGGTAAAAGCTATCCTTGACATTTTTATTGAAAATATAGATGCAAAACATTATTATAAATAACATCAAGCAAATACTAACTAAATAAAATGACGCTCCAAGCAGAACACATATCATGTGGTGAATAAAAATATAGCTCCAAGTAAAGTTACCGATGAACGAAGACGAAAGAGGGGATGCCATCCGGGGCATCCCCAAGCTTAGGATCTTGGTTGTCCTTGGATATTACCTTGGGGTGCCTTGGGAATCCCCAAGCTTAGGCTCTTGCCACTCCTTATTCCATAGTCCATCGAATCTTTACCCAAAACTAGAAAACTTCACAACACAAAACTTAACAGAAAATCTCGTGAGCTCCGTTAGCGAAAGAAAACAAAACACCACTTCAAGGTACTGTAATGGAATCATTATTTATTTGTATTTGTGTTAAAGCTACTGTATTACAACTTCTCTATGGTTTATAAACTATTTTACTAGCCATAGATTCATCAAAAGAAGCAAACAACACACGAAAAATAGAATCTGTCAAAAACAGAATAGTCTGTAGTAATCTGTAACTAAGGCAAACTTCTGGACCTCAAAAAATTCTAAAATAAATTGGTGGACCTGAGGACTTTGTCTGGTAATCATATGCAAAAAGAATCAACTAAATAGCACTCTCCAGTAAAATGTTTTAGCTAATCTCGTGAGCACTAAAGTTTCTGTTTTTTACAGCATGATCATAAAGACTTCACCCAAGTCTTCCCGAAGGTTCTACTTGGCACAAACACTAATTAAAACACGAAACCACATCTAAACAGAATCTAGATGGATTATTTATTCATAAACAGAACCAAAAAGCAAGAAACTAAAATAAAAATTGGGTTACCTCCCAACAAGCGCTATCGTTTAACGCCTCTAGCTAGGCATGATGATTTCAATGATGCTCGCATAAAAGATAAGAACTGAAACATAAAGAGAGCATCATGAAGAATATGGCTAGCACATTTGATTCTAACCCACTTCCTATGCATATGTATTTTTTGAGCAAACAACTTATGGGAACAAGAATCAACTTGCATAGGAAGGCAAAACAAGCATAACTTCAAAACTTTAAGCACATAGAGAGGAAACTTGATATTATTGCAATTCCTACAAGCATATGTTCCTCCCTCATAATAATTTTCAGTAGCATCATGACTGAATTCAACCATATAACCAGCACATAAAGCATTCTTTTCATGATCTACAAGCATAGAATTTTTATTACTCTCCACATAAGCAAATTTATTCTCATCAATAGTAGTGGGAGCAAACTCAACAAAATAACTATCATGTGAAGCATAATCCAATTGAAAACTAAAATCATGATGACAAGTTTCATGGTTATATTTATTCTTTATAGCATACGTGTCATCACAATAATCATCAAATAGGAGGCATGCTTTCATCATAATATATTTTCTCATCAAAACTTGGGGGACAAAAAATATCATCTTCATCAAACATAGCTTCCCCAAGCTTGTGGCTTTGCATATCATTAGCATCTTGGATATTCAAAGAATTCATACTAAAAACATTGCAATCATGCCCATCATTCAAAGATCTAGTGCCAAACATTTTATAGATTTCTTCTCCTAGCACTTGAGCACAATTTTCCTTTCCATCATTCTCACGAAAGATATTAAAAAGATGAAGCGTATGAGACAAACTCAATTCCATTTTTTTGTAGTTTTCTTTTATAACTAAACTAGTGCTAAAACAAGAAACAAAAAGATTTGATTGCAAGATCTAAAGATATACCTTCAAGCACTCACCTCCCCGGCAACGGCGCCAGAAAAGAGCTTGGTTGACGGGGTGTGAGTGCCGCTTACCTAGCCTCCCCGGCAACGGCGCCAGAAAAGAGCTTGATGTCTACTACACAACATTCTTCTTGTAGACGTTGTTGTGCCTCCAAGTGCAGAGGTTTGTAGGACAGTAGCAAATTTCCCTCAGGTGGATGACCTAAGGTTTATCAATCCGTGGGAGGCGTAGGATGAAGATGATCTCTCTCAAACAACCCTGCAACCAAATAACAAAGAGTCTCTTGTGTCCCCAACACACCCAATACAATGGTAAATTGTATAGGTGCACTAGTTCGGCGAAGAGATGGTGATACAAGTGCAATATGGATGGTAGATATAGGTTTTTGTAATCTGAAAATATAAAAACAGCAAGGTAACAATTAATAAAAGTGAGCAAAAACGGTATTGCAATGCTAGTAAACAAGGCCTAGGGTTCATAATTTCAATAGTTCAAGTTCTCTCAACAATAATAACATAATTGGATCACATAACTATCCTTCAACATGTAACAAAGAGTCACTCCAAAGTCACTAATAGCGGAGAACAAATGAAGAGATTATGTAGGGTACGAAACCACCTCAAAGTTATTCGTTCGGATCGATCTATTCAAGAGTTCGTACTAGAATAACACCTTAAGACACATATCAACCAAAACCCTAATGTCACCTAGATACTCCAATGTCACCTCAAGTATCTGTGGGCATGATTATACGATATGCATCACACAATCTCATATTCATCTATTCAAACCAACACAAAGTACTTCAAAGAGTGCCCCAAAGTTTCTACCGGAGAGTCAAGACGAAAACATGTGCCAACCCCTATGCATAGGTTCATGGGCGGAACCCGCAAGTTGACCACCAAAACATACATCAAGTGGATCACGTGATATCCCATTGTCACCACAGATACGCACGGCAAGACATACATCAAGTGTTCTCAAATCCTTAAAGACTCAACCCGATAAGATAACTTCGAAGGGAAAACTCAATCCATTACAAGAGAGTAGAGGGGGGGAAACATCATAAGATCCAACTACAATAGCAAAGCTTGCGATACATCAAGATCGTACCACCTCAAGGGGTGCCGGAACAAGGTCCCGATTGGTTTTTGGTGGCTACAGAGGCTTGCGGCGGCGGAACTCCTGATGTATTATGTTCCCCGAAGGTTTTAGGGTATATGGAGATATATAGGATAAAGAAGTCGGTAATGGGAGCCACGAGGGGCCCACGAGGGTGGAGGGCGCGCCCAGGGGGTGGGCACGCCCCCCTGCCTCGTGCTCTCCTAGTTGATCTCCTGACGTGCACTCCAAGTCTCCTTTATTGCTTTCTTTCCAAAAATAACTTTTCCGAAGGTTTCATTCCGTTTGGATTTCGTTTGATATTCCTTTTCCGCGAAACACTGAAACAAGGGAAAAACAGAAACTGGCACTAGGCTCTGGGTCAATAGGTTAGTCCCAAAAGTAATATAATAGTGCATAGTAAAGCCCATTAAACATCCAAGATGGATAATATAATAGCATGAATACTTCATAAATTATAGATACATTGGAGACGTATCAAGAGGTAGCACACTTTACCCACACTACGGAATACCTGGCCTCGCGCTCCCATTCGGGTGGACCAAAGTATTCTGACGAAACCCTCCCTTTGTCATGCACTCTCCCCAGCCACTCCGACCATCTCACTCTCAGGGCTAGGTCTTCGTTGGCCCCGTGTCTACCAAAGACACCAACGGCCACCGTCGTGGAAAAACGGTCCCAAACGGGGACAAGGTACCATAAAAACAAAAACGAGCACACAAGGTTATGTCTGCTTACCGGGCCAGGGTATGCACGCCCATAACCTTCCTTCACGGGAGGCACCGGTGAGAGCCACAACAAAGGACCGAATTAAGACCTTCCCATAAGGTAAATGTGGTCGCACTGAATTAAAACCCAATTCAGTGTCACCATGACGTGATCAACATCATATTCAAGTTGAACTTAATCCAATTTAACTTTGATAAAAACTTTTTATCAATAACATGATATAAATTCTTTCATGCAACTACTCGTCATGCAAAGCAAATAACTCATATTCATGGATCAAACTTAACCACATAATTATCTTGCAACACTAAAGATCAAAACTCTCTGGTTATAACTCATTTTCATCATCAAGCAATATTTTTATTAGTTCTTTATTCAAATGAAAATATCACTTAGTAAAAATTACTACCATTAATTTCCATAGCAATATGCATAGTGCAAACCTTACTCTAATTAACCAAACAAGTTCATGCATTCAACCAGTAACTAAAACAAGCACATCTAGCAAAATAAAGTAACTAGCAATTTACCAAAATTATTTATCAAATTTTTAATGCAAATAAGAACTCATATTCAAGTAGAAAATCATAGATATTGAAATAACACCATCCAAATGCTGGTGTGGCTTGCCTTAGTGTAGAGGAGGATCACACCCCTCTTGGTTTGCTTCAAGACAAGCTTCTCCTTCTGAAAAAGAATTTAAAACCACAAAAATAAATGTCAAAACACATTTTGAAAGTCACCAGAAATTCTAGGCAGCAGAGAAAAATCCACCCTTTGGTGTGCTGCTAGAGCTTTCTATAACAAAGACAATGCAAAAGGAATCAAATCATTTGACTTATGGTTTACAAATGGTGGCTGGTCAAAGTTCAGTCAAATTTCTAAATTAAATTTGAATTAAACAGAAACCAGGGGTGACGTCGAAGGCGTAAAACGGGAGTGCGCCTCCACTTGTACCGCATCGGGCGCGAGTGGTGAGGCTGACACTGGGCCCCGCCCGTCAGGAGACAGAGAGGGGGATCGAGATCAGAGGGGGGGCGGCGCTTTACCGGAGCTTACGTCGGCGACGAGGGGGTTTGGGGCTAAGCTAGAGGGATAGGATTGAAGCAGGGCTCGAGGCACACCTGCCCGTACCCGTGGCTTGGCGAGAGGTGGACGGAGTGGCTCGCGCTCGAGCTCGCAAGCTTCGGTGGCGGTCGAAGTTCGCCGGAGAGGGGGAAGACGACGGCTAGGGGCGGCTCCGAGAGCTTGGCGGTGTCCAGGCAGCACCAACGGACCACCAATGCCCCGCCCAAGCAGTTGCTTGAGCTCGGGAGGCACCGTAGAGCGGCGGCTGGCCTGCGGGGATCGCTGGAGTCCTTTGGTCAGGGTGACGGCCAGAGGCCTGCCCGAACGAGCTTCTGCTCGTCTACGTGTTCGTGGAGGTTGGGTGGAGTGGTGCTTGGCTCGAAAACAAGGAGGGGCGCGCTATATATAGCCGGAGCAGAGGGGGGGCAACGTGTCACCGCCGGAGCGCTCTAGACACACGGTGAACATCGACGAGAAGCTCCAACGCGAGGGGGCAAGGGCTCAGCTTCAACGCAGGAGCTTGCCCACGCTTGCAGACGAGCACAGGAGGCGGTTGGGGAAGTGGACATGCGCATGCGCGCACTGTGGCGTTTTGGACGCGACACGCCCGTGCTTGCTGCGGCGGCTCCGGCATTGGCGAGCGCCAGGGAGCGGTTAAGGGTGATGGGTCGAGGCTTGTGGCGTGGTGCGGCAGTTGGCGGCGAGCGCTGGAACGAGCACGCGCGAAACAGAGGGCAAGGCGACAGCCAGAGCGCGTCGAAACGCTGCCAGGCATCGTGTCCTCGCGCGGTCACCAAGCTGGCATGATCAAAACGACGTCCAGCAGCGGCCAAACCTTGTCTACGCGCTCGACTGTGCAGTGTTACGTCTAGGAGAGGTGATGGCTCAGACCCAGGCCGACCAGATTGGACTCAACTAAGCTGGCAAGTTTCTGACCAGAAACTTGGTCGCCAAGTTTGGACACCTTCTAGAAGACCATTAGGGTTGATCTCCTAGGGTTTAGGGTTTCTTAGGAGGGTGTTTAGGCTCAAGAAAGATCAAGGCTAAAAGCTCAAGGAAAAATGTACTTGCTGTACAAACTGGGATTTTAGGTTAGAAGAGACATGATTTTCTATAGCAAAAATATTCCAAAAAAGTGGAGCAATATTTTTGCATGGGAAGGTGTGCCAGGGTTCTAAGAATATTCATGATTTATCTCAGATTTTTTTGAGCAAGAAAATTTGAGGTTGCTTTGGGGCACAAGTTTCTGAAGTGAGTTTCAGAGGGGAAAATGAATATTTTCTTTTAGGACAAATATTCATTTGATTATTTTGGGAATTTGTGGGAAGAATAAGGTAGATAGGTCACTTGGGTGAAAGTCAAGGATATGCCCAAGTGACAAGTCCATTTGAAATGATTGAAAACCCAAATCAAATCAGGGCAGAAACCACGGTGAAAACCAAGTCCGGAAAAAGAGAGAAGGCAAAATCCAGGCTGTCACATATACTTGTGGGTCGTTAGGGTGTGGGTAACATCTTTCCCATCACCGGTATGTCGACCAAGGGGACATGTATAACATACAAAATGACAGATGTTTGAACCACCCGTTAGTGGTTGATTCCTCTAAAATGCATCATGTTTTCTCGGATTTTTTGCCTTGCACACATTTGGCATATGCGTGTTCTTGTTCTCATTTGGTCATATTATTTCCAAAATCATATTAACATTGGTTGTTAAATATGATTGCAAGTTTTTAGGTAATTTATGAAAACCAACACCACAATAGCATGAAGGTAGTGAAGTTTAAGAACTTTATTTCGAAGATGGAGTAAAGGACCTATCCAAACTCCTAACCAGGAACTAGTTCAATTGCACTCGACCATACTACCCAATCTCACCTTCATCGCTTCAACCACAACAAAATTTGTGAAGGAAGGTAAATCATTCGATGAACACAACCACCACAAAACTTGGAGAGAAGAAGAGAGATGAGATCTAGAGGGAGTTGCTTCACTTAGATCTATCCTGGGTCCCTCAACATATGTGGTTCCATGAGCCAATAATCATAGAACTACACCATGATAGAGGGAGAAAGAGAGATCCACATTTGTGAGATAGATGTTTGAGTTCTGCATTCCATGCTCTATCCCCTATATCAAGAACCGGTCAATCATCCATTCGGTAGTGACTATTTATGGTATAATAGAGATGAATTCCCTTTCCCGATCATTGTCGTTGACTATGGTTCCTCTCTAGTGAGCACATAGTCCCCCTCGGGAGTGGGAGATGTAGGCCATTAATAAAATGTGATTTTTCATAATGCTTATTTGACATTTATGTGATTAATTTGAAATTTAGGTGTGCAGTTGTTTACCTATGGCATATGAATTGCTTGTTGTCTAATTTAAAGGCAAAGGTGATATGATCTAAATGCTAACGTGGCTAAGCACATATTGCCAAGAAATTACACTACCTTCATGTGACACGTATTGGTATCAAAGAGAGTCAAAGGTGACAGGAGCAAAATGCAAAGCAACATCACTTAAGGCGTTGGTCCATTCTCTTTATCTTAATTACCCTACTTATACTAATGTGGAGGAGTACAATAGTGTTTCAAAACCGAGTAGGGGGATGATGACCCACAAGTCTAGGGGATTGCAATTGTCTTTGATGGGAAGTAATAACCTAATTTATTGATTCGACACAAGAGCTCATCTTCTCAAAATATCATAGGCTTGTATTCCATATATAGATAGAAATGCTTCATACAAAATTGCCTCTCATCTACAATCCCACCCCACTTGCTTCAATATCCATAAAGAGAACTAAGCAGTATTAAGGTGACCTTGTGGGTAAACCAAAACCGTCACCTTTGAAATTTAGTGAGAGATCATCTTATAATGCTACCGCCGAACTAAACAAAATAAGATGCATAAAGGATAAACATCACATGCAATCAATATAAGTGATACAATATGGCCATCATCATCTTGTGCCTTTGATCTCCATCTCCAAAGCACCGTCATGATCACCATCGTCACTGGCTTGACACCTTGATCTCCATCGAAGCATCGTTGTCGTCTCGCCAACTATTGCTACCGCTTAGTGATAAAGTAAAGCAATTACATGGCAATTGCATTTCATACAATAAAGCGACAACCATATGGCTCCTGCCAGTTGCCGAAAACTGTGTTACAAAACATGATCATCTCATACAATAAAATTTAGCATCATGTCTTGACCATATCACATCACAACATGCCCTGCAGAAACAAGTTAGATGACCTCTACTTTGTTGTTGCAAGTTTTAGTGGCTGCTAAGAGCTGAGCAAGAACCATTCTTATCTACGCATCGAAACCACAACAATTTTTTGTCAAGTGTGTTATTTTAACCTTCAACAAGGACCGGGCGTAGTCACACTCGATTCAACTAAAATTGGAGAAACTGACACCCGCCAGCCACCTGTGTGCAAAGCACGTCGGTAGAACCAGCCTCGCATAAGCGTACGCGTAATGTCGGTCTAGGCCGCTTCATCCAACAATACCGTCGAATCAAAGTATGACATAATGGTAAGCAGTATGACTATTATCGCCCACAACTCTTTGTGTTCTACTCGTGCATATAACATCTACGCATAGACCTGACTCGGATGCCACTGTCGGGGAACGTAGTAATTTCAAAAAAAATCCTAGCACACGCAAGATCTATCTAGGTGATGCATAGCAACGAGAGGGGAGAGTGTTGTCCACGTACCCTCGTAGACCGAAAGCGGAAGCGTTTAGTAACACGGTTGATGTAGTCAAACGTCTTCGTGATCCAACCGATCCAAGTACCGAACGCACGGCACCTCCGCGATTTTCACACGTTCAGCTCGGTGACGTCCCTCGTACTCTTGATCCATCTGAGGCCAAGGGAGAGTTTCATCAGCACGACGGCGTGGTGACGGTGATGATGAAGTTACCGATGCAGGGCTTCGCCTAAGCTCTACAACGATATGACCGAGGTGGAAATCTGTGGAGGGGGGCACCACACACGGCTAAGACAACTGTCAACTTGTGTGTTCTAGGGTGCCCCCCTCCCCAGTTTATAAAGGAGGGAGGGGGAGGTAGGCCGGCCTCTCTAGGCGCGCCAAAGGGGGGAGGAGTCCTCCTCCTAGTAGGAGTAGGACTCCCCCTTTCCTAGTCCCACTAGGAATAGAAGGAAGAGGGGGAAGGAGAAAGGAAAGGGGGGCCAGCCCCCTCACCCAATTCAGATTGGGCTTGGGGGCGCCCCCTCCTAGGATGCCTTCTCTCCTCTCCCACTAAGGCCCATTAAGGCCCATATACTCCCCGGGGGGTTCCGGTAACCCCCGGTACTCCGGTAAATGCCCGAACTCACCCGGAACCATTCCGATGTCCAAACATAGCCTTCCAATATATCAATCTTTATGTCTCGACCATTTCGAGACTCCTCGTCATGTCCATGATCACATCCAGGACTCCGAACTACCTTCGGTACATCAAAACACATAAACTCATAATACCGATCGTCACCGAACGTTAAGCGTGCGGACCCTACGAGTTCGAGAACTATGTAGACATGACCGAGACTCATCTCCGGTCAATAACCAATAGCGGAACCTGGATGCTCATATTGGTTCCTACATATTCTACGAAGATCTTTATCGGTCAAACCGCATAACAATATACGTTGTTCCCTTTGTCATCGGTATGTTACTTTCCCGAGATTCGATCATCGGTATCCCAATACCTAGTTCAATCTCGTTACCGGCAAGTCTCTTTACTCGTTCTGTAATGCAACATCCCGTAACTAACTCATTAGTCACATTGCTTGCAAGGCTTATAGTGATGTGTATTACCGAGAGGGCCTAGAGATACCTCTCCGATACACGGAGTGACAAATCCTAATCTCGATCTATGCCAATTCAACAAACACCATCTGAGACACCTGTAGAGCATCTTTATAGTCACCCAGTTACGTTGTGACGTTTGATAGCACACTAAGTGTTCCTCCGGTATTCGGGAGTTGCATAATCTCATAGTCATAGGAACATGTATAAGTCATGAAGAAAGCAATAGCAACAAACTAAACGATCATCGTGCTAAGCTAACGGATGGGTCAAGTCAATCACATCATTCTCTAATGATGTGATCTCGTTCATCAAATGAAAACTCTTTGTCCATGGCTAGGAAACTTAACCATCTTTGATTCAACGAGCTAGTCAAGTAGAGGCATACTAGTGACACTCTGTTTGTCTATGTATTCACACATGTACTAAGTTTCCGATTAATGCAATTCTAGCATGAATAATAAACATTTATCATGATATAAGGAAATATAAATAACAACTTTATTGTTGCCTCGAGGGCATATTTCCTTCAAGTGATAGGGAACATTGCATGGAAAACAAAAAAAAATCCTATGAAACACCCAAAGATCTATCCATAGAGATGCTAGCAATGAGATGTACCCTTGTAGACCAAAAGCGTTAACGATATAAAGATCTTGGTTGGTGTAATCGTACTCCGTCGCAATCCAATTTGATCCAAGCACCGCACGTGTGGCTCCTCCGAGATTAGCACATGTTCAGCTCAGTGATGTCCTCTCCTTCTTGATCCAGCCAGCGAGGGAGAGGAGGTAGATGAGATCTGAACCAGCACGACGGCATGGTAGTGGTGGCAGCAGCGAAACTGTAGCAGGGCTTCGCCAAGCATCTATGCGACGAGGTGTAACAGGAGGGAGAGACATCCAGGGTGTGTTGTGTTCAGCCCCTGCACCCCTCCTCCCTATATATAGGGGTGTGGGGAGGTACGGCCAGCCATGGCCCCTCCTCCAACGAGAGGGGTGGCGTGCAGGGGGTGGGTGTCCTCCAAGCCAGGTGGAGGCACGTCCACCCCTAGGGTTTGCCTCCCCAGGCGCATGGGCCTTAGCGGGCAGGTGCGCCTGGCCCAAATAGGCCAGGGAACCCCCTACAGCCCATGCACACCCTTGGGGCTGATAGGACCCGCTGGTATACTTTCAGACCCCTCCGGAGCCTTCTGGAAGCTTCCCGGTACAATACCTGGAAAAACGAAATTTCTTCCAGAACCCCGCAACAACTTTTCATATATAAATCTTTACTCCGGACCATTCCGGAGCTCCTCGTGATGTCCCGGATCCCATCCGAAACTCCGAACTATCTTCGGACTTCACCATATGAATATCTCAATACTACCTTAGCGCTACTGAACGTTAAGTGTGTGACCCTACGAGTTCGGGAACATGCAGACATGACCGAGGCTCCTCTCCGATGAGTAATCAATAGCAGTATCTGGATGCCCATATTTATTCTCACATATTCAATGAAGATCTTTATCAGCTGAACCACGATACCGAGGATTCAGTTAATCCCGTATACAATTCCCTTTGTCCGGCGATATGTTACTTGCCCGAGATTCTATCATCGGTATCTCCATACCTAGTTCAATCTCATTTCTGGCAAGTCTCTTTACTCACTCTGTAATATAATATCCCCATGACTAAACTCATTAGTCACATGCTTGCAAGCTTCTTGTGATGTTGTATTACCGAGAGAGCCCTGAGATATCTCTCCATCACACAAAATGACAAATCCCAGACTCGATCCATGCAACCCAACAAACATTTTCCAAAATACTTGTACATCACCTTTATGATCACCCAGTTACAAAGTGATGTTTGATAACCCACAAAGCATTCTTATGGTATTCTGGAGTAGCATGATCTCATGGTCTAAGGAACAGATACTTGACATGAAGAAATCTATAGCAAATCAACGAAGTGATATGATCTGATGCAAAGCTTACGGTTGGGTCTGTCAATCACATCATTCTTCTAATGATGCCATCCCGTTATCAAATGAAAACTCATATCTATGGTTAGGAAACCTTAACCATCTTTGATCAACGAGCTAGTCTAGTAGAGACTCACTAGGGACATAGAGTTGTTTATGTATCCACACATGTATTTATGTTTCCAATCAAAACAATTCTAGCATGGATAATAGATATTTATCATGAACAGGAAATATGGTAATAATATCCTTATTATTGCCTCTAGGGCATATTTCCAACAGTTGCATAATAGCCCTGTCAATATATATATATATGAGAAAAATGTTTCCTACCACCTAGTGGTAGTTACCACCACTTGTGTTTTGTATGTTGTATGTAGTATCTATCAAATCGAAGAGCATGTACGTGTAGTACGTATATATAAAAATGTTTAGGTAGTATATATACTACTTTTTGGTATATATATATATATATATATATATATATATATATATATATATATATATATATATATATATATATATATATATATATATATATATATATATATATATATATATATCCAACAGAAGTCAAGCAAATTACACTACTAACAAAAAAACTCCACGTGTGTTTTTTGCTACTATTTTTATCTAATTTTCTATCTGTTTGTTGGAACAATGCGTGTGACATACCTTTGGAAAGCTTTTGATTAGGCAAAACTTTTTCATGTTTTAACACTTTTCGAGATTCCTTATGGTCTAATAGTAGTTTTGAAACTGCAACACTCGACGAGCGTATTTTCAGGAAATTTTTCAAACAACTCACTGGAATGGTGCAAACAATACGCCGCGGGAAGATATCAATGAGGCGCAACTTTTTCAAGTAGAATAGTCTCTTTAATTCCTTATGGTTTAAGAGCAAATTTGAATTGACCAAAACATGGCAACTATGTTTTTCACGGACCCCAAAATCGACGAAGTGAATTGCATCAGACAGAAAATCGCACTGCAATGACGACTGAGATAACTGCATGTGGTTTTTTCGATATTGTGTTTTGTTATAATTTTTGACCATTTGTCGAAATGAGGCGTGTGATACACCGCTAGAAAGCTATGCAACAGGCGGAATTTCTTCCATGCAGAACACTTTTTAAGATTTCTTACCGTTTTACATGAATTTCAGAAATGGTGTGGTGTGCGTCAAGTAGCAGCGGCGTATTTTCATGGAATTTTTTAAAACGCTCGTCGGAATGATGCAAATGATACTGTAACGCCCCGGATTCGATGCGCCAGGTGTCTTCCAGTTATTCGCCGCCGTTACCATGTCATTTGCTTGCGTGTTGCACTTTGCCATGTCATCATCTGCATTTCATATCATGTCATCATGTGCATCGCATTTGCATACGTGTTCGTCTCATGCATCCGAGCATTTTCCCCGTTGTCCGTTTTGCAATCCGGCAATCCTATGTCTCCCGGCGCCCCTTTTACCTCTTTTAGGTATGCGGGTGTTAAGCGGTCTCGGAATGGACCGAGGTTTGTCAAGCGGCCTTGGTATAGCACCGTGAACCGCTGTCAAGTTTTGGATCATTTGGAGGTCGTTTGGTACTCCAACAGTTAGCAGGTAACCGCAAAAGCCTCTTTGTTTGCAGCCCAACTCCCTTTCAAAGTGGCCCAAAACCCACCTAACTCCCTCCATGCTCTCGGTCGTTCGATCACGATCGCGTGGCAAAACCGCACCTCATTTGGACTCTCCTAGCTCCCTCTACCTATAAATACATCTTCCCTCCAAATCGCAGTCCAAACCCCGAAACCCTAAAATTGTCCCTCGCTGCCGGGACACGTCCGCCGCCACGGGCCTTAATCGCGCCGCCGCCCTCAGCCAATCCCGCTTCGCCACGTGGCCTCGGCCGGCGCCTCGCGCCATCCGCCCGCCGCCCATGCGCCTCCGCCTCCGCCATGCGAGCCTCGCCAGCCAGCCGGCGACCCTCCACCGCCCGGCTGCGGCGCCTCGCCGCCCGCCGCCACGGCCGCCTCCTCCCTCGCCCGGCGGTCCCTCGCCGGCATCCGCCCGCCGCCCCAGCCCTTTCCGGCGAACCTCGGGCCAGCGCGGCCCGATCCAGATTTGGATCCGGTCAAACGAGGTTGACCCCGATTCCACTAAGTCCCCGAAATTGTTGCATTTTGTTGCATTTTCGTCGTGCCATAACTCTGCATCCGTAGCTCCGTTTCGTGCGTGTAGTATGTCGAAATGTTCTTCTCGAAGAGTAGATCATTTCATCTCATTGCATCATTTTCATTTGAGCTCATCTTGATGCCCTAAATGCCGTTGGAAGAGTGCTATGTGATGTTAGTTTCTGATTCTTATCAGAACATGCACTTTTGTCATTTTTGCCATGATTGATGTGTGCATCCTATGCTCTTGAGTCCTACATGTGTTTTGTAATATGCCATGCCATATTTCCAGGGGTGTATGCCATGTATTTTTGTGATCTATGTGGTGACTAGCACAAGCATGCAAAGTAGGTGTCCTGATGTTGCTGTTTTCAGCCCTGTTTTGCTGATATTTTGATGCCATGTTAACTTGATGCTACCGAGAGATCCATGCATATTTTGAGATACTTCAGTAAGGATGTTTTGTTATACATGTCTTGCTCTATCCATCCATGCCCTTGTTTGCAATTATGGAGTGCCATAGCTTGAGTCAATCAAGCTCTACTTTTGCTATAAAATGTTTCCTGGCAGATTATTTACATGTTATTCAATTTTGCCAAGGTTGTTGTAGTTGATCCTTGCATGCTATGTTGTTGTTCTTGCCATGTATAGCTTCTATGCCATGTCTTCTTACTGTTGGTTGCCTTGCCATGCCATGTATTGCTCTGTGGTGAGTGGTTCAAGCTCACCAACATGCCTACTTATCGTTGTTCCTGCCATGTTCAAATCTGTAATATAACTTGCCATGTTTACATGGGTGCCATCATATTTTATGATCCTTTTTGGCTTATGGTCAGTAAGGGACTTTTGTTCTATGCAATTAGTAGATTCATGCCATGCCTTTGTTTGCCATTATAAGTTCCTGTAACATGTTGGTTGATAGCTCTAAACATTGCAACTTTGATGTTATTTACGCCAATGCTGAAACTGTTATTATTTGCAATCTTGCCATGTCATTTTGAGCATGTTCTAGTTGTTTCTGGAGATAGCTCAGTGATCATGTTTTGTAATGCTTTACCTGTACATCATGCCCATTCCTTTTGTTATTATGTTGAGGTCCTGTAGCATGTTGTTTTGATGCTTGCAATATGCTAACTTGCTGTTTTGGACAGATTATTGCTATGACTTGTATAGTGTGTATGTGTTGAACCGTTGCTCCGTTTTGAGTGTGCTCTATATGAAACTTGCTTGATTTTGCATGTAGTTTCATATTATCATGTTGCATCCTTGTTTTGAGGTGTTTGCTTGATGTTTGTATGCATTTTGCATCAATGCCATGCTTATCTTGTTTTGCTCATATCTTCTAGGCCGTAGCTCCGAATCTAATGAACTTTATATGTAACTTGACTAGAATTTCGTGTAGATCATCGTGGTGCATATTAACTTGCTGTTTAACAACTTGAACATAAGGTTTATTCAGATCTGGACCAATTTCGAAATTTGCATATGAGGACTTACCGGAATTGTTCTATGTTGTTCCCGGCCTCATTTCAACTTGCTTTGTTGTGTTGGTCTTGTATGCATCATCTTTTGCCATGAGTAGCTTCATGTAGCTTCGTCATGCATCATGCTTGGTTGTGCATCATGTCTTGTTCATGTGTGGTGTGTTTACCTATGTTGTGTGCTTCTTCTTGTTAGTTCCTGTTTCGTTGCGATCGTGAGGATTCGTTTGTCTTCGCTTGGTTCGGCTTCTTCCGTTCGTCTTCTTCATGGACTCGCTCTTCTTCCTAGCGGGATTTCAGGCAAGATGACCGCTACCCTGGATCTCACTACTATCATTGCTATGCTAGTTGCTCCGTTCTACCGCTATGCTGCGCTACCTATCACTTGCTGCTCAAGCCATCCCATATTGCCATGCCAACCTCTAACCTTTTGCACCCTTCCTATGCAAACCGTTGTTTGGCTATGTTACCGCTTTGCTCAGCCCCTCTTATAGCGTTGCTAGTTGCAGGTGAAGATGAAGTTTGTTCCTTGTTGGAACATGGAGATGTTGTTCCTTGTTGGAACATGTTTACTTGTTGGGATATCACAATATATCTTATATTATTAATGCATCTATATACTTGGTTAAGGGTGGAAGGCTCGGCCTTATGACTGGTGTTTTGTTCCACTCTTGCCGCCCTAGTTTCCGTCATATCGGTATTATGTTCCCGGATTTTGCGTCCCTAACGCGTCGGGTGATTTATGGGACCCCTTGACAGTTCGCTTTGAATAAGACTTTTCCAAAGAAGGCCCAACATTGGTTTTACCATTTGCCTCACCTATACCCTTTTTCCCTTGGGTTTCGGAGCCCGAGGGTCATCTTTATTTAGCCCCCCGGCGGTGCTCCTTGAGTGTTGGTCCGAACCGAGCAACTTCTGGAGGCCACCACGGGCAACTCGAGGTTGGTTTTACTCGTAGCTTGACTTATCCGGTGTGCCCTAAGACCGAGATACGTGCGACTCCTATCGGGTTTGTCGGCACATCCGGCGGCTTTGCTGGTCTTGTTTTATTCTTTGTCGAAATGTCTTGTAGCCGGATTCCGAGACTGATCGGGTCTTCCGGGAGAAGGAATATCCTTCGTTGATCGCGAGAGCTTATCATGGGCTAAGTTGGGACACCCTGCGCAGGTATAAACTTTCGAGAGCCGTGCCCGCGGTTATGTGGCAGATGGGAATTTGTTAATATCCGGTTGTAGTAAACTTGAAGCAAACTCTTCTAAAATACACCAACCGTATGCGTAACCGTGAGTGTCTCTTTTGGGGTTGATCGAGAGGAGAACACGGTTTCGGGTTATGTTTGGCGTAAGTAGGAGTCGGGATCACTTCTTGATCATTGCTAGTTGACGACCGTTCCTTTGTTTCTCTTCTCGCTCTCATTTGCGTTGGTTAGCCACCATATATGCTTAGTCGTTGCTGCAACCTCACCACTTTATCCCTTCCTTTCCCTTTAAGCTTTGCTAGTCTTGATACCCATGGTAATGGGATTGCTGAGTCCTCGTGGCTCACAGATTACTACACCACCAGTTGCAGGTACAGGTTTGCGATGATCATGGCGTGAGGCGATGTTTGCTTGTGTTGGAGTTCTTCTTCCGCTTCTTCTTGATCGGGGATAGGTTCGGTCGGCAGCCTGGGCTAGCAGGGTGGATGTCGTTTGAGCCTCTGTTTATGTTTCATCCGTAGTCGGATGTTGATCTCTTGTATATGATGTTGATGTATTCTTGTGGCATTTGTGCCTTGTATATGTACCCCCATCTATTATGTAATGTTGATGTAATGATATCCACCTTGCAAAAGCGTTTCAATATGCGGGTCTATCCTTGGTGGGACCGTCGAGTTCCTTTTGGATAGGGTCGCATACTGGGCGTGACAAGTTGGTATCAGAGCCTCGACCGACCCTAGGAGCCCCCTTGATTGATCGTGTAGTTTGGCCGTTGTTGAGTCTAGAAGAAAACTGTTTTCGGAGTCTAGTTATATCGGAGAGTAGGAATTATTTTTACTCCTCTGCCCCTTCGTCGCTCTGGTGAGAAATCTTGACGTAGGTGTTTTGAATTACTTCTCTTCCCCTTCGAATTTTTCTTTAGGATCACGCAGCTGGTTTTCTGATCGTTGGTTCTCATCTCTTTTTATCCGGTGCAATTTTCGTCAAGTTGACTCGACCATCTTCATCTTTGAGTTCAATCCTCTGTTGTTTTCTTTTCCCCACCCACCCTCCCTTCTTCTTCTCGGAACCGGAGTCCGTAATCGGGTATCCATCCTACTCGTGTAAAGTTTTTGCTCTCTCTCCTCAATGATTTCAACCGGTGTTTTCTCTTCAAGATATTCGTCGTTTTTCCCCTTCCAAGGTTATCTGTGTTTTCCCGCCCTCCCACCCTATTATTCCCGGAGTTTGAGTTTCTTCCGACCATCAATTTCATTCGTACGGAGTCTCTTCAGTCTTCCCTCAATTGTTTCAACTGGTGAATTTCTCTTTTGTTCGACATTCTTCATTTCTTCCCCGGTGGATTCAAATCAAGTTTTTCGTTGTCGATCGTATTTTTTTCCCTCAGCTCAAATATTTCCCTTTGCTCGTTCACCTCTCGCCAGTTTATCATTCCGGAGTGTTCAAGACTTCTCAGGAGATTCGTCTGTGTTCTAATTAATTCGAGGCTGTCACCTCATTCAAATATTTCATTTGTTCCGGTGCATCATCTATCTGTTCAACAATCCTTTCCGACGATGTTATCTTTTCAGTGGGCCCTAACCCACAGGCCTTTTTCCAGGATCTTACCTGACTCTTCTGATTTCCCCGGAGCTATTCCCAGTTCTTTTCAAGTCTGACATAAGAATGAATTTCATCAGTCAGATGCCTTTTCAAGATCGATTTCAAATCATTTCATTGTTGGCTCAACCTTTTCGTTTTTTTCATTCTTCCGGAGTACCTCAGTTATTTTGGTGGTGTTTCTCGCCATCATTTGAAGACCGAAGAAGAGTTCCTTCTAAATCTTGTCCATTCTCCCGGAGATTCATGGTGCTAGCTCGATGTTATCCTATCTAGTTGTTTCCAGTTGTGCAATTCTTTTCATCCATCCGGAGTATTTCAGGAGTTGCTTTTCTGTTCCGTTTATCCGGAGGCCTCCATTTCAGAAGATTTCTTCGTTCCAAGTTTTCAGCTTCGTTCATCTCAATATTCTTCCGGTGCTTCGTTCAAGTATTCTTCTATCAGTTCGCGATCTCTTTGTTCTCTTGCATTTTAATTCCCTCAAGTATCTTCGTGCTTTTCTAATTCTTCCCGGTGATTCATTCTCTTCGTCAGTCATTTCCGAGTTCTAACGGTGGTTCGTTCAAGATTATTTTTCTTTGATTATCATTTAATCCTTTCGTTCTCTTCAATCCTACCGGTGGTTCATGAAGACCTTTCTCTAGTTTTGCGCCATATTTCCCTTAATCATTTTCAAGAAGAATAAGTAGTTTGCAAAATCCATTGTTTGTCATCAATTTAATTTGATGAAGGATAAGCATACAATAAATCTTATTCTTATTTCATCCAAGTGTTTAATCCCTTTCTTCGGAGTTTGTTCTTGAGGAATAAATTCTAGTTCCAAGTGTTTTCATCTTTTCTTTTCTGGAGTTCAAATTTCCTCGACCATCTCGTCAGAACCTCCATCTAATCACCGCAAGGCTCATCTTATTCTTTCGTCCTTCATTCTATCTCATCATCCTTTCGTTACCGGAGTTCTTCACGGTGGTTCTTCATGATTTAATCCATTCTTCAAGAGTTCATCAAGATTCTTGTTGGTGGAGTTCAAGTATCTTTTCTTCTCGCATTTTGAAGTGCAAACAAGCCTCCGTATTCTTTTGAAGTGGAGTTTTGCATTTCTTCGTTCCTCTCAGCTACCCAATCATTTCCGTTTGTGGCCGGTTATCACCTCATAATTTCTGAGATGTTATCCATAACTCCACATCAAGCTTATTCCTTCGTTGTTGATTTTCTCAACAACTCCATTCAATCCTTCCTTCTAAGTTCTTTTCATTTCTATTTCAATTCTTTCCGGAGGTTTTGTGTTGTTCCTTTCATCAAGTATCTTTCCATCCTCTCTAGTTCATGTTCTATTCTTTCAATGTTCAGCCGGAGTGATGCATAAATCCTTTCAGTCTTATTCGTTTCTTTTCTCATTCTAACCACTCCGGTTAGAACGAGTTGTTTCTTAGTCTATCTGATTTCGTGAGCTTTTGATTCTCGTCATTCTCGTCGTTCCTATCTTCTTCTCGAGTGCTCTCGATTCCTTGTTTCTTCTTGGAGTTCTTGTTTCACCTCATCCTTTTTCCCTTCCGTCTCGGTCCTAAGATCTCGGGACGAGATCTCTTGTTAGTGGAGGAGTGTTGTAACGCCCCGGATTCGATGCGCCAGGTGTCTTCCAGTTATTCGCTGCCGTTACCATGTCATTTGCTTGCGTGTTGCACTTTGCCATGTCATCATCTGCATTTCATATCATGTCATCATGTGCATCGCATTTGCATACGTGTTCGTCTCATGCATCCGAGCATTTTCCCCGTTGTCCGTTTTGCAATCCGGCACTCCTATGTCTCCCGGCGCCCCCTTTTACCTCTTTTCGTGTGCGGGTGTTAAACGGTCTCGGAATGGACCGAGGTTTGTCAAGCGGCCTTGGTATAGCACCGGTAGACCGCCTGTCAAGTTTCGGATCATTTGGAGGTCGTTTGGTACTCCAACGGTTAACCGGGTAACCGCAAAAGCCTCTTTTGTTTGCAGCCCAACTCCCCTTTCAAAGTGGCCCAAAACCCACCTAACTCCCCTCCATGCTCTCGGTCGTTCGATCATGATCGCGTGGCCGAAAACCGCACCTCATTTGGACTCTCCTAGCTCCCTCTACCTATAAATACATCTTCCCCTCCGAAATCGCAGTCCAAACCCCCCCGAAACCCTAAAATTCGTCCCCGCGCTCGCCGGACACGTCCGCCGCCACCGGACGCAATCGCGCCGCCGCCCTCAGCCAATCCCGCTTCGCCACGTGGCCTCCGGCCGGCGCGCTCGCCATCTCCGCCGCCGCCGCGCCGCCTCGCCATGAGGCCTCGCCTGCCCCCAACGACCTCCGCGCCCGGCGCCCGGCGCCTCGCCGCCCGCCACGCCGCCGCCTCCTCCCTCGCCCGGCGGTCCCTCGCCGGCATCCGCCCGGCCGCCCCAGCCCTTTCCGGCGAACCTCGGGCCCGGCGCGGCCCCGATCCAGATTTGGATCCGGTCAAACGAGGTTGACCCCGATTCCACTAAGTCCCCGAAATTGTTGCATTTTGTTGCATTTTCGTCGTGCCATAACTCTGCATCCGTAGCTCCGTTTCGTGCGTGTAGTATGTCGAAATGTTCTTATCGAAGAGTAGATCATTTCATCTCATTGCATCATTTTCATTTGAGCTCATCTTGATGCCCTAAATGCCGTTGGAAGAGTGCTATGTGATGTTAGTTTCGATTCTTATCGAACATGCACTTTGTCATTTTGCCATGATTGATGTGTGCATCCTATGCTCTTGAGTCCTACATGTGTTTTGTAATATGCCATGCCATATTTCCAGGGGTGTATGCCATGTATTTTTGTGATCTATGTGGTGACTAGCACAAGCATGCAAAGTAGGTGTCTGATGTTGCTGTTTTCATTCTGTTTTGTTGATATTTTGATGCCATGTTAACTTGATGCTACCGAGAGATCCATGCATATTTTGAGATACTTCAGTAAGGATGTTTTGTTATACATGTCTTGCTCTATCCATCCATGCCCTTGTTTGCAATTATGGAGTGCCATAGCTTGAGTCAATCAAGCTCTACTTTTGCTATAAAATGTTTCCTGGCAGATTATTTACATGTTATTCAATTTTGCCAAGGTTGTTGTAGTTAATCCTTGCATGCTATGTTGTTGTTCTTGCCATGTATAGCTTCTATGCCATGTCTTCTTACTGTTGGTTGCCTTGCCATGCCATGTATTGCTCTGTGGTGAGTGGTTCAAGCTCACCAACATGCCTACTTATCGTTGTTCCTGCCATGTTCAAATCTGTAATATAACTTGCCATGTTTACATGGGTGCCATCATATTTTATGATCCTTTTTGGCTTATGGTCAGTAAGGGACTTTTGTTCTATGCAATTAGTATATTCATGCCATGCCTTTGTTTGCCATTATAAGTTCCTGTAACATGTTGGTTGATAGCTCTAAACATTGCAACCTGATGTTATTTCTGCCAATGCCTGAAACTGTTATTATTTGCAATCTTGCCATGTCATTTTGAGCATGTTCTAGTTGTTTCTGGAGATAGCTCAGTGTTCATGTTTTGTAATGCTTTACCTGTACATCATGCCCATTCCTTTTGTTATTATGTTGAGGTCCTGTAGCATGTTGTTTTGATGCTTGCAATATGCTAACTTGCTGTTTTGGACAGATTATTGCTATGACTTGTATAGTGTGTATGTGTTGAACCGTTGCTCCGTTTTGAGTGTGCTCTATATGAAAGTTTCTTGATTTTGCATGTAGTTTCATATTATCATGTTGCATCCTTGTTTTGAGGTGTTTGCTTGATGTTTGTATGCATTTTGCATCAATGCCATGCTTATCTTGTTTTGCTCATATCTTCTAGGCCGTAGCTCCGAATCTAATGAACTTTATATGTAACTTGACTAGAATTTCGTGTAGATCATCGTGGTGCATATTAACTTGCTTTTTAACAACTTGAACATAAGGTTTATTCAGATCTGAACCAATTTCGAAATTTGCATATGAGGACTTACTGAAATTGTTCTATGTTGTTCCCGGCCTCATTTAAACTTGCTTTGTTGTGTTGGTCTTGTATGCATCATCTTTTGCCATGAGTAGCTTCATGTAGCTTCATCATGCATCATGCTTGGTTGTGCATCATGTCTTGTTCATGTGTGGTGTGTTTACCTATGTTGTGTGCTTCTTCTTGTTAGTTCCTGTTTCGTTGCGATCGTGAGGATTCGTTCGTCTTCGCTTGGTTCGGCTTCTTCCGTTCGTCTTCTTCATGTACTCGCTCTTCTTCCTAGCGGGATTTTAGGCAAGATGACCGCTACCTTGGATCTCACTACTATCATTGCTATGCTACTTGCTCCGTTCTATCGCTATGCTGCGCTACCTATCACTTGCTCCTCAATCCATCCCATATTGCCATGTCAGCCTCTAACCTTTTGCACCCTTCCTATGCAAACCGTTGTTTGGCTATGTTACCGCTTTGCTCAGCCCCTCTTATAGCGTTGCTAGTTGCAGGTGAAGATGAAGTTTGTTCCTTGTTGGAACATGGAGATGTTGTTCCTTGTTGGAACATGTTTACTTGTTGGGATATCACAATATATCTTATATTATTAATGCATCTATATACTTGGTAAAGGGTGGAAGGCTCGGCCTTATGCAGTGTTTTGTTCCACTCTTGCCGCCCTAGTTTCCGTCATATCGGTATTATGTTCCCGGATTTTGCGTCCCTAACGCGGTCGGGTGATTTATGGGACCCCTTGACAGTTCGCTTTGAATAAGACTTTTCCAAAAAGGCCCAACATTGGTTTTACCATTTGCCTCACCTATACCCCTTTTTCCCTTGGGTTTCGGAGCCCGAGGGTCATCTTTATTTTAGCCCCCGGGCGGTGCTCCTTCGAGTGTTGGTCCGAACCGAGCAACTTCTGGGGCCACCACGGGCAACTCGAGGTTGGTTTTACTCGTAGCTTGACTTATCCGGTGTGCCACGAGACCGAGGTACGTGCGACTCCTATCGAGATTTGTCGGCACATCCGGCGGCTTTGCTGGTCTTGTTTTATTCTTTGTCGAAATGTCTTGTAGCAGGATTCGAGACTGATCGGGTCTTCCGGGAGAAGGAATATCCTTCGTTGATCGCGAGCGCTTATCATGGGCTAAGTTGGGACACCCTGCGGTATAAACTTTCGAGAGCCGTGCAGCGGTTATGTGGCGATGGGAATTTGTTAATATCCGGTTGTAGTAAACTTGAAGCAAACTCTTCTAAAATACACCAACCGTGTGCGTAACTGTGAGTGTCTCTTTTGGGGTTGATCGAGAGGAGAACACGGTTTCGGGTTATGTTTGGCGTAAGTAGGAGTTCGGATCACTTCTTGATCATTGCTAGTTGACGACCGTTCCTTTGTTTCTCTTCTCGCTCTCATTTGCGTTGGTTAGCCACCATATATGCTTAGTCGTTGCTGCAACCTCACCACTTTATCCCTTCCTTTCCCTTTAAGCTTTGCTAGTCTTGATACCCATGGTAATGGGATTCTTTGAGTCCTCGTGGCTCACAGATTACTACACCACCGATTGCGAGTACAGGTTTGCGATGATCATGATGTGAGGCGATGTTTGCTTGTGTTGGAGTTCTTCTTACGCTTCTTCTTGATCGGGGATAGGTTCGGTCGGCAGCTGGGCTAGCGGTGGTGGATGTCGTTTGAGCCTCTGTTTATGTTTCATCCGTAGTCGGATGTTGATCTCTTGTATATGATGTTGATGTATTCTTGTGGCATTTGTGCCTTGTATATGTACCCCCATCTATTATGTAATGTTGATGTAATGATATCCACCTTGCAAAAGCGTTTCAATATGCGGGTCTATCCTTGGTGGGACCGTCGAGTTCCTTTTGGATAGGGTCGCATATTGGGCGTGACAGATACGCCATTGCAAAGTTAACAACGTGAGATAACTTTTTCGTCTAGAACACCCTCCCAATCCTTACGATTTAAGAGCAATTTTGAAATTACAAAAAAGCAGACATGGTTTTCCTGTGCGGAACCAGAATCAACTACTGAACTGCATCAGATAGAACCAGTTGAATGGAGTTCAGTAAACTAAAAAAGAACTTTTCAAACATGAACAAGTGTACCGCATGTAAATTTTCCCACACGAGGAAGTGGACTGCGCTTCACATTAGGGTAAGTGAACCGCAACAACTGTCAAAAAGTGAACCACATTATTATTTTGTCGTTTCCCTAACATTTTTGCACTTCACATTGGATGTAAGTGAACCAGAATACTGTCAAAAGTGAACCGCATTAACTTTTTTTGTTTTCCTAATATTTTTGCACTCCCCATTGGGTGTAAGTGAGCCGCAGCGTTCTTGAAAGTGAACTGCATTTTTTTATCGTTGCACTAACATGGTTAGGCAGACAGTGGTATCCCAGCCCATCAGGGTTCAAGTCCTAATGCTCGTATATTTATCCTGTATTTATTTTAGGGTTTTATCATTTATGCCACCAGTTGTGTCCCACAACTTAGTTTTGCCATTAGGATTTTCAACTGCTCAAAAATGACATCGATCTGTGAGATGCTTGCTCAAAAATGCCATCGCTCCGTTAGATGTTTGCTCAAAATGCCATTACACATTGTTATTTTCACGTCAAACCCGTTTACCATATTATATGACAAAAATAAGCCTAGACCCACATATTAGTTCTCTCTATCTCACAATGATAAGTGTGGCCTCATTTGTCAGGAGTAAGCAATCAAATAATTTTACAGGAAAATAAGAACGATGTTCACATATCAGTTCTCTCTATCTCACAATGATAAGTGTGGCCTCATTTGTCAGGAGTAAGCAATCAAATAATTTTACAGGAAAATAAGAACGATGTTGGGATCAAGTGCCACACTTGATTGTAGTGAGATAGAGGGAGAGCTGGCATGTTGGTCCATAGGTATTTATGTCATTATAACATGGCAAAAGAGATTTGAGATCACAATAATGATGTCCAGTGGCATTTTTGAGCATGTGTCTAAGGAAGCGATGGCACTTTTGAGCAGTTGAAAATCCTAATGGCAGAACTGAGTAGTGGGACACAACTGGTGGCATAAATAATAAAAACCATATTTTAAAATTTTTAGCGATGCACTTTTAATAGGAGGTGTCGTTCCCGTCGACTACGAGGCGCCTAAAAAATACTTTAGCTGCCAAAAGCGACGCGGCAAGGCAGATCTACGTCCCGTGTCAACGGACGAGGATCCCTTGCCGTGACCTAACCTACTTTTGAGTCACTGACACATGAGCAAAGTCAGAGGATCCACGTCCCAGTCCGCTAGTACAATACAATGGCTAAGCGACGAATGCAGGACAAATGGTGGCGATGCGTAGGGTGGCCGAGCTCCGTCCGGACGCAAGAGTCTCGATCTCATCCGTTGCGCGCGTCCTTCTCAGGAGGATCCGCACGGCACCATTCAGCGCACGAGCTGGTTAGGTGACGAGCATTATTTGCTTTCAGGAAATGGAGCGATCAGGAATAGACCTTCGTCACCGGCATCAATCTAGACGACAAAGATGTCCATGTATCAAATCAGAAAGTACAGCGAACCGCATGCGCTGCATGCAGTTGAACTTGAACGTATAGGATGAGAGAGCACTTGCAAATTTAGATCTTGTCTCAGTAACCAATTTGAAATACGATGCGTAGTAGTAGTAAGTGGTAATCTAATCACGCGGTTTGCCGCCCGAGAGGAGGGACTCGGCGACCAACTTCTCGAGATTGGCGCGGGAGCGCCCACCGGGCCGCGTCGCGCGGACGCCGATCTCCCTCCACTCCTCGGCCCGGCGGCGCATCTCCTCCCCCTTCTCGCCGGACATGGCCTCACGTATCTTGGCCTCCACCACCTCCCGCCGCACGTCGTGGCCGATCTCCATGGCCACGCCCCACTCCACGCAGCTGTACCGGCTGTTGGTCTGCTGCTCCGCGAAGAAGGGCCAGCACAGCGTCGGCACCCCGCCGCACAGGCTCTCCACCGTCGAGTTCCACCCGGAGTGCGTCAGGAACACGCCCACCGCCTCGTGCCTCAGCACCGCCTCCTGCGGGCACCAGCTCGCCAGCACGCCGCGCCCCTCGATGGACTCCAGGAACTCCGGCGGCAGCACGGCGGCGTCGCCCTTGACGAGGTCCGGCCTGATGATCCACAGGAAGGGCTGGTCGCTGTTGGCCAGGCCCCACGCGAACTCGAGGAGCTCCTCGTTGCTCATCACCGTGATGCTGCCGTAGTTCACGTACACGACCGACCGGGGCCCCTTACCGTCCAGAAAGTCGAAGCAGGAGACGTCCTCCTTCCACAGGTTTGACCCCAGCGCGTCCAACGTGCCGCCCTGTGGCACGATCTCCTCGGCGAGTAAGGGGAGATGGCCAATGGTGTAGACGGGCACGGTGGGCGGGAGCATGGCGCGCACCGCGTCCAGCGCCGCCGGCTCGAGCTCTTCCAAGGTGTTGAAGATGGCGGCGTCCGCCTCCGCCAGCCTCTCCGTCACGTGGAGGGCGAAGTGGGCCATGTACTCGTCGGGGTCCGTCGACCAGATGAAGTTCGGGAAGTCTTTGAGCCGCATGTGCTTGCTCATCCCCGCCGTCCAGTCCACCGGCGTATCCAGATACCCATTGGTCAGTTGCTCCGCGTCTGCATGCTCACAGGATGTGCACGATTAATTTATCCGCAAAAATTCCTCTCGTGTCACTGAGGCACGCAGTGTTGTTGAAAACCTGTAGGATTTATCTGTCGTCGAAGTAATTACCTTTGAGTGGGAAGATGCCCTTGTCGTACAAGGTGCGGTAATGGCGGTAGCCCAAGTAGCCGCAGACGCTGGCAGTCCAGAACAGCGCACACGGCACGCCAATGTCCCGTGCGGCGTCGACGGTGAAGCTCATGACGTTGTCGCCGACGATGCACGTGACCGGCGGCGACTCGGTGGAGGCGTTGAGCTCGGCAAGGAGGCTCTTGAAGTGCGGGAGGCAGGTCTCCTTGGTGGAGCGGCAAAGGGACGGCACGTCCTGCGTGGCATCGGCGTCGGACGGCGGGAGGCCGTCCGGTATGGTGGCGAAGCGAAACCCCTTGATTCCGTCGAGTGCGCCAGCGCCGCGGGAGCGGAGGAGCCGCCGGTGGTTGAACTCGGAGTTGACGAAGGTGACATGGAAGCCTCTGCAGTGGAGGATCTTGGCCAGCTTCAGCATCGGCGAGACGTGCCCCTGCGCCGGCAGCGGCACGCACACGGCGTGCGGCTTGACGTCCGCATCGACCTGCGCGGAACCCATGCCGTAACGTGGGTGGCTGGACAAAGTCACAAAACTGTACTTGAAGTCCAAGTTGCGATGGCTGTGTTGAGCTGACCTCTGAGGAACAGAACCCGGTATTTATAGGGGACTCGCAGGAGTAATGCTAGACCCACGTAGAGGTGTCAGCCTACTGGAAAACAAATTTGGTTAGTACATCTGTTTTGAACTGTCTGATGCAAAATGAATGGCTAGATCGCCTTCTTCAACTTTCTGCCGTCCTGTTCATCTTCTAACTCAAACTGCCACATGTGCCACCAGCCCAATCGCCTGTTTTCATCGCCCGCGCTAGCCTTGCCGCACCGCCCTCCCACCGCCGCCGCCCACCGTTGTGCTGGCGCCGCCCCCGACCGTCCCTCTAAACCGGCAACCAATAGATTTTTTTTCCCTGACGAGCCTGCACCGCATCCGTCAACCTTTGCACTCGCCTATACGAGCTCGCTGCCGGCTCTCCTTCCTGTCCAAGGCCTTGCCGGCATCCCCGGGCCTTGCTTCGCTTGCCTCGCCGCCGCCGTCTGTGGCCTCGGTGCTCCTCGCGGCTGCTGCTTTCTTCCCAAAAAATCAGCTAACCCAAATTTGAGATTCAACCGACTCGCGTGAAACTAAACTGTATTTATAGAGCTAGGAGTATGAAGAGCGACTCTAACCCATCTGCAAAGAAAGTTATCAACAAATATTCATTTTGTTTTTCAAAAATGACACTTTCAAGAATTACTAGAAGTTGTAGCCCTTTTTCTAATGATGTCTATTTTTACAGGTGTTGACGTACGGAAGAGAGAAAAGGCCGGCCGTGCAACGGACCTATCACTTGGTAGCCCTCCCTCAAACTCACTGCCACAAAAATTGACAAAGACGGGGACATCCTCTTTCACACATGTGTCGATCACATAGGTAAGTAACCACACCTCAACCTTACATAATGGACCACCCACTTACCCGGAAACTCTAAGGTCTTACGGATATATTCCCTCCGTTTCTAAATATAAATTTTTGTAGGGATTCCATTAGGTGGACTACATAGGGAGTAAAATGAATGAATCTATACTTAAAATGCATCTATATACATACGTATGTGGTTCATAGTGAAATTTCTACAAAGACTTACATTTAAGAACGGAGGGAGTATATTATTTTTTTGAGACAAGGTCTTACGGATATATACAACCCTTTGTGTACAAGGCAGCCACAAGCCCACAATGCTGTATTTTTTTAGAACATAGACGTCAGGGACGTCCGGCTTTAAATTAATAAAGCCCACAACTTAGGGAGAGTATCACAACCACAAGACCAACAGACTGCGCCATATGAGGCAAATAAGTTAAGAGATCGACCGCGAGACGAGCGAATAAGGTGCGGTACAAAGCGATAACAGCCCAATCAAAACACGCAGGCTCGAAGTGCGAGGACCAAAGGGCTGCCCATCCCTATCGGCAGCCACCGGATCGGACGACGGGCTCGGGACTCGGAGTAGGCGGAGCGCAGATGACAGATAGCTTGGCGGTGAAGATCGGTGTCTGTTGTCTTCCCAACGGAGCCCATTGCTGCAAGAACACGATGCATTTGAAAATAACGTCGGCGGGATGTGAGGGAAACACACCTCAATAGTAAACTTATTACGGATATTCCAAATAGCCCATAGCATAGCCGCCGCTGAAGTCCACATGACCCTACGAGGCGTGCCTTGAACCGAGACAAGGAAGACACGAGCTCGGATCGGGAACATGGATCCCAATCCACTCCAGCGGCCGCACGGACCGCGCTCGAACAAAAGCGAGCCAAAGAGCACCGGAAGAAAGCGTGGTCAGCGTCTTCCGGGACCCACACAGCGCCACAGGGGCGGGCGGGGCCATTGCGTTTAGCAAGATTAACAGGTAGGAAGGCGATCTTGGCAAAGTTGCGGAGGAAGACCTTGATCTTGAGGGGATTTTAGCCTTCCAAAGCCCGTGGCGCCCGGCGGGATCGGCGGCGGAAAGCTCTGTATAGGGAATTGACAGAAAATTTGCGAGCCCAAAGCCTCCATGAGATCGTGTCCATGAGTCCGACAAGCGTCGTCCGCAAGCGAGCCGAGGCGATCCCAATCCGCCAACTCCGGCCCCGTTAGTTCGCGCCTGAAGTTAATGCAGGGAGGGGAGGCGCTAAGAGCCGAAGCAACCCGTTGATCGGGCTCGACTGCTATGGAGTAGAGTTGGCGAAACTCCGACCATAGAGGCCGCTGGCCAATCCAAAGATCAAGCCAGAAGCGCGTGGAGCGCCCATTGTTAACCCCAAACTTCGCACCCCTGGCAAAGAAGGGTTTGAGGGATTGAATGGAGTTCCAAAAAGGTGACCCTCGAGAAGCCGCGTCAAAGAAGTTCCCATGCGGGAAATATTTCGCACGGAGGAGGTCGATCCAAAGGCCAGTCTCTCCCTGAGACATTTTTCAGATCCACTTGCACATTAGTGCGATGTTCATCAACTTGGAATTGATGATCCCAAGGCCCCCCTGGGCTTTAGGGCGGCACACGGCCTGCCATTTAACCATATGGTATTTCTGTTTCGGTCCCGCTCCTTCCCAAAAGAAACGGGACCGCGGGGTATCAAACTTAGAGTGTACCCCATCCGCCAGCAAGAACAAGCCCATGGCAAACATGGGAAGAGAAGAGAGGCTGGAGTTAGTTAGGATTAGTCTAGCCCCTGAAGACATAAAACGACCCCTCCACGGGCAAACCCTGTCCGCAACCTTGGAGGAGAGAGGTTCCCAATCGGAGATAGAACACTTCTTCGCTGCAATGGGGAGACCGAGGTAGGTGAACGGGAACTGTCCAAGTTTGCAGTTAAGCAAGTTGGCGACCCGTTGACTTTCGATCGCGTCCATCCCTATGGACACCACTTCACTTTTGTGGAAGTTTATTTTAAGTCCCGACATGAGTTCAAAACACAGCAGTATTGCCTTGACCGAAGCGATACTATGTGTATCGGGCTCGAATAGGAGAAGTGTGTCGTCGCATATTGCGGTGAGACACTCCCGGGATCAAATTGTCCACCACTCCCGATGTGGCGGCCAAGCGGGCTCACGAGCATGGTGCCTAAGGCGTCCGCCACAAAGTTAAATAACAGCGGCGAGGCTGGGTCCCTTGGCGCAGCCAGCGCTTGTTGCGGAAGAAGTTCCCTACTTCTCCGTTCACCGCAATCGCCGTTTGGCCTCCGAGACCAACTGCATCATGCGATGAACCCAAACCGGCGAGAATCCTCAATCCGGAGGACTTGTCGGAGAAACTCCCATTCACACGGTCGTCGCCTTCTCAAAATCGAGTTTGAGGAGAATCACATCTTTGTCGGCGCGTTTTAGGGAGTGGACTATTTCTTGGAGGACCAACGGCCCTCCAAGATGTTCTGACCACGAATGAAAGCCGACTGGTTCCTACTAATAATGTGATGAGCTATCGGAGACAAGCAGTCGAACACGCCTTAGCACAAATTTTAAACGGAACATTAATCAGAGCGATAGGGCGGAAAAGACTAATGTGATCCGCGCCCGGGACCTTGGGGATCAGAGAGAGAACCCCAAAGTTCAGGCGAGAGATATCTACCGTACCGTGCATAAAACCGTTGCAAACGTCAAAAATAGGACCTTTAAGCACTTGCCAAAACCGCTTAAACATCGCCACCGGCCACCCATCCGGCCCGGCGCGCGATGTCGGTTTCATACCCAGCGTCGCCTTGTCAATCTCCTCGGGGAGGAAGGCCAATCCAGGCCCTCATTTTCCTCGTCCGAGACCATAGCGCGGGGTCCCACACATCCGCCCTAAGCCGAGCCGGGATTCCTCCACGGAACCCATAAGTTGGATGTAAAACTCATAAATGTGCGGACGATATCCTGTTGTCGCAATAGGAGCCCCTGCTCGATTGCGATCTCGAGATGGCGCACTTACGACGTCTGCCATTAGCGTAGGCGTGGAAATACTTAGTATTCGCGTCGCCCTTGAGCGTCCACTTAATACCACCACGCCTGTGCCAGTACTCCTCCTCGGCTTTAAGGAGGGACTCGACTTGGGCTTCAAGCGCGTAGCGCTGAGCCCAGTCATGCTCGGAGAAGACCTGCACGTCCGCCGCTGCGTCCAACTGGGCGAGCTCCTCGGTCAGGCGCGATCGTAACAGCTTATCCTCCGTCCTGGTTAGCTCCCCACCCTTTGAGAGCCGCGCAAACCCGCCCAGCGGCAATCGAACTCCATCTGTCCGCGCGCACGCCCGACCCGAGCGACGCAATTCTCCCATTTCGAAAGGAAGATTTGCTCAAAGTCCGAAGACTCAAGCCACGCGGTTTCAAAGAAAAAGCGCGGGCTGCGTTTTAACCTTTCCTCCCCTGAGGAAAGAATGAGGGGGACGTGGTCCGACTCAATCCTTGTTTCGCGTCGCGAGAGAGCACAAGGAAACAACACCTCCCACTCCGAGGACATGAAAACCCTGTCCAAGACCGATCGCACCGGCGTTAGCTGTTTGTTGGTCCAGGTGTATCGAGCCCCACGAGCCACTTCCCTAAGGGCCATGGATGCGATTGCATTATTAAACATGGACAACCTTGTCCGATTAATAATACCGTTATTTTGTCCGCTCCCGAGCGGATCAAGTTGAAATCCCGCCCACGAGCAGAGGAAGGTTGCGGCGCTCAAAGACATCACCTTGGTGCAGGTTCTCCCAAGAACTCGGCGGCGAGTGATCGGCCGGGCCATACACGACGATCACCTCCCATTCTTGGAGAGTGGCACGATGGCGCACGTGGGCGCCGGAAGAACTCCGCCGTCCCAAGTCACCACCTCCAAGCAAACTAGGTTAACGCCTAGCAGCAAGCCCCGAAAGTGCCCTACCGCGGGCACCCAATGCCAAACAAAACGCTCCAGCGGGTCAGCGGCTAGAAGGTCCCGATGATTGAAATCGGCCTTGATAGTCTCCTGCAAGCCGACCACGTCGATTTCTTCGTTCCTAATGAACTCTTTTAACTGGGTCCGCCTCCCAGCGTGGTCAAAGCCTCGGATGTTCCAGAAAATGAAACGCATTATATGATGCGATTGCGGAGACGGATACCGCGAGTGGTAACCGCTTTGGCCACGCGCCGTGTCTTAGCAAGACGACGGTTGGAGGAGGACAGCGCAGCCCCTGCTACTATGTCCTCCTGATCGGGCCGCGCGGCAGTCTGCTGCTGGCGCAACGCGGGACAGCGCTGCTGTATTGATGTGTGCCGGCCGGCCCGCCGCCTTGGCGCTCGTTATTTTCAACACTTACCGACCGACCGGCCAATGCGAAGATCATGTCACTACTCACGAGGCAGTGGGTTACTTTGGATATATCACCTCAATCCCAAATTAGGTTGTTTTAGATTTATATAGATACAGATGTATCGAACGTCGCCATCCTGGACAAGGCAAGTCATAATATGAATATATTATTTTTTGAGGAACCGGCAGGAGCACTACCTTTTTCTTTATAGAAAAGATGGCGAAAGGACGCAATTTACAGAGGGGCGTGCGTTTTTAGGGAACGTCACAGAAAACCACAAAAAGGCCAACCTAGAATCTAGATTAACCAATGCCGGCGGTTGGCAGGTTGCCAGCAAACGCCAGGTCGCGCTGATTGATTGCGTCTAGGCTTAGAGCCGCCACCTCGCGATGCGTCAGCCTTTGTCCAGTGAAGACTCGCCTATTTCGCTCCTTCCAAACGGACCATATCGTGTAGATGATTCTTCCACTGCGCCTCTTGCGCACTTGCTTGGACTGGGAATACAGAGTCTTGTCCCACCAGTCAGACACATTTCCTGGCTCCGGTAGGAAGCCCGAGATTGGAACGCCTTCGTTAGTCCAAGAGTTCACCTGGTTCCAAACCGCGACCGTGAAATATCACTCCACTATAGTATTACTAAGTATAGTAGTTAACCTCAATGCATGACTCGCGTTGCACTTATTCAAATACATAGCTGATTGGCGCAAGTACACAGATGATCTGGCTAGATGCATGAACATATTATATCCTGGATCTGCAAACTGTTAATCAATCAACAAGCGATCACATTTTGGTCCACCCGTCCCATGTGAGCTGCCTGCACGGAGAGCATTGAAGCACCAGCGATGTCCACCGAGACCACGCAGGTCACGCGGATCTGAAATTTAAGCTGCGAGACCACGGGTGGGAAGTTTCATAATGCACGGGATATGCCATCTGCACCAATCTGGATGGAGAGGAGTTCAATCAAACCAGTCCAAGCAATATGTAGAGCTCGCTTAATTGGCTTTGGGGCTGCAATTTTTGGAGCAAAGAGCAAATAATTTTGCGACAGGGAACCTTGAAATCCAGAACAGAAAGGACCAGAGTGTTTGTAATATATATATAGGAGTATATGTTATCACTTGGGATCTCAGAGCCAAGAATTGTATCCCGTGATCGTGACTGGTACGCAAACTCGAGGCTGGGCTTCCTTTACGATCTCCAGCCAGCAATCATCCAAGTCGACGATTATGTACAAGATACAAGCTACAGGCTGCCGGGAAATCTCATGACGGGCCTACCAAAATGTCTTATATTTAGGTACCGAGGGAGTACATACCACTTATCATCTACTTCCTGTTAAGGCCCCCATCATCACTATAATAAAGGAAAAACATCTCCCTTTTTTTCCTCTGATAATACTACAAAGCGACTCCCCGTAAAAAAACACAAAGCAATTCTGAATCTTCACAGGGTTAAGCTAATAAAGACACCAAATATAAATCTGGCTGTTCCCAAATGGAAAGATTAAAAGTAGGACAATACTTACTGGACCAGCTAAACGGTAGTTACCTCCATTGCATATTTCCATAATACTAACTGAAAAAAAATGTAGGTAACTAACCGAATGCCACTCTTTCTTAATAGAATACTTGCCTAGCAAGTGTTGTTCTTGGCAATGGCTCATAAAATAGTGGCTACAACTGTAGCATGAATGATGCAACCGTGTCAACATGTGCCGACTGATTGTATACCAAGAAAACTACAGGCAAACAGTTGAAAGAAACAGACCACAATAATATGCTTGTTGTGTAGCATTCAGAGATCCAGAAACGTGCCAACAAAGACGCCCGATTGGTAGCGTATGTTAGCAAGGAAGCAACAAAAGTTATGGCATACTATTTGGAATGATCAAGAAACGATACAACTATCATACTATCCGTCGGCAAATCCGGGCACTCCGTCGCCTCCCAGCTCTCCAACGGCTCTCCTCAGCCCTCCCCCGCGAATCCTGCTGCGGGGCGAGTGCTCCAAGGCCGCGGCCGACCTCACCCCCCTCCCCCCGGACAATGCATCGCCTCGCCATTCTGGGCAACCCCGCCTAAAATCCAGTGTACTTAGGCCGTCGCCCCGCGCCGCCCCCTCCTCTTCAAGCCGTGATATTGGTTGGACCGAGGTCCATCCCTAGCAGCGCCCGGCCAGCAGCAGCGCCCGGCGGACGGCCGCGCCGGCGTCAATGCAACCGGCCTGAATTCAATGCGCAAGCCGGGCGCGAGGCCTTCTTAAGGCGCTTCAAGGGGCTGTGCTTCCGGTGTCTAAGCTCAGAGCACCGCCGCGTAGACTATAGAGATCCCATCCATTGCTTTGGGTGCAAGCTCCTCGGCCACATTGCCCGCGACTGCCCAAAAGATCCACGCAACTCCCGGGGCGGCAGATCATCGACGGTGGGGCGCGAGCCTGCTGTTGACCGCGGCCCGGTCCGCTCCCGCCTTCGCTTCCCCACGCCATCGGCGCTCGCACCAGCCATGGAGCGCTGCCACCACACCGACCCATCCAGGCGGCCGAGGGACAGCCACAAGGTGGTGATCGAGACGCCGGCAATGGAGCACCAGATCGTCTTCCTTCGTCGCCACGCCGTTCTCCTATCCGCTGATGCTGAGCGGCACGCGGCGAACCCCATGTCGGTGGGCCGCGCGTTCGACACCGCGCTCCGCATGCCGGCGCACCTGCTGCGGGTCACGAGCCATGATCCGGAGGACTTCCTGGTGCTTTTCGAGTTGCCTGCCCACCACGACAATGTTGTCTGCCTCGGCTCCCTCAACGTCGACGGTGTCGCCGTCACCATCAAGCCATGGCACGAGGACGATCACTCGGTGCACCAAGACTTCATGTTGCACGTGTGGGTGGTCATCGAGAAGATGCCGCTGCAGATGTGGTCGCTGGAGGGCGCGGCGGAGGTGCTTGGCGTCAACTGCATCATCGACCGCCTCGACACCCGCATGCACGAGCGCGGGCACACTCGGACGTTCGCATGCTGGGTGTGGGTGTGGGACGTCGCCTTCATCGCCACCAAGCACACCATCTGGCGTGCTGCGCGCGGCGCCGGACGCGTCGAGACCATGTCGGGCGCCTCTCCTTCGAGCGCGAGGTGGCTCCGCCTCCCCGCGTCAAGCAGCACCAGTTGCTCATCCACATCGACCGCGTCGGGGACTGGTCCACCCCATCGCCCCGCTCCTCCCACTCTAGCCAGAGCGGCCTTCCTTCCTCTGGCTCTGACGACGACCACCCGTGCTCGACGGTATGGCCGGGCACATGGGCAATGCACGTGGAAGATGGCCAAGGCCAGTCTAGGCGCCACCCGGTTGTGGTCTCGCCGGCAGGTTGCGGTGGCCTGCAGCTTGGACCTCGCTGCGACCACGACGACCAAGACGGCGAGCATGTTTGCCGCTCTTGGAAGGACGCACTCCTCGGCCGGGTGCACACTAGGCGGGAGCACGGGGCCGGGAGCGGCTCCTCAGCCCCCACGAGGCACCGAAGCAGGACGTGGGCCGGCAGGCGCCAGCACAAGGGCGGGCGCCGTGAGCCCCGCCCCAGCGGCGGCAACCTCAGGGCCACGCCACCGCTCCCGCTGCTCCCTGGGCTCAACAACAACAGCACGCCCCCGATCATCACAGCGCCGGTGGTGCCCTACAACCCTGCTTCGCCTGTGTCTGCCTTCTTTGCCTCGGCGGATCAAGTCCCTACCCCCCCGCCGCCAGCGACACCAACAAAGCCTCGCACGAGATCGACCAGTCGCCGGCGACGCTTCGCCGCCCGCTTCGAGTTCTCCTCCGAGCCCGTCGCCGCTGCTTGCCGCGCCCCTCCCTCGTCCATCGCAACAGTTGTCCACGTTGGCATGATGACGCAGCAGGTCATGCAGCTCCAACTGGGCAGTGGGGACGAACACGCAGGGCCAAGCAGCAACATGTTCTCTGAAGCACCGGCGCCAATCATCCGCACCCCCCCCCCAAGACCTGCGTTGGCATTGCACCGTCCAGGAAGAGCGCGCGGCAGGCGCCCACGGGCTCCTCAGTGCCCGTGGTGCAGCGCGCCTCTCTGTTGCTGGTCAAGAAGCTAGGCCTGCTCGGTCCAAAGGAGGCCATGACCGCTAAAGCAGCTGAGGCCCTCATCAAGCGCTTCGACAAGCCCCTCATTGACGAAGACATTGCCATCATCGCCAAGCTCACCCGCCTCGACCCGGAGGCGCTCCGCATCACAGGCGGCATGGGCGGCTCGGATGCTATCGCTGACAGCCCAATTTAGTTATGTTAGGTCTCCTCTATATTAGTATTAGTCTCCGGCAGCGATTGGCCTTAAGCCATTTCGAGTTAGGATCAATGTTAGTCCTTTGTAGCATTTGTCATAGATTTAGTTGGATTGTTGCGCGCCAGAGAATTCAGGGGCCTATTGGTGGTCTCTGGCGCACCACTGTTATGCGGGGAGCGTATCTGTTCTTTTCTGCAATCAATAGAAATCTGCAGTTGCCGGAGAAATCAAGTGTGCCCAATGATTAACACAAATTTCTCTGCTATGAGTTGGAATGTTAGGGGCCTGAACTCGCGAGCAAGACGCTTTGCCGTTCACGAGCTCGCCGAAGGGCACATGCCATCCATCCTCTGCCTGCAGGAAACGAAGATCGAAACCTGGCCCGCCAGCATTGTTCGTGAGCTCGGCGGCACCTCCCTCGAGGGATGCGCGGTCTTGCCTGCTGCTGGCACAAGCGGTGGCATTGCAATCCTTTGGAACACACGCCTGCTTGACGTCGCCACCCACTCTTTGGGCTATTTCTCGATCACATCCAAGGTTTCTTCAGTTGAGGGCAATTAAATGCGTTACGGCTCCACGAGCGTTCACGGGCTGCGGTGACACCATAAAGATGCATTTACGCTAGTGACACTCGCCGCTCCGCCCAGGGGAGAGCCGTGGCTGATCACTGGCGATTTCAACGTCATCTACGAAGCGCTCGACAAGAGCAATCTCAACCAGAACAGAAGAGTTATGCGGCAATTCAAAAGGGCCATCGACACTGCTGGCCTGAAGGAAATCAAGTGTAAGAACAGGCGGTTCCCTTGGTCGAACGAGAGGGAGGACCCGACCCTGGTAAGCATCGACAAGATGTTTTGCAACACAGAATGGGATGTTCTTTTCCCCAGTCACATGCTGATGGTTGCCTCAACGGCCTGCTCCGATCACTGCCCCCTGCATCTGGCCAACACGGCGGCTCCCGCGCGCAGGCTGAAAGTGCAACTATCCCTGGGTGGTTTTGGTACTTACTAACAACATATAGCTCATTGAACTAATGCTATTCCAAGATGATCATTTCAGAAAGTTCAATGATTGGCATGGCATGGATTAGGAATGTGGACCCCTCAAAATGCTAAGGACACATATTGGCTCAAGCTCAAGGCTCTACATTTTCATTTTAGTGATCCAAGATCACATTGAGTCCTTAGGAAAGCCAATACTATTAAAAGGGATGAGGTGTTGCTTAATGGCTTGCTTGCTCAAAATGCTTAGTGATATGCTCCAAAACCCTCAACCACTTTCTCATATCCACATATGTCCCAAACCAAAAGTCAAACTCGGCCCCACCGATTTGATCTATCCGGTGCCACCGAGTTCATTTGACATAGCCACTGCCAGAAACCCTAGTCACTTCGGTCTCATAGACAGGGATCTCGGTCTCACCGAGATAGGATTGCAAACTTTTTGTTTCCCTTCGTAACGTTTCGGTCCAACCGAGATGACCGATCGGTCCCACTGAGTTCGCAATGCAAACTCTCTGTTTCCCCTTCGTAACATTTCGGTCTCACCGAAATGAGCGAATCGGTCCCACCGAGTTTGCCTGGCCAACTCATTGGTTAGCTTATTACCAAAGTTGGTCCCACCGAGTTTGTGTAATCGGTCTCACCGAGATTACGTTATGCCCTAACCCTAATGAAATCGGTCCCACCGAGTTGACATGTCGGTCCCACCGAAAAGCCTAACGTTCACATTATGAACTAAATCGGTCTGACCGAGTTTCATGATTCGGTCCCACCGAGTTTGGTGAATTGTGTGTAACAGTTAGATTTTGTGTGGAGGCTATATATACCCCTCCACCCTTCCTTCACTCGTAATAAAAGCCATCAGAACATGCCTACACTTCCAGCATACATTTTCTGAGAGAGAACCACCTACTCATGTGTTGAGATCAAGATATTCCATTCCAACCACATAAATCTTGATCTCTAGCCTTCTCCAAGTTGCTTTCCGCTCAAATCATCTTTCCACCAAATCCATATCCATGAGAGAGAGAGTTGAGTGTTGGGGAGACTATCATTTGAAGCACAAGAGCAAGGAGTTCATCATCAACACACCATCCATTACCTTTTGGAGAGTGGTGTCTCCTAGATTGGTTAGGTGTCACTTGGGAGCCTCCGTTAAGATTGTGCAGTTGAACCAAGGAGTTTGTACGAGCAAGGAGATCGCCTACTTCGTGAAGATCTACCCTAGTGAGGCAAGTCCTTCGTGGGTGATGGCCATGGTGGGATAGACAAGGTTGCTTCTTTGTGGACCCTTCGTGGGTGGAGCCCTCCGTGGACTCGCGCAGCCATTACCCTTCGTGGCTTGAAGTCTCCATCAACGTGGATGTACGATAGCACCACCTATCGGAACCACGGAAAAAGTCTCCGTGTCTACATTGCGTTTGCTCCCTCCAAACTCCTCCCTTTACCTTCATATGCAATGTTTTACATTCCGCTGCTATACTCTTAACTTGCATGTGTAGATTGATTGCTTGACTTGTTCTAAGTTGCTAAAATCTGCCAAGACTTAAAATTGTGAAAAGGCTAGATTTTTATTTGGTCAATGATAACCCACAAGTATAGGGGATCGCAACAGTTTTCGAGGGTAGAGTATTCAACCCAAATTTATTGATTCACACAAGGGGAGCCAAAGAATATTCACAAGTGTTAGCAGTTGAGTTGTCAATTCAATCACACCTGGATAACTTAGTATCTACAGCAAAGTATTTAGTAGCAAAGTAGTATGATAGTAACAGTAATGGTAGCAAAAGTGATATTTTTGGGTTTTGTAGTGATTGTAACAGTAGCAACGGAAAAGTAAATAAGCTAAGAGCATTACTAGTAGAACCCTCAAACCCTCACTAGCGTTTTAAGGGTCCAAAAAAGATCTTTTTGTGCACTTTTACGGGTTAAAAAACAGGTGCAAAGATTAGAACCCTCAAACCCAACCCTTATAACGGAATATTCCCCATGAGCAGCGTTGTCGTTCTTGTGAGGGTCGGCGGGGTGGCCGCCCGACAGCAGGCGACTAGCAGCGGCGGTCGCGGGCGTGGGCGCGGGAGTTGGGAGGATTTTTCCCTCCCGCGCGAGGATAACCGCCAAATGAGGGTTGGGGTAGGTTTTGCTCCTCAACCCTTACTTTTGAGGATTGGGAGAGGGTTTGAGCGTTGGACCTCTAAAAAAAATTGAGGGTTTGAGGGTTAAGGGGTTCTAATCTACGGCTTTTTTTCGACGAAAACTGTAAAAAAGCAGTTATTTTTAGGGGTTTGAGGATTTAAGGGCTCTACTAGTAATGCTCTAAGAACAATATGTGAAAAGCTCGTAGGCATTGGATCGGTGATGGAGAATTATGTCGGATGTGGTTCATCATGTAACAGTCATAACATAGGGTGACACAGAACTAGCTCCAATTCATCAATGTAATGTAGGCAAATATAGTCATACGTGCTTATGGAAAAGAACTTGCATGACATCTTTTGTCCTACCCTCCCGTGGCAGCGGGGTCCTATTGGAAACTAAGGGATATTAAGGCCTCCTTTTAATAGAGTGCCGAGCCAAAACATTAACACATAGTGAATACATGAACTCCTCAAACTACGGTCATCACCGGGAGTGGTCCGGATTATTGTCACTTCGGGGTTGCCGGATCATAACACATAGTAGGTGACCATAGACTTGCAAGATAGGATCAAGAACTCACATATATTCATGAAAACATAACAGGTCCAGATCTGAAATCATGGCACTCGGGCCCTAGTGACAAGCATTAAGCATAGCAAAGTCATAGCAACATCAATCTCAGAACATAGTGGATACTAGGGATGAAACCCTAACAAAATTAACTCGATTACATGATAAATCTCATCCAACCCATCACCGTCCAGCAAGCCTACGATGGAATTACTCACGCACGGCGGTGAGCATCATGAAATTGGTGATGGAGGATGGTTGATGATGACGATGGCGACGGATTCCCTCTCCGAGCCCCGAACGGACTCCAGATCAGCCCTCCCGAGAGAGTTTAGGGCTTGGCGGCGGCTCCGTATCGTAAAATGCGATGAATCCTTCTCTCTGATTTTTTTTTCTCCCCGAACACGAATATATAGAGTTGGAGTTGAGGTCGGTGGAGCACCAGGGGGTCCACGAGGCAGGGAGGCGCGCCTCCCACCCTCGGGCCCCCTGGCCTTGATTCTTTTGACAATATTTTTTATTATTTCGAAAAATAATCTTCATGAAGTTTCAGGTCATTTCGAGAACTTCTGTTTCTGCACAAAGATAACACCATGGCAATTCTGCTGAAAACAACGTCAGTCCGGGTTAGTTCCATTCAAATCATGCAAGTTAGAGTCCAAAACAAGGGCAAAAGTGTTTGGAAAAGTAGATACGACAGAGACGTATCAACTCCCCCAAGCTTAAACCTTTGCTTGTTCTCAAGCAATTCAATTGATAAACTGAAAGTGATAAAGAAAAACTTTTACAAACTCAGTTTGCTCTTGTTGTTGTAAATATGTAAAGCCAGCATTCAAGTTTTCAGCAAATATTATGAAGTAACCATATTCACAATAACACTTAGGTCTCATGTTTGCTCATATCAATGACATAATCAACTAGCGAGCAATAATAATAAATCTCGGATGACAACACTTTCTCAAAACAACCATAATATGATATAACAAGATGGTATCTCGCTAGCCCTTTCTGAGACCGCAAAACATAAATGCAGAGCACCTTTGAAGATCAAGGACTGACTAAACATTGTAATTCATGGTAAAAGAGATCAAATCATAGTCATACCCAATATAAATTAATAGTAATCGATGCAAATGACAGCGGTGCTCTCCAGCTGGTGCTTTTTAATAAGAGGGTGATGACTCAACATAAAAGTAAATAGATAAGCCCTTCGCAGAGGGAAGCAGGGATTTGTAGAGGTGCCAGAGCTCGATTTTGAAATAGAGATAAATAATATTTTGGGCGGCATACTTTCATTTTCAACATAACAACCGAGAGATGGCGATATCTTCCATGCTACACACATTATAGGCGGTTCCCAAACAGAATGGTAAAGTTTATACTCCCCCTCCACAAACAAGCATCAATCCATGGCTTGCTCAAAACAACGAGTGCCTCCAACTAACAAGAGTCCCGGGGGAGTTTTGTTTGCAATTATTTTGATTTGATTTGCATAAAGCATGGGACTGGGCATCCGGTGACCAGCCATTTTGAGAATAACCCGCCTAGCATGGAAGATACAGACAGCCCTAGTTGATACATGAGCTATTCGAGCATGCAAAACAGAATTTCATTTGACGGTTTAGAGTTTGGCACATATAAATTTACTTGGAACGGCAGGTAGATACCGCATATATAGGAAGGTATGGTGGACTCATATGGAATAACTTTGGGGTTTAAGGGATTGGATGCACAAGCAGTATTCCCGCTTAATACAAGTGAAGGCTAGAAAAAGACTGGGAAGCGACCAACTAGAGAGCGACAACAGTCATGAACATGCATTAAAATTAATAAATATTGAGTGCAAGCATGAGTAGGATATAATCCACCATGAACATAAATATCATGAAGGCTATGTTGATTTCGTTTCAACTACATGCGTGAACATGTGCCAAGTCAAGTCACTCGAATCATTCAAAGGAGGATACCACCCTATCATACCACATCACAACCATTTTAATAGCATGTTGGCACGCAAGGTAAACCATTATAAACTCCTAGATAATTAAGCATGGCATAATCAACTATAATCTGTAATTGTCATTGCAAACATGTTTATTCATAATAGGCCGAATCAGGAACGATGAATTAATCATATTTACAAAAACAAGAGAGGTTGAGTTCATACCAGCTTCTCTCATCTCAATCAGTCCATCATATATCGTCATTATTGCCTTTCACTTGCACAACCGAACGATGTGAATAATAATAATAATAATAATAATAATAATAATAATAATAATAATAATAATAATAATAATAATAATAATAATAATAATAATAATAATAATAATAATAATAATAATAATAATAATAATAATAGTGCACGTGCATTGGACTAAGCTGGAATCTGCGAGCATTCAATAAATAGGAGGAGACAAGGCAGTATGGGCTCTTGGTTAAATCAACAATAATGCATATAAGAGCCACTTCAACAATTTTATTATGGTCTTCTCCTATCGACCCCCAAAGAAAAGAAAAGAAATAAAACTATTTACACGGGAAAGCTCCCAACAAGAAAAAGAAGAACGGGAAATCTTTTTGGGTTTTCTTTTTAATTATTAGTACATCATGAAAAGTAAACTAGCTAAAAGCTGCAACTAATTTTTTTTGTTTTCTTAAGGTTTTTCAAACACACAAGAAGAAAGCATGAAAATGAAAATAAACTAGCATGGATATTACAGTGAAAAAGTATGAGCACCGACATCTAGCAATGAGTGTGTAAACATAAATGTAATGTCGGTGAGAAATACGTACTCCCCCAAGCTTAGGCTTTTGGCCTAAGTTGGTCTATGGCCATGGTTGGCCTAGCGGATATCTGAAGTTGTAACTGGGGTCATACTGAGATGAAGCGGCTATTGCATCGTGGGCTGCAGCATGGAGGCGAGCTGCCCTCGTCCTCCTCTCGTACTCATTTGTCTCCTCCCTGGTTATGACATATCTCCCCTTCGCCTGAAAGTCAAAGAGAGTAGGAGCTGGGAGGACAATATTGACGGCGTGACGCCTGTCAAAGTTCAGTCGGTACTGAAGAGGCGGTTCATTCTTCTCAACAAACCGATGGTGAGCCATGGCATTAAAATCTAGATAAGAAGGAGGCAATTCCATATCATAACCACGAATGGGTATATTAAGAAAATCAGCTAGACGGGTTGCATAAATTCCACCAAAGAAATCTCCATTAAATCTATTATTATGCAACCTACGTGCAACAATGGCTCCCAAATTATAATGTTTATCTCCTAATACAGCACTCTTGAGAACACTGAGATCAGGGACACACATGTGACATGCTTCATCCTTACCATTTATGCACCTACCTATGAAGAGAGCAAAATAATGTATAGCAGGAAAATGAATGCTCCCTATGGTAGCTTGTGTTATGTCTCTAGATTCCCCCACAGTTATACTAGCAAGAAAATCTCTAAACTCAGATTTGCGAGGTTCACTAGGACTACCCCATTGTGGAAGTTTGCAAGCAGTATTAAAATCCTCTAAGTCCATAGTATAAGAATTTACATAAAGATCAAACATGATAGTTTGGGAATTACGTGATGATGAAAATTCAAACCTCCTCACAAAGGAATCAGTGAGAAAGTGGTACTGACGGCACTTATCTGCCTCAAAGCTCACAAGATCAGCATTACGCACATATGCGTTAAATTCTTCCTTGATTCCTTCTCGATCCATGAAGTCCTCTGAAGGCCATTCACAAGCCCGCACTTGTGCTTCCCTTGGTGGTTCATCATCGACATCGCGCATTGCGAGCTTGGGTCCTTGCTTCCCTGAAGGGCCACCTTGGTACATTTTCCTAAACATATTTCTTCCTCTGAAAAATTCTGAAAATTTTAGTAACTTCAAATAAAAGTGAACCAAACTCAATAAAATTGGTAGCAAATACTCCTGCGAGTGCCTAGAGACTATATCATGCATTTGGAACTACTTGGGACCGTAAAAATTTGACATGCAAGCTCAAGAACATGGTCACCTAAGCAGCAAAAAAATGCAATGAATAAAGCACTAGAACAAAAACTAATTGGACCATTGGAGGAGTCACATACCAAGGAACAATTCCCCAAAGCAGTTTTGTGAGAGGTGCTTTGAGCAAGGAGATCGAAAATCGCAGCAAAATGAGCTAGAACTCGTGCTTGAGCTGGTTGGTGATTTTTTGGGAGGAAGGAGTGTGTGGTTGCTGGAATAAGTGGAGGGGAGCCACCATGGGCCCACGAGGCGGGGCACCCGAGGGGTGGAGTGCGCCTGGACCCTCGTGGCAGTGCTTGCTCCCCTGCTATGTTCTCGATGCGGATATTCTCAAATATTCTAGAAAAAATCATATTTCATTTTCGGGGCATTTGGAGAACTTTTATTTTCGGGGTATTTTTGTATTGCACGGATAATTCAGAAAACAGACAGAAAATTCTATTTTTGCTTTATTTATTCTAAATAACAGAAAGTAAAAAGACGGTACAGAAGGTTGTGCCTTCTAACTTCATCCATCTCATGCTCATCAAAAGGAATCCACTAACAAGGTTGATCAAGTCTTGTTAACAAACTCATTCCAAATAACATGGAACCGGAGAAATTTCGAATAACACTAAGTTACCTCAACAGGAATATGGACATCCCCAATAATAAGAATATCATATTTCTTCTTGACAGTAGGTAAATGAAATTCAAAAACTCCAAAAATAATCGATGGAATTTTTCCAATAGAGTTTACACTATGAACTTGAGGTTGTTTCCTTGGAAAGTGTACCGTATGCTCATTTCCATTAACATGAAAAGTGACATTGCCTTTGTTGCAATCAATAACAGCCCCTGCAGTATTCAAAAAAGGTCTTCCAAGAATAATAGACATACTATCGTCCTCGGGAATATCAAGAATAACAAAGTCCGTTAAAATAGTAACGTTTGCAACCACAACAGGCACATCCTCACAAATACCGACAGGTATAGTAGTTGATTTATCAGCCATTTGCAAAGATATTTCAGTAGATGTCAATTTATTCAAATCAAGTCTACGATATAAAGAGAGAGGCATAACACTAACACCGGCTCCAAGATCACGTAAAGCGGTTCTAACATAATTTATTTTAATGGAGCATGGTGTAGTGGGTACTCCTGGATCTCCAAGTTTCTTTGGTATTCCACCCTTAAAAGTATAATTAGCAAGCATGGTGGAAATTTCAGCTTCCGGTATCTTTATTTTATTTGTAACAATATCTTTCATATACTTAGCATAAGGATTCATTTTGAGCATATCGGTCAATCACATATGTAAGAAGATAGGTCTAATCATTTCGGCAAAGCGCTCAAAGTCCTCATCATCCTTTTTCTTGGATGGTTTAGGACGAAAAGGCATGGGTTACTGAACCCATGGTTCTCTTTCTTTACCGTGCTTCCTAGCAACAAAGTCTCTCTTATCATAACGTTGATTCTTTGATTGTGGGTTATCAAGATCAACAGCAGGTTCAATATCTACATCATTGTCATTACTAGGTTGAGCATCAACATGAACATCATCATTATCATTATCACTAGGTTCATGTTCATTACCAGATTGTGTTTCAGCATCAGAAATAGAAATATCATTGGGATTTTCAGGTGTGTCAACCATAGGTTCACTAGAAGCATGCAAAGTCCTATCATTTTTCTTTTTCTTCTTTTTAGAAGGACTAGGTGCATCAATATTATTTCTCTGAGAATCCTGCTCAATTCTCTTAGGGTGACCTTCAGGATACAGAGGTTCCTGAGTCACTTTACCCCCTCTAGTTGCAACTCTAACAGCAAAGTCATTATTCTTGCTATGCAATTCATTGAGCAAATCATTCTGAGCTTTAAGTACTTGTTCTACTTGAGTGGTAACCATAGAAGCATGTTTACTAATGAGTTTAAGTTCACCTTTAACTCTAGACATGTAATCACTCAAGTTTTCAATCATGTAAGCATTGTGTTTCAGTTGTCTACCAACATAAGCATTGAAGTTTTCTTGCTTGACAATAAAATTATCAAACTCATCTAAGCATTGGTTGGCAGACTTATAACGAGGAATATCATCTTCATCAAATCTATAGAGAGAATTTACCTTTACTACCTGTGTCGGGTTATCAAGACCATGTGTTTCTTCAATAGGTGATGGATTAAGACCATGTATTTCTTCAACATGCGGTAAATTAAGACCATGTATTTCTTCAACAGGAGGTAAATTCTTAACATCTTCAGCTTTTATACCTTTTTCTTTCATAGATTTCTTTGTCTCTTGCATATCTTTAGGACTGAAAAATAGAACACCCCTTTTCTTCGGAGTTGGCTTAGGAGTTGGTTCGGGAAGTGTCCAATTGTTTTCATTAGTCAACATACTATTCAATATAATTTCAGCTTGATCAACAGTTCTTTCCCTGAAAACACAACCAGCACAACTATCCAGGTGGTCTCTGGAAGCATCGGTTAGTCCATTATAAAAGATATCAAGTATTTCATTTTTCTTGAGAGGATGATCAGGCAAAGCATTAAGTAATTGGAGAATCCTCCCCCAAGCTTGTGGGAGACTCTCTTCTTCAATTTGCACAAAATTGTATATATCCCTTAAAGCAGCTTGTTTCTTATGAGCAGGGAAATATTTAGCAGAGAAGTAATAAATCATATCCTGGGGACTACGCACACAACCAGGATCAAGAGAATTAAACCATATCTTAGCATCACCCTTTAATTAGAACGCAAATATTTTAAGAATATAATAGTAGTGAGTTTTCTCATCATTAGTGAATAGGGTGGCTATATCATTTAATTTAGTAAGATGTGCCACAACAGTTTCAGATTCATAGCCATAAAAGGATCAGATTCAACCAAAGTAATTATATCGAAATCGATAGAAATTCATAATCCTTATCAATAATAAAGATAGGTGAAGTAGCATAAGCGGGATCATATTTCATTCTAGCATTCAGAGATTTTGTTTAAGCTTAGCTAATAATTTCTTAAGATCACTTCTATCATTGCAAGCAAGAAAGTCTCTAGCAGTTTCTTCATCCATAACATAGCCCTCGAGCTGTGAGCAATTCATATCTAGGGGGAGAATCTTCATCATCGCTTTCATCAACATTATCAGTTTCAATAATTTCGTTCTCTCTAGCCCTAGCAAGTTGTTCATCAAGAAATTCACCTAGTGGCACAGTAGTGTCAAGCATAGAAGTAGTTTCATCATAAGTATCATGCATAGCAGAAGTGGCATCATCAATAACATGCGACGTATCAGAATGAATAGCAGAAGCAGGTTTAGGTGTCACAAGCTTACTCAAAACAGAAGGTGAATCAAGTGCAGAGCTAGATGGCAGTTCCTTACCTCCCCTCGTAGTTGAGGAATAAATTTTTTTCTCGTCTTTCAAGTTCTTCATAGTGACCAGTAGATATAAATCCCAAATGACTCAAATAATAGAGCTATGCTCCCCGGCAACGGCGCCAGAAAATAGTCTTGATAACCCACAAGTATAGGGGATCGCAACAGTTTTCGAGGGTAGAGTATTCAACCCAAATTTATTGATTCGACACAAGGGGAGCCAAAGAATATTCTCAAGTATTAGCAGTTGAGTTGTCAATTCAACCACACCTGGATAACTTAGTATTTGCAGCAAAGTATTTAGTAGCAAAGTAGTATGATAGTAACAGTAACGGTAGCAAAAGTGATATTTTTGGGTTTTGTAGTGATTGTAACAGTAGCAACGGAAAAGTAAATAAGCTAAGAACAATATGTGAAAAGCTCGTAGGCATTGGATCGGTGATGGAGAATTATGCCGGATGTGGTTCATCATGTAACAGTCATAACATAGGGTGACACAGAACTAGCTCCAATTCATCAATGTAATGTAGGCATGTATTCCAAATATAGTCATACATGCTTATGGAAAAGAACTTGCATGACATCTTTTGTCCTACCCTCCGTGGCAGCGGGTCCTATTGGAAACTAAGGGATATTAAGGCCTCCTTTTAATAGAGTACCGGACCAAAGCATTAACACATAGTGAATACATGAACTCCTCAAACTACGGTCATCACCGGGAGTGGTCCTGACTATTGTCACTTCGGGGTTGCCGGATCATAACACATAGTAGGTGACTATAGACTTGCAAGATAGGATCAAGAACTCACATATATTCATGAAAACATAATAGGTTCAGATCTGAAATCATGGCACTCGGGCCCTAGTGACAAGCATTAATCATAGCAAAATCATAGCAACATCAATCTCAGAACATAGTGGATACTAGGGATCAAACCCTAACAAAACTAACTCGATTACATGATAAATCTCATCCAACCCATCACCGTCCAGCAAGCCTATGATGGAATTACTCACGCACGGCGGTGAGCATCATGAAATTGGTGATGGAGGATGGTTGATGATGACGATGGCGACGGATTCCCCTCTCCGGAGCCCCGAACGGACTCCAGATCAACCCTCCCGAGAGAGTTTAGGGCTTGGCGGCGGCTCCGTATCGTAAAATGCGATGAATCCTTCTCTCTGATTTTTTTCTCCCCGAACACGAATATATAGAGTTGGAGTTGAGGTCGGTGGAGCACCAAGGGGCCCACGAGGCAGGGGGCACGCCCTGGGGGGGCGCGCCTCCCACCCTCGTGGATAGAGTGTGGGCTCCCTGGCCTTGATTCTTTCGCCAATATTTTTTATTATTTCCAAAAATAATCTCTGTGAAGTTTCAGGTCATTCCGAGAACTTTTGTTTCTGCACAAAGATAACATCATGGCAATTCTGCTGAAAACAGCGTCAGTCCGGGTTAGTTCCATTCAAATCATGCAAGTTAGAGTCCAAAACAAGGCAAAAGTGTTTGGAAAAGTAGATACGACGGAGACGTATCAGTCAAGTAGTCTTCACCCCCCCCCCCTCTAGACATACTTTCGATCCTACAAGTGGTATCAGAGCTTTGGTCTCCATTTGCCTTGATTTCCATAGATTTTGGTGATCATAGCCTTGTTGGGGAACGTAGTAATTTCAAAAAAATTCCTACGCACACGCAAGATCATGTTGATGGCATAGCAACGAGAGGGGAGAGTGCATGTCCACGTACCCTCGTGACCGTGGCGGCGTTATAACAACGCTGATGATGTAGTCGTGCGTCTTCACGATCCGACCGATCCAAGTACCGAGCGTCACGGCACCTCCGAGTTCAGCACACGTTCAGCTCGATGGCGATCCCGGACTCGATCCAGCAAAGTGTTGGGGATGAGTTCCGTCGACCTGACGGCGTGGTGGCGATGATGATGCTCCACCGGCGCGGGCTTCGCCTAAGCTCTGCTGACGATATGACCGAGTGGAATATGGTGGAGGGGGCACCGCACGGCTAAGGAACGATCCGTAGATCAACTTGTGTGTCATGGGGTGCCCCCTGCCCCGTATATAAAGGAGCAAGGGGGTGCGGCCGGCCCTAGGAGGAGGCGCGGAGGAGTCCTACTCCCACCGGAGTAGGACTCCCCCTTCCTAGTTGGATTAAGACTTGGGGGAGGAAGAGGAAGGGGCGCCGCCCCTCTCCTGTCCTATTCGGACTAGGGGGAGGCGCGCCTGCCCCCTGGCCGACCCTCCTCTTCTCCCTCATGGCCCACTAAGGCCCATTAACCCCGGGAGGTTCCGTAACCCCGGTGCTCGATAAATCCTGATTTCACGGAACTATTCGAAGTCAAACATAGGCTTCAATATATCAATCTTTATGTCTCGACCATTTGAGACTCCTCGTCATGTCCGTGATCACATCGGGACTCGAACAAACTTGGTACATCAATACTCATAAAATTGTCATCGTAACGTTAAGCGTGCGGACCCTACGGGTTCGAGAACTATGTAGACATGACCTAGAACTATTCTCGGTCAATAACCAGCAGTGGAACCTGGATGTTCATATTGGTTCCTACATTTTCTCTGAAGATCTTTATCGGTCAAACCGCATAACAACATCGTTGTTCCCTTTGTCATCGGTATGTTACTTGCCGAGATTCGATCGTCGGTACCCAATACCTAGTTCAATCTCGTTACGGCAAGTCTCTTTACTCGCTCGTAATACATCATTTCATAACTAACTCATTAGTTACAATGCTTGCAAGGCTTAGGTGATGAGTATTACCGAGAAGGCCGAGAGATACCTCTCCGACAATCGGAGTGACAAAACCTAATCTCGAATTATGCCAACTCAACATATACTTTTGGAGACACCAGAGAGTACCTTTATAATCACCCGATTCGTTGTGGCGTTTGGTAGCACACAAAGTGTTCCTCCGGCAAGCAGGAGTTGCATAATCTCATAGTTGCGGGAACTTTGTATAAGTCATGAAGAAAGCAATAGCAACATACTAAGCGATCAAGTGCTAAGCTAACGGAATGGGTCAAGTCAATCACATCATTCTCCTAATGATGTGATCCGTTAATCAAATGACAACTCATGTCTATGGTTTAGGAAACATAACCATCTTTGATTAACGAGCTAGTCAAGTAGAGGCATACTAGTGACATTACATTTGTTTATGTATTCACACATGTATTATGTTTCCGGTTAATACAATTCTAGCATGAATAATAAACATTTATCATGATATAAGGAAATAAATAATAACTTTATTATTGCCTCTAGGGCATATTTCCTTCAGTCTCCCACTTGCACTAGAGTCAATAATCTAGATTACATAGTAATGATTCTCACACCCATGGAGTCTTGGTGCTGATCATGTTTTGCTCGTGAGAGAGGCTTAGTCAATGGGTCTGCAATATTCAGATCCGTATGTATCTTGCAAATCTCTATGTCTCCCACTTGGACTTGGTCCCGAATGGAATTGAAGCGTCTCTTGATGTGCTTGGTCCTCTTGTGAAATCTGGATTCCTTTGCCAAGGCAATTGCACGATATTGTCACGAGAAGATCTTCATTGGTCGATGCACTAGGTATAACACCTAGATCGGAAATGAACTCCTTCATCCGCACTCCTTCATTTGCTGCTTCCGAAGCAGCTATGTACTCCGCTTCACATGTAGATCCCGCCACGGCGCTTTGTTTAGAACTGCACCAACTTACAGCTCCACCGTTTAATAAAAATACGTATCCGGTTTGCGATTTAGAATCGTCCGGATCGGTGTCAAAGCTTGCATCGGCGTAACCCTTTACGACAAGCTCTTTGTCACCTCCATAAGCGAAAACATATCCTTAGTCCTTTTCGGTATTTCAGGATATTCTTGACCGCTATCTAGTGATCCACTCTGGATTACTTTGGTACCTCCTGCTAAGCTAATAGCAAGGCACACATCAGGTCTGGTACACAGCATTGCATACATGATAGAGCCTATGGCTGAAGCATAGGAACTCCTTTCATTTTCCTCTATCTTCTGCGGTGGTCGGGCATTGAGTCGACTCAATCTTACACCTTATGTCTGAGCAAGAACCCTTTCTTTGCACGATCCATAATGAACTTTTCAAGACTTTATCAAGGTATGTGCATTGTGAAAGTCCAATTAAGCGTCTTGATCTATCTCTATAGATCTTGATGCCCAATATGTAAGCAGCTTCACGAGGTCCTTCATTGAAAAACTTTTATTCAAGTATCCTTTTATGCTATCCAGAAATTCTATATCATTTCCAATCAACAATATGTCGTCCACATATAATATTAGAAATGCTCTGAGCTCCCACTCACTTTCTTGTAAATCAGGCTTCTCCAAAAGTCTGTACAAAACCATATGCTTTGATCACACTATCAAGCGTTTATTCCAACTCGAGAGGCTTGCACGGACCATAGATTGATTGTTGGAGCTTGCACACTTTGTTAGCTCCCTTAGGATCGACAAAACCTTCCGGTTGCATCATATACAACTCTTCTTCCGAAATCCATTCAGAAATGCAGTTTTGACATCCATCGCCATATTTCATAATCATAAAATCGGCGATTGCTAACATGATTCAGACAGGACTTAAGCATCGCTTCGGGTGAGAAGGTCTCATCGTAGTCAACTCCTTGAACTTGTCGAAAACCTTTTGCAACAAGTCGAGCTTTATAAACATAACATTACCGTCGTCGTCGGTCTTCTTCTTGAAAATCCATTTATTCTCTATTGCTTGCCGACCATCGGGCAAGTCAACCAAAGTCCACACTTTGTTCTCATACATGGATCCCATCTCAGATTTCATGGCTTCAAGCCATTTTGCGAATCTGGGCTCACCATCGCTTCTTCATAGTTCGTAGGTTCACCATGATCTAGTAGCATGACTTCGAATAGGATTACCGTACCACTCAGTGCGGATTTTATTCTGGTTGATCTCTGATTCATAACAACTTGATCTGAAGTTTCATGATCATTATCATTAACTTCCTCGCTAAGCGGTGTAGGTGTCACAGAACCGATTCTGTGATGAACTACTTTCAATAAGGGAGCTGGTACTGTTACCTCATCAAGTTCTACTTTCCTCCCACTCACTTCTTTCGAGAGAAACTCCTTCTCTAGAAAGGATCCATTCTTAACAACGAATGTCTTGCCTTCGGATCTGTGATAGAAGGTATACCCAATTGTCTCCTTTGGGTATCCTATGAAGACACATTTTCCGATTTGGGTTCTAGCTTATCGGGTTGAAGCTTTTCACATAAGCATCATAAGCCCAAACTTTTAGAAACGACAACTTTGGTTTCTTGCCAAACCATAGTTCATAAGGTGTCGTCTCAGCGGATCTTGATGGTGCCCTATTTAACGTGAATGCGGCTGTCTCTAAAGCATAACCCCAAAATGATAGCGGTAAATCGGTAAGAGACATCATAGATCGCACCATATCTAGTAAAAAATACGATTCGACGTTCGGACACACCATTCTGTTGTGGTGTTCGGTGGCGTGAGTTCTGAAACTATTCGCATTGCTTTAAATGTAGACCAAACTCGTAACTCAAATATTCTCCTCCACGATCAGATCGTAGAAACTTTATTTTCTTGTTACGATGATTTTCAACTTCACTCTGAAATTCTTTGAACTTTTCAAATGTTTCAGATTTATGCTTCATCAAGTAGATATACCCATATCTGCTTATATCATCTGTGAAGGTGAGAAAATAACGATATCCGCCACGAGCTTCAACATTCATCGGACCACATACATCTGTATGTATGATTTCCAACAAATCTGTTGCTCTCTCCATACAACGGAGAGCGGTGTTTTAGTCATCTTGCCCATGAGGCACGGTTACGCAAGTACCAAGTGATTCATAATCAAGTGATTCCAAAAGTCCATCTGTATGGAGTTTCTTCATCGTTTACACCGATATGACCTAAGCGGCGATTACCACAAATAAGTTGCACTATCATTATCAACTCTGCATCTTTTGGCTTCGACATTATGAATATGTGTTTCACTCTGTCGAGATTCAACAAGAATATACCACTCTTCAAGGGTGCATGACCATAAAAGATATTACTCATATAAATAGAACAACCATTATTCTCTGATTTAAATGAATAACCGTCTCGCATTAAACAAGATCCAGATATAATGTTCATGCTCAGCGCTGGCACCAAATAACAATTATTTAGGTCTAAAACTAATCCGAAGGTAGATGTAGAGGTAGCGTGCCGACCGCGATCACATTGACTTTGGAACCATTTCCCATGCGCATCGTCACCTCGTCCTTTGCGATGCTCGCTTATTCCGTAGTCCCTGTTTGAGTTGCAAATATTAGCAACAGAACCAGTATCAAATACCAGTGCTACTCGAGCTCTAGTAAGGTACACATCAATAACATGTATATCACATATACCTTTTTCACCTTGCCATCCTTCTTATCCGCCAAATACTTGGGGCAATTCCGCTTCGGTGACCAGCTTGCTTGCGGTAGAAGCACTCAGTTTCAGAGCTTAGGTCCAGATTTGGGTTTCTTTTCTTGAGTAGCAACTTGCTTGCTGTTCTTCTTAAAGTTCCCTTCTTCTTTCCTTTGCCCTTTTCTTGAAACTAGTGGTCTTGTTGACCATCAACACTTGATGCTCCTTCTTAATTTCTACCTCCAGCTTTTAGCATTGCGAAGAGCTCGGGAAGTGTCTTGTTCATCCCTTGCATATTATAGTTCATCACGAAGCTCTTGTAGCTTGGTGGCGTGATTGGAGAATTCATCAATGACACTATCATCGGAAGATTAACTCCCAGTTGAATCAAGTGATTATTATACCCGGACATTTTGAGTATGTGCTCCTTGTGAACTATTCTCCTCCATCTTGCAGCTATAGAACTTATTGGAGACTTCATATCTCTCAATCCGGGCATTTGCTTGAAATATTAGCTTCAACTCCTGGAACATCTCATATGCCCCATGATGTTCAAAACGTCGTTGAAGACCCGGTTCTAAGCCGTAAAGCATGGCACACTAAACTATGGAGTAGTCATCAGCTTTGCTCGCGAGACGTTCACAACTTCGGCGTTGCTCTCAGCAGGCACTGGCACCCAGCGGTGCTTCGGGGCGTAATTCTTACATGCAGCAATGAGGATAATCCTCAAATTACGGACCCAGTCCGTGTAATTGCTACCATCATCTTTCAACTTTGCTTTCTCAAGGAACGCATTAAAATTCAACGGAACAACAGCACGAGCCATCTATCTACAACAAACATAGATAAGCAAAATACTATCGGTGCTAAGTTCATGATAATTTTAAGTTCAATTAATCATATTACTTAAGAACTCCCACTTAGACGGACATCTCTCTAGTCATCTAAGTGATCACGTGATCAAATCAACTAAACCATAACCGATCATCACGTGAGATGGAGTAGTTTTCAATGGTGAACATCACTATCTTGATCATATCTACTATATGATTCACGCTCGACCTTCGGTCTCCGTGTTCGAGGCCATATCTGCATATGCTAGGCTCGTCAAGTTTAACCTGAGTATTCGCGTGTGCAAAACTGGCTTGCACCCGTTGTAGATGGACGTGAGCTTATCACACCGATCATCACGTGGTGTGCGGGCACTCTGAACTTTTAGCAACGATGCATACTCGGGAGAACACTTCTTGATAATTTTAGTGAGAGATCATCTTATAATGCTACCGTCAATCAAAGCAAAATAAGATGCATAAAGGATAAACATCACATGCAATCAATATAAGTGATATGATGTGGCCATCATCATCTTGTGCTTGTGATCTCCATCTCCGAAGCACCGTCGTGATCACCATCGTCACCGGCGCGACACCTTGATCTCCATCGTAGCATCGTTGTCGACTCGCCAACTATTGCTTCTACGACTATCGCTACTGCTTAGTGATAAAGTAAAGCAATTACATGGCGTTTGCATTTCGTACAATAAAGCGACAACCATATTGTGACGCCCGGATAATTAGGCTACAGAAAAACTCTTCTAATGATGCCACGTCACCTCCGTTACTATTGTGAATCCCTTGTTAGTTCGAAACCGATTCAAATGCAAATTCAAAATCAAGCAAACAATAAAATTTTTCAAATAGTAAAACTAAAATGTTCGCACTATTCTATAAAATTGCTTGTTCAGTTTTCATGATTGAAACCACATCATTTGACTTAATAAATAATCCTAGTAAATTATGAAGTGGGCCAACAACATCATAATGGACCATTTAAATACCAACGTGTTTTTTTTAAACATTACAAAATGGCCTCAAGATTTATGTGCCATTCTAGAATAATGTGCTTGACTTATGTGCCAAGTTCAACTATAGCAAAAATCATTTGCTGCATAAACTAAAGGAAAAATAGTGGTAGAACAAATAATAAGACAGAAAAGAATAAAACAAAAGGGCACTTATGTGCAATTGTAGCCTACTTCTACAGTGGTTGGCCCAGCCCACCATGGGCCTTTCCCCTTCTCCTGTACAGCAAAGGAGGCAGAGGCCATGGCGTGGCAACCATCCGACGGCGCCATGGCCGGATGACCACCACGTCGCCTCCCCGGCCTATAAAAGCGTCCACCTAAACCCTAGCCCCTGTCTCAAACATTGCCCCCTCGATCCCCATCGATCCCCTTCCCCTCTGGACCGAATCGAGCTCATGAGATCCTGCGGTGACTGCTGCCCCGTCGTCGTTGTCACGGCCACTGGCGTCTCCGGCGTGTGGGAGGAAGTCCAGGAGCTCCACCGCGCTCGACTTCATCGATCCCGGGGGCCGCATCAAGCCGGGGCACTGTGTTGCCGTGCCATCATCTTCTTCTCCGTCCACGCCCACGGCAGGGCCGAAGCCCCTCCATCACGGGGCGACCTTCTTCTTCCTCATCGGATCATCACCGCCTGCCAGCGACTCCGGCAGCAGCGTCTTCCCAGGCGGTCTCAAGCAACGTTGGTGAGCTCACGCTCCTCCTCTTCCTCTAGTCGAGCTCGCGGTGCCCGTAGCTAACTGCGCCCGCGTGGCGTGCTCCGCCACCGCCATGGCTATGAGCACCAAGCTCTGAGCCACTCTGAACTCGCCCGTCCTCCCTAAGCGCTCATGGAGCCCGTAGCTGCTACCCGTTGCTCATCTTGCGGCGCTCGCGCGCTTCTCTCCGCTTCGCTTAGTCACGAATGCGGCGTCGCCGCCGTTGTCGCTTCGCCCAACTCGCCACCCCACACCCATGGCACCTCTCCCGACGCGCCGTCGTCCTCTCCCATAGCCGCTCTCGGTGACCAAATGGTCGCCGGAGTCATGAGTCCGCGAGCCCGTCGCCTCTGTCTGCGCCCGCCTCCATTGCCGCTGCTCTGCTGCTCCGTTGCTGCTGCTATGCTACATAGCTCTGATAACATTCGATTCTTGTAGCTAGTGCTAACTTTCCTAATATGACATCGTCTGCCCTCTCTACTGCCTCTAAACAACGTCTAACCAGCGGTTAACATGGGTAAAAATAATATGAGTAGAAAGCATACATGACAAACTCCATTTTATCCTTTGGACCAAATCCTTTTGATGTATGGTTTAATACCTACAAAATCACAAATTCAATGTTACATTAATAGAAAAGCTGAAAACAGCTTTAATTTCATAGCTACTTTAGAGCTATTAATGATCAATCAAATGGACTCTAACAGAGATGAAAGTGCTACTATCTTATAGACCACGTAAAAATGCTCCAGATTGATATAAGGTACAAAATCATAGGAGTTCTGAGATCAATAGTTGTAGTGTTTTGAAAACAGCCAAGTAATGTTTAAAACTGTCAATTCTCAAACTTAGCAAAATTCAGGGTTTTCGAATATTGTTTTAATCTTGAAAAAACATATAAAATAATCCGTAGCTTCGGATGAAAAAACTTTGTACAAGAAAGTTGCTCGAACGGCGTGGCGATTCGGATCACGCATCCGTTCGTCCGCCACACCCCCTAACCTATCGAACTCGCAACTTTCCCCCTCGGCCCTCTTGCCTAAAAGCGAAACACGGGATATTTCCGGATGTTTTCCCCCTTCACCGTATCACCTCTCCTGCGTTAGAACACCTCTAGCACCGCATTTGTCACGTTATGCTTTGATTGCTCTGTTATTTATTATGTTCCCCCTCCGTTACTTTTTTCGGTAGACCCGAGGCCGCTGCGGTACCCCCCCATGATCGACTACGAATTGACAACCCCTCTCTCTTGCGAGCAACCAGGCAAGCCCCCCCCTTGATCACGAGATATCGCCTACTCTGCTCTTTACTGCTTGCATTAGAGTAGTGTAGCATGTTACTGCTTTCAGTTATACCTATCCTGATGCATAGCATGTCCTTGTTACTACTGTTGTTACCTTACCTGCAATCCTATATGCTTAGTATATATCACGCCCAATATGCGACCCTATCCAAAAGGAACACGAAGGTCCCACCAAGGATAGACCCGCATATTGGAAACGCTTTTGCAAGGTGGATATCATCACATCAACATTACATAATTCATAGGGATATATACATAAGGCACAAAAGCCACAAGAATACATCAACATCATATACAAGATCAACATCCGACTACGGATGAAACATAAACAAAAACTCAAACGACATCCACCCTGCTAGCCCAGGCTGCCGACCTGGAACCTATCCCCTGATCGAAGAAGAAGCAGAAGAAGAACTCCAACACAAGCAAACATCGCTCTCGCGTCAAGATCACTTTAAACCTGTACACTGCAATCGGTGGTGTAGTAATCTGTGAGCCACGAGGACTCAACAATCCCATTACCATGGGTATCAAGACTAGCAAAGCTTAATGGGAAAGGAAAGGGTAAAGTGGTGAGGTTGCAGCAGCGGCTAAACATATATGGTGGCTAACATACGCAAATGAGGCGAGAAGAGAGACAAAGGCAGTGGTCGTCAACTAGTAATGATCAAGAAGTGATCACGAACACCTACTTACGTCGGACATAACCCAAGAAACCGTGTTCTCCTCTCGATCAACCCGAAAAGAGACACTCACGGTTCGCACACGGTTGGTGTATTTTAATTAAGATCCACTTCGGGTTTTCTACAACCGGACATTAACAAATTCCCATCGCCACATAACCGTGGCACGGCTTTGAAAGTTCAAACCCTGCAGGGTGTCCCAACAAGCCCATGATAAGCTCTCGCGATCCACGAAGAATAGACCTTCTCCCGGGAAGACCGATCAGTCTCGGAATCCGGCTACAAGACATTCACAGCAATAAAACAAGACCAGCAAGACCTCCGGCGTGCGACACCCACAGTAGTAGCCAGCGTATCTCGTCCCGAGCCCACGACCGGATGATCAGTCCGTACAACTAAAACCAGCCCTCAAGTTTCCTTGAGGTGGCGCCAAAGCACTCTAGTTTGGACCAACACTTAGACAAGCATTGGCCGGGGAGCTAAAATAAGGATGACCCTCGAGAAGCGACTCCCAAGGGAAAAGTAGGTGGTGGTGAGGCAAATGGTAAAACCAAAGTTGGGCCTTCTTTGGAAAAGTCTTATTCAAAGCGAACTGTCAAGGGGTCCCATAAATCACCCGACCGCGTTAGGGGCGCAAAAATCCGGGAACATAACACCGATATGGCGGAAACTAGAGGCGGCAATAGTGGAACAAAACACCGGGCATAAGGCCGAGCCTTCCACCCTTTACCAAGTATATAGATGTATTAATTAAATAAGATATATTGTGATATCCCAACAAGTAAACATGTTCCAACAAGGAACAACATCTCCATGTTCAACAAGGAACAAACTTCATCTTCACCTGCAACTAACAACGCTATAAGAGGGGCTGAGCAAAGCGGTAACATAGCCAATCAACGGTTTGCTAGGAAGGGTGCAAAAGGTTAGAGGCGACATGGCAATTTGGGATGGCTTGATAAGCAGGTAATAGGTAGCGCAGCATAGCGAAAGAACGAAGCAACTAGCATAGCAATGATAGTAGTGAGATCCAGGGTAGCGGTCATCTTGCCTGAAATCCCGCAAGGAAGAAGAACGAGTCCATGAAGAAGATGAACGAGTCCATGAAGAAGATGAACGGATGAAGCCGAACCAAGCGAAGACGAACGAATCCTCACGATCGCAACACAACAGGAACTAACAAGAAGAAGCACACAACATAGTAAACACACCACACAAGAACAAGGCATGATGCACAACAAGCATGATGCATGACAAAACTACATGAAGCTACTCATGGCAAGAGATGATGCAAACAAGAGCAACACATCAGAGCAAGTTTAAATGAGGCCGGGAACAACATATAACAATTCCGGTAAGTCCTCATAAGCAATTTTCGAAATTGGTCCAGATCTGAATAACTTTATGTTCAAGTTGTTAAACAGCAAGTTAAAATGCACCACGATGATCTACACGAAATTCTAGTCAAGTTACATATAAAGTTCATTAGATTGAGACTCGGCCTAGAAGATATGAGCAAAACAAGTTAAACATGGCATTGATGCAAAATGCATATAAACATCAAGAAAACACCTCAAAACAAGGATCCAACAAGATAATAAGAAACTACATGCAAAATCAAGCAAGTTTCATATAGAGCACACTCAAAAGCAGACAGCGGTTCAACACATACACACAATACAAGTTTAAGGGATAAGCTGTCCAAAACAGCCACTAGGCATATAGCAAGCATCAAAACAACATGCTACAGGACCTCAACACAATAACAAAAGGCATGGTCATGATCTACAGGTAAAGCATTACAAAACATGAGAACTGAGCTACCTCCAGAAATGACTAGAACATGCTCAAAATGACATGGCAAGATTGCAACTAATAACAGTTTCAGGCATTGGCAGAAATAACAACAGGTTGCAATGTTTAGAGCTATGAAACAACATGTTACAGGAACTTATAATGGCAAACAAAGGCATGGCATGAATCTACTAATTGCATAGAACAAAAGTCCTTTAGTGCCCATAAGCCAAAAAGGATCAGAAAATATATTAACACCCATGTCAATATTGAAAGTTTCGTTAACAGATTCAGCAACATGACATGTCAAAAACTGATAACGAGAAGGCATGTTTACAAGCTCAATGCACTCACTACAGAGCCTCAAATGATAAACTAAGCATACATACATCAAGAAGACATGACATAGAAGACATACATGGCAAGAACAATAACATAGCATACATGTATCAACCACAACAACCTAGGAAAAATTGAATAACATGTATACAATCTGCCAGCAAACATTTGATAGCAAAAGTAGAGCTCGATTGACTCAAGCTAGACTACTCCATAATTGCAAACAAGGGCATGGATGGATAGATCAATACATGCTTTACAAAACATCCTTACTGAAGTATCTCAAAATATGCATAGATCCCTCGGTATCATCAAGTTAACATGGCATCAAAAATATCAGCAAAACAGGGCTGGAAACAGCAATAACAAGACACCTAGTTTGCATGCTTGTGCTAGTCACCACATAGATCACAAAAATACATGGCAAGCACCAATGGAAAGAAGACATGGCATATTGCAAAACACATGTAGGACTCAAGTCCATAGGATGCACACATCAATCATGGCAAAAATGACAAAAGTGCAAGTTCTGATAAAAATCAGAAACTAACATCACATAGCAGTCTTGCAACAGCATTTCGGGCATCAAGATGAGCTCAAATGAAAATGATGCAATGGAATGAAATGATCTACTCTTCGAGACGAACATTTTGACATATTATACGCGCAAAACGGAGCTACGATGACAGATATACGATGCAACGAAAATGGAACAAAATACCATGAAATCTGGGACTTAGACGAAATTTAGAGAGGGGGGAAAGTCAACCCTGCGCACGGTTATCGATGCAGGCCGGAACTTCGCCGGAATGTCGCCGGAGACGATGGGGACGACGGCAAAGGTCGAGGGAGAGGTCGGGGAGGTGGCCCCGGACCGGATCCGGCCGGATCCGGCCGGCGGCGGCGACGAGGGCTCAGCCGAAGCGCGAACAAGCCGGAGCTCGGCGAAGAAGCGGCGGCCCGGAGCAGGCTTCAGCAGCCAAGCGCTGCCAAGCGGCAACTTCGAGGCGGCGGGCAGGAGGAGCCGAGGCCTTGGCCATGGCGTGCGTCGCCGGCCGGCCGGCCGTGGCGCGGCTCCGGCACGGAAGCGCGGCGGCGGCGCCGGCCGGCCGGCCAGCGGGGCGGAGTCTGATGGCGGCGAGTGGTGTGTGACAATGACAGTGGCGTCAGGCCCAGGCGGGCAGGTGGGGCAGGCCAGCCAGGGCCAAGCCTTGTGCAGCTGAGCCACGTGGCAGCCCCAGTTGGCCTGGCGCGGCGGCGAGACAGCGTCCGGCGAGGACGGACATGTCCGGCGGCGCGAGGACGATTTTAGGGTTTTGGGATGGATTTGGACTGCGATTTCGGGGAGGAAGACATATTTATAGGTAGAGGGAGCTAGGAGAGTCCAAATGAGGTGCGGTTTTCGCCCACGCGATCGTGATCGAACGACCGAGAGCATGGAAGGGAGTTTGGTGGGTTTTTGGCCACTTAGAAAGTGGTGTTGGGCTGCAACAAAAGAGGCTTTTGCGGTTACCGGTTAACTGTTGGAGTATAAACGACCTCCAAATGATCGAAACTTGACAGGCGGTCTACGGTGCTATACCAAGGCCGCTTGACAAACCTCGGGGCATTCCGAGAAAGTTTAACACCCGCACATGAAAAGAGGTAAAAGGGGGCGCCGGGAGACATAGGAGCGCCGGATTGCAAAACGGACAACGGGGAAAATGCTCGGATGCATGAGACGAACACGTATGCAAAATGAAATGCACATGATACATGATATGAAATGCAGATGATGACATGGCAAAGTGCAACACGCAAGCACATGACATGGCAAAGACAGCGAATAACTGGCGGACACCTGGCGCAACGAATCCGGGGTGTTACAACACTCCTCCACTAACAAGAGATCTCGTCCCGAGATCTTAGGACCGAGACGGAAGGGAAAAGGGACGAGGTGAAACAAGAACTGGAAGAAGATGCAAAGAATCGAGAGCACTCGAGAAAAGAGATGAGCGGCGAGAATGGCGAGAATCAGCTCACGTAATCAAGATAGACTCGAAAGCATTCGGATAGGACGAGATAAGAAGCGAATAAGACTGAAAGGATTTAGGCAGCACACCGGTTGAAAATGGAAGGAAAATAACACGAACTTCACAAGATAGAAATACACTTGACGACATGAACAAAGCGATGCCTCCAGAAAAATTGGAAGAATTGAAAAGAACTTAGAAGGAAGGATTGAATGGAGTTGTTGAGAAAATCAACAACGAAAGAATAAGCTTGTTGTGGACTTATAGGTAACATCTCCAGATCATAAGGTGATAACCGGCCACAAACGGAAATGCTCGGAATAGCTGAGAAGAACGAATAAATGCAAAACTCCACTTCAAAAGAATCGAAGACTTAATTGCACTTGAGGCGCAAGAAGAAAAGGTACTTGAGCTCCTTAAACAAGAATCTTGATGAACACTTGAAGAATGAATTAAATCATGAAGAACCACCGTGAAGAACTCCGGTAACAAAAGGATGATGAGATAGAAATGAAGGATGAATGAATAAGATGAGCCTTGCGCTGATTTAGATGGAGGTTCCGACGAAATGGCCAAGGAAATAATTGAACTCCAGAAAAGAAAAGATGAGAACACTTGGAACTAGAATTTATTCCTCAAGAACAAACTCCGAAGGAAGGGATTACTCACTAGGATGAAATAAGAATAAGATTTATTGTATGCTTATCCTTCATCAAATTAAATTGATGACAAGCAATGGATTTTGCAAACTACTTATTCTTCTTAAAAAAGGATTGAGAAGGGATAGCACAAAACTTGAGAAAGTCTTCATGAATCACCGATAGGATTGGAAAGAACGAATGAATTAATATGATAACAAAGAAAAGAATCTTGAACGAACCACCGTAAGAATTTGGAAATGGCTGATGCAAGAGAATGAATCACCGGGAAAAATTAGGAAAAGCATGAAGATACTTGAGGGAATTTAGAGAAAAGAGATCGAAGAGATCGCACACTGATAGACGAATACTTGAACGAAGCACCGGAAGAATATTGAGACGAACGAAGGGGCACGGATATAGAATAATTGGAGAACGACTCTGAAAACTTATAACGAAGAAATATTCCGAAAAGATGGCCTCCGGATGAAAAGAAATAGAAATCAACTTCTGAAATACTCCGGATGGATGAAAATAATTGCACAACTGGAAATAGCTAGATAGGATAACATCGAGCTAGCACCATGAATCTCGAGAAGCGGGCAAGATTTGAAGAAAAACTTTTCTTGATCTTCGAATGACTATGAGAAAACACCACCAAAAATTGTTGAGAGTACTCCGGGAGAACGAAAAACGAATAGGTTGAGCCGATAATGAAATTATTTGAAATCGATCTTGGAGAAGGCATGTGACTGATGAAATTCATTCTTACGTCACACTTGAAAAGAATTGAGAATACTCCGGGGAAATAGAAGAGTCAGGTAAGATCCTGGAAAAAGACCTGTGGGTTAGGGCCCACTAAAAAGAAAACACCGTTGGAAAGGGATGTTGAACAGATAGATGATGCACCGGAACAGTTGAAATATTTGAATGAGGTGACAACCTCGAATTAATTGTATCACAGACGAATCTCCTGATATGACTTGAACACTCCGGAAGGATAAATTGGCGAGAGGCGAACGAGCAAAGAGAACACTTCGAAGGAAAAGAATATGATCAACCCGAAAAACTTGAATTGAGTGCACCGGAAAAGAAAGAGATGAAGAATGACGAACGAGACGAGAATTCACCGATTGAAATAATTGAGGGAAGACTGAAGAGGCTCCGCACGAATGAGATAGCTGGTCGAGAGAGAGCCGGACTCCGGGAAGAAAAAGGGTGGGAGGCGGAAAACACGGCAACTAGGAAGGGGAATACGACGAATGTCTTGAAGAGGAAACACCGGTTGAAATCATTGAGGAAAGAAAGCAAAGACCTCACACGAGTAGAATGGATACTCGATTACGGACTCCGGTTCGGAAAAGAAGAAGGGCGGGCGGGCGGGAAAAACAAAGACAACTTCGGACAGGGAAACAACAACGATCGAAAATAGCTGAGGATTGAACTCAAAGATGAAGAGACTCGAGTCAACTTGACGAGAAATGCACCGGATGAAAAGAGCTGAGGAACAACTACCGGAAAACCAACTGCGTGAACCTAAAGAAAAATTTGAACGGGAAGAGGAGTAATTCAAAACACCTACGTCAAGATTCCTCACCAGAGCGACGAAGGGGCAGAGGAGTAAAAAGAATTCCTACTCTCCGATATAACTAGACTCCGAAAAATAGTTTATTCTAGACTCAACATCGGCCAAACTACACGATCAATCAAGGGGGCTCCTAGGGTCAGTCGAGGCTCTGATACCAACTTATCACGCCCAATATGCGACCCTATCCAAAAGGAACACGAAGGTCCCACCAAGGATAGACCCGCATATTGGAAACGCTTTTGCAAGGTGGATATCATCACATCAACATTACATAATTCATAGGGATACATACATAAGGCACAAAAGCCACAAGAATACATCAACATCATATACAAGATCAACATCCGACTACGGATGAAACATAAACAGAAACTCAAACGACATCCACCACTGCTAGCCCAAAGCCGACTGGAACCTATCCCCGATCGAAGAAGAAGCGAAGAACTCCAACACAAGCAAACATCGCTCTCGCGTCAAGATCACCGCAAACCTGTACACAAATGGTGGTGTAGTAATCTGTGAGCCACGAGGACTCAACAATCCCATTACCATGGGTATCAAGACTAGCAAAGCTTAATGGGAAAGGAAAGGGTAAAGTGGTGAGGTTGCAGCAGCGACTAAACATATATGGTGGCTAACATACGCAAATGAGGCGAGAAGAGAGACAAAGGCGGTCGTCAACTAGTAATGATCAAGAAGTGATCCTGAACACCTACTTCGTCGACATAACCCAAGAAACCGTGTTCTCCTCTCGATCAACCCGAAAAGAGACACTCACGGTTCGCTACACGGTTGGTGTATTTTAATTAAGATCCACTTCGGGTTTTCTACAACGGACATTAACAAATTCCATCTTCCACATAACCGCGGCACGGCTTTGAAAGTTCAAACCCTGCAGGGTGTCCCAACAACCCATGATAAGCTCTCGCGATCCACGAAGAATAGACCTTCTCCCGGGAAGACCCGATCAGTCTCGAATCCGGCTACAAGACATTTCACAGCAATAAAACAAGACCAGCAAGACCTCCCGGCGTGCCGACACCACAGTAGTAGCCACAGATCTCGTCCCTGAGCCACGACCGGATGAGCAGTCCGTACAACTAAAACCAGCCCTCAAGTTTCCTTGAGGTGGCGCTGCAAAGCACTCTAGTTTGGACCAACACTTAGACAAGCATTGGCCCGGGGGGGAGCTAAAATAAGGATGACCCTCGAGAGAGCGACTCCCAAGGGAAAAGTAGGTGGTGGTGAGGCAAATGGTAAAACCAAAGTTGGGCCTTGCTGGAAAAGTCTTATTCAAAGCGAACTGTCAAGGGGGTCCCATAAATCACCCGACCGCGTTAGGGACGCAAAAATCCGGGAACATAACACCGATATGACGGAAACTAGGGCGGCAAGAGTGGAACAAAACACCAGGCATAAGGCCGAGCCTTCCACCCTTTACCAAGTATATAGATGTATTAATTAAATAAGATATATTGTGATATCCCAACAAGTAAACATGTTCCAACAAGGAACAACATCTCCATGTTCCAACAAGGAACAAACTTCATCTTCACCTGCAACTAACAACGCTATAAGAGGGCTGAGCAAAGCGGTAACATAGCCAATCAACGGTTTGCTAGGAAGGGTGCAAAAGGTTAGAGGCTGACATGGCAATTTGGGATGGCTTGATAAGCAGGTAATAGGTAGCGCAGCATAGCGAAAGAACGAAGCAACTAGCATAGCAATGATAGTAGTGAGATCCAGGTAGCGGTCATCTTGCCTGAAATCCCGCAAGGAAGAAGAACGAGTCCATGAAGAAGATGAGCGAGTCCATGAAGAAGATGAGCGGATGAAGCCGAACCAAGCGTGAGCGAGCGAATCCTCACGATCGCATAGCAACAGGAACTAACAAGAAGAAGCACACAACATAGTAAACACACCACACAAGAACAAGGCATGATGCACAACAAGCATGATGCATGACAAAACTACATGAAGCTACTCATGGCAAGAGATGATGCAAACAAGAGCAACACATCGAGCAAGTTTAAATGAGGCCGAACAACATATAACAATTCGGTAAGTCCTCATAAGCAATTTTCGAAATTGGTCCAGATCTGAATAACTTTATGTTCAAGTTGTTAAACAGCAAGTTAAAATGCACCACGATGATCTACAAAATTCTAGTCAAGTTACATATAAAGTTCATTAGATTGAGCTCTGCCTAGAAGATATGAGCAAAACAAGTTAAACATGGCATTGATGCAAAATGCATATAAACATCAAGAAAACACCTCAAAACAAGGATCCAACAAGATAATAAGAAACTACATGCAAAATCAAGCAAGTTTCATATAGAGCACACTCAAAACGGAGCAACGGTTCAACACATACACACAATACAAGTTTAAGGGATAAGCTGTCCAAAACAGCCACTAGGCATATAGCAAGCATCAAAACAACATGCTACAGGACCTCAAGACAATAACAAAAGGCATGGGCATGATCTACAGGTAAAGCATTACAAAACATGAGAACTGAGCTACCTCCAGAAATGACTAGAACATGCTCAAAATGACATGGCAAGATTGCAACTAATAACAGTTTCAGGCATTGGCAGAAATAACAACAGGTTGCAATGTTTAGAGCTATGAAACAACATGTTACAGGAACTTATAATGGCAAACAAAGGCATGGCATGAATCTACTAATTGCATAGAACAAAAGTCCTTTATTGCCCATAAGCCAAAAAGGATCAGAAAATATATTAACACCCATGTCAATATTGAAAGTTTCGTTAACAGATTCAGCAACATGACATGTCAAAAACTGATAACGAGAAGGCATGTTTACAAGCTCAATGCACTCACTACAGAGCCTCAAATGATAAACTAAGCATACATACATCAAGAAGACATGACATAGAAGACATACATGGCAAGAACAATAACATAGCATACATGTATCAACCACAACAACCTAGGCAAAATTGAATAACATGTATACAATCTGCCAGGAAACATTTGATAGCAAAAGTAGAGCTCGATTGACTCAATCTAGACTACTCCATAATTGCAAACAAGGGCATGGATGGATAGAGCAATACATGCTTTACAAAACATCCTTACTGAAGTATCTCAAAATATGCATAGATCCCTCGGTATCATCAAGTTAACATGGCATCAAAAATATCAGCAAAACAGGGCTGGAAACAGCAATAACAAGACACCTAGTTTGTATGCTTGTGATAGTCACCACATAGATCACAAAAATACATGGCAAGCACCACTGGAAAGAAGACATGGCATATTGCAAAACACATGTAGGACTCAAGTCCATAGGATGCACACATCAATCATGGCAAAAATGACAAAAGTGCAAGTTCTGATAAAAATCAGAAACTAACATCACATAGCAGTCTTGCAACAGCATTTCGGGCATCAAGATGAGCTCAAATGAAAATGATGCAATGGAATGAAATGATCTACTCTTCGAGACAAACATTTTGACATATTATACGCGCAAAACGGAGCTACGATGACAGATATACGATGCAACGAAAATGGAACAAAATACCATGAAATCTGGGACTTAGACGAAATTTAGAGAGGGGGAAAGTCAACCCTGCGCACAGTTATCGATGCAGGCGGAACTTCGCGGAATGTCGCGGAGACGATGGGGACGACAGCAAAGGTCGAGGAGAGGTCGGGAGGTGGCCCGGACCGGATCGGCCGGATCCGGCCGTGGCGGCAACGAGGAGGCTTCAGCGGGCGGCGGCAAGCCCGAGTTCGGCGGGCGAAGCGCGGCGCCGAGGCGAGCTTCATAACCGCTGACAGCGGCAACTTCGGCGGCGGGCAGGAGGAGGAGCGAGAGCCGGCCTTGTGCCATGGCTATGGCCTGCGGCGGCCAGGCGGCGGCGCGCCGGCTCGGGAGGCGGCGGCGGCGAAGCAAGGCCGCCGGCGAGGCGGAAGCGAGGAGGGATGTGGCGTATGTGGCTGACAATGGCAGCGGCGTCGGGCCGGCCGGGCAGCAGTGGGCAGCGGGCCCAGCGGCCTGGCCTGGGCGGCCGGGCCACGTGGCAGCCAGTTAAGCGGCGGCGGCGGCGAGACGCGTCCGGCCGAGACGGACATGTCCGGCATGCGAGGGACGATTTAGGGTTTCGGGATGGATTTGAACTGCGATTTGGGAGGAAGACATATTTATAGGTAGAGGAGCTAGGAGAGTCCAAATGAGGTGCGGTTTTTACATGCGCGATCGTGATCGAACGACCGAGAGCATGGAAGGGAGTTTGGTGGGTTTTGGCCACTTAGAAAGGGTGTTGGGCTGCAACAAAAGAGGCTTTTGCGGTTACCGGTTAACTGTTGGAGTACCAACGACCTCAAATGATCCGAAACTTGACAGGCGGTCTACGGTGCTATACCAAGGCCGCTTGACAAACCTCGGGCATTCGAGAAAGTTTAACACCCGCACATGAAAAGAGGTAAAAGGGGCGCCGGAGACATAGGAGTGCGGATTGCAAAAGCGGACAACGGGAAAATGCTCGGATGCATGAGGCGAACACGTATGCAAAATGAAATGCACATGATACATGATATGAAATGCAGATGATGACATGGCAAAGTGCAACACGCAAGCACATGACATGGCAAAGACAATGAATAATCGGCGGACACAGGCGCCAACGAATCCGGGGTGTTACGATAGGATGCTAGTACTTTCATCTGTGGCCCTACATTCTTGTCCGTCTGCCGTGCTATACTATCGGGCCGTGATCACTCGGGAGGTGATCACGGGTATATAATATATACTTATACATGATACATGTGGAGACTAAAGTCGGGTTGGCATGGAGCACCAGCAGTGATTCACGGATTGGGGGCTGAAAGGACCTTTGTCCCGACGGCCCTCTGGATGGATCTTTGTGGCGGAGCGGCAGGGCAGGTTGAGACCGCCTAGGAGAGGTGGGCCTGGCCTGTTCGGCGTTCGCGGATACTTAACTGCGCTTAACGAGGTCTTGGCATTTGATCTGAATTGGCTACGATCTTATCGCACTAACCATCTACGGCGGGAGTAGTTATGGGTATCCGGCGTCGTGGTATCGGCCAAGCACTTCAGACGTCGGCGACGGCGCGCGCGGATTGGACTGGAGCGCTGTTAGGCTAGGTCTGCTTCGGCAGCGTCGCAACGCAGGTGTGCTCGAGGCGATGGGCCCGCACCCTGCGGCGCTTAGGTTTAGACCGGCATGTTGGCCTCTCTGTTGTGCCTAGGTGGGGCTGCGGCGTGTTGATCTTCAGCGGCGGGCATGACCGAGAAAGTGTGTCCGGCCAAATGGGATCAAGCGTCTTTGGGTAAGATGGTGCACCCTGCGAAGTTAATCTATTCGGATAGCCGTGATCTTGATAACAGGGCGACTTGGAGTTGTACCTTGAGCTTATGACAACTAGAACCGGATACTTGATAAAACACACCTTCCAAGTGCGGATACAACCGGTGGTCGCTCTCTCTCGGGGATATGAGGAGGGATGGCGGGTAGGATGTGCTATGTGATGTTACTTGGAGGACTTGATTGCCCTCCCTTACATGTTGCAATACAGGTGTCGAGCGTAATCTTCGTTAAGACTAGCTATCCCCTCTTATTACGGCATTCTGCGATTCAGTCCACCGATATGGCCTTTACACATATATCCATGCATATGTAGTGTAGCTCCTTGCTTGCAGTACTTTGGATGAGTACTCACGGTTGCCTTGTTCCCCTTTTCCCCTACCTCTACTCGATTGCTGCAACAGGACTATGGAGCCAGGGGCAGACGCCATTGTCGATGGCGACTACTACTGGAGGTGCCTACTACTACGTGCAGCCGGCCGGCGGCGACCGGGAGTAGCTAGGAGGATCGAGCGGGAGGCCTGCTCCTCTTCGATCTGTATCCCGGTTTGTGCTAGCCTTCTTAAGGTAAACTTGTTTAACTTAAGTCGTACTCGAATATTGTTGCTTCCGCTGACTTCGTCTATGATCGAGCACTTGTATTCGAGCCCTCGAGGCCCCTGGCTTGTATTATGATGCTTGTATGACTTATTTTATTTGTAGAGTTGTGTTGTGATATCTTCCCGTGAGTCCCTGATCTTGATCGTACACATTTGCGTGCATGATTAGTGTACGATTAAATCGAGGCGTCTAAGTTAATATCGAGCCATTGCTGTAGGAATCCCCCTTCCACACTCCTTGGCGGAAGTCGAGTCTAGACATTGCAAAAACTTTTACTAACTTGGTTGTGTGCCTTACGGGCCCACGTCGCCATTGGGTGGTACTAGGATCTTTTACTCCTCGACCTTTACTCTGGGACTCTGATCTCTCTTCTATTCGGGTTAAATGATTTTGCTCAAAACAAAACTAACTTTAGGTTCTCGAAAATACTTTCTCCCGGAGAGCCTCTCTCTCCAGATGATCGCTTGTTGCACCGGAAGATTCGGAAGATACTCTATGATGATCTTTCGAGACTTTGTGTCATCGCTTTTGCAATTCCCTTCCATCGATAAACCCCCATGAGTAACCACGTGCACTTGCCATTGATACAACCATTCCTCGTTGATCTTGTTATTGCAAGATACCCCGAAATTCTCGGTTATTGTTCCGAGGATACTTGGTGCCTACTGCCATGCAGTTCTAAGTCTCCTAAATACCCCTACGGACAAATTCTTGCACCTATGGAGTCTCATCCCCAGTTGTTCAAGTGTTCCACAAAAGTCTTCGAAATACTATTCGATCCTTCGAAAATCCTTACCAGTTTATTGCTCTGCAAATACTTGTTTGCTTGCATTATGGATGCTTCCCATATGTCTGGCTATATACACTAGTCTCCTTTGACACCGCCTTTTGATCCTATTGATTCAACATGAGTGCGAATGCTCGCAATCATCGATTGATCCTTTTAAAATTATCTTTCCAGCTCAGATGTCATTTTGAACATGAGCTGGTTATCAACCAATCAGATTGCCATCGATTGTACCCCTAAGTCTATTAAACTTAATCCATCCTTGATCAGTGCGTTTTCTCCTGATCTCTTGATTTGAAAATCATAATTCCTTTGTTATTTAAACATTGAATTATTCGGATGTTCTATAAACCGATGCATTTGCATTATTTCTTCCTCTGATTGGGTATCGATACTCTCATCAGCTCTGTTATGGAACGTCAGATCCTTTGTTGAATTATCATCTGACAGTGTCCTTTGTACACAAAAACCTCAAGAAGTTCTTTCCCTGATATATAATGCCGTTGGTAAGTCCTATTCTCTGATTTGGCCAACCATGCTCTACTTTCGAGCTTGAGTTATTTACCCCTGAAGTTTGTGATATATGTTTCCACGATGCCCCGATGGGTTGAACCTAGGCCTTCCTTAATATGTGTGACCTTGAAAGTTTTCACGAGTCATACTCTTCTGGTATTTTGCTAGATAAAATTTCAACATTACAACTTCTTCGAAAATGAGGAGTGAATGAAAGGTTATGCATTAGAGAAGTGGGAGTCGACCTTGAACTTTGTGTTCATGCCCATGGACACGGTGTAGACCCTATCATGGAAGCTTCTTGTAATAATTACTATTTCCTTGATAAATATCATCTGGTATCTATGAATTGATCCTTTGCAACCGTGGTTCCGACCATGATTGTTCTTCTTTGATCCTATTTCTCGGACAAGTTAAAGTACTTGCCTTCTACAGATCAGTACGCCTTCCCAACCTCTATTTTGTTCTACCTTCGAGTATTACCCCCTGGTATCTCGAGGATATCAGCCCATTGCACTTCATCTTATGAATTTCTGATGAAGTAGTACCTTTCCCCATCATAGTCACTCCACGGGTTATGGGTTGTCGTCAACCGAGAACACCAATTTTTGAATCGAATCAACACTGAGATTTGGTACCCCCAGTACTTTGTTGTTGTGAAGTTTAATACTCCATCACGTCACTCCTAGCCTGATCGGCTACAGCATTATCGTGCTAATTTTAACTTTGCTACCGGGTCCTTAATTCCGGAGCACAACTTTCGATGATGAGCTAAGCTTACGCCGATTTCCTCGACTTATCGTTCCACCTTGGACGACAAGCTGGAATTCGAGTTTGTGTCCTACTCATGGTCCCAAGAACATTTCGCTTCATCAATCCTTTGACTTGATGTCATCACTGTTTGATTACATCTCCATGAAACCTCTCGACAGAATTTGTCATGATCATCATCAACATTCTGAGTTCCTCCAGGATATCTATTGAATTCATGATGAGAAATACCATCCTTGCCCCTCGGTGATTTGTGTTACCATCGGCAACATTCTTGCCTTCCGTTCAACACAAACTTGTTAGTGTTTCGTGTTATACCTTGAGATCCATTCTATCCAGCAATTGTTCTTCTTTACCTTGGAGTATTACCATCTTTTTTGTGTCAATAATGTCATGAGAATTTCACCACCTCTTAGAAATTCTCGATATGATGATACTTCTCACCATCACCATTCTTCCTTGGTCCCGTGTTGTTTTTAACCAGGATACCAATATGTTAACGATGTTGTTTGAGTTCGAACTTCTAGCAACCCTATTGCTTTGAAGTTAACGATCGATAGTTCGTTCTTAGACTACTGGTCATTGAATCGTCACTCTAACATTGATCTTGCTGCCTAAGGTCATACTTGAGCACACCTTTCAACTAATGATTGATGGTGTATGTTTTCCTAGAGCATACAACATTATATCATTTGAATTGACAAGTGTCATCTTCTTGTTCACATTATTGTGGAAAGCCATCCGTTTGGAATTCTCGATGAATTGTTCTTTGAGCCCATCAGCCACCTTCTCATCCCTCCTTGGTTTAATGATGAACTATTGTTTGAGAACCCGCTCCCATAGTTCATTTCCCAAGAATCTTGCAAGGTCATTTCGTCTATTTGTGTTGCACCTTTTCTTCTCAGGCATCCTAATGTCTGAGGTATCCTGACACCAATCGGATCTGAACCTCGGTCAGATAGGATGGTTGAAACATTTTTCAAGCGTCATAATGTTGGTCCTTATATGACCGGTAAGATGATGTCATGCCTAGCACACCTGACGGAGGACCAAATGTTTTAGTTACCTTTTAGCAAGGTTAACCATTCTTCCATGAGGAAACTGTATAACTTATTCTACAAGTTGTTCTTGATGGATCCTTTGTGTATCCAAAGTCTGACCTTTGTTTGGAGACCATGTCGATGCTATCTCGAAGCATGTTTGTGGTACTCCGATTTTCAACAAGAACATTTGAAGCCCAATGCTAAATGTTACTTGCTCTATTATCTAGGCACCGTTGTATGGGTAGTGTCATGAGAATTCTCTCCCCTTATCGAAAGGGGTTCTTACGTTATATCCTGGCACGAATATCATGATTTAATCTCTGCTTGTCCTTGGGAAGGATATACCCCTGAAATATGTGTTTAAACACATTTTCCTTTCCATTGTTACATTTAATCGATGATCATCTTTTCATTTTATTGTTTTGATTAATCTTGTTGTGATCTATATGATCTAAGCAGTATTAATCCACTTGCTTATGTAAACACCTCGGTGTACAACCCTAACAATGAGACCTGTTTCTATTATAGATGACATTCCGTAACCACCGATGGATGAGAACTTTGCCTATTGGTCCGCCTCGTTCAACGAGCAGGAAAAATGGTTCTCTTTGTCCCTCGCCCTTGGTACCGACGTTGTTGCCAACATAGCTGGCAGGCCACCCTCTGACACGCCCTACTATCGTGACCGTGCAAGATGTCGGCCCCTTCCTGCTTTCAACCACATGGTGGGCCCATAACCTGAGTTCCACGGATCGAAACCTGAATCTCTGTACACCCCTGTTCCCAAAGTTATTCCTCGTGGCGTGGACTCGTATGTAATTCACGGACTACCGTCCCAAGTGGTCTATTTTTGTATCGACGCAATACTTATTCTCGTTATGCTGAACCCCTTTCACCTTCGATTAGGCATCGAGCGCTTGCCTATCCGTTTGAAAATTCTCATGGTACCTCTTTACTTTGCTCTCGATATTTTCTTAAGATTCAATCCGAGAGTAACTTCCGCCACCTTCCTCGATGTTATCGACGGATAGTCAACCTTGTAGAGGTCTGTCCTTTTGAAGCTACCCTTATCCTTTCCGTAAATACGATGAAGATCCCCAAGTAAGGACGACAACTTCATCATGATGACCCGGCCGAGAACTGAAGACATCAATGTAATGGGTCGACCTCTTCGAGAAGAGCAACCAAGACGGAGAAGATCCGTTAGATTTACCGTAACCCAATCCCTCCCTCCTTACTCCCCCCTTAAATCTCGGGACGAGATTTCTTGTAATGGAGGAGAATTGTGGCCTTGGATAATTAGGCTACAGAAAAACTCTTCTAATGATGCCACGTCACCTCCGTTACTATTGTGAATCCCTTGTTAGTTCGAAACCGATTCAAATGCAAATTCAAAATCAAGCAAACAATAAAAGTTTTCAAATAGTAAAACTAAAATGTTCACACTATTCTATAAAATTGCTTGTTCAGTTTTCATGATTGAAACCACATCATTTGACTTAATAAATAATCCCTAGTAAATTATGAAGTGGGCCAACAACATCATAATGGACCATTTAAATACCAACGTGTTTTTTTTAAACATTACAAAATGGCCTCAAGATTTATGTGCCATTCTAGAATAATGTGCTTGACTTATGTGCCAAGTTCAACTATAGCAAAAATCATTTGCTGCATAAACTAAAGGAAAAATAGTGGTAGAACAAATAATAAGACGTAAAAGAATAAAACAAAAGGGCACTTATGTGCAATTGTAGCCTACTTCTCAGGTGGTTGGCCCAGCCCACCATGGGCCTTTCCCTTCTCTTGTACAGCAAAGGAGGCAGAGGCCATGGCGTGGCAACCATCCGACGGCGCCATGGCCGGATGACCACCACGTCGCCTCCCTCGGCCTATAAAAGCGTCCACCTAAACCCTAGCCCCTGTCTCAAACATTGCCACCTCGATCCCCATCGATCCCTTCCCCTCTGGACGAATCGAGCTCATGAGATCCTGCGGTGACCGCTGCCCGTCGTCGTTGTCACGGCCCTGGCGTCTCCGGCGTGTGGGAGGGCGTCCGGGAGCTCCACCGCTCGACTTCGCCGATCCGGGGCGCATCAAGCCGGGCACCTTTGTGTTGCCGTGCCATCATCTTCTTCTCCGTCCACGCCCGCGGCAGGAGCCGAAGCCCCTCCATCACGGGGCGACCTTCTTCTTCCTCATCGGATCGCCGCCGCCGCCAGCGACTCCGGCAGCCGCGCCTTCCCCGGCGGTCTCGGCAACGTTGGTGAGCTCACGCTCCTCCTCTTCCTCTAGTCGAGCTCGCCCGGTGCCCGTAGCTAAGCTGCGCCAAGGCGTGGCGTGCTCGCCACCGCCATGGCTATGAGCACCAAGCTCCCGAGCCACTCTGAACTTCGCCCGTCCTCCTAAGCGCTCATGGAGCCCGTAGCTGCTACCCGCTGCTCATCTTGCGCGCTCGCGCGCTTCTCTCGCTTCCGCTTAGTCACGAATGCGGCGTCGCTGCCGTTGTCGCTCGCCCAACTCTGGCCACCCCACACCCATGGCACCTCTCCCGGCGCGCCGTCGTCCTCTCCCATGCCGCTCTCGGTGACCAAATGGTCGCCGGAGCCGCGAGTCCGCGAGCCCGTCGCCTCTGTCTGCGCCCGCCTCCATTGCCGCTGCTCTGCTGCTCCGTTGCTGTTGCTATGCTACATAGCTACTGATAACATTCGATTCTTGTAGCTAGTGCTAACTTTCCTAATATGACATCGTCTGCCCTCTCTCGACCTCTAAACAACGTCTAACCAGCGGTTAACATGGGTAAAAATAATATGAGTAGAAAGCATACATGACAAACTCCATTTTATCCCACTTTGGACCAAATCCTTTTGATGTATGGTTTAATTCCTACAAAATCACAAATTCAATGTTACATTAATAGAAAAGCTGAAAACAGCTTTAATTTCATAGCTACTTTAGAGCTATTAATGATCAATCAAATGGACTCTAACAGAGATGAAAGTGCTACTATCTTATAGACCACGTAAAAATGCTCCAGATTGATATAAGGTACAAAATCATAGGAGTTCTGAGATCAATAGTTGTAGTGTTTTGAAAACAGCCAAGTAATGTTTAAAACTGTCCGAATTCTCAGACTTAGCAAAATTTCAGGGTTTTCGAATATTGTTTTAATCTTGAAAAACATATAAAATAATCCGTAGCTCGGATGAAAAACTTTGTACATGAAAGTTGCTCGAGCACGACGTGAAGATTCGGATCATGATCCGTTCGTCCGCCACACCCCTAACCTATCGAACTGCAACTTTCCCCTCGGCCCTCTGCCCAAAACGCGAAACACCGGGATATTTCCGGATGTTTTCCCCTTCACCGTATCACCTATCCTGCGTTAGAACACCTCTAGCACCGCATTTGTCACGTTATGCTTTGATTGCTCTGTTATTTATTATGTTCCCCCTCCGTTACTTTTTCCGGTAGACCCGAGGCGGCTGGTACCCCCCCAGCGATCGACTACGGTCGGCGACCCCTCTCTCTTGCCGAGCAACCAGGCAAGCCCCCCTTGATCACGGATATAGCCTACTCGCTCTTTCTTGCTTGCATTAGAGTAGTGTAGCATATTCTTGCTTTCGATTATACCTATCTGATGCATAGCTGTCCTTGTTACTCTTGTTGTTACCTTACGCAATCCTATATGCTTAGTATAGGATGCTAGTACTTTCATCTGTGGCCCTACATTCTTGTCCGTCTGCGTGCTATACTATCGGGCCGTGATCACTCGGGAGGTGATCACGGGTATATACTATATACTTATACATGATACATGTGGAGACTAAAGTCGGGTTCGACATGGAGCACCAGCGAGTGATTCACGGATTGGGGCTGAAAGGACCTTTGTCCCGCGGCCCTCTGGATGGATCTTTGTGGCGGAGGCGGCAGGGCAGGTTGAGACCGCCTAGGAGAGAGGTGGGCCTGGCCTGTTCGGCGTTCGCGGATACTTAACACGCTTAACGAGGTCTTGGCATTTGATCTGAGTTGGCTACGATCTTATCGCACTAACCATCTCGCGGGAGTAGTTATGGGTATCCGGCGTCGTGGTATCGGCCGGCACTTGACGTCGTCGACGGAGCGCGGCGTAGCCGGATTGGGCTGAGCGCTGTTAGGCTAGGTGCTGCTTCCGCGCGTCACGTAATGTGCGAGTGTGCTTTCGAGGCGATGGGCCCGGACCCTGGCGCTTAGGTTTAGACCGGCGTGTTGGCCTCTCTGTTGTGCCTAGGTGGGGCTGCGGCGTGTTGATCTTCAGCGGCGGGCATGACCCAGAAAGTGTGTCCGGCCAAATGGGATCAAGCGTCTTTGGGTAAGATGGTGCACCCTGCAGTGAAGTTAATCTATTCGGATAGCCGTGATCTTGATAACAGGGCGACTTGGAGTTGTACCTTGAGCTTATGACAACTAGAACCGGATACTTGATAAAACACACCCTTCCAAGTGCGGATACAACCGGTGGTCGCTCTCTCTCGGGGATATGAGGAGGGATCGCGGGTAGGATATTGCTATGTGATGTTACTTGGAGGACTTGATTGCCCTCCTTACTGTTGCAAGGCGGTGTCGAGCGTAGTCTTCGTTAAGACTAGCTATCCCCTCTTATTACGGCATTCTGCAGCTCAGTCCATGATATGGCCTTTACACATATATCCATGCATATGTAGTGTAGCTCCTTGCTTGCAGTACTTTGGATGAGTACTCACGGTTGCCTTGTTCCCCTTTTCCCCCTACCTCTACTCGATTCTGCAACAGACTATGGAGCCCGGGGCAGGCGCCATTGTCGATGGCGACTACTACTCGGAGGTGCCTACTACTACGTGCAGCCCGCGGCGGCGACCGAGAGTAGCTAGGAGGATCGAGCGGGAGGCCTGCTCCTCTTCGATCTGTCCCGGTTTGTGCTAGCCTTCTTAAGGCAAACTTGTTTAACAAGTCGTACTCAGATATTGTTGCTTCCGCTGACTTCGTCTATGATCGAGCACTTGTATTCGAGCCCTCGAGGCCCCTGGCTTGTATTATGATGCTTGTATGACTTATTTTATTTGTAGAGTTGTGTTGTGATATCTTCCGGTGAGTCCCTGATCTTGATCGTACACATTTGCGTGCATGATTAGTGTACGATTAAATCGGGGGCGTCACACATATGGCTCCTGCCAGTTGCCGTTAACTCGGTTACAAAACATGATCATCTCATACAATAAAATATAGCATCACGTCTTGACCATATCACATCACAACATGCCCTGCAAAAACAAGTTAGACGTCCTCTACTTTGTTGTTGCAAGTTTTACGTGGCTGCTACGGGCTGAGCAAGAACCGTTCTTACCTACGCATCAAAACCTCAATGATAGTTTGTCAAGTTGGTGCTGTTTTAACCTTCGCAAGGACCGGGCGTAGCCACTTCAGTTCAACTAAAGTGAGAAAAGCAGACACCCGCCGGTCACCTTTAAGCAGCGAGTGCTCGAGCGGTGAAACCAGTCTCGCGTAAGCGTCTGGCGTAATGTCGGTCCGGGCGCTTCATCTCACAATACCGCTGAACCAAAGTATGACATGCTGGTAAGCGGTATGACTTATATCGCCCACAACTCACTTGTGTTCTACTCGTGCATATGACATCAGCGCATAAAACCAGGCTCGGATGCCTTTGTTGGGAGCGTAGTAATTTCAAAAAATTCCCTACGCTGCGCAAGATCATGTTGATGGCATAGCAACGAGAGGAGAGTGCATGTCCACGTACCCTCGTGAGACCGTAAGCGAGGCGTTATAACAACGCGGTTGATGTAGTCGTCGTCTTCACGATCCGACCGATCCAAGTACCGAGCGTCACGGCACCTCCGAGTTCAGCACGTTCAGCTCGATGGCGATCCCGGACTCGATCCAGCAAAGTGTTGGGGATGAGTTCCGTCGACCTGACGGCGTGGTGGCGATGATGATGCTCCACCGGCGCAGGGCTTCGCCTAAGCTCTGCTGACGATATGACCGAGTGGAATATGGTGGAGGGGGCACCTGCACGGCTAAGGAACGATCCGTAGATCAACTTGTGTGTCATGGGGTGCCCCCCCTCCGTATATAAAGGAGTAAGGGGGTGCGGCCGGCCCTAGGAGGAGGCGCCGGGAGGAGTCCTACTCCCAGGGAGTAGGACTCCCCCCTTTCTAGTTGGATTAGGACTTGGGGGAGGGAAGAGGAAGGCGCCGCCTCTCTCCTGTCCTATTGGGACTAGGGGAGGCGCGGCCTGCCTGGCCGCCCTCCTCTTCTCCCTCATGGCCCACTAAGGCCCATTAACCCCGGGAGGTTCAGTAACCCCGGTGCTCGGTAAAATCCTGATTTCACGGAACTATTCGAAGTCAAACATAGGCTTCCAATATATCAATCTTTATGTCTCGACCATTTCGAGACTCCTCGTCATGTCCGTGATCACATCCGGGACTCGAACAAACTTGGTACATCAATACTCATAAAATTGTCATTGTAGCGTTAAGCGTGCGGACCCTACGGGTTCGAGAACTATGTAGACATGACCTAGAACTATTCTCGGTCAATAACCAATAGTGGAACCTGGATGTTCATATTGGTTCCTACATTTTCTCGAAGATCTTTATCGGTCAAACCGCATAACAACATCGTTGTTCCTTTGTCATCGGTATGTTACTTGCCGAGATTCGATCGTCGGTATCCAATACCTAGTTCAATCTCATTACGGCAAGTCTCTTTACTCGTTCGTAATACATCATTTCATAACAAACTCATTAGTTACAATGCTTGCAAGGCTTAGGTGATGAGTATTACGAGAAGGCCAGAGATACCTCTCCGAGCAATCGGAGTGACAAAACCTAATCTCGAATTATGCCAACTCAACATATACTTTTGGAGACACACAGAAGTACCTTTATAATCACCCGATTCACGTTGTGACGTTTGGTAGCACACAAAGTGTTCCTCCGTAAGCAGGAGTTGCATAATATCATAGTTGCGTGAACTTTGTATAAGTCATGAAGAAAGCAATAGCAACATACTAAACGATCAAGTGCTAAGCTAACGGAATGGGTCAAGTCAATCACATCATTCTCCTAATGATGTGATCCCGTTAATCAAATGACAACTCATGTCTATGGTTTAGGAAACATAACCATCTTTGATTAACGAGCTAGTCAAGTAGAGGCATACTAGTGACATTCTGTTTGTTTATGTATTCACACATGTATTATGTTTCCGGTTAATACAATTCTAGCATGAATAATAAACATTTATCATGATATAAGGAAATAAATAATAACTTTATTATTGCCTCTAGGGCATATTTCCTTCAAGCCTTGGTTTCACAACCTAGGAGAGTATGGCGTCTAGCGAGGGAAATTACCACCGTAGATGCCCTTACTTTGATGGTACTAAGTTTGCTAGTTGGAAGCATAAGACGAAAATGCATATTCTTGGACATAACCCCGCCGTTTGGGCTATTTTGTGTATTGGCTTGCAAGGTGAATTCTTTGATGGGAGAGAACTGAACCGTGAAGCCACCGCGGAAGAGTTGAAGATGCTATAATACAATGCTCAAGCTTGTGATATCCTCTTCAACGGATTGTGCCTCGAAGAATTCAACAAAATCAGCCGTCTTGAGAATGCAAAGGAAATTTGGGATACTTTGATTGATATGCACGAGGGTACCGACTCCGTCAAGGAATCCAAATTGGATGTGCTTCAAAGTCAACTTGACAAGTTCAAAATGAAAGATGGTGAAGGTGTCGCTGAAATGTACTCTAGGCTTGCTCTCATGACAAATGAGATTGCCGGCTTAGGAAGTGAAGAGATGACCGATAGATTCATCACCAAGAAGATCCTAAGAGCCTTGGATGGAAAATATGATACCGTGTGCACATTGATCCAAATGATGCCCAATTACAAAGATCTCAAACCTACGAAAGTCATTGGAAGAATTGTTGCTCATGAGATGTCACTCAAGGATAAAGAAGAGCTTCACAACAAGTCAAGTGGTGCTTACAAAGCCTCATGTGATACTCCTACATCATCAAGTGAGAAACAAACCTTCAATGAAGAGTTGAGCCTAATGGTGAAGAATTTCAACAAGTTCTACAAGAACAGAAGCAAGGAATGAAGTTCCAAGTCAAGGTCCTACAATGACAAAAGATCTTCTAGTCGTGAGCGTAATTGCTACAATTGTGGAAGACCCGGACACTATTCCAATGAGTGTACAACTCCCTACAAACGAAGAGGAGATTCACCCAAAAGAAGAAGTAGAAGAGAAGAATCACCTCCAAGAGAGAGAAGGAGAAGAGATGATCGTTATGAACGAAGAACCTCTCGGAGAAGCAAGGATTCGGAAAGGAAGGACAAATCATCAAGGAGCTACACAAAACAAAGACATCAAGCTCATGTTGGTGAATGGGTATCCGGCTCCGACTCCGACCATCACTCCAAAAAAAGTTATCACTCCGAATATACTCAAGATGAAGGTGTTGCCGGTCTAGCACTTGTGTCAACCAACTCCTACGACATATTTGACTCACCAAATGAAGGAATTGGAAGATGCCTCATGGCTAAAGGCCCAAAGGTATCACACCCCGAGTATGTTGATTTGAATAGTGATGAAGATGATTTGCTAGGTGATGATGATTTACTTGTTGACAACTCTAGTGATGAAAACTATGATGAACTTGATATTAATCATGCTAATTAAGATAAAATGAATGATGATGATAAGAAGGAGATTGGGCATCTAACTAAAGAACTAAACACTCTTAAGTTAGCTCATGAAACTACCTTGGAAGATCGTCGAGAACTTTTAAAGACTCATGAGAAGTTACGCTTTGAAAAGCTCAACCTTGAGCAAGAGCATGGGTTCTTAAAAGCAATCAATGATGATCTTCGCAAGAAAAGTTCTTCTTACATTGCCAAGCACTTACTCTTGTCTACTTACATGCCACAAGTTAAATCTAGCAACAAGAGTAAGAAAGATTCTTCTTCTAGTAGTAACAATAATCATGCTAAATCCAATGTTGTTGCTTCTAGCAGTTCTCTTGATTCCACTAATGATTCTCTTATCCATGTTACACTTGAGCAAGAAAATAGGTTATTGAAGGGAATCATAGAGAAAGGTGTTTACAAGAGCCTTGCCGGAAGTAAGCAATTTGAGGAAATTGTACGCAAGCAAGGAAGGCACCGGAAGAATCAAGGTGTTGGTTTTGAACAAAAGTTCAATGCCAATAGAGTTGAGTGGGAAGAAGATCAATACCCCAAGACGAAGTTTGTTCCTCAACAAGAGAAGTATGATCCTACTTATTTCCAAGGGACACAAGCTCAAGATGATCTTCCACCACAAGACCACAAGCAAAAAGGCAAGGACAAGCTTCAAGAGGAGATTGATGCATTTTAAGAAGCTCCTAAGGCCTTGGTTAAGTGGGTTCCCAAGACTACATCAAATTCTACTACGTCAAGTACGACTACAACTCCAAGGATTCCCATCAAGATGATGTGGATCCCGAAGAAGAATAACTAGAGAATTCTTGAGGGTGACTCCGCCAACATACTTCACTCATATCATCTTGGCAAGGACAAGTGCAAAGAACTTCCACATCTTGCACTAGTTCAAGGAGTCGCAAATCCTCTTGTTGGTAAGACAAGGGACAAGGTAACCTAATGCTTTCATGGACATCATCTTGTGTGAACATCACTCTATGTCTATGGATATCCTTGTTTGTTCCTTGTGGGACTAACCTCTGTAGGTATTGAAAGTGCAACTCACTCCAATGGATTGCTCCAAATGATCTACATCAACATTGAGCATCCACATCTTCAACATCTAACGAAGTCAGGGGGAGCTTTACTCTAATCAATTGAGCTAAAGAAACTCTAATGGTGTGAACACAACAATGCTTTATGTAAAAGTGGTAACCCCACTTGTGCTTAAACGATGAGTATGACCTATGATCAAATGTTCTCATTTGACTCCCAAGCCAATATACTCATATATAGATGACCTAGTCATCGCCAATTGCTTGATAGATGCTAGAGTGTTTATGCATGCTTTGTCACATACTTCATTTGCCATTTTATTGTTTGAGCATGTGGATTGCATATTTTACTCATTCGAGGACATCCACTTGTTGCTTTGATTGATTGGCTCTTTCTCTTTTGCCAAGTGGATGGACAAGAATGCCTAAGAACTTCCTCTAGCTATCTATGCTTTTCTTGTCTCAAACTCTATTCATGCTACATCACAAAGTTTGATCAAGTCAGATTCGAACCACTCTGTGTGAGGAGCACTCGGAGTCCTGGATTCGTCATAGACTTAAACTTCAATAACCTCTCTATGCATTTCGGTATGACCGATCCATCCACTTCGGTCACACCGAGTTCACTAAGTTGATCTAGGTTTTCAATCTCGGTGCAACCGATTTGAACCTTTCGGTCACACCGAGTTGTAGTAACCGCTTGCGATTCTGCATCTCGGTGCCACCGAGTTGTTCCACTCGGTCACACCGACAGGGTCAGGATATATATACCCACGGGTGAGATTTTGGAAATTTCTTCAAAACTCCTCAGCCCGCGCGTGTCCTGCTCTGCCACCTCGGGTCTCCGGATCGTCTTCTCATCGCCACTGACCTCCCGCCGCTGGTTTCCATCGCCGTCAACGGGATTCTGCCCCACCATTGTCGCCATAGCAAACTCCCGCCGAACTAGGGTATGAGTTCGATCTTTTGTGCTAATCCCTTACTCCGATTCCTAGCACATTGTTTTGCCATGATCTTTACCATGTATGAAATCAATCTATCCAGAGAAAACCTCCTTTAGGTTAGGTTTGATTCGAAAACTTAGGTTAGGTTTCCGCCGAACTCATCTTGGACCGGCCGAGTTGTAGAAACCGGTCTCACCGATTTGGCTTAGACCATTGCACATGCGTTTTTTGGTCTTACCGAAAATTGCAAATCGGTGCGACCGAGTTCAACTCTCAGTGAAACCCTAGCAATCTCGGAGCCACCAAACTATGACTCGGTCTGACCGAGTTCACTAGTTTAGACTCCAAAAGTTGCTTCGGTATCACCGAGTTTGACAAATCGGTAGCTTCGAAATGATTTCTGTGGAGAACTAAAACTAAGTTTTTGACTCATCTGCTTTGAAAAACTCTGCACTTTGTGATGTTCATCCACTCTACCTCATCTATATCTATTCACAGGGTTTGCTGTCAGAATGTCTGACCAGAGTGATAGCCAGAACAAATCAGAAGAGCAAGTGCACATGAGTGAGGGCTCTAGTCCCTCAAGTAGCTATGATGAGGGCAGCAGGATCACTCCAAGCAATTTGCCCAAGGCAGCCACCAGATCAAGGAAGAAGAGAACCTCAGATTCTGATGATGAGGACCATGTGGCTACTGAGGAGGAAGTGAGCTCCAAGAAGAAAGTCTTGAAGAAGGAATATGGTACTGCTGCTGCTACCAAGCCTGGTTTGCACAAGAAGGCACCTGCCAAAAGAGTGCCAATGTTAAAGCCAAGGAAAGTTCCAACAGGAGAAACCATGAAATTCACAGTAGAATCTGATGATGGTGAGGCAGTTAGAGATAGCAAGAAGAAGAAAAGGGCAAGAACCACATCTGCAAAAGTTCTTGGAAAATCAACTATGGTGAGAGATTCAGAAGAAGATGAAGAGGAAGAGGATGCTGCACCAGCACCCAAGTCCCAAAAGCTTATGGGGGATGCTATCAAGTCAGGGGCTGCTCCTCCAAAGCCCAAGACTGACCCCAAAGCTACTGCTCAAGCTCAGAAGCCTTCTAAGCCCAAGAGAAGCACCAGAAACATCCCAGCTGAAGAGAAGAACAAGGCCCAAGTGCCTGAAGTTGAAGAAGAAGATCTTTGAAGCCCAAGTCTTGAGAAGCTGAAACCAAAGATTCCAGACCATAATGACACTCATCCAGTGGCAGAGGATATGAGCATTGGGAAGGATGCAGGTCTGAGACTTTGGAGACAGATGACCCATATGCTGTGAGAAGGAAGACTGCTATGGACTACAGGTTCCACACCAAAGAACAACAAGATTTCTATGAGACCATACTGTTGGACAAGAAACCTATAGTCTGTGATATGAAGTGGGTTGATTGGGAATTCATTGATGAGAATGAAGATTATTTTCCAGGAGTGCATGAAAGCTTCAAAGCTTGTGGAGTTGACAAGTTTGTGGGACAGAAGCTTACCGAATGGAATGATGAGCTCATTATGCAGTTCTACTCCACTGCTCATTTCTATCCAGATGGTAGAGTTGTTTGGATGTCTGAAGGTACAAGGTACCAGTCAACTGTCGATGAGTGGGCCAAGTTGATAAAAGCCCCCGAAGAGCATGACGATGATTTGGATGTGTATGCCAAGAAGAAGAAAGACCACAACTCTATGGCAAATATGTACAAGGAGATCCCATACAAAGCTTTGGAAACTCACAAGTTTGGATCTGTACATTATTTGTTGTCTGGGCTAGCTACAATCAACACTCTATTGAGGCATACTTTGTTGCCCAAATTTGGAGATCACAAGATGATCAGAGGCCATTCAATCAACTTGCTGCAGATATTTGATGTTCCTCAGAAATTCAAGGTCATGAGTCTGATTGTTGAGACAATCAAAAGGACAGCTGCAGATTAGAAGAGATATTGTGGGTATGCTCCAGACATTTAGGTGCTCATCAAATCCAAGATGGGCACAGGCACTTATTTGTTGGACAAGGACCACTTACCCTTGAGAGCAGAATTTGAAGATAACACAGTTGTGATGAATGAGGATGATCCTACATCAGTGCAAGCACAAGAGAAGAGAGCAAAGGCAAAGGCAGAAAAAGCCGCAAAGATGCCAAGTGTTGAGGAGGCATCTCAAGTGTTCTTAAAGTCAAAATAAGATCAGCTAGCTTATCTGATTCAAGCAACTTTGAGGATTGAGAAGGGCTTGGCCAACCTGACTCGGAATCAGGAGAGCTTGGAGAGGATCATTGAAACCAAGTTCTATGATCTTGATCTTAAAGTAACAGAGATGCGGACAGTTGTTGAGCAGCTCCAGGAGGATGCAGAGGAGAAGAAAGGGAAGGCTACCACAGATGCTTTTCAGAGATTGCCTAGAGGTGAGAGGTCTGCTGTAGTGCCCATGGCTGACACTAGAGCAACTACTTCAGCACCAGCGGCAACAACTTCAGTGCCACCTCCAGTCACCACTCCACCAGCTCCAACAACGCCTACTGATGCCTTCGTCCTTGGAGCCCTCTCTACACCACCTCCCGAAGACCAAGCCTAGAGAGACGCATAGCACTATGCATTTTCAAACTTTTTGGTAACTTGTTGCCAAAGGGGGAGAGATGTATAGATCATAGGCTTTGAGAGAGAGTGTTTTGCTTCCTTGTCTCTCTTGCTATTTGGTTGATACTTTTGTGGTGTGCTCGTTTGATACTTTATGTTTGTGTGTGAGATACTTGTATGATCATGTGTTTGATCATATCATACTTTAATGTTTACTTGGATGATATTGTCTTTTATATCCCTATATGATCATTCACTTCGCTTGGTGATGAGTGCATGTTTTAATTCCTATCATTTTGAGCGCTCCACCAAGATGTATGTGACATGGAAGAGTAACCCATGATCCTAATTGATTGTGCATTTGCATTCAAAGGAAAATCTCAAATAATGCACAAATTTAGGGGGAGCTCTTGCTTATCACATACTTCTCAAAGCGACGATGTATTTAAATATTATTATCATTTGTCGAAGCTTTGATCTATATGTTGTCATCAATTACCAAAAAGGAGGATATTGAAAGGGTTTCGGTAATTACTAACAACATATAGCTCATTGAACTAATGCTATTCCAAGATGATCATTTCAAAAAGTTCAATGATTGGCATGGCATGGATTAGGAATGTGGACCCCTCAAAATGCTAAGGACACATATTGGCTCAAGCTCAAGGCTCTACATTTTCATTTTAGTGATCCAAGATCACATTGAGTTCTTAGGAAAGCCAATACTATTAAAAGGGATGAGGTGTTGCTTAATGGCTTGCTTGCTCAAAATGCTTAGTGATATGCTCCAAAAACCTCAACCACTTTCTCATATCCACATATGTCCCAAACCAAAAGTCAAACTCGGCCCCACTGATTTGATCTATCCGGCGCCACTGAGTTCATTTGACATAGCCACTGCCAGAAACCCTAGTCACTTCGGTCTCACCGATAGGGATCTCGGTCTCACCGAGATGGGATTGCAAACTCTCTGTTTCCCATCGTAACGTTTCAGTCCAACCGAGATGAGCGATCGGTCCCACCGAGTTCGCAGTGCAAACTCTCTATTTCCCCTTTGTAATATTTCGGTCTCACCAAAATGAGCGAATCGGTCCCACCGAGTTTGCCTGACCAACTCTCTGGTTAGCTTATTACCAAAGTCGGTCCCACCGAGTTTGTGTAATCGGTCTCACCGAGATTACGTTATACCCTAACCCTAATGAAATCGGTCCCACCGAGTTGACATGTCGGTCCCACCGAAAAGCATAACGTTCACATTATGGACTAAATCGGTCTGACCGAGTTTCATGATTTGGTCCCACCGAGTTTTGTGAATTGTGTGTAACGGTTAGATTTTGTGTGGAGGCTATATATACCCCTCCAACCTTCCTTCATCCGTGAGAAAAGCCATCAGAACATTCCTACACTTCCAGCATACATTTTCTGAGAGAGAACCACCTACTCATGTGTTGAGATCAAAGATATTCCATTCCAACCACATCAATTTTGATCTATAGCCTTCTCCAAGTTGCTTTCCACTCAAATCATCTTTCCACCAAATCCAAATCCGTGAGAGAGACTTGAGTGTTGGGGAGACTATCATTTGAAGCACAAGAGCAAGGAGTTCATCATCAACACACCATCTATTACCTTTTGGAGAGTGGTGTCTCCTAGATTGGTTACGTGTCACTTGGGAGCCTCCGTCAAGATTGTGGGGTTGAACCAAGGAGTTTGTACGGGCAAGGAGATCGCCTACTTCGTGAAGATCTACCCTAGTGAGGCAAGTCCTTCGTGGGCGATGGCCATGGTGGGATAGACAAGGTTGCTTCTTCGTGGACCCTTCATGGGTGGAGCCCTCCGTGGACTCGCGCAGCCGTTACCCTTCATGGGTTTAAGTCTCCATCAACGTGGATGTACGATAGCACCACCTATCGGAACCACGGAAAAAATCTCCGTGTCTGCATTGCGTTTGCTCCCTCCAAACTCCTCCCTTTACCTTCATATGCAATGTTTTACATTCCGCTGCTATACTCTTAGACTTGCATGTGTAGGTTGATTGCTTGACTTGTTCTAAGTTGCTAAAATCTGCCAAGACTTAAAATTGGGAAAAGGCTAGATTTTTATTTGGTCAAGTAGTCTAATCACCCCCCCCCCCTCTAGACATACTTTCGATCCTACACAGGCCCTCATTCAAATTTGAATCGTTCTGGCCGCGCTTTCCACACTTCCAGGAGACTATGGAACGAGCCTGACAGCGCCTACCGAACGTCTCCTGCCCCATTGCCAGGATCAAGCTCAAGTTAAAGTGGACTGCATTCGACCTAAGGATCTGGGCCAGGTCCCTCTTCAGTGATGCCAAGGTTCAGCTGCATCTTGCTGCTAAAATTGTCCTCCGGCTGGACATCGCCCAGGAAAAGTGTCATCTCACGCCTGCAGAATTCAATCTTCGGAAGTAACTGAAGCAGAGGATTGTTGGCCTCGCCGTGATCGAGCGCGCGCGCAAGAGGCTGGCATCAAGGATCACTTGGCTCAAGGCTGGGGACGCAAAAACTGCATTCTTCCAAGCAAAGATAAACTCTCGCAGGAGGAAGAATTTCATCCACTCCCTGCAAGCTGGATCCACCACGGCCACCTCCCACGCTGACAAAGCCGACATCGTCCACAAACACTTTGTTTCCCTGCTGGGCACTAAGCAAGATCACGGCTGCTCCATCAACTGGGAGGCGATCGACCTGCCAACAGTGCAAGATGCAGGCCTGGATAACCCATTTTTTGAATCTGAAGTGTGGGCTGCCATCCTCGTTTTGCCTGCTGACAAAGCGCCGGGGCCGGACGGGTTCTCGGGCACTTTCTTCAGGGCCTGCTGGGGCATCATCAAGCACGACGTCATGGCGATCTTCGACCACTTCTACAGGCTGGCCGGAGGAAACTTCTCTGATCTGAATTCGGCCATGATCGCCTTGCTACCCAAGAAGGACGGTGCAACCCGCATGGGCGATTTCAGGCCTATCAGCCTCATCCACTCCATCACCAAGGTGCTCTTAATGAGGCTGGCTGCGATCGTCGACAAGCTCATCTCCCTCGCGCAATTTGCATTCCAGAGGGCTAAATGCATCCACGATAGTTTCCTCTTCGTCCAGAATAGTGTCTGTGCACTCCACCGCCGCACAACACCAGCCCTACTACTGAAATTAGATATAGCAAAAGCCTTCGACAGTGTTTTGTGGGAGTACATGTTTGAGCTGCTGCAAAGAATGGGCTTCCCGGCGTGCTGGAGTGATTGGGTTGCTCTCCTCCTGTCGACCTCATCATCATCGTGCCTCCTCAACGGTGTCCCAGGCTGCCCCATCGAGCACCGGCGTGGCCTGCGGCAGGGCGACCTGCTCTCCCCCTTGTTGTTCATTCTCTACATCGACCCCCTGCATAGACTTCTAGAGGTTGCAACTAGAGATGGCCAACTTCGCCCAATCCCCGGGAGGACAGTGCGCATGCGCACTAGTTTGTACGCTGACGACGCTGTTATCTTCATCAACCCCGCGCGACAGGAGATCGATGAGCTTTTGAAGATCCTCCATCTCTTCAGCGAGGCCACCGGACTGCGCGTCAACCTCGAAAAATCATCGGCTATCCCGATCGTGTGCGACGACATCGACCTCCAAGCGATACTGCACAACTTCGGAGGGGCGGTCGCAGCCCTGCCAACCAGATACCTAGGTCTACCGATCACCACCGGCAAGCTTAGATTAGTGCGCCTCCAATTCATCTTAGACAGGATCCGCGCGCGCCTCGCCTGCTGGAAAGGGAGACTGATGCCCATCGCTAGCAGGCCTGTTCTGTCTCGTTGCGTGCTCTCGGCCATGCCCACCTTCGCCATCACTGTGCTGCGGGAGCCAAAGAAGTTCTTCAAAGAGGTGGACAAGGCCAGGAGGCGGTTTCTTTGGGCGCAAGACGAGGAGGACACCGGAGGAAAGTGCAAGGTGGGATGGCAGACGCTGACTGCGCCAGAGCGCGCCGGGGGCCTGGGTATCCATGACCTGGACAAGTTTGCTCGGTCTCTCCGTCTCCGTTGGTTGTGGCTCACTTGGAAGCAGCCAACGCGTCCCTGGGCCGGCACTGGCATCCCGTGCGACGATCACGATCGCGCTCTGTTCGCCGCATGGACGTCAGTCACCATCGAAGATGGCGCGACGGCGTCTTTCTGGTTCTCCTCTCAGCTCATCGGCAGACAGCTATGTCGGGCATATCCAACGGTGTTCGCTCATTCAATCCGCAAAAACAGATCAGTCCAGGAAGCCCTACATCAAGACCGATGGATCCTTGACCTACCCCACGGCAGCATCATGCTCCTAGTGCTGCAACTCGCTAGGGAGATCCACAATGCTGGAATCATGCCTGAAGAAGGGAGAGATGACACGATCACATGGACCCTGGGCAGCTCTGCCTACGACGCCCAGTTTGAAGACCGCCCGACGCTCAACTTCAAGTCGACCATCTGGAAGGCATGGGCTCCGGGCAAGATGAAAATGCTGCTATGGCTGCTGCATCTCGATAGGCTTTGGTGCAATGACAGACTCCAGAGGCGAGGATGGGTCAACAGCTACTTCTGCCAACTTTGCCTCTGAAACCTCGAGACCTTGTCGCACCTCTTCTGGGAGTGCACCGTCGTCGTTCAAGTATGGAAGGTGGCAACTTGGGCGGGTTGCTCCGCTCTCGGACACACCACCTGGAGCGCGGGAGAATCCACCACCGAGCGGGTCCGCATGATCATCGATGGAGCTACCCCTGGCACGAGGAAGGGAACCAGATCGCTGCTCGCCCTGGTGGTCTGGCACATCTGGCTGGAGCGCAACGCGTGCACCTTCAGGGGCAAAACACCATGCGCTCGCAGCATCACTGCAGCCTGCCGCCGCGACATGGAGCAGTGGAGGATCGCCGGAGCCAAATGCATTGCGCACCCCTTTGGGGACGTGCCATGAAATATAGCGAGCAGGCCCCTTAGCCAGCCTTGAGCTCGATAGGCTGGCTGTGTAATTTTCTTTCCATTCCACCGATCACTTGATCAAACTATGTTTCCCGCTCTCTCCTGCTTATGAAATGAAAGCCTAGAATGGCCACTTTCAAAAAAAAACTATCATACTATCATCTACTCCCTCCGTCCCATAATGTAAGACGTTTTTTGACACTAGTGTAGTGTCAAAAAACGTCTTACATTATGGGACGGAGGGAGTAGTTATCACAGGTCAAGCAAAACACTCCTTGAATGCTCCTAGGCCCACAAGTCATTGACATAGAGTGACCCACATGTCACAGGCACACGGGATGGTTTTTCAACTTTGCAGGGCCATAAAAGGATTTAGCCCTTATCTCTTGCAAATATGCAGCAAAAAGAGTGGGTTGATGGAATTTGGGTCAACTAGTGCAGTTTTGACTTGATAGAGCTTGAGTTTCAATCAAAGCACAAAATATGGTTGCATTGGCTCGCATCCTCCCAAATAACATGCTTGCAACAGCACAAGATATCTAGTAAATTAAGAAGAGCTTATGCAAAATCTTGCGAAATTTGCTTGAGTGAACTGCATGAGATGTTAACACACCCCGCCACCTTACACAGAGGATGCTCAGATAATTTCTCCATTTGAACTTGCAGGAGTGGAATGTGCAAAAAAAAAAGGGAGAGAACTTGCAGGAGTGGATAGAAATTAAGCGCACATGGCAAGGCATTTACTAGCAATGATAACTAAGCCTCCTTTTGAAGATGCTCAGAGCATGGTATCTGTCATCTGATGGCCATGGCAGAAGCATCACCTCTGTTCAATCTGTCAAGGCGAAATGATTCTTCATCTCCTATCAAAGGAGGGATATTCCATGTGCCATACGCATGGCCTGATATTTTTCCACCTACAAGAAGATGACACAAATGACCGCATTTATGCTTTAGCACTCCAGGAATTATTTTAAAAAGATCAACCAAATCAGATGAAGATACTAATTATCAGTATATCTTCAAACCAAAGAAAGAAGGCATACCTTCCTTTGTAGCCTCCTCACATCTTCTCCAGTAACTTCTTGAGATGCTAGGGTCCAATTTCTTTGAGAAGCTCTCATATTTTTCCTCAGCTTCACCGATGCACTTGGCCTATACGTACAGCAGCCATTCGCAGAACCAATTACCATTAGACTTATAAAAAGATAAAAGCTAAGATCCAGTAAAGCTTATCTGCAAAAATGTAATTTAAACATATGATAGAGCAATTTCCATAAGCCAGAGCTATTACAATGTAAATAATTCAAAATCATAAGAATTTGCACCTACTTTCAACTACCAAGTTTATCATTAGATTTGCGAATGTCTCAAGAATTCAGATGAGGCTAACCAGATTCTCTCCATGCCACACATAACCACTTTCCCCAGTGCAATAACTCGTGCATTGAGGTTAATAGTTTTAGTTTATACAAGGTCAGTACTTACGTAAATAAAAAACTTCAGTAAACTAAGTGTGAGATACTTGGAATTAAAGAAACTCGCATTTTATAAGCAGGAACTAAGTTGACTGAGAATAGAGAGCACCAGAAAAATTAGGAATACATCAGTGACATTATAACAAATAATATGCCGTGAAGTAAAAGGCACAGATAATTTGTTACACACCAACATCTTTGGTGCATCTAAAGGTCCATATATCGCAGCAAACATGCGGAGGATGTTAAAAGTATTGTTAACCACATCATCCTGCAACACATAATTTAACTAGTTAACGGTTAGATATAAAGAAATGCGCGCATTTTTTAGTGACAATGTAGTTAGCAACACGTACCTCATAATCATACCTGCAAGATAACTAAAACAAGTCAGTGGTGAAACAACTGTTTTCACTGATGCTGTACAGAAGAAGGGACTTCTCTAAATATCGAGAAGGTGACTCATAACTTTACTGTAATTGGATTTCCATTTAGTTAGGTCATTACATTATATTGCACCACAACTTCGTAACCAAAGTCAAAAGTTCATTCATGAAAAGACTTTATTTTCAAGTCCAACATATAGCACATCATTTTCAAGACATTTACAGGTTTTACACATTTCTGGTTAAGTTCTTCTTACGCACACACTACCTCCCTAGAGCATTCAATCAAGCAGATCAGATGTGCAAGATATTCTTTAAGGACATGAACTGCACCATTCTATGTAAAAACTAGAGACTGCACAATTGCACTTGTGCATGCAAGACTATGATTTAGAGTATACTCACAGGTCATCACATATCTCAACTAAAAATTCTGAGACAGACAAGAACTCCATGTGCAAGTCATTGACCTAGAAATAATCAAAGAAAAGGTCTCGTTGACAATAGCTGGCAATCGATAAGGCAACAAAGACAAAGATGTATATACCTGCAGACCACTAAGCCGATACATCATCAGATTAAGAACTCGATAGTCAAATGATTTGAGATGGATTGCTTCCATAACATCTTCGATAGATATCTATAGAGAAAATTTTGTAGGAACTATTTTTAGTTTGACAAGATATATGTTATCTGCGGCAGAAATGTTCGGTTGCAAAAAATATTTTTGATGTTTAAGCATTTGTCACTTCACATTTTTGTGCGCAAGCTGGCACGCTCTTATATGGCTATACCTATTCCCATTAGAGCGTAATACTTACCATCTGGCCTTTGCCCTTTCATGTTTCAATATTACATACTTCAGTGTATCCATGGATCAGCAAATATGATTGAATATAACATATGATCTAAGAAGCAGCTCTAGTTACCTTATCATTTCTTGATAATGCTTGACAAAGCTTCCTCTCTAGAGACCAATACTGGATGCCAGATTTGAGTTCATTTCGCAATCTAAAACATGGGAAATATAGGGCTAATTCAATCAGGTATGGAGAATATTTTACATGTTTACAAGGGCATCGAGCAGAAGGTTCCCAACTGATCTGTCATTAACCCCTGGCATTGAAGAAGATTATCAAGGGGGTCAAGCATGTCAGACAAGGACATCTGACTAGAACCTTGTATTTTCCTTTCCAATACCTGCATTGGTAACAAATGGAAAATAAAAATAAAAAATAATAGTAAATAACTAAATGAGAAAGTCAATGTACACATAATAATCAAAGATTTAAGTTGATCCGATTCGACACAGATCATATCACATATCATGTTCGACAAGATAACTAAATCAAAAGTCCAAATCTTACTGTTGAAGAAGAGTTGTTGTCTGGAACTAATAGCAAACTGTCTTCATTTGAAGCATCTAACTGCAACAAGAAAGATTTTAGTTTGCCTAATGAAAAAAAAACATATGGAGAACTGTGAAGCACATTTCAGCAAAAACCTGGTATATGTAGCTCTCTGTAAAAGAAAGGAAAGGAAGAAACTTGAAAACAGAGTGTGGTCTGTTAACATCCAAACCATGAAATATGAAGTATGACCTGCACTGCCATTTCAAGAAAAATAAAGTTAAGAATAGGAGCATTCTATGTAACATCTATAAGGACATTTTCATAAGAAACAAAAGTATAAAAACGTGCTTGCATGAGAACAACCGAAGGTGTAGACATCTCACGATATAGTTTCTGTGTGAAATTCTTAAACAGTGTGATTAAAGAATAAGCAAAATGTACTCCATGTCAATTTGTCTTATTTTGATATGAAACCTAATGTCCATAAGTGAGTTCAATGTTTTTCTTCCACAAGTAAAATCATGAGAACTTTGAAAAGAAGGCAATAGGATAGTACTAGCACAGTCTTAGAGAAGCACAGGGCAACTAAGGTTGTTACAGGTATCAAAGAGTACGCACAAAATCTTCAAGCGTGGAATTGGCTCTCATCATTGCATCGAATCCAATCATAGGCGCATCCTGAATGGTTAATTTCTCGGCATCCGTCTTGAACTTCTTAGTTGGCTGGCTCGATAAGATATATCTTGATCAGATCATTAAAGGACATAATCTCTTCAGAGTGCCAGTGCCAGTTAAGAACAAATTTGCTTAGTTCACTTACAAGGTAAAGTGGGAATAATACTTACTTCATCTTCCCTATTAGTACCTTCCAGACTGGCTAGACGTTGCACTTCTTTGAGAGTATCAGAATTAACCTTGAAACAATTCTCAATACCAATTCAGTATGGCAAACATTTGAAAATAAGCAATTCAACATGTGGCAATGGATCACTAAGATTACCTCTCTCAAAAGCTCAGAGATTAATACGACCTTCTTCTCAATGGCAAGTGAATCAAACGGTTGCGCCTACATGCACAAAATGAAGAGGACCCAAATCATGAACACTGAAATGCATTCAGTCTGCTGTAATTCAACTATCACAGGAACCTTTCAAATGTCAGCAAGAGATAGTGAATTTAACACAGAGATAGGAAAAGGCAAGGCATGCAAATCAATTGAAAACATATTTTAATGATCATGATCATAAAAGGAATGAAGCCTACAAGGGATCTCTTGCTTATCTAGCAAAAAAAACTCATAAAAGGGATCTCTCCCCAATTTATTAATGAAACCTAGAGGTTCAGAACATAAACGATACCCAAACCAGGTTTGACAGAAAATTAAGAAAGGAAATCGTGCTACAAGCCTGCCAGACCTAGCAAACTATGGATTTAAACATCCCAAAAGACAGCAATAGAACCATTCGATGGGGAAATGTAGTTTACAACTGTTGACGATTTAGAAATGTGCAACAGTCATGTTTTCCCTAGTTGTAGGATTCCACTCCACCTCACATATTTGAAGTTACAGCCATTGGTTCTGATCCAACAAGCACATGTAAGCATCATACTGACCGAGAATTAGACCAATGGAGAGTAGATAAGAGCTGTTGAAAGTTGGATGGCCTTTTGGCATATATATTAAATAAGTCTTGGATAAATCTCGAAGGCCCATTTGTGCTTTCATGACATGGTGGGAAGTTTAGTCCGACCCCAGGAGTGGAGGAGAGTTGGGACGGAACTCTTTTCCACACCTCACTGGAGCATGAGAAAAGGAGTGTTACATGCACGCTCGGCGCTCCTCCTCCGCCACCCACCTCGCCTCGCCCGCTTGCGTCGTGTTTTGTGAACTAGTCGAGCTCAAACCTATGTCATGTGTGCACTTTATCTTTGCCTGTTGGAAAAGGATAATTAATTGCTAAGTACTACCTCCGTCCTGGTTTATTGGCCCCCTTCGCATTTTGTGCTAAATTTTGACCTTAGATTTAACAAACAAAATGTTAATGCTTGTAACCAAATATAGTATCTTTGAAAACTACGTTCAAATACGAATCCAATGATATAATTTTTAGTGACATGCATTATTATTTTCTTAGTTAAATCTATGGTCAAGTTTGACACAGAATACAAAGGGAACCAATAAGCCCGGATGGAGGTAGTAATTATGAGACATTAGGTTAGGTATGGTTCAAAAAAAAGGTATGGTTGGTTTGTTCATAGATGTGCCTGGTCTATGCCTGGTACGCACTCGCATGATTAGCTTACAATATTAGATTAATATTGTTAGCACTGTCGTCATAATTTACTTATGGATTAAATTAATCAAAAATTGCTAATATATCCGACAAGACCGTCAGTTCACCCGAACTTGCTAGTCAAACAAGCGCACACATAACTTACGGATCTGAGGTGATTGGATTCGTGAACACGGCGGAAGAGAAAGGGGCGAAGTGGCTAGGCAAACCATACCAGGAAGAGGAGGAAGTGGGCGAGGAAGCGGTCCCCGCCGCCGCTGCCGTCGGAGTCGGACAGGCCGCGGGAGCCCATGAGGGAGAGCACTCTCTGCACCTTCTCTAGCTCCAGCAGCGCCTCCATTGCTTGGTGCCGTGCTTCCGCTCGATCTTGGTTTGGTTTCAGGTTCGATTTCAGGTTTGTACGAGAGAATTCACTGGAACAGAGAGGGGGAAAAGATGGAAACGAGAAGGCTTGGCCCTGACTGGAAATAAGCTGGTCCAGATGGGCTGGGCCAGTTGTATCCGGCCGGCAGGCTTCAAACGCCAGGGAGGAGAACCGGCGCTCTCACGTGGGCCGCCCATTATGGAGCCAGCGCTAGATGCAGCAGCACCAGTAAAGAAATAAAAGTGTCTCAAAAGAAAAAGCAAAGAAATAAAAATGATGCAACAAGAACTAAAGAGATGATCCCTTAAGGGTGGGGCCGAATCACTCGGAGCTCAAAATTAATGAGAAGCTCGTTGAATTGTATCACCGCGAAGAGATCATGTGGAGGCAAAGGGCAAGAGTGCAATGGCTCGCGGCAGGAGATAAAAACACGAGATTCTTTCATTTGCGAGCTAGTCTAAGGCGAAAGAAGAATATGATAAGAGCCCTACAGAATTCCTTGGGGGTTTTAGCGGAGGACCCGGCTGAGTTGAAAGCTTTGGCAACTGAGTTTTATCAAGATCTATATATGTCAGAGAGGTGAATGATATGGAGGTTGTCCTACAACATGTACCGAGGAAGGTAACGACCGGTATGAATGCTAACCTTTGTGCTCCATATACTCCCTCCGTTTTTGTTTACTCTGCATATTAGGTTTGACTGAAGTCAAACTTCATATACTTTGACCAACTTTATAGAAAAAAGTACGAACATTTACAATAGCAAATCTATACAATGTGAAAGTGTATTCAACAATGAATCTAATGTGGTTGATTTGTTATTGTATATGCTAATATTTTTGTCTAAAAACTTTGTGAAAGTTTACAAAGTTTGACTTTGACCAAAGCTAATATGCGGAGTAAATAAAAACAGAGGGAGTACTAATGATGAGGTCAAGACAGCACTATTTCAAATGTTCCCCACAAAGGCTCCTGGGCCTGACGGCTTCCCAGCTCATTTTTACCAGCGTCATTGGGATATATGTGGAGAGGAAGTTACTCGAGTTGTGCTCAGGATTGTTAGGGGGGAAGAAAGCCCCGAGAGCATAAATGATACAGTGTTGGTTCTTATTCCAAAAGTTACTAGCCCCTCTCTCTTGTCACAGTTCAGGCCCATCAGCTTATGTAATGTGTTATACAAGATTGCCTCCAAGGTAGTGGCTAACAGGTTGAAGCTCATCTTGTCGGATATTATTTCAATGGAGCAATCTGCTTTTGTTCCTGGAAGGTTAATCATGGATAACATCATTTGTGCATACGAGTGTTTACACTTCATGAAGAGGACCAAGTCTAAGAGTAACAACTTTTGTGCTCTGAAATTGGACATGATGAAAGCTTATGACAGATTGGAATTGGAATGGTCCTACTTGCAAGCCATCATGAGTAAGTTGGGTTTTGAGCAGCAATGGATTGACATTGTAATGGGTATGGTGTCTTCAGTTTCCTTTTCAGTTTTTTTCGACGGAGAGAAGCTTGACAGTTTTAAGCCTACTAGGGGAATTAGGCAGGGAGACCCAATCTCCCCCTACCTCTTCTTGATTGCAGCTGAGGGCCTTTCGTGCCTCCTGAAATCCAGTTCTCAGTCATCAGCTTTGGTCGGTGTGAAGGTGGCTCCTACATCGCCACCCATTAATCACCTTCTTTTTGTAGATGATAGCCTGTTGCTTTTCAAGTCTAGCGTGGAGGGAGCCAATGCAGTGTCAAACCTACTGGGATCTTATTGTAGTGCTTCGGGCCAAAGGATAAACCATGAGAAATCTTCAATTTTCTTCAGTAAAGGATGCAGCCAGCCTTTGAGAGAAAGCATAAAAAATATCCTGCAGGTCCAAAACGAGTCATTGACAGACCGGTACATGGGGGTGCCCACTGATGTGGGTCATTCCAAAAACGGGACCTTCAAATATCTCGTGGACAGAGTGTGGGATAAGGTCAAGGGATGGATGAGAAACTCCTGTCAGTATGAGGTAAAGAAGTTCTAATCAAGTCAGTTGCCCAGGCAATTCCAGTTTACTCCATGTCATGCTTTAGATTACCTCGAGGACTTTGTGACAAAATCACTTCTATTATACGCCAATTTTGGTGGGGCAGTAAAAGAGGTAAAAGAAAACCGTCCTGGGTTGCATGGGATGTTATAATCCGGCCAAAGCATGTGGGAGGTTTGGGCTTCCGAGATATTGAGATTTTCAATCTGGCGCTACTTGCTAGGCAGGCGTGGAGAGTGCTCACTGACCCTGATTCTTTAAGCGCTAAAATTCTGAAAGCGGCTTACTTTCAAGGATCGGGCATACTAGAAGCTGAGTTGGGTTCACATCCTTCTCAAATTTGGCGAGCCATTCTGGATGGGCGGGATATCCTGGCTCAAGGGATCATTAGAAGGATCGGTGATGAGGAGACAACGATGATTTGGGAGCAAAACTGGATCCCACGGGACGGTGTCAAACGTCCTATTACTTCTCTGATCCAAAACCCACCGACCCGAGTGGTAGACCTCATCGACAACAGCACTGCTAGCTGGAGAGGAGATGTTGTACGGAGTGTCTTTACACCCTTTGATGCGGAAGCGATTTTCAAAATTCCTCTTTGCAACAGAAGAATACAGGATTTCTGGGCTTGGAATGAGGAGAAACGAGGTATATTCACAGTACACTCGGCATATAGAATGATCGTGAGGATCAAGACGGAAAGGGAAGGATGGCTGGAAGAAAGGGAGAGTACATCTCACACGTCGGTGAGCCAGGGGGTTTGGACTGATATTTGGAAGCTGCAAGTCCCGACCAAGCTGAAGATTTTCCTGTGGCGTTTAGCACAGCACTCAATGCCATCACAAGAGCTTCTTCATCACAGGAACATGGCCACAACTCCGGCTTGTATTTTATGCGGAGCCCATGACAGTTGGCGCCATGCCCTCTTGAGCTGCCCTATGTCCCGTTGCACATGGGCCTGATACGTCTCCAACGTATCTATAATTTTTTATTGCTCCATGCTATATTATCTACTGTTTTAGGGAATATTGGGCTTTATTATCCACTTTTATATTATTTTTGGGACTAACCTATTAACCGGAGGCCCAGCCCAGATTTGTTGTTTTATGCCTATTTCAAGTTTCAAGAAAAGGAATATCAAACGGAGTCAAACGCGAAATCAATCTGGAGAAGTTATTTTTGGAAGGAAAGCCACTGGATAGACTTGGACTCTACGTCAGAAGATACGGGAGCTGGCCACAAGGGTGGGGGCGCGCTCCCTGCTTCGTGGGGCCCCCGAAGCTCCACCGACGTACCCATTGCACCCATATATACCTACGTACCCTAAAACTTCTAGAACAGAGATTAGATCGAGAGTTCCGCCGCAAGCCTCTCAGAGCCACCAAAACCTCTCGGGACCTGTTCAAGACTTCACGGGGGGGAACCTCACCGTGGCCATCTTCATCATCCCGACGCTCTCCATGACGAGGAGGAGTAGTTCACCCTCGGGCTGAGGGTATGTACCAAGAGCTATGTGTTTGATCTCTCTCTCTCTCGTGTTCTTGATTTGGCACGATCTTGATGTATCGCGAGCTTTGCTATTATAGTTGGATCCTATGTTTCTTCTCCCCCTCTACTCTCTTGTAATGGATTGAGTTTTCCCTTTGGAGTTATCTTATCGGATTGAGTCTTTAAAGATTTGAGAACACTTGATGTATGTCTTGCCGTGCGTATCTGTGGTGACAATGGGATATCACGTGATTCACTTGATGTATGTTTTGGTGATCAACTTGCGGTTCCGCCATGAACCTATGCATAGGGGTTGGCACACGTTTTCGTCGTGATTCTCCGGTAGAAACTTTGGGCACTCTTTGAGGTTCTATGTGTTGGTTTGAGTAGATGAATTGAGATTGTGTGATGCATATCGTATAATCATACCCACGGATACTTGAGGTGACATTGGAGTATCTAGGTGACACTAGGGTTTTGGTTGATTTGTGTCTTAAGGTGTTATTCTAGTACGAACTCTAGGGCTGTTTGTGACACTTATAGGAATAGCCCAACGGATTGATTGGAAAGAATAACTTTGAGGTGGTTTCGTACCCTACCATAATCTCTTCGTTTGTTCTCCGCTATTAGTGACTTTGGAGTGACTCTTTGTTGCATGTTGAGGGATAGTTATATGATCCAGTTATGTTATTATTGTTGAGAGAACTTGCACTTGTGAAAGTATGAGCCCTAGGCCTTGTTTCTTAGCATTGCAATACCGTTTACGTTCACTTTTATCATTAGTTACCTTGCTGTTTTTATATTTTCAGATTACAAAAACCTATATCTACCATCCATATTGCACTTGTATCACAATCTCTTCGCCGAACTAGTGCACCTATACAATTTACCATTGTATTGGGTGTGTTGGGGACACAAGGGACTCTTTGTTATTTGGTTGCAGGGTTGCTTGAGACAGACCATCTTCATCCTATGCCTCCCACGGATTGATAAATCTTAGGTCATCCACTAGAGGGAAATTTGCTACTGTCCTACAAACCTCTGCAGTTGGAGGCCCAACAACGTCTACAAGAAGAAGGTTGCGTAGTAGACATCAGGGCCCTGTCTTCTGATCTAGTGCTCCAGCAGGTCAGTGTTAATCAGGAGGAGAATGCAAGAAGTTGGATCTTTACTATGAGCGAAAAGTTGGATAAGGACGAGTTCATGCGGTTATCTGTCTCACTATGCGGTTATCTGCCCGGCGGAAAGCTCTCCACGAAGGTATCTTCCAAAGCCCGCATGCAATCAACGAGTTCACCAACTCGTACTTGGCAGAGCTTCAGTCAAAGATCACACCTCTTAGGTCAGATGCAGGACGGGCTCCAACAATGGGCAAGGTTTCGCTGTCACCATCGGAGAATCATACAAAGGTCAACATCGACGCTGCCATCAGTCGCAGCGGCAGACATGGGGCTATAGCGGCAATCATATGGAGCATGGATGGGAGCTTTGAGGGGGCCTCAATGGTTGTCTTTCCCACTGTGATCGACCCAGCTACGTTGGAGTCCATGGCGGTTAGGGAAGGTATTGCCCTCTCAATGGACCTAAATAATCATAGAGCTCATATTGCCTCAGATTGCAAGAATGTGGTGCATGAAATCAAGGAGGGAAGCAGATCAAGCTATGGTGCTATCATCCACGAGGTCAAGTTAGGCATTAGTGCCTTTATTTCATGTAATATAGTTTATGAAAGTAGGAGCTCGATCTTCGAGGCTCACAATCTAGCAAAGCATGCTTTACGTTTGGGACGAGGCCGTCATGTATGGCTAGGTCATTCGGGGAACCTTCCCTCCGTTCGTGTAAATGTGGTGACGATATAATAAAGCTTTGTGTGATTGTCTAAAAAAACAGTTTTCAATGTTCTCTGGTCGCGGTTGACAGGCCGGTAGGGGTTAACCGGTCAATTCTTGACCGGTTGACCATTGACAATTGACTTTTGGGAAAATTGTGTGATTTTTTTTAAAAGGGACTAAAAGTGGTTCACAAATTCGAGAAATTTCACAAGTTTTAAAAAAGTTCACGGATTCAAAAAAAATTAATGAAATTTAAAAATCATCTGTTTTGAAAAAAGAATTATCAATTTTGAAAAGAAAATCATCGATTTTGTAAAAAACATTGACTTTAAAAATCACAAATTTCAAAAAATAATATCAATTTTAGAAAAACGTCAAATTTGAAAAAAGTACATAAATTTTAGAAAAAGATATGAAAATAAAGAAACCAAAAGGAAAGAAAAAAACAAACAAAACCGGTCTAGAAAAAAAAAGGCTGGAGCTTCCCAAAATCGGAAAGAGCTCTCTCCCGTTACACCCCTTAGATGGGTCGGCCCGACCGGAACGCCTTCAGCACCAATTAGTTAACTGGTGTAGAAGGTGCCGAATAGGATTCAAGAGTACTATTGTAGCTAATGTTGTGCCCGTAGGTTTGCTTCGTTCCGGCTTATAGCGGTCACTCTAGGGTTCAGTCACTTTGGGTTTTTTTTTTCTTTGCTTTTTCTCACTGGTTTCATCGTTTCTTACCTTGGTTTCTTTGTTTTCTCAATGGCTTTTTTGGTTTTCTTTCTTTGTTCGCTATACTTTGGCTTTCTTTGTTTCCTTTTTGGGTTTCTTCATTCACTTTTCCTTGCTTATCTTTCAGTTTATTTGTCGGGTTTATTTGGTTCCTTTTTCAAAGCATGTCTAATGTTTTTCTTAGTACACAATGTACATTTTTATAGCACACGTGATACATTTTTCTGATAGACACGCTGACATTTTTCTAATATGCGATGTACAATTTTTATAATAAAAAAACATGTTTCGAACACTTCTTAATACTCCCTCCATTCATAAATACAAGTCTTTTAGATATTTCAATAATAACTACATACACATGTATATAGACATATTTTAGAGTGTAGATTCACTCATTTTGTTTCATATGTAGTCCGCATTGAAATCTCTAGAAGGAGTTATATTTACGAATGAGGGAGTACAAGGGAACATTTTTTCCAAATACACCTTGTACATTTTAAAATGACAATACTTAGAGAAAAACTACGTGAACATGTTTTTACATTGTATAAAAAATTCACGGATATTTTTTTGGAAACAAGCTAATATTCTCTTACATTTTTAATGGAAATAAACGTTTTTAACTTATGCAAATATATTTTTAGGTCTATATATCATTTTTTAAATGTCACAAACATTTATTTTCAAACACGGAGTATTTCTATCAAATGTGACGTACCTTTTTAATGGTACGAAACATTTTTTTACATTGCAACATTTACACATTTTATATTAAAATTTTCATACATTTTTTTAAATGTGGGTATATTTTTAATTGTCATGAATGTTTTTAAGTTATAAACATTTTTAAAACTACATGTAATAATTTTTTACACTATGTTAACATTTTCTAAAATTCATGTTTTAAATTTCGTAAGTAAATTTAAGTTCTTTATATATATATATATATATATATATATATATATATATATATATATATATATATATATATATATATATATATATATATAGTGATCCTATTCATCACCCAGGGTGCAGAATAAGTTATTCTTCACCCAGGTAATCTTATGATTATTTCATAATTAAATTACATTTGGAATTCAAATAGTTACATTCCTATTGATTCATTACGTAAAATTTGGCATAAGAAAATGAAAATATAGGTCATAAGACAAAAAATTTGTAGTTTATGTGTATTTTACACTATGTTTTTACGTTTGTAATTTTACATGACATAAAATATTTTTTACGACGATTATATATTTTCTTACGGTCTTTTTTTACGTCGGAAATAAGAAAAAACTTACGGAACGTAAAATTACGGTGTATTGAGGGTAAAATAGAGGGGGTGAAGAATAACTATTCCTCACCCAGGGTGACGAATAGTCAATCCCTAGGTAAATTAACTGGGACACCTAGGTGCCCGGGCACCTTTCTATAACCGTAATGAATAATATTCATTACCCGCCCCTTCCCTATATAGGCGCGACGCACCGACCACCGTAGAATCCCTCCGACCCAGCCCGAACCAACCCGCCTTCTTCCGCCGGAGGTAGCCGTCGCGGGCGAGCGAGCGATGACAGCAGCAAGAACGAGGGAGCCCGCGGCGCCGTGACTAGCCGACGACGGATCCGCCGCCGTCTCCTGCCTCCTTCCGTCGTCGGATTCATCGACGGGGCCGTGATCCGCCGTCTCCTGCCTCCATCCGTCGCCGGATCCATCGGCGGGGCCGTGATCCGCCGTCTCCTGGCTCCCTCCGTCGCCGGATCCGACGACGGGGCCGTGATCCGTCGTCTCCTGCCTCCCTCCGTCGCCGGATCCAACGACGGGGCCGTGATCCGCCGCCTCCTGCCTCCCTCCATCGCTGGGCCTCCTTCTCCGGGGCAGTGATCCCCGCAAGGTCCTGCCTCCTCGGACCTCTTCGCCAGACGTCCACCACAAGCAGGAGCTGCATCAATGGCGCCGCCTCCCAAGAACATGCTAGTACGCCGCCCACGAGAGGAAGAAGAAGAAGTCACCACTTGGAGGTAATGTCTGCTTCCCACGTTTGTGTCAAGACATCAGTTCATCGATCTGCTATGAAGAAGAACACGATAGTACATTGCAAATGCTTGATCAGCCTATTACACCCCTGCCACTTGATGCACAATTTGGATGTCAAGGTTACTGTCAGTACCTCTAATATGCTAGCTTCAGTTCAAAACCAAAAAACATAAACTTATGCATCGGTCCAAGGAGCTACTAGGCTTTATATAAGGTTCAGCTACCACTGCAAGTTGTATGATGTTATTTCTAATAGTACATGCCGTGTAGTTGTGTCAGTTCAAACTAGTGAAAGAATGTTGTTGAAAAAAAAATATACACATGTTACACGGTAAGTTCAATGATACATAAACTACGAGTACTTCTAGTGTAGCTGCATAAGTTATAGATGAACAAAAGAGAAGACATGCATCCGTTTTATATATATGCATATGCATACATCTCTGAAGTTCAATGTTCAGTTTACAAGCAGTGCTAAAGAACAGTACATCAGTACATCAGTGTTGAACATGTACGGTTATACTGTTCGACTGAAAACGAAACCAGATACAAAATAGAGAACAACAGTTTAAATAACAACCAGCGATGCAAGTTCAACTTGTACATTGCCTTCAGTGCTTGACATGTTACCCATAGCATGTATACGAGAAAAATGCAGAAAAGATTAATACCAGAACTGTTGAATGTGATTGCAGAAGCAAGCAAGGCGGCACACACAACGAGCGTTTGATGAGCCAAGCAGATATGGGGCACCACCTAGTTGGGTAACACCAGAAATACCACCTTGATACTTCAACAATACAGGCAGATTTCAAGATTCACCGGAATCATCAGAAGCACGGACAAGTTCTTCTATGCAGCAAACACCAATATCTGGGAATACAAACTTTATCACTCCTGGGTTGCAAACAAGGCCAACAATATCCCCAACAACAAATATTTTCCTTCCCTAGCGCATGCAGAAAGCCAAGGACAGGAAGCCGTGGATGGGTTGCAACAAGGCTTCCACCAGTCGTTCCGTCAACATCAATCATCTGTGCTGCAAAAGAGGTTGCGACGGGAAGACCGGGCCAAAGAGACAGAAATTTTGGCTGCTCTAGCAGGTTCCAAAGTACAAGATATGAGCCATATAGACAGGAGCAACCTCACAACGAATCTGAGGGGAGACGACCGTACAATGAGAGACGGAGATCTTCGTCAACATTGCTCCCTCCAAGAGATGCATTGCTGCATGTGCCAAGGGTGACACCACCCGCGCCCATACACCAGGGTGAACAGCAAACACCGGAGGTAACACAGAGCTATACACATGTAAGTATCCATATAGAAAAAAACATACAAGCACAGTCCATACCATGGTACTGTGACCACCCCATCTAACATTTTCATAATTGCGTTTTTGTTTGCTCACTGTTGCGTGCAGCCACCTAACATTGAAGCTTACGTTCTGCCAAGACTGGAGATGCGCTATGAAACTTTTGAAGAAGCAAAGAACTTCTACAACGTCTATGCGAAGCACGCGGGTTTTGCTGTCAGGGAAGGCCCCAAGTTTAAGACCAGAGCCTACCTTTATTGCACGTGCTATGGAGTCTATGAATCGAAGGTGTCTGAAGCAAATAGACAGCGGAACAAAACGACAGCCAGGACTAACTGCGGGGCTAAAATGAGGCTGAAGAAGGAAAAGGATGGAACATTTGTCGTAAAAGAGATAGTCTGGGAACATAACCACAGGCTACAACTCACTCTAGAAATGCTTGTCTTCTTGCACTCCCACAAAAACTTTGACAAAAAAATCTTGGAGTACGTCAAGTACCTGAAGTTCAAAGGCATTGAACACGCACAAATCATGAGCATACTGGGCGGTGATGACCCTGGTAGCTACTTCCTCGAAATGTATGCCAAAGACCTGATTAACCTGTAAGTACAAACTTGTTCTCCTCCCATAAACCGCCTCCGTCTTTTTTCCTCTGTCAGTACAAACATATTACGCAAGCATGACCTGATGCCAGTTCAACATGCATTTTTGAATGAACTTTTAATATGCAGGAAAGCAAAGAATTCAAGGATGGATGATGTGGACAATGTCCTAAAGACTGTCAACTTCTTTAGGCAAATGAAAGCTATAAACAGCGAATTCTTCTGTGACATGCAACTCGATGAGTCCGATAGAGTTAAGAACATATTCTGGGCGATGCAAGCTGCCGAGGGGCCTATCAGGACTTCGGTGACTGTGTAACATTTGACACCACATATAAGACCAAAAAGTACCATATGCCACTTGGGGTGTTTGTCGGTACTAACAACCACTTACAGACTACATTCTTTGGTTTCGCCCTGATAAGAGATGAGGATGCAGATTCATTCACATGGCTATTCAAGACATTTTTAAGGTGCATGAGAGGGAAGGCTCCTACATGCATCCTCACAGGTACAACCGCGAAAACCACCCCCAACCACCACCACCATCCCCCCTCCCCAAAAAAATAAAAGGAAAATAACACAGTAAAAAATGTTGTGTCAGTTCTATTGGTATATATGCACCACATGTTGGGGAACGTAGTAATTTCAAAAAATTTCTTACGCACACACAGGATCATGGTGATTCATAGCAACGAGAGGGGGGAGTGTTGTCCATGTACCCTCATAGACTGAAATCGGAAGCGTTAGCACAACGCGGTTGATGTAGTCGTACGTCTTCACGATCCGACCGATCAAGTACCAAACGCACGACACCTCCGAGTTCAGCACACGTTCAACTTGATGACGTCCCTCGAACTCCGATCCAGCCAGCTTTGAGGGAGAGTTCCGTCAGCACGACGACGTGGTGACGATGATGATGTTCTACCGACGCAGGGCTTCGCCTAAGCACCGCTACGATATGACCGAGGTGGATTATGGTGGAGGGGGGCACCGCACACGGCTAAGAGATCCAAGGGATCAATTGTTGTGTCTATGGGGTGCCCCCCCACGTATATAAAGGAGTGGAGGAGGGGGAGGGACGGCCCTATGGCGCTACTGAGGAGTCCTACTCCCACCGAGTAGGATTCCCCTTCCAAGTAGTAGGAGTAGGAGTCAAGAGAAAGGAAGAGAGAAGAAGGAAGGAGGCGCGCGCCGCAGCCCCCCCTAGTCCAATTCGAACTAGGCCTTGGGGGCGCGCGGCCTGCCTCTCTCTCTTTCCCCTAAAGCCCAATAAGGCCCATATACTCCCCGGCGAATTTCCGTAACTCTCAGGTACTCCGAAAAATACCCGAATCACTCGGAACCTTTTCGATGTCCGAATATAGTCGTCCAATATATTGATCTTTACGTCTCGACCATTTAGAGACTCCTCGTCATGTCCCCGATCTCATCCGGGACTCCGAACTACCTTCGGTACATCAAAATACATAAACTCATAATATAACTATCATCAAACTTTAAGCGTGCGGACCCTACGGGTTCGAGAACTAGGTAGACATGACCGAGACACGTCTCCGGTCAATAACCAATAGCGGAACCTGGATGCTCATATTGGCTCCCACATATTCTACGAAGATCTTTATCGGCCAAACCGCATAACAACATACGTTGTTCCCTTTGTCATCGGTATGTTACTTGCCCGAGATTTGATCGTCGGTATCTCAATACCTAGTTCAATCTCGTTACCGTCAAGTCTCTTTACTCGTTCCGTAATACATCATCCTGCAACTAACTCGTTAGTTGCAATGCTTGCAAGGCTTATAGTGATGAGCATTACCGAGTGGGCCCAGAGATACCTCTCTGACAATCGGAGTGACAAATCCTAGTCTCGAAATACGCCAACCCAACAAGTACCTTCGGAGACACCTGTAGAGCACCTTTAGAATCTCCCAGTTACGTTGTGACATTTGGTAGCACACAAAGTGTTCCTCTGGTAAACGGGAGTTGCATAATCTCATAGTCATAGGAACATGTATAAGTCATGAAGAAAGCAATACCAACAAACTAAACGATCAAGTGCTAAGCTAACGGAATGGGTCAAGTCAATCACATCATTCTCCTAATGATGTGATCCCGTCAATCAAATGACAAATCTTTGTCTATGGTTAGGAAACACAACCATCTTTGATCAATGAGCTAGTCAAGTAGAGGCATACTAGTGACACTCTGTTTGTCTATGTATTCACACATGTATTATGTTTCCGGTTAATACAATTCTAGCATGAATAATAAACATTTATCATGAAATAAGGAAATAAATAATAACTTTATTATTGCTGCTAGGGCATATTTCCTTCAGTCTCCCACTTGCACTAGAGTCAATAATCTAGTTCACATCACCATGTGATTTAACACCAATAGTTCACATCACCATGTGATTAACACCCATAGTTCACATCGTCATGTGACCAACACCCAAAGGGTTTACTAGAGTCAATAATCTAGTTCACATCGCTATGTGATTAACACCCAAAGAGTACTAAGGTGTGATCATGTTTTGCTTGAGAGAAGTTTAGTCAACGGGTCTGCCACATTCAGATCCGTATGTATTTGCAAATTTCTATGTCAACAATGCTCTGCACGGAGCTACTCTAGCTAATTGCTCCCACTTTCAATATGTATCCAGTTTGAGATTTAGAGTCATCTGGATCAGTGTCAAAACTTGCATCGACGTAAACCTTTACGACGAACCTTTTGTCACCTCCATAATCGAGAAACATATCCTTATTCCATAAGGATAATTTTGACCGCTGTCCAGTGATCTACTCCTAGATCACTATTGTACTCCCTTTCTAAAGACATTGTAGGGTATACAATAGATCTGGTACACAACATGGCATACTTTATAGAACCTATGGCTGAGGCATAGGGAATGACTTTCATTCTCTTTCTATCTTTTGCCGTGGTCGGGCATTGAGTCTTACTCAATTTCACACCTTGTAACACAGGCAAGAACTTTTTCTTTGACTGTTCCATTTTGAACTACTTCAAAATCTTGTCAAGGTATGTACTCATTGAAAAAACTTATCAAGCGTCTTGATCTATCTCTATAGATCTTGATGCTCAATATGTAAGCAGCTTCACCGAGGTCTTTATTTGAAAAACTCCTTTCAAACACTCCTTTATGCTTTGTAGAATAATTCTACATTATTTCTGATCAACAATATGTCATTCGCATATACTTATCAGAAATGTTGTAGTGCTCCCACTCACTTTCTTGTAAATACAGGCTTCACCGCAAGTCTATATAAAACTATATGCTTTGATCAACTTATCAAAGCGTATATTCCAACTCTGAGATGCTTGCACCAGTCCATAGATGGATCGCTAGAGCTTGCATATTTTGTTAGTACCTTTAGGATTGACAAAACCTTCTGGTTGTATCATATCCAACTCTTCTTTAATAAATCCATTAAGGAATGCAGTTTTGTTTATCCATTTGCCAGATTTCATAAAATGCGGCAATTGCTAACATGATTCGGATAGACTTAAGCATAGATACGAGTGAGAAACTCTCATCATAGTCAACACCTTGAACTTGTCGAAAACATTTTGCGACAATTCTAGCTTTGTAGATAGTAACACTACTATCAGCGTCCGTCTTCCTCTTGAAGATCCATTTATTTTCTATGGCTTGCCGCTCATCGGGCAAGTCAACCAAAGTCCATACTTTGTTCTCATACATGGATCCCATCTCAGATTTCATGGCCTCAAGTCATTTTGCGGAATCTGGGCTCATCATCGCTTCCTCATAGTTCGTAGGTTCGTCATGGTCAAGTAACATGACCTCTTGAACAGGATTACCGTACCACTCTGGTGCAGATCTCATTCTGGTTTACCTACAAGGTTCAGTAGTAACTTGATCTGAAGTTACATGATCATCATCATTAGCTTCCTCACTAATTGGTGTAGGAGTCACAGAAACAAATTTCTGTGATGAACTACTTTCCAATAAGGGAGCAGGTATGGTTACCTTATCAAGGTCTACTTTTCCTCCCACTCACTTCTTTCGAGAGAAACTCCTTCTCCAGAAAGGATCCATTCTTAGCAACAAAGATCTTGCCTTCGGATCTGTGATAGAAGGTGTACCCAAAAGTCTCCTTTGGGTATCCTATGAAGACACAATTCTCCGATTTGGGTTTGAGTTTATCAAGATGAAACTTTTTCATATAAGCATCACAACCCCCAAACTTTAAGAAACAACAACTTTGGTTTCTTGCCAAACCACGGTTCATACGGTGTCGTCTCAACGGATTTAATGGTGCCCTTTTTTAACGTGAATGCAGCTGTCTTTAATGCATAACCCCAAAACGATATGGTATATCGGTAAGAGACATCATAGATTGCACTATATCCAATAAAGTACGGTTATGACGTTCGGACACACCATTACACTGTGGTGTTCCAGGTGGCGTGAGTAGTGAAACTATTTCACATTATTTTAACTGAAGGCCAAACTCATAACTCAAATGTTTTACCTCAGCGATCATATCGTAGAAACTTCTATTTTCTTGTTACGATGATTCTCCACTTCACTCTGAAATTCTTTGAACTTTTCAAATGTTTCAGACTTGTGTTTCATCAAGTAGATATACCCATATCTGCTCAAATCATCTGTGAAGGTGAGAAAATAACGATACTCGCTGCGAGCCTCAACCTTCATCGGACCACATACATCAGTATGTATGATTTCCAACAAATCTGTTGCTCGCTTCATTGTTCCGGAGAACGGCATCTTAGTCATCTTGCCCATAAGGCATGGTTCGCAAGTACCACATGATTTATAATCAAGTGATTCCAAAAGTCCATCAGTATGGAGTTTCTTCATGCGCTTTACACCAATATGACCCAAACGGCAGTGCCACAAATAAGTTGCACTATCATTATTAACTTCGCATCTTTTGGCTTTAATATTATGAAAATGTGTATCACCACGATTGAGATCCAACAAACCATTTTCATTGGGTGTATGACCATAGAAGGTTTTATTCATGTAAACAGAACAACAATTATTCTCTAACTTACATGAATAACCGTATTGCAATAAACATGATCCAATCATATTCATGCTCAACGCAAACACTACATAACATTTATTTTAGGTTCAACACTAATCCCGAAAGTATAGGGAGTGTGCGATGATGATCATATCAATCTTGGAACCACTTCCAATACACATCGTCACTTCACCCTTAACTAGTCTCTGTTCATTCTACAACTCCTGTTTCGAGTTACTACTCTTAGCAACTGAACCAGTATCAAATACCGAGGGGTTGCTATAAACACTAGTAAAGTACACATCAATAACATGTATATCAAATATAGATTTGTTCACTTTGCCATCCTTCTTATCCACCAAATACTTGGGGCAGTTCCGCTTCTAGTGACCAGTCCCTTTGCAGTAGAAGCACTCAGTTTCAGGCTTAGGTCCAGACTTGGGCTTTTTCACTTGAGCAGCAACTTTCTTGCCGTTCTTCTTGAAGTTCCCTTTTCTTCCCTTTGTCCCTTTACTTGAAACTCGTGGTCTTGTTAACCATCAACACTTGATGCTCTTTCTTGATTTCTACCTTCGTCGATTTCAGCATCGCGAAGAGCTCGGGAATTACTTTTGTCATCCCTTGCATATTATAGTTCATCATGAAGTTCTAGTAACTTAGTGATAGTGACTAGAGAATTCTGTCAATTACTATCTTATCTGGAAGATTAACTCCCACTTGATTCAAGCAATTGTAGTACCCAGACAATCTGAGCACATGCTCACTGGTTGAGCTATTCTCCTCCATCTTGTAGGCAAAGTACTGTCAGAGGTCTCATACCTCTCGACATGGGCATGAGTATGAAATACCAATTTCAACTCTTGGAACATCTCATATGCTCCATGGCGTTTTAAAAAACGTCTTTGAAGCCCCGATTCTAAGCCGTAAAGCACGGTGCACTAAACTATCAAGTAGTCATCATACCGAGCTTTGCCAAACGTTCATAACGTCTGCATATGCTCCTGCAATAGGTCCGTCACCTAGCGGTGCATCAAGGACATAATTCTTCTGTGCAGAAATGAGGATAATCCTTAGATCATGGACCAAGTCCGCATCATTGCTACTAACATCTTTCAACATAGTTTTTCTCTAGGAACATATCAAAATAAACGGGGAGCAACATCGCGAGCTATTGGTCTACAACATAGATACGCTAATACTACCAGGACTAAGTTCATGATAAATTAAAGTTCAATTAATCATATTACTTAAGAACTCCCACTTAGATAGACATCCCTCTAATCATCTAAGTGATCACGTGATCCATATCAACTAAACCATGTCCGATCATCACGTGAGATGGAGTAGTTTCAATGGTGAACATCACTATGTTGATCATATCTACTATACCTTTCGGTCTCAGTGTTCCGAGGCCATATCTGCATATGCTAGGCTCATCAAGTTTAACGTGAGTATTCTGCGTGTGCAACTGTTTTGCACCCGCTGTATTTGAACGTAGAGCTTATCACACCCGATCATCACGTGGTGTCTCAGCACGAAGAACTTTTGCAATGGTGCATACTCAGGGAGAACACTTATACCTTGAAATTTAGTGAGAGATCATCTTATAATGCTACCGTCGAACTAAGCAAAATAAGATGTATAAAATATAAACATCACATGCAATCAAAATATGTGACATGATATGTCCATCATCATCTTGTGCATTTGATCTCCATCTCCAAAGCATCATCACCGGCATGACACCATGATCTCCATCATCTTGATCTATATCAATGTGTCATCACATGGTCGTCTCGACAATTATTGCTCTTGCAACTATTGCTATCGCATAGCGATAAAGTAAAGCAATTATTTGGCGCTTGCATCTTATGCAATAAAGAGACAACCATAAGGCTTCTGCCAGTTGCCGATAACTTCAACAAAACATGGTCATCTTATACAAAAACTTATAACTCATCACGTCTTGACCATATCACATCACAACATGCCCTGCAAAAACAAGTTAGATGTCCTCTACTTTGTTGTTGTAAGTTTTACGTGGCTGCTACAGGCTGAGCAAGAACCGTTCTTACCTACGCATCAAAACCACAATGATAGTTTGTCAAGTTAGTGTTGTTTAAACCTTCTCAATGACCGGGCGTAGCCATACTCGGTTCAACTAAAGTTGGAGAAACTGACACCCGCCAGCCACCTGTGTGCAAAGCACGTCGGTAGAACCAGTCTCGCGTAAGCGTCTGCGTAATGTCGGTCCGGCCGCTTCATCCAACAATACCGCCGAACCAAAGTATGACATGCTTGGTAAGCAGATGACTTGTATCGCCCACAACTCACTTGTGTTCTACTCGTGCATATAACATCTACGCATAAAACCTGCTCGGATGCCATCATGGGGAACGAGTAATTTCAAAAAATTCCTACGCACACAGGATCATGGTGATGCATCGCAACGAGAGGGGAGAGTGTTGTCCACGTACCCTCGTAGACCCAAAGCGGAAGCGTTAGCACAACGCGGTTGATGTAGTCGTACGTCTTCACGATCCGACCGATCAAGTACCGAACGCACGACACCTTCGAGTTCAGCACACATTCAACTCGATGACGTTCCTCGAACTCCGATCCAGCCGAGCTTTGAGGGAGAGTTCCGTCAGCACGACGGCGTGGTGACGATGATGATGTTCTACCGATGCAGGGCTTCGCCTAAGCACCGCTACGATATGACCGAGGTGGATTATGGTGGAGGGGGCACCGCACACGGCTAAGAGATCCAAGGGATCAGTTGTTGTGTCTATGGGATGCCCCTTGGCCACGTATATAAAGGAGTAGAGGAGGGGGAGGGCGGCCCTATGGCGCCATACGGAGTCCTACTCCCACCGGGAGTAGGATCCCCCCTTCCAAGTAGTAGGAGTAGGAGTCAAGGAAAGGGAAGAGAGAAGAGAAGGAAGGAGGGGGCGCAGCCCCTCCCCCTAGTCCAATTCGAACTAGGCCTTGGGGGGGCACGCGGCCTGCCTCTCTCTCTTTCCCCTAAAGCCCAATAAGGCCCATATACTCCCCGGCGAATTCTCGTAACTCTCCGGTACTCCGAAAAATACCAGAATCACTCGGAACCTTTCCAATGTCCGAATATAGTCATCCAATATATCGATCTTTACGTCTCGACCATTCGAGACTCCTCGTCATGTCCCCGATCTCACCCGGGACTCCGAACTACCTTCGGTACATTCAAATACATAAACTCATAATATAACTGTCATCGAACTTTAAGCGTGCGGACCCTACGGGTTCGAGAACTATGTAGACATGACCGAGACACGTCTCCGGTCAATAACCAATAGTGGAACCTGGATGCTCATATTGGCTCCCACATATTCTACGAAGATCTTTATCGGTCAAACCGCATAAAAACATACGTTGTTCCCTTTGTCATCGGTATGTTACTTGCCCGAGATTTGATCGTCGGTATCTCAATACCTAGTTCAATCTCGTTACTGACAAGTCTCTTTACTCATTCCGTAATACATCATCCCGCAACTAACTCATTAGTTGCAATGCTTGCAAGGCTTATAGTGATGAGCATTACCAAGTGGGCTAAGAGATACCCCTTTGACAATCGGAGTGACAAATCCTAATCTCGAAATACGCCAACCCAACAAGTACCTTCAGAGACACCTGTAGAGCACCTTTATAATTACCCAGTTACGTTGTGACATTTGGTAGCACACAAAGTGTTCCTCCGGTAAACGGGAGTTGCATAATCTCATAGTCATAGGAACATGTATAAGTCATGAAGAAAGCAATAGCAACAAACTAAACGATCAAGTGCTAAGCTAACGGAATGGGTTAAGTCAATCACATCATTCTCCTAATGATGTGATTCCGTTAATCAAATGACAACTCTTTGTCTATGGTTAGGAAACACAACCATCTTTGATCAACGATCTAGTCAAGTAGAGGCATACTAGTGACACTCTGTTTGTCTATGTATTCACACATGTATTATGTTTCTGGTTAATACAATTCTAGCATGAATAATAAACATTTATCATGAAATAAGGAAATAAATAATAACTTTATTATTGCCTCTAGGGCATATTTCCTTCACCACCATATGCTGACCACTCCATGTATCTTTTCTCATTACCAGACCAGTGCCCGGCAATGACTTTGGCGATCCCAGATGCTTTCGGAACACAAGATACAAGTCATGTTACCGGCACATTATGAAGAAGTACAGGAACACCTCGCATACCTGTACTACCCGCACGAAGATTTTAAGGATGAATTCACATCAATCCTCAACTGGCCCCTCATGCCAACTGAGTTTGAGGATGCCTGGAAAGGACTCATGGATAGGTACAACCTCCATGATGATGCCACGATGGTGGCCATGTGGAACGAGCGTGAGAAATGGATATCAGCCTACTTCAAAGAAATTTTCTGCGCCAAAATGACATCCACACAGCGAAGTGAGAGCATGAACTATGTGCTCAAGAAGAACTTTGTAAGTGAGAGACAAAACCTACACCGGTTTGTCAGCCAGATAAACTCCTGCGTCAAAACTAGGAGGCAGACAGAGAACCAAGAGACAATGGGTAACAGGGTATAGCTCTATCACCTGTCGTGAGACAAAAAAACATGCTTACTAAAGTAAAACTTTATTAGTTAGACAAGTTTTTGCTGCGAGAAAACTAACAATTTGGTCATCATTCTTGCATGTGAAGAAGGAAGAAAACACGCTGACCTTCTATGGGTTTGACACCTAGATGGCAAAGGTTTACTCACGAGCTGTGTACAATGAGATCAGAAAAAGGTTAAAACTGAGCACACTCTTCACGGCGACAGAGACGGAAGAGCCCACAAAGTACCTCGCGCGCTACAACAACCCGCAAAAATTGTCTACGTGGTCTCAAAGACACGCCTGTGGTTGCGCACCCCGTGGGAGAAACATATGAGTGCGAAAAGTGGCTATGGGACCACATTGTGAGGACTACAAAAAAGTTGTTACATATTGTACTACTTTATTTGCAAAGTTTTGTTCAATGAAATGACAAAAACATGCACCTCTTCCAAAAACAATTCATGTCTTTTCTGCATGCATGTCACATGTGCATGATGCGCATAATTAAGGCTGCCAGCGTTCGCAGGAATACATCCTCGGAGATACACCAAACGCCCAAACATCCAGCCAACATTCGATGTAAATGACTTGAGCACAAGAGCGCCAAACAAGGCATCCCAATACTGCATTGAAAGCTCATCACGACGCTGAACATGAGGGTGCACAGAAAAAGTTTGAGAAGCCAAGAGCAAATGGCGAGGTCGCGGGTCGTCATGGACAAACTTGAACAAGAACTCGATGCCATGCATTCTGCTGAAAATGGAGGTGTGGCGGACAATGAAGCCATTGAGATGGATATTGCTACAATGTTATCCGAGATGAATCATCTGGGAGCTATTGACCCGTTCGACAACGAGGAAGAGGAGCAGCTGCAAACGGAGCTTGCCCATGTGCACACTCAAGAGCACAAACAAGCTCACATGCGAGATCATGAGCTTGATGGTGCTGTAGGCGAACGACATGACAACAGCACATCCTACCAACAGCAGCAGGAAAGAGTGATTAAACCACCCATATTATCAAACACAAAGGGGAGGAAGAGCAAGACGCAAGCAGCGAAAGCAGCAGCCAAAAGCCGCCACGCCCCATCAAGCGTGTGGAATTTGGCCCGGACGGCAAACCTCTCGGGATAAGGGCATGCGGATTCTGCAACGTCGTGAGCAACCATAACTACCGCACATGCCCCCTCCGCATAGATGCCACTGTCAACAAGCACAAGCAGATTGGAGCCACCCAGGTTTCTACCAATGGAGACAACACACGTAACAGCTACACTTGCCGCAAGTGTGGGGGAACTGGCGGGCATAATGCCCGCACGTGCAAAGTGGGCAAGGAGGTCGATGGCGCTGAATGACCTGAGGGCAAGGTGCGAGTTCCAAAAAATCAAATGAAGACGATGAAGAAGAAGAGTTTGACAAGAATGACGACCAATCAGACGAAGACAATGAAGATGACAGTGTCGAGGACGAGGAAACTGAAACTGACGATGAAGCTGCCAAGGCTCAACCAGGAAAGGGAGCCGGCAAGGCACAACATTCGGGGCCAGTTAGGAGAAGCTCAAGACTAAACAATACATAGTGGTTATGCTGCCGCGTCAACTAAAAAATAAGCTTGTAGTCTCAGTTGCCTCGGCACTCAATGAGGAAACATTTCAGAAACACTGTCGTTACTAAAACTTATTTAGCTTTATCGTCGATTTCTTGATCAGTACTATAGTTAAGGTATAATTTGTGATTTGTGCCCGCTGGACCAGTGACATTATTATGTAAACCATTTGATAATCATTTTGAATGCAGTCACAAATACATTTGAAAAAACTTATCTGGACTTATCTAACGCAAACGCTACTGTCGACCAGTAACTTAGCAGCAAAAATATGTTAAGGAAAATTTAAACTCTTATAGTACATTAGTACTGATAGTTCTCAGTCGTCAGTACAAAGGCAGAGTACACATCAGTACTGATATAATTTGTGATTTGTGCTCACCGGAGCAAAGACATTATTATGTAAACCATTTGATAATCCTTTTGAATGCAGTCACGAATACATTTATATCGACGAAAAACACTACTGTCAACCAGTAACTCAGCAAAAAAAATTTAAGGAAAATTTAAACTCTTATAGTACATCAGTACTGATAATTCTCAGTCGTCAGTACAAAGGCAGAGTAAAACAAACACACCCGTGAACACCTCAAAAAACATCGTTTTGAAAAAACAAAGCTATGTCTCGCTTCGCCAGCCCAATTCGTAAAGACCATCAAGACATAAAAATAATTACCTCGCATAAAAATGCGAATATAATACATTCATCTTCGATGAAAATCTAATTTATCTGTAAAAATACTAAGAGATTATCTTGATATAAACAATCCTTTAAAAAATACAAAAAATGTTTTAAAAAACTTTAGCATCACACATAGTCTCACTAGTATTTGGTAAGTTCAATTACACTTCAATCACCAGTCCAAGTACCACAGTAGAGGAGTACATACCTCCATCATCACCAACCCTGACACGTGCAAGTGGGATAAGCAGCTGATAAGTACAGCTTGACAAAGACGAATCAATGCGACAGTAAAATGCCGTCATCACCACCCTCGAGACGTGCAAGTGGGATTTAGCAGGTCATAAGTACAGCTTGACAAGACTAGTCAGTGCAGCAGTAAAAACCATTTGACTTGGACAAGCATTTCTTCCGTGCCACCACCCGCGCCACCCATTGAGCGGTTGCCACAAGGGATTGCAAACGGCGACCCCACGCCACTACACCCACTACACCCACGCCCCCGATGAACCGCCTCCCACAAATCCCCGTTGACGCACTACAGAAAACCCCATTCTCTTCCATCTCTCCATCATCCCCACAAACCACCATTGCCGCTTCCATCTCCACTGCACACAAACCACAAACTTCTCTCTCACAAGCCCACAACCGCCGGAGGAGGGCGATGGCGGAGGAACCGTCCACCAAGCGTCATCAAGACGAGCCGTCGGACAAGAGCAGCAACCTCGTCGACGTTCACGTCCCCGGTGAGAAGCGCGAGTACACCAAGAAGCAGCAACCTCGTCTGCACCAGCGAACCAGACAAGGCCGCCGAGGTGATCTCCAGGCTCTGGAGGAAGCTTGGCGGCATGCTTCGTAGGATCGTCGGCGTTGGTGTGCACTACACCAACGAAGATGAACCTCCCCAGATGGCAGCAGTCCTGCAGTTGTGCGTCGACGACCTCTGCTTGGTGTACCACATCGCAGCGGCCACAAAATGGTGAGCCATCCTACTCATTTGCCCTGTTTGGTTTATTTGATTTATTATTACTGTATCCTGAAAATCTCATCAGACTTGTTTCCCAACTAGATGTACTAGTGTGGTTCATGAAAAGTGGATGCACTACTGCATTTTCTCAAGTAGATACACTATAAATGTATTTTTGAACCTGATGCACTGGATTACTATTTGGAAAATCTTGCGGAAGATTAATTTCTGAAGTTGATTGACTAGTGTAGTTTCTGAACTTGATCCAATAGTGTAGTTTATGTACTCGATGTATTAAAAAGATGTTTCTGAACTTGATGTAGTGAAGTATTTTCTGAATTTGATCTAATGTTATTTTCATAAGGACTTGGTGAAGCACTGTTTATGTGTTATCCTATTCAATAAAAGTAAACTAAACTAGTACCAAAGCAGAACATACAACATTGACTGAAACTATGTATAATCCAAAATGAAGAATAACATGATGTACTTAATTTAATTTCAGAAATTTGTTTACTACTTTTTGAAGTACATTCATCCATTATTTATGCTACATTAACATCTACTTAATGGATTCATCGCTTGTAAAACAAAACAAAAATGAATAATTCAAACATCAAAGTAATGCTAATTTTCAAAAATGTCTCTCCCCTTGCAGGCCCAAGCGCCTGAACGAGTTGCTGCAGCATGAGACGTTGTTCACATTTGCCGGTTTCAGCATTGAAAACGACAAAGAGAAGCTGAAGTTGTCCGCTTTGGAGATCAACCCCAACAAGTTCATCGACATTCAGCGCAAGTGGAGAGTTCCATACACCGGAAAAGAGTACGACTCCTTGACTGATGTTGCAGCCAGCGTCATCCACCCATTCTACAAAGGCATGAAGAAGAACATCAACACGCAGGAAGACTACAAACTGTGGGGGCCCAGCCCGCTGCCAGACAACCTCATTGAGTACGCAGGAGTAGATGCGTACGCCACGTACAAGTCATGGAGCATGATCGACTACATCACAGATGGTTCGGAATTTGCAAAACAGCGGGAGGCTGCGAATTTCTACGACCACCCCTATTGCCCCTTTTAGGGATGAAGATACATCAGAGCCTGCCTTCATTTTCCTTCCGCTTATGCTTGCCTTTTATCTTGTTGTTTCAAATTAGTAGTTTGCTCTTGTTGGGTTGAACCAATATGATTATGTCGCGCTTGTCATGGTTGAACAAGTTTACTTATGTCATCAAGTACAATGTTTTGCTTATCTCATTATATAAGTTTGGTAGCTTCGTATGTTGTTAATCCATCATTTCAAATTAAAAAGTAGCTTCTGAATGGAACTTTGTGGCTGCTCTAAAGTACTAATTATGATGCAGCTAATCACACAACGTTGTTCTATGTCTAGTTTCGATTCAATATTGTATAGAAAACATAACGTTGAGATCAATCAGCACAATTTGAGTTCCTTAACAACACTTCAAAAGTTGAAGCAAAAATTCTTAGTACTTCATGTAGTGTTCTCATTCATATGTAGCTACTAGAAAATTAACAAGTACTACAAACAGAAAAAGTTAAGAAGTATCAGCACACACTTATGTTGGTCGCTTGCAGATTAAGAATGATAGTACTAGTACAATTGATCGGACAATACATACTTACTACAATAAAAAGTACATAGAAGCATCAGTCCGTAAGCGCTACTATGAATGGACTATTAGTACAACTTAGTCTACACGCAAGTACATCTTAGATTACACTTACACAAAACTGACAAGAACTAGAACAAAAAGTTTCAGTCCAAGTTACTGGTGGAGTCAAGTACTAGATTCAAACAAACAAAAAAAGAAAAAACTGACCGCCCAAGGTCAGGCGCAGGCCCTGACGCTGCTAGATACTTGAACTCGAGCCTATAGGCGAATCCCTAGTAATCCGAACAACACAGGGCCCACCGATCAGGGCCCACAGATCAAGAGAGAGTGAGCGAGCGCCGTGTAAAAGCGCTCAGGTAAGTATTCAGAGGAGTTCGACCAATGAGCATCGGCTGCGCTTATAAACAGGTCCGGAGCCCCCTCGACTAGCAAGCTAGGACTAAAACCAGAGTGCATGCGCACGCCGCACTGCACAGCCGCGCCGACGAGCTATCTGGGCCGGAAAATGGCCCAATAGCCCGCATCGTTTACAAACACCCCACCAATAAGCCCAGTTAAACAAACCAGAGGGCGAGGCAAAGAAATAACTACAAGAAAAATGTTCGAAACTGAAAATATATAAATTCAAATACTAGTTCGCAGGAAATAACTTTGAATACGAAAAATAAAAATAAAAATAATTTTAGCTCTGCACCACGGATGATAAAAAAGGGAGAAAATATGATACAAAAACAATGAACCTCTAAAAAGAAGAGAACTTAATAGCCCATCTGTTAAATGTACATAATTTAAAAAACCGAATTAAATATTACTTTCAAGTTCAACTACTAAAATGCAAAAAGTTCAAAACATATAATGTTTGTCAATTATGCTAAATTTCTTGTTTACATAAAATCTGACAAGTTCAACTACTAAAATAAAAGAAGTTCAAATAGAATTTATTTATCAATTCTGCTAAATTTCTAATTTATATAAAATCTGTACACACCTCAACGAACAATCTGGTCATAAAATAATCTCAATCCCACAAACCACCCAAAAAACAAAAAACTCAGTTCAAACATACATATGACATCAAGATTAAAAAAGCGGTGGATCAACAAAGCCACTCACACCACTACGACACCAAATTTCAAAACCAAGACGCAGATGAAATTACATTTCAGTTCACACAAAGACTAAACCATAAGTGCACTAAAATGAGAATACAAAACTATAAAGGCCTAACTTAGGTAAGTACAGATGAAAATAAAATAAGTACCAGTTTTGAGCAACAACTGCCAGGGCACTGAAAAATGTCTTCAGATAAACTAGTCTATAAGACTTCAGTGAAAAACAATACTTAACATCCTCACGGAAAAACATCACAAAGCATACGTCACCTAAACAGTCCAAAATGCCGTCATCACCACCCCTGAGACGTGCAAGTGGGATTTAGCAGGTCATAAGTACAGCTTGACAAGACAAGTCAGTGCAGCAGTAAAACCATTTGAATTGGACGGTTGCTTCTTCTAGGCCACCACCCGCGCCACCCACTGAGCAGTTTCCACAAGGGACTGCAAACGGGGACCCCCACGACCACCACACCCACACCCCCGACGAATCGCCTCCCACACATCCCCGTCGACGCATTACAAAAAACCCCATTCTCTTCCATCTCTCCATCATCCCCACAAACCACCATTGCCGCTTCCATCTCCACTGCACAAACCACAAACTTCTCTCTCCCAAGACCACAGTCGCCGCAGGAAGGCGATGGCGGAGGAACCGTCCGCCAAGCGTCATCATTGCGAGCCGTCGAACAAGAGCAGCAACCTCATCGACGTTCACATCCCCGGCGATAAGCGTGAGTACACGAGAATCCTCACAGGGGTTGAGCTCCACGGCAAAGAGACGCTGGAGATCGTCTGCACCAGCGAACCAGACAAGGCCGACGAGGTGATGAGCAGGCTCAGGATGAAGGGCGGCGGCTTGTATCCGAGCTTCATCGGAGTTGATGTGGAGTTCACCGGCGATGATGAACCTCCACAGATGGCGGCAGTCCTGCAGTTGTGCGTCGAGGAACTCTGCTTGGTGTACCACATCGCAGCAGCCACTAAATTGTAACCCATACTACTGTTCATTCATCTGTTGTACTAGTACTACTCACTAAAGCCTTCATTAAACTAGTTTCCCAACTAGATGAACTACTATACTTTGTGAAGTGTATGCACGAGTACATGTTTCTCAACTTACATGCATTTCTGAAACTGTGAAGTGGATTGTTTCACCAGATTAGCATCTGAAAAAAATGTTTATAGAATTCTGAACTTGATGCACCAAATTAATTTCTGAACTTGATGTGCTAGCATAGATTCTGATCTTGATGCACTAGTATAGTTTATAGAATTGATGTATTTAAAGATGTTTGGTGAAGTGGTATAGGTCCATATCTTGATGCACATGTTTCTCAAATTAATTTTTGAACTTGATATAGAATTGATGCACAAAGATGTATCAAGCACTGGTATAGGTCTTTTATTCAACAAAAAAGAAAACTAAACTTGAATCAAGCAGCACATATATCATTGAATCTGGTAAAATGACTCTTGAATTTGGTGAAGCATTTGGTGAAGCACTGAAGATAGCAAAAAAGAAAAATAACATGGTGTAGTTGAATTTAATTTCAGAACTTTGTGTACTAGTTTCTGGACTACATTCATCCATGACTTATACTATATAAGCATCTACCTCATGGATTATCACTTTCAAAACCAAAAGCGTAAGAATTAAATCTTAAAAAGACTAATCTTTAAATGTGTGTCTCCCCTTGCAGGCCCAAGCGCCTCAAAGACTTCCCCGCAGGAGGAGAAATTGTACACATTTGTCCGTTTCAAAGATTGAGGTGACAAGCGGATGTTTGAACAAGTCTGGTTTGGAGATCAACCCCAACAACTTCATTGACATGCAGCAGCAGTGGAAAGATCCAAAGACCAGCAAATACTACGACTCCTGGCCGATGTTGCGGGCGAATCCACCCATTCTACAAATGCATGAAGAAGAAGATGGACAAGGAGAACACAAACTATGGGGACCAGCCCGCTGCACAACCTCATCACGTATGTAGGAATAGATGCGTACGCCATGTACAAGTCATGGAAGACAATCGACAACATTGTGACAGGTTGGGATATTTCAAAAGAGCAGGAGGCTGACCCCTACTACCACTGCAACTTCGCGGGATGAAGACGCATGAAAGTCTGCATTCGTGTTGCTCGCACTTCTGCCTGTCCTTAATATTGTTGTTTCAGATTTGTAGTTTGCTTTCGTTATGTTGAACCAGCTACCTTATGTTATGTCTGTTAGGGTTTGAACAAGTTTTCCTATGTCTATCATGTACATTGCTTGCTTATGTCAGTCAACAAGTTTGGTAGCTTCCTATTTTGTTCATCCATCATTTGAAGTTGAAGTAGGTTGAAGTTGAAACTAGTCATGCAGAAGCAAAAATCATACATGGATATTTTCACAAAAAAACAAAAACAGTGGCATACTGACTAAGGACAACAACAAATAGTAGAATTGGACGCTCAGCACAGCTTAGACATTTATGGTAGTACTATCACACTAAGAAATCAGTTTTTAGTTTCAGAAGAACACTAAAAAGACTAAGTTTCAGACGAGGACAACATTCACTACTAACAGCATCGTGCTAATAGTAGTTAGAAATTTCATGAAATAATCGCAACAGAAAAGCAAAGAACAATCAAGACATATTTCCCAGCCACTAGCATGCTAGGACTGAGAGTTCTGGTACACTTGAACAAACAGTACATTCATTCTACAAAATATAAAAAGGAACGGGAAGCTTCAGTTCACATTCCATAAAACATTGACACACTCAAGAATAACAGTAATAGTACAACTGAAATGTCAGTACAACTTAGTCTGTAAGGCAAGTACTATGATCATACAAACATTGCCTTGAGAAGAACCACAGCCTAGAAAATAGGTCCCCCCGGAGACCTATTTAAATGTACCTAATTTAAACCAGTATTTAAATTTTACTATGAAGTTCAACTACTACAATTCAAGAAGTTCAAACAAAAAATTGGCTCCAAATCTTGCTAAATTTCTTATACTTGAATAAAATCTGGTTAGAGATGATGTAGCAACTTGGTCGTAAATAATTTCAATCACAAAAAAAACTTCAGTTCTAATACATTATATGTAATCAGTTCTACATAACAAGGAAGCGTCACTCCACTCACGCTAGATACACAAGTGCTATCGTGACACCAAATATTAAAAGCCTTACGCTGAACGACATTACAATTCAGTACTAACATAGCTATACTATAAGTACAAGAAAAGAGGGTACATAAACTATAAAGGTCCAACCTAGGTTGGGACAGATGAAAACCAAATAAATCTCACTTTTCCAGCAACAACTCGTAATGAACTTGGGAAAAGGTGTTTTCAGTTCAACTAGTTTACAAGGATTCAGTACAAAAAATAGAACTTAACCAAAATGAATTCCAAATGAATCATACACAAGTGAAAACAGATATTCGACCACACTATCATCATGGAAAAAAGATTGTTAAACATTGTGCCACACTTAAACACAACACAAAATATACCAGTAATTACATAGTACTTGACTAGACATCCAAACACTACAATCAAAGCCTACAATGCTTTTAATAGATATATCACACAACTATCCATTTCACTATGCAAATGATGACCATTTCTTCTATGCACCAGGAGCCAAAGGCTGAAACTCCTTGGGAAGCTCAGTCACTAGAAGCTGGTTGTTCTGGTTGAACACAACTCTATACAGATCCTCAACATTCCAATCAACAATACAAGGCTGCAAAACTTTAAATTTTTTTATTAAAAATCATGACACATTAAAAAGAAGAATACACAATAAGCCAAACACAGAAAAGTGAAAAGCTCAACGAGAACCCACATCATTATCTCGAATGTTCCCAACGATCTTTTCACCATCATAGCATTCCGCATACTTCAGAGTATAATGGCCACATTCATTCGCCCCTTGAAGTGGAACCTTCACAAACGTTGGTTTCTTTGCAAAAAGCTCCCATTTGGGCTGCTTGCTCGCATTGTACTGATCATCACCATAAAAAGCCTTCATTACTTGGACCATCCTGGAGATATGTAAAAAAGAAAAGAAACCACACATTTTCAGGTCTCAGAAAAGCAGAAACAAAGACACAGAAAAATTAATCCAGTACAGATAATAAATGCCACTCACAATCTTCTCGCAGTCTTTATGATAGGTGTTCTTTGAAGGATGATGGTTCTTCGGATAAGGTAAAGAGTCAAGGATGTCGACGCTACTTCGGTACCGATTCATGACATATAAGGAAAAGTGGTTCACTTTCTTATCCTTTGCTAAAACCATAGGCTTGAATAGAGGCATCATGATCTAAAAACAAATGACCAAAAAAGAGATGTTAAATATTCAAAATAAAAAACAGCATGACAACAAACAATTAACACCAAAAATCAGCTAGTAGAACTCACAAGGTCGGCAGTGAACAAGTCTTCCTTTTGTTTGACATAGCTCTTGAAATCTCTCGCTGCACTCTCGACATTAAACGGTTTATTTTCAGCATCGTAAAACGTACAGTCAAGCACAACCTGCAAAAATCCCAGAAAAGAAATAGACAGGTGGAAATGATCAACAAGAAAAGTATTATTAAAACTCGTAAAACAATAGGCAGTCTTGTTTGAGAGAAACAAACGATCTGATTGATTACCGTGATGAAATATGCACTCAGCAATACCCTTTTCCCAGACGCAAAATCAACATTTCTATCGGTATCTTTCTTCCAATCATCAATAAGGAAGTCCATTACATCACCCTCCATCATTTGCCCAGGTGCAAAAACTTCGCAGATGCATTTCCCGGTGAAGCTGGTTACGCTATCATCGGGCTGAGGTATCATTGAGAATGTATTCCTGCAGCACGGACAAGAACAAAAAGCGGGAAGCAAGATGAAGCATTCATAGCAGTTCAAGTTGTATAAAAAGTAACAACAGTCATATTTATCTAGCAGCACAAACAACGAGAGGAAAAGAAGAGGAAACGAATGAGAGATACTCACTCGGCATACTTCTCACATGCTTCATCGCTAAACAGCAGATTATACAACTTACGAGCCTTGTCCAGCTTGAGGGAATTTATGAGGGTGAAGTCACTGCATAGGGGAGCAAAACTTTATAGGAGCTCTGGGTGCACGCTTCATGCTTGTAACATTGCCGTAATCCAAAGCAGTGATCCTTCCTAGCACCACCAGCTCTTGGGACACTATTCTAGCAAGTGGGATAAACCCTTGGCGGCAGCGAAGCTTCTGGTGACTCTTCCCATGCCAAGAATCTTGTCAAACGATCATCATCACCGTCTATCAATTCCACAATGGGATTCTTGGGTGTAGAGGGGTTCTCTGCACAAGCAGCCGTAGAACCTTTCAGAGCTCCCAACCGCCCCTTAATAAGACCAGACCTTGTCTTTTCTGGAGAACGCCCCTGGCTAAGATCAATAGATACACGCTCGAGCTCCGAGAACTAGCTGCCAAAGATCCTGTAGTCATGCTCATCAAGATCCAGCCACTCACCTGCAAAAATAAAAAAAGAGAAGACCGCATCAACGGTAAAGTTCAAATACGTAATTCATGACAGTACCAATCAAAGAAGTACAACACTACAAAAAAAGACACATCCGTGACATTTTGGGCCGAACGAAATTTTTTTCTGTCATACATATGACACTTCTATGACGATAATTGTGACAAAACCCGGTATCTTCATAGATGTGGTGGGCTCCTACTTCTATGACAAAAAATCATGACAAAAAATGGGCTTTTCGTCCTGGGCGGGCCGGAGACGCAGCTGCATGACATTCTTTGGGCCGTCCATGACAGTAAAAACCGTGGTAGAAGCGAGGGGAGGAAAATTTCAGGAGTTGCGGTTACGGTGGGAGGTCGGGGCCGAGCGATGCGCTGCTTTCTCGTACGTACGCGCTGCTGCGTGTGTAGGGCGTTAGCTCTAATCAACTCGAAGCGAGGCGTTGGGCTCTAATCGAACCCGAGTGATTGCACCGCAGCTACATTATCGAACCCGAGCGATCGATCGATGGTCGTTAATCGAACCCGATGGAGCGATTCTTTGTCTGCTACGCTAATCAAGCCGATCGATTGATGAACAATGGCGCGCTGCCGGGGGTGGATGAATAATGGAGCGGTGGCGTTGCCTCTGGATGAACAGGACCCCGTGGTGTGGAGGGCTGGATGAACAGTAGACGGTGGAGGGGTGGCCGTGGAGGGGTGGTTGAACAGGACCCCGTGGTGTGGAGGGCTGGATGAACAGTAGATGGTGGAGGGGTGCCCGTGGAGGGGTGGTTGAATAGTAGCCGGTGGAGTAGCGCGCGGTGGAGGCTGGATGAACAGGAGCCCGTGGAGGCTGGAGGAGGTCGACGGTAGCCCATGGAGGCTGGAGGAGGTCGACGGTGGAGATGAACAGTATCCCGTGGAGTCCTGCTTTTGCACGCTACACCTCCCGATGAACAGACTCCGGTTCGACCGTAGGCGGTCCATTTCCTCCGTTTTGCGATACGCCACACCCTCCCGATCAACAGACCCCCATTTCGACCGTGGGAGGTCGGCCCTCCGTTTTGCGGACGCCACACCCTCCCGATCATCAGACCCGCTCAACGTGGGAGGTCCGCTTCTCCGCTTCGCGATGCGCCACGCCTGCTTCCATCGCTGTTCCGGCCCAAGCCCTCCCGATGAACACGACCACGCATTCCGTTCCGACCCAGCCGGTTGGCTCCCCATGAACACGACGACGACGATGTTTCTCCGTTCCGACCCAGCCATGTACATATGCACGAGTAGGCATTCGAGACCCTGCCCATATGTACGTACATGGCCGTATTTTCTTTCTTGCACCCTCGCCACTATGACGTGCGTGTACATGCTACGTGCGGCGCTTCTACTACGACATGTGCGCGCCTCTACTACGACACGCGCGCGCTTCTACAACGACCAAGATATATGCGTACCGTCACGCGACCAGAATGACAACGCCACGTGCGCTTTGACCAAGTGGGTCCCGACCGTCGTGCACTTCCTTGCTCGCGAAGATGTAGCTAGTGGGTCCCAGCGGCTTAGGGGTGAATCGTTTTTTGCGGGCGCACTTCCTTGCGTATGAAGATGTAGCCAGGTGGGTCCCAGCAGTCGGGGCGAATCGTTTTTTTTTTGCCCGGACGCACTTCCTTGCGTGCGAAGGTGTTGCTGATGGGTCCCAATGCCGGGGGCGAATCGCTTTGTTTTTTGCCCGGACGCACTTCCTTGCGGCGAAGATGTAGCCGGTGGGTCTCAAAGAATCGGGGAAACGTTTTTTCGTGACATACAAAGGGCCCGTCCGGTGGCTCCTAACCTGTCGTGGAGGAATCATTATTTTCCGCGTAATAAGGAAGCACTTCCTTGTTTGCGGCCGGACCCGCTGTCGGCCTCTCCACGTCAAATCGACGTCCGATGGAAGTCGTTCCTTGACCACGTTGACCACGTCGCGCCGAGAGCACCATGGCGGTGGACGACGGCGAGGCCTAGGAAGGGGACATCGGGGAGCCGGGGAAGACGCGACAGTGGAAGCCCGCGCGGAGAGGAGTACAAGGGTTCACTGGTTCGGCTGCGGTGTGAGGCTGTCATCACCGCAGGCCTGGCCAACGGTGGGAATAGTAGGGGCGGTGAGGCCTCCGCAGGCACACCACCCACAGGAGGCAGGAGCATGCGCACGACCGGGCGCTGCTTTGGGCGGCCGGAGCAAGAAGACCAGAGGTTGAAGAAGCACTACGGCCGTTGGATGGACATCGTACGGTCATTGGAGCTAGAATCGTTCATATTGACTAAAGTTGACCAAGGCCCCCGTCCCAGTCAACTTAGTAGGCCCACAAGTCAGCCTCCCACCATGGTGGGTCCCAGCTAGCAAGAGGAGTATTTGTAACACCCGGATGATTAAGCAACAGTAATCACCTCGGTTACTGTGACTAAACTCACGTTGTTTCGAACCCGTCTAAATCAAATTCAAAACGAAAAGCAAACGATAAAAGTTTTCAAAACTAAAACTAAAATGTTCGGGGTTGACAAAAATAACAAAGCTAATTATGGTGGGTGCACACATTTTGTAAAGTGTTTTGGTATTTTAAATAAACTAAAACAGAAAAGAAGAAAATAAGAAAAGAAAAATTAAAACAAAAAGAGGGGGGGAAAGACCCAACAGCCAACTGGCCAAACCCCCCCCCGCCCAATCATTCACCATGGCCGCCCAACCGCCGCCCCCACTTATCCACCCTCCCTGGCCGGAAACCCTAGCCGCCCAGCCCCTCACTCCCCGATCCCTTTTCTCCTCCCCGCCTGATCTAGATCGGGCCGATCCACCTGTCACGCCCGACGCCGACGACCCCGCCCGCCCGACCGCGTCGCCCCTCTCCCCTGCGCCCCTCGATCCCCCACTGCCACCGTCCCCACGCACAGGCCCCTCGCCGCTGGGTCGTCCCGACCCCGCCTCACCGGATCCGCCTGACGCTGCACGGCCGCCTCCCTTCTCCTCACCGTCGCCACCGAAGCGCCCCGAGCTCGCCAGATAGACCCCTGCTTCCCCAGTGAGCTCTCCTCTCTCCCCTAGTTCCTCCCGAACGCCGCCCGTCGCCCTGGCCTGCCGCCGGCTCCGTCCGCCCCTCGCGGTCACAGGCCGCCGCCCATGCCACGCCGCCCCACACCTCCTCTCTCTTTCTCCTCGCCCGAAGCGGCGTTTCCCCGCCGCCCTAACGCCCCCCCCCCGTGGATCCTGCCGACGGCGCCCCGGTGACTAAATGGTCACGGGCCGAGCCTGTGTGGCAAGGCCGCAAGAACCCTCCCTGCCTCCGAAGGCTGTCGACGAAGACCCGAGCCACCCGCCGCCTCCTGCCGCTGGCTGGCGCCGATCCCGGCCGAGCCCGCCGTGCCACCACCACCATCGGACCGCCGCCTCCCCTTTTCGAAGCGACCACCAAGCTTGCTTGGCCACCGGAGCACGAAGACCGGCGAGCTCGGCGCCCCTCGCCAAGGAAGCCACCGAGCTAACTCCGCCCCCGCCGACGTGGCATGGCCTGGGGCCCTTGGCCATCAATCGATGGGCCCAGGCCCCCGCTCTGTTGACTTTCGGCCAGGTCGACCGTCCAACCCCCCATCACACCGACATGGGGCCCCACCCCAAAGAACGCTTTTAGAATAAAAAGAAATGAAAATGAAATTAGATAAATATAAATATGATAAATAAAAATGAATAAAATAATTAATTAATTAATTAATTAAGTAAATAATTAATTTAATTAATCCCGATTAATTAAACCTAATGACTAATTAACCTAATTAACTATTGTTAATTAAACTAAGCTAGGTTAATTAGATAACAAGTATGACTTAACGGTCCCACATGTCGGGGTTGACTTAGTCAACCCTGTTGATCTTGCCGACGGCAAGATGACATCATGCCGACGCTATAAATACATTTTTCAATTAATTAATTAAATTCCAAATTATTAAAATCTTTTAAAATCATATCTTTTAATCCGTAACTCGATTAAAATATTTTCAACATGAAAGTTGCTCGTAACGACGAGACGAATCCGGACACGCAGTCCGCTCGTCCGCCACACACCCCTAACCTATCGAACCTGCAACTTTTCCTCCGCCTCCTCCGCCTCAAAACCCAAAACACCGGAATACTTTCCTGATGTTTCCTTAACCAAGACCCTCATACCACGTTAGGGCACGCCTAGCATCGCTTGGCATGTCATGCATCGATATGCATCTGCTTACTTGGTATTCATTGTTTCTTCCCTCTTCTCTCCGTAGAGACTACGAGACCGACGCAGCAATGCCGGGATTCGACTACGGTGTTGACGACCCTCTCTCTTGCCGAGCAACCAGCAAGCCCCCGATCACCGTGATATCGCTTACTCTTCTCTATACCGCTTGCATTAGAGTAGTATAGCATGTTACTGTTTCCTGATACTCCTATACCGCTGCATAGCCTTGTCCTTGTTACTTCATTGTTACCTTACCCGCAATCCTATATACTTAGTATAGGATGCTAGTACTTTCATCTGTGGGCCCTACATTCATGTCCGTCGCCGTATATATTATCGGGCCGTGATCACTCGAAGTGATCACGGGTATATAATATATACTTATACATGATACATGTGAGACTAAAGTCGGGTCGGCCGATGGAGCACCCGCGAGTGGATCTTTGAGGCGAGCGACAGGCAGTGTTGAGACCGCTTAGGAGAGGTGGGCCTGGCCTGTTCGGGCGTCATGGTTACTTAACACGCTTAACGAGGTCTTGGTATTTGATCTGAGTTGGCTACGAGCTTATACGCACTAACCATCTACGCGGAGTAGTTATGGGTATCCCGGCGTGGTATCACCAAGCACTTCAGACGTCACGACGAGCGCGCTACGGATTGGACTGGAACGCTGTTAGGCTAGGTCTGCTTCGGCCACAGACGCGAACGCAGGTGTGCTCGTGGCGATGGGCCTGCACTTCTGCGCGCTTAGGTTTAGACCGCGCGTGTTGGCCTCTCTGTTGTGCCTAGGTGGGGCTGCGACGTGTTGATCTTCCGCGGCCGGCATGACCCAGAAAGTGTGTTCGCCAAATGGGATCAAGCGTCTGGGTAAGATGGTGCACCCTGCAGGAAGTTAATCTATTCAATAGCCGTGATCTTCGATAATGTGACGACTTGGAGTTGTACCTTGAGCTTATGACAACTAGAACCGGATACTTGATAAAACACACCCTTCCAAGTGCCGATACAACCGTGGTCGCTTCTCTCTCGTGGATACGAGGAGGGATCGCCAGTAGGATTATTGCTATGTGATGTTACTTGGAGGACTTCAGATTGCCCTCCTCTACAAGGCAAGACAGTGACTGTAGCATAGTCTTCGATAAGACTAGCTATCCCCTCTTATTCTCGGCATTCTGCAGCTCACCCACCGATATGGCCCTTTACACATATATCCATGCATATGTAGAGTAGCTCCTTGCTTGCAGTACTTTGGATGAGTACTCACGGTTGCCTTGTTCCCCTTTTCCCCTACCTCTACTCGATTGTCGCAACTGCACGATGGAGCCCAGAGCGACGCCACCGTCGATGACGACTACTACTCGAGGTGCCTACTACTACGTGCAGCCACGGCGACGACTGGAGTAGCTTAGGAGGATCCCAGCAGAGGCCTGCTCCTCTTCGATCCAGATCCCGCTTTGTGCTAGCCTTCTTAAGGCAAATTTGTTTAACTTATGTCTCAGATCAGATATTGTTGCTTCACGACTCGCCTATGATCGAGCACTTGTATTCGAGCCCTCGAGGCCCCGGCTTGTATTATGATGCTTGTATGACTTATTTTATTTGTAGAGTTGTGTTGTGATATCTTCCGTGAGTCCTCGATCTTGATCGCATACATTTGCGTGCATGATTAGTGTACGATTAAATCAGGGCGCCTAAGTTGGTATCGAGCCATCGCCTGTAGGAATCCCCTTCCACACTCCTTGGTCAAGTCGAGTCTAGACATTGCAAAACTTTTACTAACTTGGCTGTGTGCCTTACGGGCCCACGCCGCCATCGGGTGGTACTAGGATCTTTACTCCTCGACCTTTACTCCGGGACCACGAACTCTCTTCTACTCGGGTTAAACGATTTTACTAACTAACACTAGGATCCCGAGACCACATTCACCCCAAAGTTGGATAAAGCCATAGTTGCTTCTTGGAATTGTATTTTGATCAATTTCCACACCGCCATTTGACTCCTTTGAAACGCCTTTGTTTTCGGATGGAACCCACGAGGCAGGTCGTGCGCCACACGACAGCCATTGGTGCTCGGGATCACCATGTGCTAGCCGAGATGATGACCTATCTGGGTTATCGCCGCACCCCGAGTACACCGCCTATGAGGAGTACCAGGACTATAACCGGAGCAGATGCCGCCATCGTCCACCTCTACTCTCGGAGTACGAGTCCACTATCGTCTGCACACCGCACATGGTGTTGGAGTGACTATCGATATGGCAGTCCACGATGCTGCTTATGCTGCTCGACACGCCTTCGCGGCCGAGTATCGAGTTGGACACCTCCCCTTCGCACATTGCTATCGCGTCGATGTTGGTGAGGAGGGTTACTACACCGCTGCCTACTCCATCGTCACCAGAGAGCCTTTCTACCATCGTAACTTTGTTCTCGCATGCCGATGGGCTGGATCGAGCTAACCGAGCTCTTCGCCACGAGTTGTACATCACCCGTCAAGACCTTTACTGCGTTCGACAATCGATGCACCCCTTTGTCCGCCCGAGAGCTGCCGCTGCTCGCGATCTACCCAGCCAGGACCGTGATGCCCTGTGGTGTCGGTTGGCGACGTGGAGGATACTCTCCGCGACTTGGTCCTCTTCGCCACCGGACGCCGGATTCAGCACCAGAGTATCCGCGGCCCCTGTGTCACCGACGTGGAGGACTATCCGCTGCCGCACTACCAGCTTTCAAAGCAGCTACACTACCTCCGCAGACCGCTGTGGGACTGATGTAGACTTGCTTGTTAGTGTTTGATGTATTCGCCATGAGCTCAAGCGTGTCGCCTATGATGTCTTAGTCTATGCAATCGAACTCTATGTATCGAACTCTATGCATGATCCCTTTGTAAGATATGCCGACTACTATGTAGTTCCTATCGTGGTCGCTTTCATTATGCATGTTTCTTAATGAATGATTCTCGTCTTTTGCTTAATTCTCAAATGCTGAACTACCCTCGTTATATAATAGCAGATGGTTAGGCCACCGGTCGTGGTCGTGGTGCCAACTTCCCACCACCGCCTCGAGTACATGGCTGGTATGATCCAACATCTCGAGATGAATCGCCACCATGGAAAACATGATGGCTCGCTTCCTCGCCCCAATATGAATCAGCACCCAAACGGAACAACTCGCAGGATTTCATACGCTGAACCCCAGCAGGTACCGCAGCTCAACCCAGCCACCGGATGTCGATGATCGCTCCGTGACATCACCTATGAGATGGAGTCTGCTGATGTAGCCCTCGCCACTATGTCACCTTTGCTTCCTTCTTCAAGAAGGGACCCGCAGCTCAATGGTGGGACAGCCACCGCGTACTCTGCCAGCTTGGAACACTCATCACCGCCGACTTCCAAGCTGCTTTCGTGTCTGCTTCATCCTCAAGGGTCATGGACCGAAGAAGCGTGAATTCCGCAACCTCACCCAAGGCAATAAGATCTGTTGAAGCTTATCGAGAGTTCCCGGATTTGTCTCGCTATCTCAAGAGGATATTGCAACCGATGCACGCAGCAAGAGAAGTTCCGTGACGCCTTCAAGTCGACATCAAGCTCGCACTTCTAGTGCACGACTTTGCTGATTTCGCCACCTTGGTGAACAAAGCTATCAATGTCGAAACTGGTCTGCAGGAATACCAGAGCTCTAACAAAGAACCGCGACACGGGCTCATCTTGGGCCCGTCCTCGCAGAAGCGCAAGATATGGATTCCCAACGGTATGTACCACCCGAATGCACCTGCTCCAAGGCGAAATATGCTACACCTCGTGCGCTTATAACTAAGCAGCCAAAGCTTCCAGCTCCACCACCCCAAGCTCCCTGCTCCCACTCCCAATAATGGTTTGTGCTTCAAAGCGACAACCAGTGGCACCGTGCTAGAGAATGCAACCGAACTGTAATCACCGGCCCTTCCAAAGAATGGCCGTGGAAACACCTGCACCGCAACAACACCGCCAAGTCTTATGGTCAAGCTCAGGCCAACCACGTTGATCCGAACGAAGCTCAAGACCAGCCTTCTCTTGTGATGGGTACACTCAGAATTCAAGACCAGATCTGCTTTATTCGATTCAGAGCATCGATTCATTCATGTCGAAGACTTTGCATACAAGCACGACGTTAAGTGTGAGGAGATGAACTCTTCGGTAGTGGTAAAAACCCCTTGGGACAATGTCAAACCTCCATGGTTGGCGCCGACGCCCCGTGGAAATCAAGGGCTGGAATTCTATGCCTCCCCATTATCCTCAAGACGCCTAACATCGACCTCATTTTGGGGATGGATTGGTTGAAAGCGCATATCGCGTCCAATCGCTTATGCCACTAAGACCGCCCATCTGCTACACCCTTCGATGAAATAATAAGCTACAATGCTCGCTCGGTTCAAGATGCCGAGGCTAGGCTCTATGCATTGAATGCATTGAACGCCGCACCCTCGAGGGAATTGAAAACATTCCCGCGTCGCGATTTCCAAGACGCCTTTCCTCAAGAACTTCCAGGATTCCTCGCTAGAGCTGTCGAATTCGCCATCGACTTGAAACTGTGCACCACTCCTATAGCCAAGCGACCCTACAAGATGCCGCCGCATGAACTCCTTGAGCTAAAGGAGGAAATCGACAAATCTCTTCAAAGTGGTTTCATTCGCCCAAGTTGCTCTCCTTGGGGAGCACCTTCTCTCTTTGTCAAGAAGAAGGATGGGACAAACCGATTGGTCCAAGACTACCGCCCCATAAATCAAGCTACCATTCAGAATAAGTATCCTCTTCCTCGGATCAATGATCTTTATGATCAACTCGGCTGGTTCGCTGCTGTTCTCAAACTCGACTTGAGGTTGGGTTACCACCAGATCCGCGTTCGTGAGGAGGATATCCCCAAGACCGCATTCGTGACTCGTTATGGTTCATACGAGTACACCGTCATGTCTTTCGGCTTAACCAATGCTCCAGCCACCTTCTCTCGCCTAATGAACTATATATTCATGGATTACCTCGACAAGTTCGTCAGTGGTTTATCTGGATGATATCCTGATCTTTTCCAAGAATGAAGAAGAACATGTCAACATCTTCGCCTTGTGTTGGAAAAGCTACGAGAGCATCAACTCTATGCCAAGTTCTCCAAGTGTGAATTCGCTTCCAAGTAACCTATCTTGGGCATGTCATTTCTAAGGATGGTATTGCCGTCCAACCCCGAACGAAGTTCAGGCTATTCTCGATTGGACTCCTCCGAAGGACGCAAGCAAGTCGAAGTTTTCTCGGTCTCGCCACTATTGCCGCCGATTCGCCGAGAACTTCTCCAAGATTGCCAGCCTCGACTAACCTCGCTGTATAAGGGCGTCAAATTCCAATGGACAGATAAATGTCAGGAAAGTTTCCAGGCACTCAAAGACAAGTTGACTTCGGTCATTTACTGCGACGCTTCTCGTCAAGGATTAGGCGGTGTCCTAATGCAAGAGCGCAAAGTGGTTGCTTATGCCTCTCGACAACTGCGCCCTCATGAAGAGAATTACCCAGTTCACGACCTCGAGCTTGTTGCTGTCATTCATGCACTGAAGCAGTGGCGACATTACCTTCTCGTAATCGTTGTTGTTGGGGAACGAGTAATTTCAAAAATTTCCTACGCACACTCAAGACCATGGTGATGGCATAGCAACGAGAGGGAGAGGTCCGCCCACGCACTGTGAGACCGAAAGCGGAAGCGCTATAACAACGCTGTTGATGTAGTCGACGCCTTCACGATCCGACCGATCCAAGCACCGAACGACGGCACCTCCGAGTTCTGCACACGCTCAGCTCGATGACGATCCCCGGACTCGATCCAGCAAAGTGTCGGGATGAGTTCCACAAGACGACGGCGTGGGACGATGATGATGCTCCACCGACGCAGGGCTTCGCCTAAGCTCCGCGACGATATGACTTCTCCGCGCAGGGCTTCGCTTAAGCTCCGCGACGATATGACCAAGTGGAATATGGTGGAGGGGGCACCGACACGGCTAAGGAACGATCCGAGATCAACTTGTGTGTTATGGGTGCCCCTGCCCCGTGATATAAAGGAGCAAGGGGGTGCGGCCGCCCTAGAGAAGCGCTGCTGGAGGAGTCCTACTCCCACCGAGTAGGACTCCCCCTCCTAGTTGGACTAGGACTTGGGGAAGGGGAAGAGGGAAGGGTGCGGCCTCCCCTAGTCCACCGGACTAGGCCATGGGGCGCGCGCCTGCCCTAGGCAGCCCTTCTCTCTTTCCCGCAGGCCCAATAAGGCCCAATACTTCTCCGGCGAATTCCTGTAACTCTCCGTATTCTCAAAAATACCGAATCATTCGAACCTTCCAACTCCAATATAGTCGTCCAATATATCGATCTTTACGCCTCGACCATTTCGAGACTCTCGTCATGTCCCCGATCTCATCCGGACTCAACTCCTTCGGTACATCAAAACTCATAAACTCATAATATAACCGCCATCGAAACCTTGTTGCGTGCGGACTCTACGGGTTCGAGAACTATGTAGACATGACCTAGAACTATTCTTGGTCAATAACCAATAGCGGAACCTGGATGCCCATATTGGTCTCCTACATATTCTACGAAGATCTTTATCGGTCAAACCGCATAACAACATACTTTGTTCCTTTGTCATCGGTATGTTACTTGCCCGAGATTCGATCGTCGGTATCCAATACCTAGTTCAATCTCGCATCGCAAGTCTCTTTACTCGCTCCGTAATACATCATCTCATAACTAACTCATTAGTTACAATGCTTGCAAGGCTTAGGTGATGTGTATTACCGAGAAGGCCCAGAGATACCTCTCCGACAATCGGAGTGACAAAACCTAATCTCAAATACGCCAACCCAACATGTACCTTTGGAGACACCTGTAGTACTCCTTTATAATCACCCAGTTACGCTAGACGCTTGGTAGCACCTAAAGTGTTCCTCCGTAAACGGAGTTGCATAATCTCATAGTTACAGAACATGTATAAGTCATGAAGAAAGCAATAGCAACATACTAAACGATCAAGTGCTAGGCTAACGGAATGGGTCATGTCAATCACATCATTCTCCTAATGATGTGATCCCGTTAATCAAATGACAACTCATGTCTATGGCTAGGAAACTTAACCATCTTTGATTCAACGAGCTAGTCAAGTAGAGGCATACTAGTGACACTATGTTTGTCTATGTATTCACACATGTATTATGTTTCCGTTAATACAATTCTAGCATGAATAATAAACATTTATCATGATATAAGGAAATAAATAATAACTTTATTATTGCCTCTAGGGCATATTTCCTTCAGCCTCCCACTTGCACTAGAGTCAATAATCTAGTTCACATCATCATGTGATTCAACACTAATATTCACATCTATATGTGATTAACACCCATAGTTCACATCGTCATGTGACCAACACCCAAAGGGTTTACTAGAGTCAATAATCTAGTTCACATCGCTATGTGATTAACACCCAAAGAGTACTAAGGTATGATCATGTTTTGCTCGTGAGAGAAGCTTAGTCAACGGGTCTGTCACATTTAGAGCCGTATGTATTTTGCAAATATTCTATGTCTACAATGCTCTGCACGGAGCTACTCTAGCTAATTGCTCCCACTTTCAATATGTATCCAGATTGAGACTTAGAGTCATCTGGATTAGTGTAAAATGCTTGCATCGATGTAACTCTTTACGACGGCCTTTTATCACCTCCATAATCGAGAAACATTTCCTTAGTCCTCACTAAGGATGTTCTTGACCAATGTCCATTGATCTACTCCTAGATCACTATTGTACTCCTTGCCAAATTCAGAGCAAGGTATACAATAGGTCCGGTACATAGCATAGCATACTTTATAGAACCTATGATCGAGGCATAGGAATGACTTTCATTCTCTTTTCTATTTTCTCGCCGTGGTCGGGATTTGAGTCTTACTCAATTTCACACCTTGCAACACAGTGCAAGAACTTTTCTTTGACTGCTCCATTTTGAACTACTTCAAAATCTTGACAAGGTATGTATTTATTGAAAAACTTATCAAGCGCCTTGATCTATCTCTATAGATCTTGATGCTCAATATGTAAGCAGCTTCACCGAGGTCCTTCTTTGAAAAACTCCTTTCAAACACTCCTTTATGCTTTGCGAATAATTCTACATTATTTCCGATCAACAATATGTCATTCACATATACTTATCGAAATGTTGTAGTGCTCCCACTCACTTTCTTGTAAATACAGCCTTTCCAAAAGTCTCAGATAAAACCATATGCTTTGATCAACACATCAAAGCGTATATTCCAACTCCGAGATGCTTGCACCAGTCCATAGATGGATCGCTGGAGCTTGCACATTTTGTTAGCTCCTTTAGGATTGACAAAACCTTCTGGTTGCATCATATACAACTCTTCTTTAATAAATCCATTAAAGAATGTAGTTTTGACATCCATTTGCCAGATTTCATAAAATGTGGCAATTGCTAACATGATTTGGACAGACTTAAGCATCGCTACAGCTTGAGAAAATCTCATTGTAGTCAACACCTTGAACTTGTCGAAAACCTTTTGCACAAGTCGAGCTTTGTAGATAGTAACACTACTATCAACATCTGTCTTCCTCTTGAAGATCCATTTATATAACATGGCTTGCCGATCATCGGCAACTCCATCAAAGTCCATACTTTGTTCTCATACATGGATCCCATCTCGATTTCATGGCCTCAAGCCATTTCATGAATCTGGGCTCATCATCGCTTCCTCATAGTTTGTAGGTTCATCATGGTCTAGTAACATGACTTCCGAACATGATTACCGCATTCACTCGTGCGGATCTTATTCTCGAAGACCTACGAGGTTTGGTAGCAACTTGATCTGAAGTTTCATGATCATCATCATTAACTTCCTCACTAATTGGTGTAGGAATCATCGAACTGATTTCGTGATGAACTACTTTCCAATAAGGGAGAAGGTACAATTACCTCATCAAGTTCTACTTTCCTCCCACTCACTTCTTTCGAGAGAAACTTCTTCTCTAGAAAGGATCCATCTTAGCAACGAAAAACTTGCCTTCGGATCTGTGATAGAAGGTGTACCCAATAGTTACCTTTGGGTATTCTATGAAGACGCATTCTCCGATTTGGGTTCGAGCTTATCGGTGAAAACTTTTTCACATAAGCATCACAACTCCAAACTTTAAGAAACGATACTTAGGTTTATCGCTAAACCATAGTTCATACGGTGTCATCTCAACGGATTTAGATGGTGCCCTATTAAACGTGAATGCAGCTGTCTCTAATGCATAACCCCAAAACGATATTGGTAAATCGGTAAGAGACATCATTGATCGCACCATATCAAAATAAAGTACGGTTATGACGCTCGGACACACCATTACGTTATGGTGTTCCATGTGGCGTGAGCTGTGAAACTATTCCACATTGTTTTATATGAAGGCCAAACTCAGAACTCAAATATTCTCTCCACGATCAGATCGTAGAAACTTTATTTTCTTATTACGATGATTCTCCACTTCACTCTGAAATTATTTGAACTTTTCAAATGTTTCAGACTTATGTTTCATTAAGTAGATATACCCATATCTGCTCAAATCATCTTGTGAAGGTCGAAAATAACGATACTTGCCGTGAGCTTTAACACTCATCGGACCGCATACATCAAGATGTATTATTTCCAATAAGTCATTTGCTCGCTCCATTGTTCCGAGAACGAGTCTTTAGTCATCTTGCCCATAAGGCATGGTTCGCAAGCATCAAGTGATTCATAATCAAGTGATTCCAAAATCCCATCAAGATGGAGTTTCTTCATGCGCTTTACACCAATATGACCTAAACGGCAAGTGCCACAAATAAGTTGCACTATCATTATTAACTTTGCATCTTTTGGTTTCAATATTATGAATATGTGTATCACTATGATCGAGATCCAATGAACCATTTTCATTGGGTGTGTAACCATATAAGGTTTTATTCATGTAAATGTAACAACAATTTATTCTCTTACTTAAATGAATAATCAGATTGCAATAAACATGATCAAATCATATTTATGCTCAACACCAAATAACACTTATTTAGGTTCCACACTAATCCCGAAAGTATAGGGAGTGTGCGATGATGATCATATCAATCTTGGAACTACTTCCAACACTCATCGTCACTTCCCTTCAACTAGTCTCTGCTTATTCTCAGAACTCCTGCTTTGAAGTTACTAATCTTAGCAACCTAACAAGTATCAAATACTCAGGGCTACTATAAACACTAGTAAGGTACACATCAATAACCTGTATATCAAATATAACCTTGTTCACTTTGCCATCCTTCTTATCCACCAAATATTCAGGGGTAGTTCCGCTTCCAAAGGACCAGTTCCATTGCAGCAAAAGTACTTAGGCCTCGTGCTTAGGTCTAGACTTGGGCTTCTTCACTCGAGCAGCAACTTGCTTGCCGCTCCTTTGAAGTTCCCTTCTTCCCTTTGCCATTTTCCTTGAGACTAGTGGTCTTGTCAACCATCAACACTTGATGTTTTTCTTGATTTCTACCTTCGCCGATTTTAGCATCGCGAAGAGCTCGAGAATCTTTTTCGTCATCCCTTGCATATTATAGTTCATCACGAAGTTCTACTAACTTAGTGATGGTGACTAGAGAATTCTGTCAATCACTATCTTATCTCGAAGATTAACTCCCACTTGATTCAAGTGATTGAAGTACTCTGCATAATCTGAGCACATGCTCACTAGTTGAGCGATTCTCCTCCATCTTTTAGCTATAGAACTTGTTGGAGACTTCATATCTCTCAACTCGGTATTTGCTTGAAATATTAACTTCAATTCCTCGAACATCTCATATGGTCCATGACGCTCAAAACGCCTTTGAAGTCCCGATTCTAAGCCGCTAAGCATGGTGCACTAAACTATCAAGTAGTCATCATATTGAGCTAGCCAAACGCTCATAACGCCTCAGATTCGCTCATATTGAGCTAGCCAAACGCTCATAACGCCCCATCCGCTCCTGCAATAGGTCCGCTACCTAGCGTGCATTAAGGACATAATTCTTCTCAGGCAGCAATGAGGATAAACCTCAGATCACGGATCCAATCCGCATCATTGCTACTAACATCTTTCAATACAATTTTCTAGGAACACATATAAAAACATAGGGAAGCAACAACGCGAGCTATTGATCTACAACATAATTTGCAAAATACTACCAGACTAAGTTCATGATAAATTAAAGTTCAATTAATCATATTACTTAAGAACTCCCACTTAGATAGACATCTCTAGTCATCTAAGTGATTACGTGATCCAAATCAACTAAACCATGTCCGATCATCACGTGAGATGGAGTAGTTTCAATGGTGAACATCACTATGTTGATCATATCTACTATATGATTCACGCCGACCTTTCGGTCTCCGTGTTCCGAGGCCATATCTGTTATATGCTAGGCTCGCCAAGTTTAACTCGAGTATTCCGCTGTGCAACTGTTTTGCACCCGCTGTAGATGGACGAGAACTTATCACACCCGATCATCACGTGGTGTCCGGGTACTACAAACTTTGGCAACGGTGCATACTCGTGGAGAACACTTCTTGATAATTTTAGTGAGAGATCATCTTATAATGCTACCGCAATCAAAGCAAGATAAGATGCATAAAGGATAAACATCACATGCAATCAATATAAGTGATATGATATGGTCATCATCATCTTGTGCTTGTGATTCCATCGCCAAGCACCGCCATGATCACCATCGCCACCGCGCGACACCTTGATCTCCATCGTAGCATCGTTGTCGCCTCGCCAACTATTGCTTCTACGACTATCGCTACTCCTTAGTGATAAAGTAAAGCAATTACATGGCGCTTGCATTTCATACAATAAAGCGACAACCATATGGCTCTCGCCATTGTCGATAACTCGTTACAAAACATGATCATCTCATACAATAAAATATAGCATCACGCCTTGACCATATCACATCACAACATGCCCTGCAAAAACAAGTTAGACGCCCTCTACTTTGTTGTTGCAAGTTTTACGTGGCTGCTACGGGCTGAGCAAGAACCGCTTCTTACCTACGCATCAAAACCACAACGATAGTTTGTCAAATAGACTCCGCTTTTAACCTTCTCAAGGACCGGGCGAGCCACACTCGGTTCAACTAAAGTGAGAGAGACAGACACCCGCCGTCACCTTTAAGCAACGAGTGCTCTGAGCGGTGAAACCAGTCTCGCAGAAGCGCACGCTGTAATGTCGGTCCGGCCGCTTCATCTCACAATACCGCTGAACCAAAGTATGACATGCTGGTAGGCAGATGACTTGTATCGCCCACAACTCACTTGTGTTCTACTCGCACATGACATCAACGCATAAAACCAGGCTCGATGCCATCGTTGGGGAACGAGTAATTTCAAAAATTTCCTACGCACACGCAAGACCATGGTGATGGCATAGCAACGAGAGGGAGAGTGTCCGTCCACGCACTGTGAGACCGAAAGCGGAAGCGCTATAACAACGCTGTTGATGTAGTCGACGCCTTCACGATCCGACCGATCCAAGCACCGAACGACGGCACCTCCGAAGTTCGCACACGCTCAGCTCGATGACGATCCCCGACCCGATCCAGCAAAGTGTCGGGATGAGTTCCACAAGACGACGGCGCAGGACGATGATGATGCTCCACCGACGCAGGGCTTCGCTTAAGCTCCGCGACGATATGACTTCTCCGCGCAGGCTTCGCCTAAGCTCCGCGACGATATGACCAAGTGGAATATGGTGGAGGGGGCACCGACACGGCTAAGGAACGATCCGAGATCAACTTGTGTGTTATGGGGTGCCCCCGCCTCAGATATAAAGGAGCAAGGGGGTGGTGGCCGCCCTAGAGAGGCGCTGCCGAGGAGTCCTACTCCCACCGGAGTAGGACTCCTCCTCTCCTAGTTGGACTAGGACTTGGGAAGGGGAAGAGGGAAGGGGTGCGGCCTCCCCTAGTCCAATTCGGACTAGGCCATGGGGCGCGCGCCTGCCCTAGGCAGCCCTTCTCTCTTTCCCGCAGGCCCAATAAGGCCCAATACTTCTCCCGCGAATTCCGTAACTCTCCGACATCTCAAAATACCCAATCATTCGAACCTTCCGAACTCCAATATAGTCGTCCAATATATCGATCTTTACGCCTCGACCATTTCGAGACTCTCGTCATGTCCCCGATCTCATCCGGACTCAACTCCTTCGGTACATCAAAACTCATAAACTCATAATATAACCACATCGAAACCTTGTTGCATGGGACCCTACGGGTTCGAGAACTATGTAGACATGACCTAGAACTATTCTTGGTCAATAACCAATAGCGGAACCTGGATGCCCATATTGGTCCTACATATTCTACTTAAGATCTTTATCGGTCAAACCGCATAACAACATACTTTGTTCCTTTGTCATCGGTATGTTACTTGCCCGAGATTCGATCGTCGGTATCCAATACCTAGTTCAATCTCATTACCGCAAGTCTCTTTACTCGCTCCGTAATACATCATCTCATAACTAACTCATTAGTTACAATGCTTGCAAGGCTTAGGTGATGAGTATTACCGAGAAGGCCCAGAGATACCTCTCCGACAATCGGAGTGACAAAACCTAATCTCAAATACGCCAACCCAACATGTACCTTTGGAGACACCTGTAGTACTCCTTTATAATCACCCAGCATACGCTGTGACGCTTGGTAGCACCTAAAGTGTTCCTCCGTAAACGGAGTTGCATAATCTCATAGTTACAGGAACATGTATAAGTCATGAAGAAAGCAATAGCAACATACTAAACGATCAAGTGCTAGGCTAACGGAATGGGTCATGTCAATCACATCATTCTCCTAATGATGTGATCCCGTTAATCAAATGACAACTCATGTCTATGGCTAGGAAACTTAACCATCTTTGATTCAACGAGCTAGTCAAGTAGAGGCATACTAGTGACACTATGTTTGTCTATGTATTCACACATGTATTATGTTTCCGTTAATACAATTCTAGCATGAATAATAAACATTTATCATGATATAAGGAAATAAATAATAACTTTATTATTGCCTCTAGGGCATATTTCCTTCATTCTATAGATCTTCACCGACCACCAAAGTCCTAAGTATCTGCTTACTCAGCCAGACCTGAACCTCCGTCCGCAATCAGAGATGGATGGAGACTGGCAGTGACTTTGATTTGGGTATTTCCTATACACCAGCAAGGCTAATGTAATGGCTGATGCCTTGAGCCATAAAGTCTTATCAAGCAACCACCTTCAGGTTCACAAAGTTCAGCCTCACTTGTTGAAGAATTCAGAAAGCTGAACCTCCATATTGTTCCTCCGTGCACTTCGCCCCCCTCCTCCTGAGTTCCGCAAGATGAATCTCCGTGTTGTTTCCTGTGTTCCCTCTATACCCGGGCTGTTGAGCCCGATCTCGTGGGCACCATAAAGACAATGCAGGGATTTGACTCAAGTCTATAAGATTAAGCAAGACCTCAAAAAGGGAAATCCTCATTCTTCACTATTGCCGATGATGGCGCTTTGTACTTCAAAGGCCGCTTAGTGGTGCCGTAAGAAGGAAAATCTGAATATGACTCGTAAAGTTATGAAAGAAGCTCATGATACGCCTATGTATCCACCCCGCAAGACAAAGATGTATCAAGACATTCGCCAGAGATTCTGGTGGTCTAATATGAAGCAAGACATTGCTCGCTATGTTGCTGAGTGTGACGTTTGCCGTCGAATCAAAGTAGAACATCAAAGGCCTGCTGGAACTCTGCAACCTATCTCTATTCCTAAATGGGAATGGGACCATGTTGAAATGGACTTCGTCACTGGATTTCCCAAATCGCAGAAAGGTAATGATGCTATTCTTGTCGCCATTGACCGCTTTCTAAAGTTGCTCATTTTCGGCGGTCAAAGAAACGATCACGCTAGTCAGCTTGCAACTCTCTATATGTCCAGAATTGTTTCACTTCACGGTATTCCACCGTTATCGGGCTCGGACCGTGGCAGCTTATTCACTTCAAGATTCCGGGCAAGTTTTCAAGAAGCTATGGGGACTCATTTATCTTTCAAGATCAAGCGTTTCATCCGCAATGCAAGGGCAAGTTGAACGTGTCAACCAAATTCTCAAGACATGCTTCGAGCTTGTGTCGCTTTTTTCGCAAGAAATGGGAGGAATCTCTCCGTATGCTGAGTTCTCTTATAATAATAGCTATCAAGCTAGTCAAGATGGCCCTTCAAGTGTTATATGGACGAAAGTGTCGAACCCTCCGAACTGGTCGAAATCGGGAACGCCCACTCTTCGGGTCCGGATATTATCCAACATGCCAAGAACAAGTCCGCATTATTCGCGAGAATCTCAAGACTGCTCAACAAGCTAAAAGAGTAATTATGACCGCTATCACAAAGACATGGTCTATCAACTCGGGCGAAAAGGCCTATCTTCGCTACGCCAATGAAGGGTGCTCACCGCCGGGATCAAGGGCAAGCTAGCTCGCTATATTGGCCCATTCACTATTCTCGAAAGGCGGAAAAGTGGCATATCAACTGGAGCTTCCGTCAACCTTTCTCGTGTTCACGATGTGTTCCACGGTCCCAACTCCGACGCTGCTTCAAGGACCCAATCCGAGCAAAGGACCATGAAGTGCTCGAATTGCAACAGACCTCTCCTATCAAGAGCATCCGTCCGCATTCTCGACTGTTGAACGCCGCACACGCCGAAGGCGATCAAGTTCCTCAAAGTCCAAAGGGTCGAATCACTCAAGACGAAGCCACCGGGAACGCGAGGATCGCCTTCGAGATGAATACCCGCACTCTTTCCTTCTACCTCCTAAATCTCGGACGAGATTTCTTGTAGTGGAGGAGATTTGTAACACCCGGATGATTAAGCAACAAGAATCACCCTCGTTATCGTGGACTAAACTCACGTTGTTTCAACCCGTCTAAATCAAATTCAAAACGAAGCAAACGATAAAAGTTTTCAAAAACTAAAACTAAAATGTTCGGGGTTGTCAAAATAACAAAGCTAATTATGGTGGGGTGCACACATTTTTGTAAAGTGTTTTGGTATTTTAAATAAACTAAAATGTAAAAGAAGAAAATAAGAAAAAGAAAATTAAAACAAAAGAGTGGGGGGAAAGACCCAACAGCCAATCACCAACCCCACCTCCGCCCTTAGCTAATTCCCATGGCGGGCCCAACCGGCCGCCCCACTTATCCACCCTCCCCGGTCGGAAACCCTAGCCGCCGCCTCACTCCCCCCCGATCCCCTTTCTCCCTCCCCCGCCCCGATCTAGATCGGGCCGATCCACCTGTCATCGCCCCTTCGACGCCGACGACTTCCCCGCCCGGACCGTGTCGCCTTCTCTCCCCTCGCCTAGGCTCGCCTCGATCCCCCCACTGCCCCCCCACGCTGAGGCCCTCGACGCCGACGGCCGCCTCCCGACCCCTCCTCACTGGTCGCCACTGAAGGCCCCGAGCCCGCCACATAGACCCCTGCTTCCCCCAGTGAGCTCTCCTCTCTCCCTAGTTCCTCCCGAACGCCGCTGCCGCCTGCCCGTGCCGCTGCTCCGTCTGGCCATGGGTCATCAAGGCAGCCGCCAGCATGCCACGCCTGCCCCCACCTCCTCTCCTCTTCTCTCGCCCGAAGCGGCGTTTCCTCCGCCAGCACTAACGCCTCCCTCCGCCGTGGATCCTATCACCGGCGCCTCGGTGACTAAATGGTCACGGGCCAGCCCGGTGGCTCGGCGCGCCACAAGAACCCTCCCGGCCTCAGAAGGCTTGTCCGACGAAGACCCGAGCCACTCCTGGCCTGGCTGGCCATTGGCGCGCGATCCCGGCCGAGCCTCGCCGTGCCACCACCACCATCGGACTCCGCCTTCCTCTCCCTTTCGAAGCGCGACCGCCCAAGGCCTGCTTGGCCACCAGAGCACGAAGATCGGCGAGCTCCGGCGCCTCCGCCATGAAGCCACCGAGCCAACTCCGCCTCGCCGACGCAGGCATGGCTCAGCCTGCCACACCGATCGATGGACCCAGCCTGGCTTGTTGACTCGGCCAAACAGGTCGACTGGCCCAACCCCCCATCGCCATCGACATGGGGCCCCACCCCAAAGAACGCTTTTAGAATAAAAAGAAATGAAATGAAATTAGATAAATATAAATATGATAAATAAAAATGAATAAAAATAATTAATTAATTAATTAATTATAATAATTAATTTAATTAATCCTCGATTAATTAAACCTAATGACTAATTAACCTAATTAACTATTGTTAATTAAACTAAGCTAGGTTAATTAGATAACAAAGGTATGACCTAACGGGTCCCACATGTCGTGGTTGACTTAGTCAACCTCGTTGATCGCCGACGCCAAAGATGACATCATGCCGACGCTATAAATACATTTTTCAATTAATTAATTAATTAATTAAATTCCGTAAATTATTAAAATCTTTAAAATCATATCTTTTAATCCGTAACTCGGATTAAAATATTTTCAACATGAAAGTTGCTAACGACGAGACGAATCCGGATACGCAGTCCGCTCGTCCGCCACACACACCTAACCTATGGAACCTGCAAATTTTCCTCCGCCCTTCTCGCCTCAAAACCCAAAACACCGAATACTTTCCTGATGTTTCCTTTAACCAAGACTCTCATACCACGTTAGGGCACGCCTAGCATCGCTTGGCATGTCATGCATCGATATGCATATGTTTACTTGGTATTCATTGTTTCTTCCACCTTTCTCTCCCAGAGACTACGAGACCGACGCCAGCTGCCGCCGGTTCGACCACGGTGTTGACGACTTCTCTCTTGCCGAGCAACCAGTGCAAGCCCCCCTTGATCACCGATATCGCTTACTTTTCTCTATACTACTTGCATTAGAGTAGTATAGCATGTTATCGCTTTAGATACTCCTATATCTGCTGCATAGCCTGTCCTTGTTATACATTGTTACCTTACCCCGCAATCCTATATACTTAGTATAGGATGCTAGTACTTTCATCTGTGGCCCTACATTCATGTCCGCCTCGCCGTGCTATACTATCGGGCCGTGATCACTGGAAGTGATCACGTATATACTATATACTTATACATGATACATGTGAGACTAAAGTCGGTCGGCCGATGGAGCACCCATGAGTGGATCTTTGAGGCGGAGCGACAGGCAGGTTGAGACCGCTTAGGAGAGGGGTGGGCTCTGCCTCGCTCGGGCTCATGTTACTTAACACGCTTAACGAGGTCTTGGTATTTGATCTGAGTTGGCTACGAGCTTATACGCACTAACCATCTACGGGAGTAGTTATGGGTATCCCGCGTCGTGGTATCACCAAGCACTTCTGACGTCGGCGACGGAGCGGCCTTGCCCGATTGGATCGAACGCCTGTTAGGCTAGGTCTGCTTCGGCCGTGTCACGCTTACATGCGTGTGCTCAGGGCGATGGGCCCACCTCGCGCTTAGGTTTAGACCGCGGTTGGCCTCTCACAGTTTAGGTGGGGCTGCGACGTGTTGATCTTCCGCGGCGGGCATGACCCAGAAAGTGTGTCCGCCAAATGGGATCAAGCGTCTTTGGGTAAGATGGTGCACCCCTGCAGGAAGTTAATCTATTCAATAGCCGTGATCTTCGGTAATGTGACGACTTGGAGTTGTACCTTGAGCTTATGACAACTAGAACCAGATACTTGATAAAACACACCCTTCCAAGTGCCGATACAACCGGTGGTCGCTCTCTCGTGGATACGAGGAGGGATCGCCGGTAGGATTATTGCTATGTGATGTTACTTGAGGACTTCAGATTGCCCTCCTCTACCGCTGTAAGACAGTGACCGTGCGTAGTCTTCGATAAGACTAGCTATCCCCTCTTATTCTCGCATTCTACGCTCACCCATCGATATGGCCTTTACACATATATCCATGCATATGTAGAGTAGCTCTTGCTTAAGTAGTACTTTGGACGAGTACTCACGGTTGCCTTGTTCCCTTTTTCCCTACCTCTACTCGATTGTCGCAAACTGCACGATGGAGCCCAGAGCCGTGACGCCACCGCCGATGACGACTACTACTCGAGGTGCCTACTACTACGCAGCAGCCCACCGACGACGCACTCAGAGTAGCTTAGGAGGATCCTGTGAGGCCCGCCTTCTTTCGATCCAGATCCCGGCTTTGTGCTAGCCTTCTTAAGGCAAATTTGTTTAACTTATGTCCAGATCAGATATTGTTGCTTCACGACTGCGCTATGATCGAGCACTTGTATTCGAGCCCTCGAGGCCCTCGGCTTGTATTATGATGCTTGTATGACTTATTTTATTTGTAGAGTTTTGTTGTGATATCTTCCCGTGAGTCTCGATCCGGATCGCATACATTTGCGCAGCATGATTAGTGTACGATTAAATCGGGGCGCCACAAGATTCATTTTTTGTGTGTAATAAGGAGGCACTTCCTGTGGGTTCAAGCTGAAAGCGCTGGGAATGTTTTTTTTGTAAATTACGCCGCCCGTCTGCTGGTCCCAGCAGCTAGGGGGGATACATTTTTTCGCGAAATAAGGTGGCCCGTCCGTGGGTCCCTCGCTGTCGTGGAGGAATAATTATCTTGCGCTGTAATAAGGAGGCACTTCCTGCGGCCGCTTAGACCCAAATTGCCGCCTCTCTCCACGACAAGACTTTCTTCCGGTGGAAGTCGGTCGTTGACCACGTTGACCACGCCGCGCCGAGAGCACCTGGCGGTGGTCCGGACGACGACGAGGCCTAGGAAGGGACGACGCGAGCCGGGAGGAAGCAGCAGTAGCCCGCGGAGAGGAGTACGAGGGTTCACTGGTTCTGGCTGCGGCGTGAGGCTGCCGCCACCGCTAAATAACAGGGGTGTGGGTGAGTAGAGGATACCCGGGCCAGCGGCGGGAGTAGTAGGCGTGAGGCCTCCGCCATCACAAATGCCGCCCACGAGAGGCGTGAGCACGCGCACGACGGCGCTGCTGGGCGGCCGGAGCAAGAAGACCAGAGGTTGAAGAAGCACTATGGCCGTTGGATGGACATCGACGGTCACTAGAGCTAGAATCGCTCATATTGACTAAGTTGACAAAGCCTCCATCCCCGGCAACTTAGTTGGCCCATTAAGTCATCCTCCCACTATGGTGGGTCCCATCTAGCGTGGTGGGTATTCATGTTTTTTGTGCGTATAAGGAGGCACTTCCTTGCGTGCGAAGATATAGCTGGTGGGTCCGACATGTCAGTGGGGAACGTTTTTTCTGAATACGTAGGCCCTTCCGTGGGTCCCACTGTCCGTGGAGGAATCATTATTTTACGCAGACAGTCCACGGCCGATGGATGTCGCTCGCTGACCACGCTGACCAGGTCACGCCGAGAGCACCATGGCGGTGGACGACGGCGAGGCCTAGGAAGGAACGACACGGAGCCGGGAAGACTCGACAATGGTTGCTCACGCGGGGGAGTACGAGGGTTTATCGTCTCGACCGCCGTCACGAAAAATAACAGAGGTGTGGGTGAGTAGAGGAATGGCCCGCCAGAATGAAGTAGGGTGGGGCGATGCGGTAAGGGCAAAGACAACCGCCACTTGGAGGCGGAGCAGCAGTCCCACCGAGCTGGTTTGAGCGGCCGAGCAAGAAGATCGATATTGAAGAAGAAGACAGCCGCTGGATTAACATCCAACGGTCATCGCCTAGAATCGCTTAGGACTAAATTTGAATCGCTTAGGACTAAGTTGACAAAGCCAAAGTACATGTCAACCTAGTAGACCCACAAGTCAGCCTCCAAATCTATCCCAAACAGCATACAAACCTTAAATTTCTAGCCGATTCAAATTAATTTTAAATCTAAATATACCTTAATTTAAATTCAATGAAATTTTACCCACAAAAACAATGAAATTTAAAATATCAAAATCCGAAAGAAAACAATATTTGGGAACTAATTGCCTGCTTGTGTATTTTTTCATTTTACAGCCCATTTATTATTACTTATAGCCCATTTCTTATTACTTATAGCACATTTATTATTACTTATAGCCCATTTCTTATTACTTATAGCCCATTTTCTGGGCAAATGCATCCTCCTCGCCTTGAAAGATTTCACCAAAGCAGGCATAGAAAAGCAAGTAGGCCTATGTTGGTTATTCTCAAAAAACAAAATAGCTGGCTAGCCATTTTTCGTAAAGGAAAAAACAAACTGGCTGGTCATGTGCTAAACATATGAGATAAAAGCTCGGGCTAGATGGGCCATGGGTCCCGACAACCCAGTTGATACCCTTCTCCGCCCTCAAAAACAAATTATCACACAGGCTGCTGGTCCTTTATCGTCATCCTCACCATGTACAAATATCTCCTTATTCCTCTTGTTGTTGACCATGTTGACAACACCGAGGGCGATGACAAGGCGAAATAATCCAAGGAAGAGGACGGCGGTGAGGCCTCGACGGGAACAAACAGAGCCGGGAAGATCACACCACCGTGGAGGCGGAGTAAGCGGTCTCCCAAGCGCTGGTTTGGCTTTTTTATGCTTGAGGAAGAAGAGTCTCAAGAAACGCGACAGACGCTGAATGTCAATCGAACGGTCAAGGTTGGCACAATCATTTTTGACTAAGCGGACACCAAGTAGCATACTTTTTATATATATGAAGAAAATCGTGAGGAAAATGCGCTCATTCGTCATCCTCCTCACAGGAACGCTCACCTCATAAGTGACTAGCACCCTTGGTTTTCAACCGAGAGGTCTCGGGTTCAAGTCCGAGGAACTCTCAATTTTGTCCTCCTTCCTTCCTCGCAAAAAAAGGGAAAGAAAATCAAAGACTTGGGAAGGCGCACAAACAAGCTAGTGTACCAAAGAAAGAGACGCTACGAAGTTTTAGAAAAAGAAAGATGTGCTCCTCAGCTGGTTCAATCCAAACCTAGACTATGAATATATATGGTGCTATGCTACTCGCAAGTAATGAAACCGACATATCGAACGCTCGCTTCTCCTCTTCTCTACTTACTCGCTTAGCATCAAGCTCCGCCGCAGCAACCATGTTCCGCCGGTTGCTCGTCCACCGCTGCTCAGCAGTAACAACCAGATATGCGCCAAGTCGCCACCCGACCATCGCTCGTGGGTCTCATCACACCGCCAAGACGCCAAGACCGCAGCCGATTGCTCATCGCAACTCGCTGCCGTTGTTGTGGTGCCGCTGCGCAAATCACGCAGAGTCATTCGTCAAGCCTCAACCACAATCCGCAACCCCGCCGAAGTCTTCTACAAATGCCCGAATCATGGGGTAATAATATGTTTAAGTATTGTTCGCTGCTTTCAGCTTGCTGATTTTTTTAATAGTTTGGTTGATGATCTTCCAATTTGATTCGTGCGTAAAAGGGAAGATTCGTGTGATTTGTATTTCGGAAGTTGCTGATGGGGGAATGCAACTACGCTGATTATTTGGTTAGCCGAGGAATCCCAATACCAGCAGGTTGGGGTGTTGGACAAGTAACCAAGGAACGATGTAAGAGGAAGATGCAGAGCGTAAGGTTAAAGATGCGCCTTCCGATCATGGCCAAGCAACAGTTCGCTGAACGGCCTTGACAAAGAATGGGGAGATGAAAGAGCTTGTGAAGATAATGGGCAAAATCGATGTGTTCTCAGAGGATGATTGTCTCTTTATTTGCAAAGGTATGTAGCACTCGTGATGTATTCAAGCATACGACATGAGCACTTTGGTCAAACTAGTAATGAAAAACCTGTAGCGTAGCAAGCGAGTGTTGTGAACATCTAATGATTTCTATTAACGGAAATCAGGGGTATCCCCTTTGCTCATATAAATAAATAATAGCAGAGGCCCCGTCGGGTCAGCTTTGTTCTCATTCAAGACGCCGAGCAAATTGCAGTCCAACAGCAAACTATGTCATCAAATTCAAGTTTCACACCAAATATGAGTACAACTAAACAATAATTTCATCATGTTTTAGTTGTCATACAATCACCAAACAGAAATCAGCATACATAACAAGTGATGTTCTCACAACAAAATACTAAACAACATGTTCATCGTGTTTCAGCTTGTCATAGCAAACACAATTTCACATAGTAGATAAAAACACATCTTCCGATAGGCAACACGACAAAAGCAATGTAATCATCATCCGCAGCAGAAGCAGCCAACATCTTCGACATGTGTATCGGCCTGAATCGTAATTCCCACGGTGTCATCTTTTCGTCCCTCAACGCCCTCGAACGCTGGCTTCTTCTTGATCAACTCTTGTATGTCCACAAGACGACAGCATTTTTTCACGGCCATTGACGTGATGGTTCTCAAAGATATTAGGAACATCTGTGTTATCTTGTACATCAGAGTAGTGTAAGCATCATCTTGTTGTGTAACTTCATTAAACGAATTCTCCGCTCAAACCTTTGCAATACTCTCCACCATCGCTACGCAAATGTGTCTTCCAAGAAAAATATCTGTGGTTGCTTGATTTTCCAAAATAAAAGGCTCGTTGGTCTGGTATGCCGCCTTGACATTGATGGATTTGAAATAATCATCAGCTCGGGTTTTGCGATCCCGAAAACAGGTTATACCAACGACAAAGACAATGTAACCACACACCGATGATCCTCGAAATCGAGATATACCGCAATCAACAATGTCTCTATGTTAGCCTACATTTCAGCTTGTCTTTGTCATATGTATCCGCGCTCATGATGGCACTGCTTTTGTGTGTTCCGCTGCTCGTGTAAGGGTGTTGTAGCGCACATCTCCAACAACCCAAGATTCATAATGTCTTACTCGAGTATCAGACCCATTGTTAGTGAGTAAAGGGCATCATCAACTCCATGCCCATCCTCCCGCATCTTCTTAACCTATGGTTAGAAAATAGACAAGTTGATCATCTTATGTACTCAATATATTAAAAAGTCGACAAAGGTAATTCAAAAGCTTACATGGTTCTTGAACCATTTCGCAAATCCTGCCATAGCCAGCTTGTCAATGTTTCTGGATTTTGCGGCAAGAATCTTTTTGTAGATGCCGCAACACATAGTGATCGCGCCAAACATCTAAATATACAAGAATGTGCTGCAAGTTTAGTAGATTATGATGTATAAGCTGCAGATCGCACTTACTTGATATAAGGTAGTATCTCGTGACGCTTATTCAACACATACCAAACCATTTTGTCCAAATCTTTAGGTTTGTCCTCTTGTCGACTCTTCCCCAGAACTCTAACAGTAATAATCGAAAACATTGAGCCCCGGATTATCTTCACCTACCTCTTTGCTAAGATGATCACTGTTTCAATGTATTTTGTGCAGAATGTCAACGCTTTTGTAGCAATGTAGGCCTCTCGCAATGGAAGCCTCGGTCTAGCTCGTTCCTAACATAGCCCTTGAAAGTGCCTAGCCGCTTTCAATAGGGTACATCCAGATAATGCATCGACCTCTAAGTAGTGCCTCATCGTAGGTGAACAACCAAATGCACCATCACATCAAAGAAGGCCGGAGAATATATCTTCTCAAGGTCGATAGGATAGTTGGTATCTTGTCTCTAAGACACTCCAAAGCATCTATCCTCGATATTTCCACCGCAGAGTTCCTCAAGAATTGTCCCAACTCTCGCCATCGCTCTCAGATAAGTCGTATGCCCAATCCTCTAAGGATAACAGTAAACCCTTTGAAGTAGGACGGGCAGTCATGAGTTTTCAACCCTTGTACCCTGCTTCCATCTCAGACCGACTCTCCTTTCGTGGTTGGAAGCAAATCCATGGGAATCTCACACGTGATGTGACCTCGCTGAATTCTTTTTCTTTTACCTTGTCCAAGACGCATACACCGGTGCCATATCCCGTGGTTTACCTTCATCTTGCACCGCAAATCCTTTCTCGATACCTGTGTGTCAAATCAATCCTAGATTTTAAGGTATCTTTCGCCTTGCCTTCAATGTTAAGAAGTGTGCCGATAATGTTGTCACATATATTTTCTCGATGTGCATCACATCAAGATTATGCCGCAGATCCAAATCTTTCCAAGACTCCAAGTCCCACAAAGTGGACCTGGGTAAACAATAATCTCTTCTATCATGCCATGCTTCCTTTTTCTCGCTACCATTACCACGATGGTTTCTCGTGTAATATGCCCGACCTTCTCTAATTCCACTTGCAACTCATCGGCGGTGAGCCTTTGGCGATCACGGTTTTCATGCTTTGCATTGAACACATGTCTTCGGTATTTTCTAGGATGCGGCTTGTCCTTGGCAAGGAAACGCGGTGTCCAATGTAATAGATCTTGCTAAGTATTGCGATGACAATGATTCTGTCACAATGTAACACATGCATTGTAACCATGTGTCGCTCGCCTCGACATAGTGCCCAAAGTCGATAATCATGGATGCACCAAATTACAACAAAGACGCAGAAAGAAATCAGCCGGTGGGCTGCTATATAGGTCTCGAGGAGAACACCCTTCCATAGCTGTGAAGTTCCTCCACAAGAGGCTCCATGAACAAATCAAAATCCTTTCCGTGACTTTTTGACCCGGGATGAGCAAGGCCATCATGTAGTTTGATTCTTTGGTGCGTATATTTGGAGGCATGTTGTAAGGGATAATAGCAATCGCCACATGCTATATGTGGCGCCTCGTGGCCAAATGGGTTAAATCCATCCGGCTAAGCCAAGTCTAATGTTTCTGGGTCAGCAAAGAAACTCTTTGTGTTTATCATTGAAGCTTTTCCACTCACTACCATGAGATGGATGGCTCATTACATTCTCGATCTCTCAGACTTCTGTTCCTAGAATGCCACAAGACATCCTCTCTTGTTTCAAAGATCATGAAACAACCTCTCGCAATCTTGGTGTAATTGGAAAATGTCTCGTAACATTATGAGGAACCTCTTCACAAAGATCGCCATCTTTCCATCTTGATGATTTGCATTTCGGCATTCACTTGTTGGCATAATCCTTCCGAATGTAACACAATTATTCTTACAAACATGGATCATATCATATCCAATTCCAACCGCACGAAGGAAATTCTTCATTTACGTAGGTGTGTGGCAGCTCGATGATCTCGGGAAAGATTTATGGAAAGCAGCCAACATCGCATCGAATGATTTGTTGGTCATCCGCCGATGTCTTCACGTGAAGAAAGGTGACCATAGCTGAGAATACCGACAGCTTTATTTCCGGGTGACAAAGAACGTTGCATTGTTCCAACATGCGGCCCACCGCTTTTTCTTCTCGCAGTGAAAGTTCACGTAATGCACGAGCATTTCATAGCATTGTTTCAATGTTGGTCAAACTCATCGCTCCGCCACCACCACCTCCTCCTCCTCTTCCACCCGAGCATCAGCAGATCAAGATGGTGATCTCGCTGCCTCCACGTAGTCAATAACATTGACGCTCACAGCTTCACCATGATGAACCCACCTAGTATATGTGACCGACATCCCATACAAGTGTAGATGATTTTGCACGCTTGATCGGGTCTTGTAACTGAATTCATACAACTGCTACATCGGCAGAGCACATCTGATTTCGACCACCGCACTCAGCTCGATAAAGTTCATGAAGTTTTCAACCCCCGACATATGCAGCGGAGAATCTTCGAGCGAAGTTATCCAAGTCCTGTCCATCTGTTAGACATACAAATTAGTTCTTCTACTAGATATTACAGAAAACATATATGCTTTTTTATGAAGTCCGTAAAAAATACCTAGTTCGATGTCTAAAGCTATGGCAAGATATTTGGACGAGCAGATCTAAGTAACGAAATATATGTAAAGCTAATTCAGCAAACAGATTTGAGTGCTAAATTATGGCAGGTTGTTTCAGCAGTCAATGAGGCCGAGCACACAGCCATCGAACTATCAAGGCCATCGCAGCAACAAAGATCGAGTATAAAACGGTGTAGAGCTATTTCACCTAACAGACATTACTAGACCATGGCAATCCACGCCACAATAAATATATGGCAGGATATTTTAGCAACTAATCGCCTTGGCATGCCATCTCAGCTGCAGATTGAGTGCGTATCAGGCAAGGAAGCTTTTAAGCGAGCATATTGACAAGAAACTACTTCGCAAACAAGGAGATTAACAAATGCCTATCGCCTAACATTCAGCGCACACCAACATGAACGGGCCTCGCCTAGAATGCACGCACTCGCGGAGAAGCCGATCACGGGCGACTCCACACTAACGCCGCCAGCGTGGCGGGCGCTGACCGCCGGCGCCCACAAGAACGAGCTGAGGTGGCGGCGCGGCTAGAGGACGGCAGCTTCACGAGAGCGCATCGGGAGCGAGAGGATCGCCGCAAGGCCCCTCGACGAATCGATGGCCGACGACGCGGGGCGGGGCGGCGGCTTTGGCGGAGCGAATGGAGTGGAGGGGACAGGGGGGGTTTGGGGAATATTTGGTCAAGGGCGTGTTGAATCAATTTGGGGGAATTTGTGTGTGGGGGGAGGATTTTCGCGGTGCGGGGGAGTTTGGCGATGGTCGGTTTCTCCAAGTGCAATCCCACGTCGCTGAAGAAGCAAGTCAAGCGCTGCCCGCTTATGTGAGCTGCAGCAGACCGAACGGTGTGGGTGCAATGCGATCACAGAGTGCTGTGAGGTACCGCCTTTTTCCTTTTAAACTAGGTGCTTCGCCCCAAAAAAATGTTGCTTCAGCGATCCATCGATACTACTACTAGTAATCCGTAATCCCGACTAAAACGGCGCTGCGGGTCTTTTCCCGCTGATATGCTGGGAGGTTGGCTTAGTTGGGTTTTTAGATTTGTCTCGTTCAATAAAAGCAGAGTTGGTGATGATGGTGTGCCTGTCATCCCGCAATATAGGTCAGTCCGATCTATATCTAACGGATAGGAAGGAAACTATGACAATTTACCCGCACTCCTCTCCACATTTGCGATAAGGCTTTCCTCGCTCATCCTTTTCTCCCACAAGATCTTGATCTTCCGTGCAACGCACGGGCATCTTGCTAGTACTCCTACAATATGTATATTATTGTGAAAGTTCATATACACCGCCGAGATTAATGCAAACATGGCAGATTTTCATTACATTTCAACTTTTATAGGACAGAAAATAAAAGAAACCCGACCCTAAACCTATTCTACGGCGGCGCATCGACGTCTATGTACGGGGCGGGTTCAAGACCCGTGAAGTGAAGGTGCGGTCTCCGCGAGGAAGAGTAGAACACGGATACGAACCGCCAGTTGGCACACCATGCCTCGCCGCCTCCCCATGCCCTACTCATCCTGGAGGAGTCCCCGACTCGCGGGTGCCGGGACGTTGACGACGGCAAGTAGGACGCGAGAGGCGACTTGAGCGAGGGTGGCAACCTCGAGCTTCATCCCCGAAGACAAGCTTTTCCCGCAGAGCGCTCACACTTGGCGGTCATGGCGATGTGGTGCCGTAGGAGGACGGCGCGCTATGGTGTGCAGGTTAGTGGGCGCTGCCGCTTTAAGTAGCGTGATTCCGGTGAGGCTAAGCGTCCGTAAGGCTATTAAGTCGCCGGAGTTGGTTCTCGGCACCGAGCCTCTTAACGACGCACATACGAACGGACGACATGAATGCGGCAGCTGGCACCGGCTGGGAACGCACCACGCGACGGGCGAGGGACGAGGGCTTTGGTGTGCTGTAGTCACCGCGGTCGTGGCAACGTTGGAGATGCCTTGCTTAAATGCGATCCCCGCATGTCATTGAAAAGCAAGACGACCCGGCATGGTCTCATGTCCAGAGGATGCAGTTGGTCGCTACACCACTCCGGGACGCTGCATGCGCCTGCGCATCCTCGACGAGCCGGGTGTTGGGGTGTGTTGGATTGTGGCCAGTGCACCTTACCAAAATTTTGGTCATGACCCAAAGATTGGTCTTTGTTTGATGGTTGCCATTTCTTTGGCATGCCAATGAACTCTAGCCAACTCTAGTTCATTTTTCTTGCCAATGTCGGCCAAATCATGGGCAACCAATACCTCAACCAAAATTTTGGCTACCCAATGCTTTGATGGGGCAACCTTGGGCACAAACCAAACATACCGCTGGTCGTGCATAGCACTAACGCCACCTCGCACAATCGAAACCGACCGTGTCTATCGATGATATGAGCGTGTCAGCCACCGCTGTCGCCGTGTCCAGAGGCGGTGCTGAAGCTGCTACCGTTGTTGGCCCCAACGACCCACATGAACGGTTGTCGGTGGCGAGGAGGTCGTGGGCTAGCTCCTCCATTGGACTAGTCTGCCCTATGTCGGTTTCCTGTTTTCCCGCCATATTCGAAAGGCTGCTGTTCGCTGCTATGATTAGGCCTTTCACTATGTAGGCCAAGCGAGACAACTTATTGTTTATTTGAGCTGTTCAAGTGTAATCATGTCGCTTTGCTTATTTCTCATTCCTCTCCAACCTCTTCTCCATCGATCATGTCGCCTCCAATGAGTCCATCCTCCCGATGCCTCATTTGAACATTCCACCGAGTATCATTCGCATGTACCCACCCTAGTCCTCTTCAATAGATCTCCGCACCCCGAGATGAAATCGAGAGGAACGAGTGGGGCACGTGATACCTAAGGCGGATTCAAAATTTTGAACTGGTGATCATAGCATCCGCAAATCATATATAAAGGGTATTCAATGTTCGTTTCATTTTGAACGCATAATATACTCCCTCCTATCCTTTCTACTTTACATACTATGATAGGAGTATAAGTTTTATGTGTAGTCAAAGTATCTCTACTATGATAAAAAGGTATCAACATTCAACAACGCCCAATCAATATTGTTAGATTCGTGACGCATTCTAGATTTGTAATCTAGATGGTTTCCAATTTGACTATTGACAAGATTAATAGTACTCTTTCACATAGGTGAGTAAGTCATCTTAGGCTGTGCACCGTGACCGAGGAGGGGAAAACGAGAGACATTAATGTTTATTTGCTAATTAATAGTATTGCATGCAATGAACTAACCAACGCATGTCATGTTTGATAGTCTCAGGTCATTAAAAGCATGCACACCCTCATCTCTTATTGGTTCATATGTCAAGAAACAAGAAACGAGGTAGAAGTTAATGCACCACGCCTACGTGTTTTGGGATTATTTGGTTTTCGTAAGATGACTTACACACCTAGACGGAGGGAGTACATGAGATGTATAATGTGAAAATTATATCATTGGAAACTCCTTTCACATACAAAATTGACCATATGCTTTGTGTAAGTTGCATGTCATATATTATTACTCTAACATTTGGTCAAAGTTAGCCTCAAAAACGATTAGACCTTGTATGCTTTGTGTAAGTTGCATGTCATATATTATTACTCTAACATTTGTGTAAGTTGCATGTCATATATTATTACTCTAACATTTGGTCAAAGTAGTATAGTGGAAGTGGATCCTCCGACGAGGTATCCCTGCCTTACCCTCCCTTTCGGTCACTTATCGGGCGGACCCCATGCTTGCTAGGCCTCGCATGTCGGCTACTCAATGGGTTCGCCACGTTAGGGATCCTCATCAGAGTATACCCTCTGCTTTTATTTACTCGCATAAAACGGAGGGAGTGGTGGTATAATAAATGACGCGCGGGGGGGGGGGGGGCAATGCTACACTTACGTAAATAATGTTACGTGGTTTTACGAAGTGCAACGCGGATAATTAGTATTGAGAAGGGGAGGAAGGGCCCCACCCACCGATGTCGGTTGCTCTCAACTGCGTCCCACAAGCGAGCGAAAACGCAAGACAAAGCGCTGCTCCATTCGGTGAGCGACGGAGGGTCCAGCGCGCGGGCTGCAACGCGAACGGACAAGAGCGATGTACAATCAAAACCGATTGACCGGTCGCCACCGAACCACTATTCACACCGTAACCTTCGCCGCCGCCCACGCCAGCCACCGCCCTAAAACCACACCAAATCTCCATCCCATTCCCCACCTTTCAAGCTTTCGATCCCCAGCCCGCATCAAGCGCCCCTAGTTCACCGAAAGCCATGGTGCGCCGCAAGATCACTTACTACAAGATGTCGACACCGAGCGCCACAGAAATCGCGGGCGGTCGGCGCCACGCACCTCCGCTCCTCAAGCTTGCTTGCGCGCGGCCAATCCTCGAAGTTCTCTCGGAGCCAAGCTACGAGGAGGAGGCCAATCCAATGTTCATCAGGAGGTCGCGCAGAAGGCCCCGGCGGGTATGAGACGATGGACGCCGACTTCGCTTGGCGGCCCGAGTCCCCATGGTGCAAAGCGACCAGCGGTTCAACATGGCGATACTAAAGGAGGACCGGAGGCGAGGCTCAACTCGACGCGAGCGCTGCGATGCCGCCCATCGAGGCTCTCCCGCAGCGGAACCGGATGTCGGATGTGAACCGGGCGGCGGAGGCTCAACTTGAGGCGGAGCGCGCGATGCCGCTGCCATCGAGGCCTCCTCGCAGCGGAACCGGACGCCCCGACATGAACCGGGCGGCAGAGGCTCGACTCGACACAGAGCGCTGGATGCCGCCTCATCGACGCCTCCCGCAGCGGAACCGAAGTCCTCGGACTTGAACCGGGCGGCGGAGGCTCGACTCGACGCGAGCGCATGGATGCCGCCGCCATCGAGGCCTCCCGCAGCGGAACCGGCATCCTCGACTTGAACTGGCTGTGCTCGCTCCTCGCAGAAGCCGCTGCGCCTCCGCTTGAACGAGTAGCCGGAGGCCGAGGACAACCACGGGCGGAGACACACGCCGGCAGCGACGGGCTGGTTCAAGGCTGGCAGCCAAAGACGACGAGGCCGCCTCTTTTTCGCGAAAGCAGGATAGTTTTTCTTTATGTTGTTGTTTTATGGATCTTTTGCTGTGTAAAACATACTATTTGTTATGCAAGTCGCCTCGACTTGGGTCAGCCTACCATTTCAAAGCGGTTGGATGAATATCCTACGCCTCCTAACCCTTCTTTCCTTCTTCCTCACCTCTTCTTCTTCCCCAAAAGACCACCGCACGGGCATCAACGGATACTCCCCAACATGCGTTGGATAAACATACTCTATGAACGAAAATTATGTGTCAGCGATAGGATGGCTGAGTTTGGTTTGTTCACATGCGCACAACACGTGTCGCTGAGGGTGCATTCCTTGGTTGGGTTTATGGGGCAAGGAGCGACTGCGGTGAGGGTGCAAGGCATCACCGATAAGCTGTATGCAAGTGTACCTCCTTCTCATTTTGAAAACTTTAGGCAAGCTTGGCAAAATGTGTGGCTAAGTTTGGCAATGCAAGGCCTAGACCCAAACAGATAAGTACGCACGCATTTAGGAGTACTAGTGTTAAAAAGAAAGGCGGGTTTTCCTTCAAGGGATTTAATCGACACAAACTCGCTTCACGGTCAATTAATGCGTATTTTTTCTCGAAGACCAAAGAGCTAACCATCTCACCTCATCGCTTGATTAATGCAGCCCATGCAAACTAACCTTCTCACTTCCGATGCATGCAGGGATATTAATGTCCTTGGTTGCTAACCCCATCAATTTTGCCTCGATTAGTGTTAGTGGCCCTTGCAAATTGTAATTTTGATATACTGCCTTGTGTACAAAAAATGGAGGTAGTAACTATATTTGAATTCCTTGCCCATTGCGGTGACGCCGATTTTTTTTTTGTGGTTTGGCGGCGCGCTCAAGGAGAACGCCATTGAGGGAGACCACGGTAAGTCGCTCGCAAGTGCCGCACTGCAAGCCGAGACAACCGCCTTTATTTGCATCCAGAAGTCCTTTACTAGTACTACTACTAGGAGTACTAGTGCGGTGAGATGGTTTCTCAAGAAGACGATGGAGAAGCGGAGTCAAAGAGTGAAATGATAGTTGCTTCGTCTGCTTTTGTGATTTGACGCCTCACCGCTTTGTGATTTGTGATAGAAGGGACAGGGAGTAGACTCATGTTTACTATACTGTACTACATGCGCCCAAGCATGGGAGAAAGAGGAGAGACGTTGCATTTTTCTATTCCTTCAATCAATCAATCAGTGAGCTTTGTTCCATCTTTTTGGCTTTGGCAACACATTCCACAATGGTTCCCACGATGCCAAAAGCTATTTTCACATTTGGCTACACATTGTGGATGCCCTTAACTGCACTACACTTGGTTTTGCTCCTGTGTGCTATCTATACAAATCTCAATTATATTGATCTAAAAATTATAGAATCAAAGATTAGTAAAAGGAGGTGATTTTGCCGCCATGGATGGTGGGGGGAGGTTTCTTTATTTTCGAGGACGTTGTCCGGCGGTTTGCTAACATGCGTCCCACGTGTCGCTGCTTTTACTGCTGATCCGCCCCACATGAGGCGTAACAATGGCGAAGCAACACGTGGTTAAGTTGAAGAAGATGAGGAGAAGCGATTCAGCAACGAGTGAAATGATGGTTGCTTCATCCCTCCAACTTTTTTTTTAGCATTATTACTTCGCCCCTCCAACTTAATCAAGGGAAAGGTGCAGCTTTGTGATTTGACGCCTCATTGCTCATTACTACACCGGCGCCATGACCGGGTGTTTCACCCCGCTGCTCAAGCATCGTATTCCGGTATGGCACGGGACCCGTAGCTTGATGTCCCACATGTCGGCGAACGGGACTAGAAGATTTATGAAAGCGAAGCGCCCACTCTTACGACGGAGGAGTAGACGGTACACGACGCCCGTTGAATCGTCACTTGTACCGTATAGTACTATAGTTTTGCTGTTTCGCACGCATCCATCGATACAAACCCGATTAAACAGGAAAGGGCGGATTTTTCCGCATGCTGTAGATGATAATCGCCATACATTTCAAAGGCAATTTTAATGTATGCAAACTGAATAATTATAAGTAACAATATGATATCTAGTAAAACTAAAAACACATATGATTTATTGTGTTAGAGTGTAGTAGTAGTGTCAGTATTGCATAGTTGTTAGATGTAACATGCGAGAACGCAGTAGAGATGTAGTTTTGAGGGCCTACAGAGAGAAAAGCGAATACGGTCACCGAACTTCGAATAAGCTGATTACGGTCACTATATACGCTTTTGCGGTGATTATCCGTCACTTGCTCACAGCTCATCATCGGATTGCACTCGCTGACCGCCAAATAGTTCTCGTGGCGCCATGTTGACTAGTTAAATTGACCACGCTCCTTGTGGGTCCCACCGCTGTTAGTTCACATAGGGAAAAGGTCGATAAACACAAATTTACGCAGCGCCGATAAGGCTCCAACCCATGCGCTGGAATCACCTGTTGTGTATGTGTCTGTTCGTGCCTCGATGTGCGCATGCACGTAGGTTGAGCACTTGAGCGTGAGAGTGTGTGTTGGTCGGTGGTGTACCGGTGTGTGCATGCATGCGTATGCGGTGTGTGCAGGAGTGTTATGCGCGTATGCGTGGCTGCGTGTGTACGTGTGAGTGTAAGCGGCGTATGTAAGTGCATGTGTTTGTGTGAGTGTTATGTGGATGGAGTTCGTGCATGCGCATGGCAGGTGTGTATAATCACCACACCAGCTCCTCGTGGTGTTAAAATAGACGGCTCAAGATACCAATACAAGGCCACCTTGTCCGCTGTGCTCAAGGGTCATGACTTCAACCACCGCCAAAAAATATTTTTTTGTCGTTTGTTTTCATTCTTACAAGAAGATGCTCGTATGCTGCACGTAACATCAAGATGCATTTGTATGACTTGTTTATCTTGTGAGAGAAAAGGATGAACGAGGGAAGGCCTTATTTGCAAATGTGGAGAGGTGTGTGGTACCTTTTTGCAAAATTGCCATAGTTTTTTCCTATCCGCCGATATAAATCGGACGGCCTATATTGCAGGATGGCAGTGCACACCATCATCACCAACTCTGTTTTTATAAGAGTGTATTTTATGTATTTTATAATAGTGTAGATGTAGAGTAGATACAAGTCATGTGTGGGCACGATGTTAGTGAGATAATGCGATGCAACACTAGAGGTGCCACGTGGAGCGCTTAACCGGTCAACTAGTCATGTCATGAGCAAATACAAAGTTGTACGGTGAGCCTGTGATCAGATAATAACCACTAAACGTAAACGGTGACCGTAATGAGTGGATTATGAAGTCCAATGTATGTATCGTAGGCTTTCGCTTCAAATACAATGATCGCTATTGCATATATCACGAGAGAAAGATGAAACACGCGTGAATTTTTCTCGGGGCTTACTTTAGAGGACCTGAGATAGTTTTGTGTGCATACGTGAAAGGGGCGATGGGGGGGTATGCGATGGAGAGAGATGCTTTCGCTTTCTTTATTATGACTAACTTTGTATATAGTATAAAAATATACAAATTCACAAAGGCGGAATAAATATCATTGTGGGCACCATGCAATGCAAATTAGCGTCAGATTCTCCATATAACTTTGTAATGTTGTATATATGTAGAAACTCTAAAATAATTTGGCCACACTTTATTCAAAAGGAATGTTGTATGCTAAATAAACGTGAAGAGAGGGCTTTTAGATCAATGGGGTACGTGATGTAACATGTGTGAATGTGTAGTTGATGCATTTGGCGGGCCTAGAGAGGTATGTGTGTATTACGATTCTAGAGAGGCATGGATAGAGGGGCCGACTGGGGGGTGGGAGAGATAGCACGAGAAATGAGAGTGGTCTAGAGAGAGAGACGAATATGACGTCATGACAAGAGATTCCATTCCCTTGAGTGTGTATATGCAAGGGGGGAGGGAATAGAGGCACCAGGAGAAATTTTGTGTGTGGTGTTTGTGTTGGTATGTGGGTGTGAGAAGATAATGAGACGTGGGGAGAGGGTGTCACCGCTGAGGTCCGTGGGTCGAGGTGAGGCCCTTCGCTCGTTCCGCCTCCTCGCCACATTGGTCGCCCCATGACACATTTAGGAAGACCCATGGATGACTAGTCGTGACAAGACAAAGATAGCAGAATTGTGAAGGACTCGTGTCCACTCGACAAAGCCGGCTAGGATTTGTAACCCTAGGTTCTTGGACTAAGGTAACCCTTTATCTCTCGAGTATTACTATTCATCCAACCTAACTTTAAGGGCATCCTACAAAATGCTCGCTAGAATCATACTGCCGATTAGGAAGAGAGGTGTGAGATAATGTGAGAGACAAGCAAAAGATAATGTGCGCATATGAGACACGTAGGCAGGTCCATGTATATAGAAAGGGTCGATGAGGATTGTGCATGTGTATGTTTGTAGAGGAAGAGTGCTTGTGATAAAGGTTAGTGAAAACAGTTGTAAATGGTTACGAGAGGGAGGGAGGGTTATATCTAGAGCATGTAAAGTAGAAAGACACCTCGGAGAGAGTGTGTGAGCATGTGTGAGAGACCACCGATGGAGAGTGAAACTACACGTAAAAGACTGCTTCACACATTGATTAAAGATATAAATTGTATCCAAATATTAGGATGGGATCATGATATTTGCAATTCATGAAGGAGCGGTCATTGATCCATCGTACATCTAGATTCTATCGAATTTGAGCATGTCTATGTTATTATTCACACAATTGATCCACATAGTTAGTATTTTGAACTCCGCACAATGCATCGCTTAGCAATCGAATATAAACGTGAGTATAGTTCATGTTGTGTGTGTAAAGCACATTATACATACTAAAGTTACACAATGGACATTTATAAATAGCTACCTATGAACTAGCATACATTTGAATTCAACCTAAGGTGGTTTAAAAAATTGAATTCAACATGAAGTCCATTCAATTATTTGAATTTGATATCATGGCATTTGTAAACCATACCTAAACTATGGGGTACCAATCTTGCTCTGATTTTGTACATAATAGCATATGTAGTCGTACAAAATAGATTCAAATTTAGCTCCTCCATTCCAAAATAATCGTAGTTATAGGATTTTCAAGTGTCAAAATTTCAAAAGGAAGCGGATAATTTAATGAGGTTTTCAAACATACAAGGTCAAATATAACGTTGTCTATTTAGGTCAATCCTCATAGTTCAAGAGTACTCTAAACGTGAATGCTTGTGTTTCAAAATTTCGAACGAAGCGCCAAAAGAGCCTCTACTCGCCCGAAACCGCATGAGACCAATGTTTGGTAGTACAAGGAAATTACTTTTCTAATAACTCGACTGTGAAACCTACCGCCCGACGTCCAAAGGTCTAAACCGTAGGTTTGTAGCTTCATCTAGACGCCACGCAACCGCCTCAAAAAACATTCATACACAATGGCCGCTTACACACATGCGCGCTGTCAAATCGCCCCCGCCCACTATTTGGGACACCTGATTACCATCCTACCGACCCGCAGAGGTCCGAATTTAAGAGGGGGGCAAAGTTTGTACTTTCCCCAAATTTCAAACAAGCGGCCCCATCTTCTGCTCAAAAAGCCAAAACAAGCGTCCCTGCATCAAACATGGTTCCCCCACCCGTCCGATTCCCCATTCGCATTCGTGGGCGCCAAAACTACCTCTCCACCAACAACGAAACCCCGCGCCCTCCGTCCGCCACCCCATCCCACCCATCAACCGCCGCCTTCCTCCATCA